>OZ022501.1:74936819-75577236 GCA_963989385.1 Ctena decussata | reverse complement strand
ACGTAAGTTAACGTCATGACCTCTGGTTTTTAATCTCGGTCAGGTGCTTTTCTGACGGTCTCTTGAGCTTCCTGTAAACAGTGCACATCGTCTGAGATTGAAAATTGCGTTATTTAACACATAAAATTGTCTCGCGACGTCACTTTTTGAAATTTCAGCATTTAACTTGCCCAAAATTCTGCACCTGTTTACGACATTTAGGCGCGGTAGGCCAAATAAAGCCACACACCGAGTTCAAACATTTAAAATTCAGTTTAAAGGTAGGTTCCTGTACTTTGGAATGCATCATAATTTTGATGATCTTTCATCCAAGTTGTTGGAAAGCACTTATAAAAGGGAATGAATAAGTTTCACTAAAAAGTGTAAATCAAAAAAATATTAGAAAAGTTGTTTTGCAAGGGATTTCCTAACTCTGTTTCGCACACCAGTTAGCGCTATTTTTAGTTCGCGCCAAAAATAGATAACGCAGCTGACGTCCTACTGCATTGTATTTTGGGATAGTTTTAACCCATCCGCCATGTCAGGACCTCTAGGAGAGCTCACGGCAAGGGAAAATTGACTTTTGGAGTATGGCATCGGAAATTGCGCACTTATAGACATAATAAACATAGTTATTTTTAGAACTGGAATTCCAACGAAAGAAAATAAACCAGAGGGGTAAACGACTATTTTCTTCAACATCTGACAAGTTTCTCAGTAGCAACAAATTCAGAAAAATAAGAGAATTCAATACTGCCCAGAAAAAGACAAAATTATTTTGTGGACACAATTGTTATCGCTAGTCCAGGAACCTACCTTTAATATTGTAGGAGAAATGTTTAATCAGAAAACTGTATACATGAATCGATCCATCAATATTTTAACGGTACTGAGAACACGAGCAGCCTGTGCTTATTCCTGACAGATTCGGCTGAACGATTTCAAATTCGGGATATGGACATAATTTGGTATAAGAGAATATATATGTTGTACAATTTTGGTAGACATAGCTGCATTCATTTTTGAGATATTCAAAATTAATGGAAGGAAGTTTTTAAATCCTTTCAGTATACATACAGATTCTTAGAATTCAATGCTCATTTTGGACGGACACACGGCGCCAAGTGTGTGCAACTATGGTTACGCACCGTTGAGCCACTTGGGTAACATCGATAGGAGAATTGAACTGAACTGAATTCAATGTTCATTCGATATTTTGCGCATATATATATATATATATATATATATATATATATATATATATATATATATATATATATATATATATATATATATATATATATATATATATATATATATATATATATATATATATATATATAATTTCAATCTAAACTTTAAATAGAAGATTTTTAAGTTCTAGGTTAATATGACCCTCATTTTGGCATACTAATATTATAGATACTATTATAATTACTAAAATTATAAATTACACCAAAAATGCAAAGGGTATCTCTCGTTTTTTTTGCAATGTCATTCTTTATTACAGAGTTAATGGCTACAAAATCTATATTTTTTCCTCATGATATTTACTTTGAAAAGAACAGTAAGATTTATTTTTACTCATTTTTGTATTTTGAATAACAAAGCAAAACAGAAAGCAAAGTGGTATTGCTTGAAGACCACAGACAATCGGATATGAGAACATCGGACATCGAAAACCTTTTAAACTGGGGACTTCTCTTAAAGAAAAGAATTTGCTCCTCCACGGAGCAAATTCCTTTCTGTAAGAGAAGCCCCCAATGAAATAGGAGGTAGATTTTTCATGGCATGAACTACCTCCCTTTAAACTTTTCACATTCACCTTCACCTCAAGACAATAAATCCTTCTTTCTTTCTATTTTGCAGCGATGCGGAACCACGGGCAGCCAAGCCAATGTGCGCAGACTGGGGTATAAAGGATTGATTTATGGAGTGGCAATAATAGCGTAAGTAGTAAGAGACGTTCATGTGCAGAGCTTGTCTTCTAAAAATTCAAACAAATTCACATCTGACATCCAATCGTAGACTCTTTCCCCTCGCAAAATAGACAAGTCCATTTACTCACTGACCAAGAACCAACTCTCTCATCTCAAACGTATACTTAAACACAGGGTATAATCGATTCCGCCAATTTTCGCTTCCTGCAGAGACTGTCCGTCATATTTGTCTTCCGCCGAGACTGTCCGCGAACTCTTGCTTCCTGCAGAGACTACTGTCCTCGAAATATGGCTTCCTGCCGAGACTGTCCGCGTGACTCTGCTTCCTGCCAACACCCTCGGCAGGAAGCAGAATCACGCGGACAGTCTCTGCAGGAAGCCATTTATCATGTACAGAAGTCTCGGCAGGAAGCAAGAGATCGCGGACAATCTCGGCGGAAGCCAAATATGATGTACAGTCTCTGCAGGAAGCGAAAATTAGCGGAATCGATTATACCCTGTGTTAAAAGAAGTCAAGAAAGAGATCCAGTTTAATTAATTAGCCTCAGGTTAACAGTTTCAGATTTTAACCTTTGGCATACAGGAAAAGGCCTTGAACTAAGAAAGTCTCGTATCAAGATTTGCATCTCTTCCTTCAACGGTAATAAAGGAAAAAGTGTCAAAAGATTTTGTTATTTTGTTACAAAATTTTTAATTGATCTTCGGACGGATCTACAGACGATCGGACAAATAGAAATTTTGCTCCGGTATGTGTGTGTGGGTGGCAGTGGTGGTGGGAAGGGGGGGGGGGGGAGGGATTGGAATATTATAAATAAAAGTTAAAGTTAAAATTTCGTCTTCAAATTGTACAACTTATCAGATCTGTTCAATACAAGTAAGGATACGATCCAAACCAGTCCACTTTAAGAGAATCAGTTACATGCTAATCAATGACTGCTCCGTGGTTGGACTCAGTGGCATTGAGCGTAGAAAGGATTGCACTTGAATGGACTGGAATGAGGCATATCATGACTCATGACTAGTAAAAATCGGATCTTTTTAGCGTAAAATCTCTAAATATTGGAACACCTAACAGAATTACCGTGGTTGTCATAAAATGGGACAGTTTGGTTTCACATTGTAGCAATGCATCCAAAAGATGCATACGGAATTGCAAACAGTGAAGACCCTGATCAGACTGCTCCTTTAGGAGCAGTCAGATCTGGGTCTGCCCTGTTTGTTCACACCTAACTGTCCTAACCCCTAGAATTTTCACGGTGAATTCGAATAGGTTGGTCGTTTTTACAAGTGCAATATATCAGAATTTTTACTTTTAGCCCAAATGACCCGCCTGTTGCTTTACAAGTAGGGGACGCCGATTTACAAACAGACGGGGGCATGGTTGGGGACACTGTTGGTTTTGGTGCTACTATAATCCCGGACACCTCCAGCGATCCAGGTATACTAGAATATCCAAGTTCCGATTACATGTACATGCAACACGGAGCCCAAGTAACTCTGTGGGTTAGGCGCTTGCAGGCTTAGCTAGCGGCCCTGGGGCCGTATTTATAAAACGACTTAAGTGGTTGTTATGCTGTTGTTAAGGCTACATTTCTATGAAGGAGATTCCCTACAACTATGAAATTTGCTCTGGAGGAACAGTCTTTTTAGACTGTTCCTACAGAGCAAATTTCGTAGTTGTAGGGAATCTCCTTCATAGAAATTCAGCCCTAGCAACAGCATAGCAACGACTTAAGTCGTTTTATAAATACGGCCCCAGGTTCTAATCTCGGCATAGGCGGAGGAATCTTTTCAACCGTTAACATTTTCAACCATGTTCTATTGCACACAGTCTTTCATGATCTCTGTCAATATCCTTCGGCTCGATATGACTGAAATACTATGTAAAGGGTCGTAAAACCGTAAGTTATCCGTCCGAGCATCTTTCTCCACCTGGCACGGATTTCCTCGATTATTGGACTGTAGACAATGATTATGATAATGAGCCGCAACACGAGTAAACCAACAAAGTGGTTGTGCGCCCAGCGCAGACTCAGATCAGCCTTCGCATCCACCCAGTCTGAACAGAGTCTTCGCTGTCTGCATGGAGGTAGCTTAGGCCCTTAGCTACCTTTCAAGCGCTTAGCCAAGAGTCTGATCAGACTGAGCGGATGCCAAGACTGGTCTGAGTCTGCGCTGGGCGCACAACCACTTTGTTGGTTTTCTCGTGTCATGGGTCATGAGGATGTTGTTGTTGTTTTGTTTCTTTACGTCCACAGTAAACAACTCAGTGACCCTAACCACACTATTTCTGGGCAGGCTTAGACCTCCTAAGCGGTTAACCAGTACTAACTGCACATATTTTCGCCAGTAACTGATATATCCAAATTCAAAGCTCCTACGGAGCGGGAACTCTATAGTAGAGGATTGGTAAGGCATATATTTACCTTGAAAAATATTACTTCACATGAGATTTCTCTTGTTACATCAACTACGGAAGTTACTATTCAAATAAGGCTGGTTTGAATACCAGTGTAGAAATCAACAAAATAGAAAGAAATAGAAGTCGTACAGTCTTTCAGTCGCCACGTTACGTTATTGCGTCAGTTGTTCGGTTTGAGAAAAACAAGCTGGCGCCAACGTTAACCGGCTCTGTGAGTAGATCTCTACATGGTCAGTACACAAAATGCATGGAGGCTGAACATTGAGTGAAATTTAAAGGAAACAGAATGCCGCAGAGAAAAAACTGATATAAGAAAAGTTATTACCCGTTTTCCGAGGGGAAAGATCTCTGACAGTTTCTAAGTAGTTTGTCAAACGGAGTTCGCAGGTGAAGACTTGCTATACTGGGTTCAAGGTTATAAAACTTGAGAATAATCTCAAACTCAAAATAAAGCACACTGATTGGCTGCTTCCGAGCATGTGCTCGGAAGCAGCCAATCAGTGTGCTTCATTTTGAGTTAAAGAAAGTAACTCAAGTTTTATAACCTCTGGGCCAGAATTTAATTACAAGTTTCATATGACGAAAAACCGTTGTGAAATTAAATCCAGAATCGTACAATGAGTAGTCAGATCAGGGTCTACATCTCGACTACGCATTTTTTCCGAAACTAAATAGTTCACATGATAGCAGCCATAGACAGGTTTAACTGTAAAGAGCGATGTGCTCGCCTATAGGCAGTGCCTATTTTCACATTATCATTTGAAACACAACATACAAACTTTTCTTTTTTGTTCAAAAGGCCTACCAAACATGAGACGTTCAAATAACGTCGTGCCGACGTTGATGCGAAGGTATTACGTCTCAGCAACGTCGGTATGAAGTCATTACGACGTCATGTTCTGCTTGGAGATTAGAAAGCAAGTCATAAGTTTTTGACTGTATAAGAGTAAATCCTGTATTTTAGGTTTGCAGAATGCACAAGGCGCCTATTTGGAAAGCTGCTACGCTACTGTCGGCGACGACCCGACTAGGCACTACTTCATTGATGACGAGGGGTACGTTTGCTTTCTATTACAGAGCTATCCCTTTATAATAACAAAAATCACTTGATGGAATATTTCATGCAATACCTCCGACATGGTCTAACTATACATTTGCAATAGAGCTTAGAAAATAATATTTAATAAAAGTGACTTTAAACAAAAATGAGATAGATTTTTAAACGATCGCGGACCGCGCTCGAAATCGCATAATTTATTCATACGTCACAATCACATGCACGAATAAGAAAAATACCTGCACATGATCACATGACAGACGTAGTCAAAATCGATATTCTTAAAGGCCGTGAGGAAATATTTAATTTGCATTTTAATTTGAAGATTATTTTTCATTCCACATTTATCGAAAAAAAACATGCATTTTCTCAAAACCTGTACGGTTAATTATGAGACTATTACATATTGTCTAACGAAAGTTTGTTAAAATATTTGTTTTTGAAAACATGAAATAAACGAAGGAGACAATCTTTAGATAATTTAGAGCTTAGAGGAGTAGATCTATATGAAGATATGTTGGAGAATATCTACCCGTATTAAGGTGGACGATCCCGGAAGAACTCTGTTCTTGCTTGTTTAAAAAACAAACAGAGTTACTGTTCATCATCAAATCGACTAACTGTGGAGTAAATACAGTTATAATATACACTTACAATATCTACCGTAAAGATCCTAAGTTTTCGGGCACATAGGTCTGTACAAACAGTGGAAACTGAGATCAGACTGTTCCTTAGGAACCAGAATGATCAAGATCTTCACAGTTTCCATTCCATCTGCGCATTTTTGTCGACATTACTCTATGGTAGAACCGAATAACAGGAAAATAAATAATAGGGCAAGGACCGGCTGTGCTTGGAGCAGGTGCAGAATTTGGGCAGTCTGTTTTGGGGATATTTTGAACTTAAACATTGTTTTTCTAGGAAACGAAACGGTGAAATGTTTGTTTTTTTGTTTTATTCTTTAACATACGACGTAAGTTTTACTAAAATAATACGCATAAGCATGCCCCATCGATTGATAATATTTTTCATGACGTTTTTCATGAAATTCAATTTTTTTGCATTTTTTCAAAGAATGTAAAAATATACTTATTAACAAGAAAATTGCAATTTTGTGTTATCAGTTTGTTTCAAACATCATATATTACAGATTATATGATTTGCTGAAATGAAAGTGCATTCATGTGCTAGAGATATGAATTTTAATGGAAAATGTTTAAAAATAATATGTAGAAATACAAAATATTGTTTATTAGGAAAACAAAACGGTGAAAATTGTTTTTTTCTTACCCAAATGTTTTATAGCTCTTTGGGTTATTTAGACGGTATAATGGTTTGAATGCCCCGCCAATATTTCTATTCAGTATTCGTCTACCTTAAAACTCAGTGGCGCATAACAGTGATGACCAAATGGTACAAAACCAAACTGTCTTCCGTCTTAAAAAAAATTGTACTATCACTTTCACGGATACATTACCTTAATAAACAGTTACAGCGAGGACTAAGCTTAAATGTAAAATAAATGCTCAAAATGGCTTATTTCCTAAAATATTAAGAAATATGGTTTTATACGCAGAATGCTTTATCTTTAAGACAATTGAGCCGCGACACGGGAAAACCAACAAAGTGGTTGTGCGCTCAGCGCAGACTCAGATCAGCCTTCGCATCCGCCCAGCCTGATCAGAGTCTTAGCTGTCCGCATGGAGGTTGCTTAGACCATTAGCTACCCTTTAAGCACTTAGCGAAGAGTCTGATCAGACTGGGCGGATGCCCAGGCTGATCTGAGTCTGCGCTGGGCGCACGTCACATTGTTGGTTTTGTCGCGTCGCGGCTCAGTCATATTAACATACAATATATACAGGTACATGTAATACTATATACAAGGCAAAGAAATTTAAGTTTTGCCACGCTTATCAAAATTTTGACAAATTAATTTTATGATTTGTTCGATTATTGGTTGTACCATTTTACCTCCCCCCCCCCCCCCCCCCCCGCCTCACTCCGCCTAAGGTTTTGAGCAATATGTTCACCCCGTCCCCTAAGTTAAATTATCTATTTTATCTCAGAAAATTAAAGGTAAAAAGAAATATTTTTGATATCATGATGCTTGTTTCGTGTATGTATGCATTTTTGTAAATAAACAACAAAATAATCCGATCTCCAAACGGATGTCATGCTGATTTTTTTTTCGCTGATCGCTCATATAATTAATTGGGCCAGTTTCTTATGCTGCTTATTATTTTTTCCATACAGGTGTCGTAATGAGAGTAGCCCCTTTGCAACCAGTCAAGAATGCATGGGAAACAACGATGGAGTCCCACCTTTCGAAATAGACTGCGGTACCTTTGTTATCTCGGAAGCGGGGCCGACCACACACAACTGCGAATATGGCTACTGCACCACTGCGGACCACGCATCATGTGGGCAGGTGAATATTAATACCTATAACCTTTAAAGTGCCCCGCCCCCCCAAAAAAAAAACAAAAAAAAACAAAAAAAACAATGACAACAAGATTTTAAAAAAAAAACTTTCATCAAAACTATATTATGTTGAATATTCAAAGACTAAAGTTCAAGCTGTGTAGGTCCAGATGAGGCGGCTTCTATGCCGCCTCATATGGATCTACGCTGTTTACAATTTCAGCTAGTTTTGTTTTCGGCCCTATAATTGTTAATTAATATCTTACCCGATTCTTAAAAGTTTCATAGCCTTTCAAAGTGGGTGGAGAATGGCTGAATAAGAGTTTGGTTTAGTTAAACAAAGCAGCTGTGATTTTTTCTTAACAAAGGTAAGGAGGAAAATTCTCAGAAACTGATACAATTCAGTCCCAGATCCATCCCAAGACATCATGTGGGAAACTGACAACACAAAATTAGTCACCACCAAAGACAACACCAGCGGCAGCCATGTAAGCAGCCATTTTCCCATATAAGGGTGGTCAACGGGCTAGCCTGAACCTCACAAACAATATATCAATAACAGCAGAGCAACTAACAACACATAAAACAACCAAGAAAAGCCAAAACAGAACTGCCGCCTGGGGACGGCCTATGCTGAAATGTGTCTCGCTAAGAGGACCCTAAATATGATAGTTTAAACATTGAGAAAATTATTACAATCTTTAGAAATCATGGGTTTCCCGAATTTTCTTACATTTCTCTGAATACCCTTTAATTTTACTCCGCTGAACTCTGTCTACCACGAAGGGTACCGGTAGCTCAGTCGATGAAGACCCGGCCTGCTGATCTAGCGGCCCTTGGATCAAATTCCGCTGGAGGCGGAAACCACTTCATCCGTAGACGGAATCCCATTGCACACAACTTTTCATTATCACCCTTCCATCGTCCTGATATGACTGAAATACTGTGTGAAGGGACGTAAAATCATAAGCCAGCCATCCATTCAATCCTCTACCTTGAGGGAATGTTCCGATTATTATATTAAGCCTGGGATTTCTGCTGGTGGAGAAAACTGACAGCCGTTACCACACTGTAAAAAAATCCGTACATTTTACGGTGGAATAACTGGAAACCAGCTGTCAGTCCATTTCCCGTTATTTTGACGGGTCCCCGTAAAACTTGCAGGAACCATGACGCGCAGTAGAAAAGATTAGAGCTGGTGTTGTTTTAATCATATAGCCCTTCAACACTATAAAGTTATTTTCGAGTACGGCCAGTTTACACAACACTATCATATCGTGATTTCCGAAAATGTCTTCCAGGCAAACGCCTGTAAAAATTACGGGAAATGGACTGACAGCTGGTTGCCAGTTATTATACCGTAAAATCTACGGATTTTTTTACAGTGCAGGTAACCAACGAATAGAATGTACTGTAAAAGAAAAAGAATAATAGAAACACCTCTCACCCCACCCCTCTACACACACTAGTAATTCTTTTCTTCTCTGTAATCCAAAAACTCCATCATGTAGTCAAAAGACAAATTACCGTAGTCAAAAGACAAATTACCGTACAAATTCTAAGTATTGGAACAGATAGGTCTGAACAAACAGTGCAGACTCAGATCAGAAAGGAGCAGTCCGATGAGAATCTATTCAATTTGCCATTCCATCTGCGTCTTCTGGACGTATTACAGCATTATAAAACCGAACTGTTCCAGTTTAGGAATAACGGTAATTATGTTAGATGTCATTTTTTTAGAACATTAACGGTTTTCTTGTAGCGCTGTAACAAAACGCATGCTGCTCCAGATGACGGAACTGTCATAGATACCGGTAACACAGTTTCGAGTCAGTTCACTGCTTTAGAGCCAACAACGACGACGACCGTTCCAACAACGACGGAACGCGACAGAACAGCCATAGGTGATTTGAATTCTTTCAATATCTACAAAATGCAAATGATTGTTAGTTTGGTAACGTATCGAAAGCCAGCGGGCATACAACGGTGAATCAAGCGATAAAACGCAAGCGATTTTATATCATTCCAACGACTGGTTTCTCAACGTTGCTATGATTATTTTATGGCAGCTTACGACACTTAATTCATGCAACGGTGGGTTAATTAAGGAATGAATTTCATTTTTCTGAGGTTTATCGAGGTTATCATGACGTTGCTGATGTCCAATGAGGTTGTAGAGAGCCATTGTTTATTTTGACGTCATTGACGTCGCGTGTCCCAATGTAATTATTGGAATGTAAACTACATTATGTTCCAATGGTTTACTATAGGGCTTTTTAGTAAATACACCAAGAATGTAAATATTCTCGTATGAAGAATCAAGTGTTGTGCTGCCATTATTCTACGGGACTTTTGCAACTGCCCTAGTATCTTCTTTTGGCAATACCAATCAAATAAGTTGATAATACAGAACCCTTTATTTACATTTTCCCTCTCGTAAGTCATGTCCGGAAAGTCCCGCAAGGATTTGTTTACGTAATATTTTTTACGACGTACGTTGTCATGGCGTCATTTCAACAAATGACGTTTTATCGACGTTTATATCAAACTGTTTTAATGTTATCGACAAGTTATGTAAGGGTACACCACAATGATTTTCTTTCATTTTTCAAAGGGAGTCAACATTTGTGACTTCAATAATGGGGTATACTCTTAAAGGAATGAATTTGCTCCTTATAGAAGCAAATTCTTTCCTTAAAGAGTTGACCTCCATTGAAAAGAGTGGCAGAAATAAAAGGTTGCTTTTAAATGGACCAATAAACATAAAAAACATTTGAATATATCAAATATATTTTAACTACGGTGTTTTTGGTTGATGTTCTTTTGATTGATCCCAAATGCAACAAACTGTATACACTTTACACAGATGCAAGCGACACGTGTTTAGGGGCAGGTCATACACAGATCTCTGACAATGATTAAAAACCAATTTATTAATCTTTTCCTACAAATTAAGTTAATCCCAATGTAAGAGGTCAACAATAGAAAAAGAGGCTCATACAACACATTTTGCACTTCAGAAGTTAGAGTATTTCTTACATTGTGTTCAGTTTGTCAAAAAATGACCATAAGCCGTTAGAACATCTTCTTGAGTCCCCAAGGCAGAAATAAGAAGATGCGACTTTGGGATTTAAGCATGTCCGGATATAAATGTACAGTTGAGTACATACAAGAAACCATCAATACTTGAACCTACTTTTCACGACAGCTGTGTTTAGGGGTAAATGTAATAACCTACGTCATAGCGCAGATGTAGGTATTCATTCGACGGCCATTTTGAAAAAAAAAGCTCTACAATTTTTTGCAAAAGCTAAAAAGTAAGAGATAGAATTGTAACTCAAGAATGGAGCCGACACGGTGCCCACCAGACTGCACTCTAGTGCAGTCTGATCAGAGCCTTTGCTTGTCACCTGTGCTACACTGTTTGAAATCACATGACGTGGCTCAATATTTATACCCCTGCCACACGTTGTAGCGGTATATTATGTTTTCCTGCTGGTTGTACGTTCGTACGTATGTCCGTCCGTGTGTACTTCGTTTCCGTTCGATAACTTGAGTATTAATAAACGGATTTTCTTCAAACTTGGCATGTGCATTGGTCTTGGAAATATCTCGGTTGGGTTTGTTATGGGCAAATTTCGTTGTCTTCTGATGGAGTTATTGCCCTTGTCAAGGTCTTGAAAATAGCATTTGGTCTGTAGTTCCTTTACACTTTAAAATATCTTAATGATATTTCACAGAAATGACCAAAGTAACATAAGCTTTGTGTTACGAGCAGAATTTTTGACCATCTAGGCTGTCTGCTCCTGCCCTGGGGCTATATAAATGTATCAAATAACAAAACACACACAACCACACACACACACACACACACACACACACACACACACACACAAAAGATGGATAAAATCAGAGTTAAAAGGGATTGTTCTGAATTATAACAAATCAATATATTGATATAAGCTTTTATGCTTACTGTAATTATCAAAATTTTGTCCCCCAGTAGTTTTCACTGCAGCTGGTGTTGTGCCGTGTGGAGGCCGTAAAAAGTCTCCCCGTACATCATCCATAGTGCAGATTATATTTTATTTACATCCTTTGAGATCAGAGGATAGATTCTGAGAAATTTAAAATTTGAGATGGATGTAGACTATTATGCTAGATCATCGTCTTTTATATTATTTGGATCCTTTTGAAACTAACCAGTCTTTGAATCGACTGCCCAATTAAAATTAAGAAATTACGGTGTGCTTTTTTCTGGTTTCGTCACCAGATATTGTCAGGGTCACTGACGAGGCTTTATTAGCCGAAACTATGTAGTCTGGCCCATGTTCCTACTTCTGTATGTATTCTCTGCTCTTGAAGGAACTTTTTCAGATTTTAATTCTACCCCTGACACATGCTATATACATACAGGTGGTTTGCATTAATTTTATACCTATGCAATTTTTTCATAAGTCTTAGTATACCCCAAAGTGCATTCTAGATTGGGCTGAAAGTCTATGTTGTCAAAATATCTTACACTTACCGTGGGAATGAATAATGGGACACTGCTTGGGATTCCAGAAAAGTTTACTATATTGAATATTGCGGAGAAGATATTTTGCAACCTATTAAAGTTATCTTATTTATATTGACAAGTGCTGAAACGCTTCCGCGTAGTTTTTGACGTTTTCGTGGCGTACAGGAATATGGTAATGAAAAACCGAGATCGACATTTGAATAACAGATATTTAAACATGTTACGTATAATGAATATTTGCATACATTTCTGTTCTGCAAGCAAGTATTTAACCTTAAAAAGAGCAAGGCGGGACCGTCTTTCAGAAAATTAGCATAGGTCCTGTGCTAGAAACAGCTCAGCTTGCTTTAGAAATTTGATAAACAGAATATCTCTATTATCCCATCTGCAAACAATTTTGCAAGCATACTTTTCATAGCATTTCGCTTGCGGTTAGTCACTGATAATTGGAAACTTAACGCGACGGAAGAGAGGGGTGGGGTAATTTACTCAAGTTTTGATTTAAAAAAAATTAAGTTTCGATTTGTTTGCTTTTTTCATCTCCCGTCTTAACCGTTTAACAAGATTGAACATTTGATTTCATTCATCCTTTTTTGTTACTGCGAAAAGGTGTGAACAAATGCTTTCCAGTAGGTACACTGCTTGGATAAAAGATAGGAAAAACTAGACATTTTATATATTTCTATGCAAGGTACTACATTTCTAAAAACTCATTTTTGTGTTTTGCTAAAATATTAACAGGAAGAAAAATGATAAATTTAAGAAAAAAAGCCAGCACCTCAGTTTCAAAGTCTGTAATACAACAAATAAGGATGTAGTAAGACGTATGAAACACTGGCATAGGTATACTGTGTCCACCCCTCTCTTCTGTCCTGCCTTCCAGTTGTCAGTGCAAAAAATACCGTAAAAAGCATTCTTTCAATAGCTCACAAATTGGATAAAACAAACATTCTATTTATTAAATAATCTAAAGCAAGCCTAGCTGTTTTAACATCAGGAGCTTTGCTAGTTGGCTCCGAAGAACACAGGGTATAATCGATTCCGCCAATTTTCGCTTTCTGCAGAGACTGTACATCATATTTGGCTTCCGCCGAGACTGTCTGCGAACTCTTGCTTCCTGCCGAGACTTCTGTACATGATAAATGGCTCCCTGCAGAGACTGTCCGCGTGATTCTGCTTCCTGCCGAGGCTCTCGGCAGGAAGCAGAATCACGCGGACAGTCTCGGCAGGAAGCCATTTTTCGAGGACAGTAGTCTCTGCAGGAAGCAAGAGTTCGCGGACAGTCTCGGCGGAAGCCAAATATGATGTACAGTCTCTGCAGGAAGCGAAAATTGGCGGAATCGATTATACCCTGTGAAGAAGGTCTCCTCTGGCTCTTTTAAAGAGTAAATATGTTATGCAGGAAGGCTTTTTCCGGGGTCTCATTAAATATAACATATTTAGATGAGCCGCGACGCGAGAAAACCAACAATGTGGTTGTGCGCCCAGCGCAGACTCAGATCAGCCTGGGCATCCGCCCAGTCTAATCAGACTCTTCGTTAAGCGCTTAAAGGGTAGCTAAGGGTCTAAGCTACCTCCATGCGGACAGCAAAGACTCTGATCAGACTGGGCGGATGCCCAGGTTGATCTGAGTCTGCGCTGGGCGCACAACCACATTGTTGGTTTTCTCGTGTCGCGGCTCAGATATTTGTTATTGAAATGTCGATCTCAGTTTTTCATTATCATATTCATGTACACCGCAAAATCGACTTTGACTACTTGAAAGCATTACAGCACTTGTCAATATGGTTAAGATAACTCTGATAGGTTGCAAAATCGCTTCTCAGCATTATATCTATACAACGTACTATTCTGGAACCCTAAGCAGTGTCCCTTTATGTATTTCCACGGTAAGTGTAAGATTTTTTTGACAACAAAGACTTTCAGCCGAATCTAGAATGCACTTTGGGATATGCTAAGACTTATGAAAAAATTGCATTAATTTGGTATAAAATCAATGCAAAGCACCTGTATATGAAATCATGGAAAAAATATCTAGATAAAATCAGACTTTTGGTGTATCTTGATGAAATTTCGCAGAAATGATTGAAATAATATAAGCTTTCTGTTACAAGCAGAATTTAGTCCATGTAGGTTTCGGACCCCTGCCTTAAGGCTATATACATGTATGAAATTATGAAAAAAAATCTGTATAAAATCAAAGATGACCGGAATTTTCCTGAAACTTACACCACATTATTTAAGTGATATAAGCTTTATGTCATGATCCAAATTTTGTTCCCAGCAGATATGTACCCCTGCCATTGGGCTATACATATGTACATGCATAAAATGATAATAAAAATCTATATAAAATACCAGTTGAAAGAATTTTTTTCTGAAACTCACAACAGATCGTGGAGATAAAATGCCACGGGGCTATTTACACATATATAGACTTACAATCTGTGTCAGTGTCGAAAGTCATTTCTCGGAAACTTACAGCAAGCGATAAAAGCTCTCGGCAGGGCTAGCCAGATTATATACCAAGAAGGTTATCTGCCCCCATAAAGATGTATAAAATTGCGCAAAAAATGTATAAAAGGTGAAAAATATGTTATTGGTTTGCAGTTGCGGGGTATTACACAGTCGTTTACGATGCTTTATTTTTTTATACTTTCAGAGTCGGAGAGACTGAGGGCGATTCTCATAGCCATGGCCATTATTATTCCAGCTGCCATTTTGGCGGGCGTGGCCATTGGTATTTGCTGCCTTATCTATAAGGCAAGCATGGCTAAAAAGACGCTTTTCTAATCTAAACTGGTCAAAAAAAGTTAAACCCCATGCTATTTTTTCCATAGGCGCAATGTTAATGTGTCAAAATTAAATTGTTTATTACCACAAGAATTGAAATAAAACAACTGAAATTTAAAACTCAACAGACATTTTACAGCAGTGTCATGGTACAGTCAACTTTCGATAGGTCGAAGTCGAACTTCAGTCAAAACTACTGATATCTCAAAGTAAATTTTCTGATACCAAAAAAATTACTTTGAGATATCAGTAGTTTGAGATAACAGGAGTTGAAATTTAAATAAAAATATGAAATATATTCTTTAGTACAAGAAAATACTTTGGTCTTTCAGTGTTTGAGATATCAGGAGTTGTCTGAAGTAATTTCACTTAATTCCAGCTGAAAGCTTTCAGTGTCCTTCAACAAGTATTTACTGAAATTTCTAGAAGCGCGTTTTTTCATGAATGAAATAGGACTTTTACTCAAGTGTGTAGACCTCAGCAGAAAATTATTCAATGACCTTGAAACCCTACAGATGCAGATAACAAGTATTGTTGCTTTTTCGCTGAGAAGTTTTGGGACAATACACAGCCCGTAAAAAGCTACGGTTAAAAACAGATATGACTATTTTTTGCATTAAGCCTTTGGGTAAAATGCTGATGGAGCTTTACTTCTTTTGGCAACTATATTTGGCATTTCCTGAACTTATGTGTTAAAAGTTGACTCGGTTGGAACAATAATGCATTTATTTGACTTATCTACCTTATAAAAAAACTGACAGACAGTGCAGATTCGGATTAGATTGCTTCATTTAAGAGTCTGTATGGTTTGACGCTATCCAGCATGGTCAGTGACTCGTTGCTGAGATTTAGAAAGGACATCAATCAGCCATTCAGACCTGTCAGTTGGACACACAAGGTTGAATCAACATTGAATCAACGTTGACTCAAAGTCATAACGTTGATTCAGAGTAGACTCCGTTTTGGACGGGCTACATTTCCCAGGAAAGTAGACAGGAAATCATGAAAGTTGTTCCCCTTTGTAAAAAAAGACAGAAAAATACGGAAATGTACCTATACACCTAAATGGTAATATTTTTATTATAGATAAACATGTAAGTCTGTATTTGACATTGTTTTTTATTTATCATCATGCCCTGCACATCTATACGAAAGTCAAGTCAACAATATATACTATGCACAATAAATATAGCAATTTTTTTTGGTATGTGTCAGATCCACCATATTAGGATTTTATTGTCACTTTACTGCATAGAGATATAAAGGCCGATCATTCGAGATGGACTGGCAGGTAAAAGACTCAAGGTTGCTCAGTTGTAGCGTTTGTACTATCGTGACGTCAGTTTTTATGGCCATTGTATCTTTACGACATTTATGATCATGTACAAAAGCAACAACCATAATGAGGCGGCTGGTTTGCTGTTAAAATAAAGGAAAACGCTCTAAAACATTTGAATATGCTACGAGTATGAGGTTAACAAAGTTCGAAAATTTGACGTTTTCCCTTGTTTTTACGTTATCGTCTTAAAAACTTGTTTCTAATCGGTATTTCTTGAATCCTTTTTGAGTGTATGATTATTTGGTAGCTACCAATATGATAAAGTAAACAATTCAGAATGAAAATTCTTCCCGGTTACTGAGCATAAGTCAAAAGTCTCAGACTGACGTCATCATTTACTCACAGTTACGTTATACTTCAATGAATAAACTTCACAGTTAAATTAATCATGGTGTGGCCTTTAATTTTAGCCTATTGTTTTTGTCGGGTTTTGATTCTGCTTTGAAGTGAAGCACTCGTGAATCATTGCACATTGGACCGAATTAACACGTTTCAACGTCAATGGCGCATGCTAAGATTCGTCAGTTGTTAAGCTTAACCATATCTTTTACACAATCAATAGCTTTGACAAGAAAACTGAGCATCAAAATGTTGAGAAATACCGTACAAAAAGTCACATGCTTACCATTTTATGTTGCTTTTCAATGGGTGCGAATTTTGGCTGATGACCGCTTCCGCGCTTATCGCTTTTCCCCAATATCGTTTTTAAAGATGGCTTCTGTAACCCCATGGTATCTTAAGCCCCAAATACAGTTCCTTTGAATTCAATTTAATTTCGCTCAATGTTGCCCTTCAGTAATCAGAAAAATTGCAAAATATAAAAATTTGCTAAATATATTTTGCATAGTATATTTGAGCCGCAACACGACGAAACTAACAAAGTGGGAAGTGCGCCCAGTGAAGACTCAGGTCAGCCTGGGCATCTGCCCAATCTGATCAGAGTCTTTGCTGTGTGCTTACATGCTTGCTAAGAGTCTAAGCTAGCTCCGTGTGGACAGCGAAGACTCTGATCAGACTAGGCGAATACCCAGGTTCATCTGAGTCTTCGCTGGGTGTACAAGCCACTTTGTTGGTTTTCTCGTGTCGCGGCTCATATCTGCAATGAAAGATCACTTAAACATGGAATTAAACATGTTGAAATCAAACATTGATATATTTGCCTCCATTCTCATATGGGGCTTCTTGTAAAGGAAAGACAAGCACATGTCCTCTTCTTTCCTCTCTGAGAAATCCCAAATGAGAAGAGAAGCCATTTCAAGAAGTCCTGTCCAGTCTATCCCATACATAACCTGGCAAAGTCATTGGCACACCACAAATGCCTTTACAACAATCATTTTCCACCTACATGTAGTCCTGTCTTCAGCTGCTCTAGTTGTGCTAGCAACGTCCATCCCTGTCCAGTCCTTAATATTGTCTTCCCACTTCTTCCTCTGTCTTCTCCATCTTTTTCCTTTCACTTGCCCCAGAGAATTGTTTTAGCTCAGCCAGAAGACCTTGAAATGTGGCCAAACCATCTAATAGTCAGGACGCTGAAGCCGAAAAAATACAAATTTAATGCCCCGGCGATTCGAAAGGAAATTTTTACTAAATTTGATAAGTACAACATTTGGGCTTTATGATAGGGTATGATGTGGTCACCAAAATTGGATCCCGTGATTTTAATTACCCCTCTTTTACCCCCACGCCTTCTAAACCTTATTTTGCTCAAAATGAAAACGCTATATTGTGCCCATTATGAGGTGAACTCAGGTGTTCTGATTAATTCATGAAATGACGCATTTGTGTGCAAACTATCAGTTTCTATAATCATTTACATCGTATGCTTAAAATATCAGGAAAACCGGTGTATATACATATTTACACAAGGATAATTCATCTTACCAAGTAATGGCGTTTGAAGGTTGTCAATTTCATTTTAAAGCGCTATCTTCCAGATTCTCATCAAAATGCGCACAAAATTACAGGGCCACCGACTCACAAAATATCCAATGGTAATAACACTGCACTCTTAGACCTTGAGCTGACCATAGACCCCCCTCCCCCCCAGGGGGAGTTTTGTACCCTATAATTTTCTAAAACTACATTATATAAGAAACAAAATGACACATGTTAGCCCTCTGTACGTTGGGGCGTTAACGTATGACGTCAACGTCAATTACACTACCCAAATTTACATATTTATGTTATAATAGAATATACACATTGTTATACACATGTTAGTATTCGCCCTAAATAATGATGGGTTTTGTCTGTTAGTGCATAAATTGCTGTTTAAAAGTAATTGACATTGTCAAGGATAAGTTGACTAACCCTTATAACGTAGTTTACATTGCGTTTGACGTTTTTCCCCTTAAATGTCTAAATACATGTAATATAAGGAGCAAATTTTAAGAATTTAAGTGTAGAGAAAAGTTACTGTCATATATATGACTGTTTCAATATTCTAGTATAAAAAAGAAACAAATTAACGTCTTACAAAACTCGTCAGCAGTCACGATAAATATGTAACGTATATAACCACAACAAAAATACAAAAAAGCACAACCAGAATAAGACTAAATCGCTGAATTGGTGGACTGAAGTTTATACGTGCTCCATCAATCTTCTTTATTTCATGCCCAACTTAGATAAGTTAGGCAGCAGTCAAATTAGCAGTGGATACATTAAATGGGGACAGAAACTATCTTATTTTTGAAGAACTTAACCTACAAAATGAAGAGAAAAGCTAAGAATGCCAACATCAGCTGCATTGTATGTTTCAATGTTATCTTTAATTTGTCTTAAGTAGATACTGCTTTATATGTAAATATGAAGAAATGTCAATGTTATGTGTCCTCAAACTATGAAAAAAAAACACACACACAAAAAACATCTAATAGTGTGTATTTGAAAAGCAATCTAACAGTAACATTACATAATTGTAATATGTCGAGGAATAAGATTTGTGAGTCATCTGTTAACAAAACTTTAGTTCCCTGGCGGCATGAACTATTCATTGCTGTAGTATAAGCTTACCACTAGTAGTAAGATGGCAATTTTAGCTCTTTGAAATACACAAGAGTTCAGCAAGACGCACATAGATTGTTACAGCTGAAGCAGTTCGACTTTGCCTTCAATTCAGTCTCACTTAAAAGTGACTTCCTAAAAATGATTTTTTTAAAATTTTATGCATTAAATGAGGTAAATATAAGTCGGTATATGCTGCAACTGATTAATATTTAGGTTCTCGTTATGATGGATTAAACCAATTTCGCTACCTGTGCTGTTGGCTGAGCCATTCAATTACCCTACATACAAATATGCAACTGTGACTACTAGCCCAGGCAATCAAAAGCAGTACCGACTCTGCCTGCATTAACACCATTTTTCTATGCTGTCAGTCGAATCGTCAGCCACGAGCCTCTTTGCACAGTAACTGCTTTACATGGGTTAGCAAATATGTGTGGCTCCCATTATCATAACTTATATGTTAATTTGTGATCTTAGTGATCTGTTTATGCAGCTCCCTGCCATCAAATACATTACAAAATGTTAACAATTTGAAAAATTAAGGATTATAGAAAGTGACATACTTTATAACACATACAGCATTCTGTCTTCAGCCTGTTCAGGAGTTCTATTTTTCATTATGTTGTTTCATTATGTTGTAAATATTTAACTGGCCTGATAATTTTGCAAACACCATGGTTTTATTCCCACTTGTTGTTACTACCAGGGACTAAAGGTGTTACGAAATAAAAATTTCAGTCAGACAATTTTTCAATAATGTAACAACCAAAATTGGGGCATTATTCTCTAACAGTATTTAACATATTTGGACAAGGATGATTTGATAAGCAGTAAGATATCATAAATAAGCAGTTTACAACCATATTTATTGCTACAAAGTAAACAATGTGTTAATACAAGGTCACAGAGATCAACTGCAGTAAGTTCTTTAGGTTAGCCCTTCCTTGGCATGTATTGGTATGTACTATTTCTATTGTTTGATTATTTGCTCTTCAGAAATACTGTATTACTAGTTAAGGATTATTTTCATTATCGGAAATGAAGAATTCATAAACTCTCAATAAATACGTTGTATACGTTACTTGTTTGGTCGTTTTGTTGTTTTTTTTTGTTGATCTTTCTTTTTTTTTTCTCAATATTATGCTGCAAAGCATATAACTACAGTGTAGGTTAATACATTCTGAAGGAGAAAAATTAAGATTTGCTCATAAATATCTGAACAGCGATGACAAACATTAATACATTCTGTCATTTTCATTTGCCATTTTATTATGTGTGCAGAGCTACTGGAACACTGTCCCTGGGAAAAAAACATTTTTGCCAAACTAAACGTGTCTTCATGTTCTTTAGTGAATAGATTCTTTAAGAGATGATTGAATGTAGTTAGATTCTTTAGGATATGGTTGAATGTAGTTAGACTTTAAAGAGCAAGAATCAAAAGCAAAGAAATATAGATCATCATAAACATAGCATTTATAGATTGCTACAGTATACTAGTAAACTGCCAGTGTCTCTTTTCTGTATTAAATATTTCTGATACTATTCTCCCAAACTCCTGGCTGACACATAATTGTTAGTTACGTAAATGAACTAAGTAAAACAATGTATTGACACTACCATTAATTATTTTCAAAAGCATGTTTGTTTCTTAACTGTACCTCAGCAATGTTGTTTCCTCTGGTAACGTAAAATATACGATAGTCTTACAAAAGTAAGTATACGCTGCCAGCAAATATCTACATTAGCTTTGATGCAGAACTGTATTTGGCTTAAGCCTTTAAACTTTAGGTTTACTGCTCTGCTTTATAGTTTTTCAGTGTGCACGTAAAGGCTATAACAAATCCTGTCAATAAACAAGGTGGAACTCTGTTTTGCATTGTTGATTACTGATTATTTTATAGTTTTAAACTAAACATGTCAAAACCGCTTGGCTTTTAATGGTATCAAACTAATTGCATATCATTTTATTCGAGCCGTATATGCAAAATCAATGCTGGCTTTTAATTGCTGCGACTTTATTTTTTCTGAGGTATTTTTTTTTTTTTTTTTTTTTCAGCTGTATATAACAAAATTTCAGGTGTGTTACTGTCTTTAGAACTCAAATGTACAATTTGTAAAAGAAACAAACTGGGCAATGCCATTATGAAATGCTTTTATTTTTGATATAATAACAGAATAAACAGCAAAACCCGTTTTACGTATGCAGAATATGTCAATGCCCTTAACATTACAATTTGAAGTATACTGTGTTTAATCACGTATAAAACACACCTCATGAATCCCTAAAAGTAATAACTGAGAGAAGTGTTGATAGGTCCAAGTACACAATATATCATAAGAACACCCAGACTTATTTCAGTTATTTTTTATGTGACAGTGGAAAAAACCCAGATTAAAGGTATTATAATAAAATATTTTAAATGTTAATGTTATTTACGTTACTACTAGTAATAGCTTATCATAGAAAATAAACCAAAATAAATTTTTTCTCTTATATTAGAAGATTCTCTTATGAAGAAACTGCTACCAAAGAAAATAAAATGATTGTATCTTCAAATTATATGATTTTAACAAAAGTAGCCCTAGGTAACGTATATAATCGATCATTATGGCCGACTTAAATGCATTTAAAATATTGTTGAACTGTTCCTTGTTGTTTAGATAGGCTGGCATATTCAATAGTACCCTTTACTGTTGTTTTCGATTCAAACAGTGTAGTTCAAGCACTTGAATTATACAGAAAGTGATAACTGTAATATGGAACATTCATAAGGGGTAACTGTGTTCAACATCCTATTTCTCCCATAGTATACAAGATAGGACAATAATTTTTGCAGATCTGAAAAGACCAATAAATTTTCTTTAACACAGTAACAAACATTTGGTCTAATATTAAAGGAATAACTTACAAAAAGAAAGTATTTTGGATAAAAATTGCAATTTTAATGGAGAGTAAAGAAAAACGTCACGTACATTACACCATGTAAGATAAAGTGACGTTTCAAACATCATAAATTGTAGCTGTTGGATTGTTCTATTAGACTACATTATAATTTTATACATAGGAACATGACTTCTATTTTCTATAATTTTTTATATTTTTTATTTTATGTTAATTATTTTAATGGGTAACGTAATGTAACAGGCTGTTACAGCTTAACGCCCCACTCGCCAGAGGGCTAACATGCTGCAAAATACTTCTAAGATGCTGGACTTTAAGAAAAGTATGGTCTACAAAACTCCCACTTGGGGGGGGGGGGGGGGGGGGGGGGGGGGAGGTAAACCATTTCTGGCTCATGGCCTATCTGTACTTCATAAGACGTTTCTCTTTGGAGTCTACATAACCATCGCCATGGATCCCGTTTTCCTCAAACGTTCATTTCTTCAAAAGATGTACAACTGGAATTTTTCCCCGTGTTGTGCAGTTTTAACAAGAAAACCAGCCCTACCGCTTCAACGTCTGCAAAGACTTCCAACAACTTACGTATTCACGTTTACAAGCCCTTAGATCACTTGCCGTTTGTTTGTTACAGCTCGATCGTTACATACGTTACTTGAAACAATTTTATTTAAAAGAATAATAAATGATTCAGAATATATATAAAAAATGTAGAATACAAAAAGTAGGATTACATTTGTTCTACCATATTAGGGTATATTAACTATACTTTGTAAAAAGAGTTTCGGAAAGCTTTCTATAGCAAATATTTCAAATTATATATGTTACCCATGAGACCAAAATAATAAAATGAAATAATATCTCAACTTTAAAACATTTCGTCTGTCAAATATGTTTTTGAAAATAGTGCTTTTAAACTTTGCATTTTGTTCTTGTCTTAAAAGCTTATTTAACACTTTTACAAAATGCAGTTTTATACATGAAATTGGTTTTTAGTGTGTAAATGAAGTATTTTGACAGCATCTGTAAGTATGTTAAGTTTGGACTGGCACTGATGTAATGATAGAAGTATCAAAATTGAAAAAGACAATGTTCTAACAAGTACTTGCACTTACTGGCAGGCGGGAAAATGAATGGCATTCAAAACTAGTTTCAAACAATAGCCAGACGTCATGGTTTGAAGAGTAATTATAACGAAAATTACTTTGATATCAAAAGAAGCTACCATGTTATATGCTTATGGTAGATATTAGCAGAGTAGTGGGAAGACTGTTTTCTCCAGTAGGTATTAAAAAACATTGTGAGTTGCGTTATTTTGCAAATTCGTACGTCTCTCCTGAAACAAAACTTGTTTACATGTTGATTATCTTAATCTGTGTCTAGCTATATTGTTATAGTGTGTTTATTGGATGCAGACCCAAGTTTAAGTATAAATGTAGAAAACGTACATAGAAAAAGATAACTAAAATTACCCAGGTAAGGCCACAATAACAAAACACAGCTCACCCAAGACACGAAAAGAAGATGGGAAACGACAACACGGAACAGCACATCTTTGGTAACAGACGCTCCATTCCGACACACGGGAACTGTACATATCAAGTACAGCACCAAAAACAATATGAAATACATTCAAACATACAAAACATCAAAATTTATCTATTTTCTATTTCAAACCACAAAAGAAATAGAAAGCATAGAGGACAGCTATACAGGCGATTACAAGGCAAGAAAACCAACCAAAGGGATTCGCATGCAGAAGTTTTAATGTTTGTATAGACAGTTGTACATGATGTAACAGAGGCTTAAACTAGTTTTATGCGCGCAACCTCACACTTCCCTCTGATGCTGCTCCAATAACACGTAGGTGTTGAGCCATAAACATGAATCTTTTTTTAGATATTTGAATATGCAACGAAAAACGAAGTTTTAAATGGCACAGTCAACAGTCATCCTATGTATATCACGTATACAACAGAAGAAATAAAGCCACCGGCACAGAATTAAGCACCCGAATAAGTACGTGATACGAAAGAGTCTTACTAAACATCTGGAATCATTCCATGTAAAGTCTTGCCTATCGTAGACTTAACTGCTTGAAATATTTTGAATCAGTGTGTTTTGCACTGGCAATACCAGGTGAATACTTACTTAAAACTTATTTTCTAAGAATTCAAACAATATGCCGGATGACTTTGATATATGAAGAATAGATAGCCATAGATGCTACAGCCATTGATTATATTTAAAAAGGAGTGGGTGCACATGCCACCATGAAAACAAATAAATACGAAAACGAGATTGTTAGAGGTATTTTACTTTCATCTGCGTGACATGTATCTGATTGGACGTTATACTGCGTTACATAATTGTCATTTGAACATTGTTTCATTTAGTGCAAAACGATAATATCTGTTTGTGAATAACCTGATTTCAACGGCTCGATGTCTGCATAACTCAAGCTTTCAGTCTTTAGAATTAACTTATCATGTGTATTTAAACAGTAAACTTTTATCATTATTGAGCATAAAATCGCAATAATGAAGCACAAAAGTTTCAAACTTCGACATTACTTTTATACAATTTCATGTGACTGAAGCTTCAAACTTCAAAAGCCGATGGAAGTATCAAAACATGAAGTTAATTTGTATATTTTTATACCATATTAACGGACAAAGACTGAAGTTTATGATCATAACTTATAAAAAATTGTCGTAGTATCATATATGTATTTAATTTCACATTTTATATTATATTTCTATGTAATTGCATATAACACTCGACATTATTTGAACAGGTAAGCTCTCGGATAAACCCGTAAGTCGCTATCGGTAGTTTCCGCCATATTGAAGCATTAAGTTCCCTATGTTTAAAGATAAATTAGTATGATACTTCACTCCATCTCAACTGAAATTTAAAACAAAGTCTCAAAATTGAACTTGAATCACATATTCCACCGATTATTTACATACCCATTTAAAAAAACTGCCAGTGTGTCGATTAAGTACCAAGGCTTACTTGCTGAAATGTTATCAACGTTACCCGTTTGTAGCGCTCTCATCAGTTATAAGGCAAAATATTAAAAATATTGTTGTTGTGACGAAGTGACGAAAGAAGGAAAATACCGCAACTTATAAGATATCTCATCATCAGTCTGTTCAGGAGTTTTGTCAGTGTTTAGGGTAACGGGACAGGTAATTCACAATATTTCCTACGTATTAAATATTTTTAATAATTCCCACATGGTATTATCTGTACTCAAAATGTTACAAAATAATACATTATACTTACAGTCGGACGGCGAGTAATTCCGTTAGCAGCTGACCAGAGGTTGTGAAATACCTTAACTATGTGTAGAATTTTGGCAGTGAAAAGTAACATTAATTAATAAGAAGTTTACATGTTTACAGTGTTGTACTATCAAGTGCATGATGTAACACCGTCTTTATGGACTTTTTAAATTGACCAAATAGAACAATGCAACGAATATCATAATTTATAGATATAATTGAGCTGTTTCTTGATTTTAACTGAAACTTTCACTTGAGCATTGTCGTTTTATTGGTAACGAAAACATCCTCCATGCACGTCTTATAAAAGAATGCGTACTTTGCAAGTAGATGCTTATTTTCGATTTGGCAGATACTTTTCTGTGTCTCATGTCATCAAATTTCAGTGTGTATTTTAGTTTTCTCACCTTTCTATAGTCTTTCAATTTCTATGCTCCATGAACCGATTTTATTTCAATAATCAATGTAACAGTAGGTTTTGTAGTTTACATTACTAGTAAGTCCCTAATTTTTATATGTATCAATATTAAAAAGAACAATATTTGATTGTCATTTGATTGACTCCTCTACAAATTTCATTGTTCACAGCACCAGTAGTTTTATTTCCTTTGGCGTAATGTCTTCTCTATCTCTCAATTTCTCTCTATTTATTTATTGTTTTATTTTATTTCGTTTTTTTTCTTTATTTTATTTTTATTTTATTTTTATTTATTTTTTGTTGCTTTGACTAAAAGTCATGTAATCATTATGTTAGTTTCATGAGTAGCGTAGCAACAAAATTGATCCATTGTATATCATGTCAGCAAAAGTGTTGAGCGTTGCTACAAGAAGAATGAAATAGCGAAAAAGACTGTTTGTTCAGTATAAGTCAAGTCTTTTAAGAAATAACAACTCGCTTTTCTGTTTCAGGTATAAAATGCAGCTTTCGAGTGCCTTAAACTGCTTGGTCAACAAACGTACGTCAACAATATTTCTTGAAACTTGTCTGAATAACGTATTTATGAGAGTTTCCTGGGAGTTGATGACGATCGTTATTAGCTGTGATGAAATGGAATACATTTTGTATAAATGTTAATGGCGTTAATTCTACGTTAATTCAAGTAGTAGCATAGGCGAATGACAAGGAATCAAGCAGGCTGTAATTCTTCTAAAATTTAACGATGATTATACTAGCAAAATTAAACAAAACGATTCTACCTTCAATGTATTTACATTTTGGGAATATACTTATATGTAACGTCTATAACCGAATGTTACGGGCTTAAGCCAAAATTAATAGAAAGCTGATAAGTATCAGTCGATAGCAGAATAATAAAAATCTTCTAAAACTTGACTTAAGATTGTTGTTTGCTTGAAATCCCGCTTCAAATGACATAAACATAACGAGAAAGGCAGTCGATCATTTTTCGCATTTCTTTGGTACCAAGTTATCTCCCCTGATTTCACATTCTGGATCCACTTTTCAGGACCACATCATACCCTAAGTTAAAGTCGGGATAATAAACTTTCATAATATACCATATTCATCCTTTCGAATTGTCGGGGCATTAAACTCGAAAAATAGGCCCTTTTTGAATTTCAGCGTCCTGACTATAAATTTCCGTTTCCTGACTAAGGTAAAGAATTTGTAGTATTCTTCAAAGGCCGCTTGGATATCTCCAAGAGAGTCATGGGAAGCAAATAATATAGGTAGGTAGTCAGGTAAATTCGGACAGCAGGTAAATTCGGACAGTGATATTGTTTCCTTTATATGTCAGCTGTTTCGAATTAAAACAAAAATAACTGGGCAAACAATTATGAGCCGTCTCATCTGGATTTTCACTATTTGCAATGATATGTCCGAATTTTCCCGCTGTCCGAAATTATCTAACTCGACCGTAATGTTATATTCCTTGCAAACATGGCAGCCAAACCATAGGGATTAACCAAAATGCAAGTATTTCATGTTAGTGAACAATATACGTTAGAGATTTGCAGTGAAATCAAGATTGCCACGAATCCCACCACAAGGTATGAATTCTGAGGAATCTAGGAAACTATTCAGTCAAAAGCGAAGACTCTGATCAGTGCCTCTTTGCACGTGTTAGTTTCACTAGCAAGTCTTCTTAGAGTGGTCCAATAATGTCTGTTATTAGAGGACAATTCGTCGAACTTATTGAACAACCCTCACACTGTAAGTGATGAACTATCGATGTCCACTGGTTATCATACGAATCATGCCAGTCTAGTTCGATAGCAGTGCTTTTCGCGCTAAATGCCAGTTTGATCACCAGATACCCTACACAATATTCATTTAAATGCAAACAGATCTAATTGATGATAGTCAGGATACGATCCATGCCAGTACGTATAGAGCAATCTTAAATACACCTAATGCTTGAAGGTAAAAGGGTTTCTCTTAAAATAGACTGGTATGGATTGCATTATGACTAGATATGTTTACAATTTGAACGGATAGGGTGTTGTTGTTTGTTGCGGGGCTCATGCGGCACCTAGTTGGAAGTCATTGCTTTTGTAAATTTGCTGGAGAGCTGCTTCACATGTATCAAGCATCCTAGTAGGCACAAAACGTTTAATCAACACTGAATCTACGCAAATTCAACGACAGTACGTTGAATTTTGGTTGATTCAATGTTGAGTCAGTGAGGTTTGCTTTGTGGGATACTATGGCAAGGATATGTAAAGAGCAAACAGTAACCTTGCCGAAGTTAATTCCTGGTACCTGCGTCCCGATCCCTAATTCCTGTACATTCATGTACATGTATCTGGCTCCTGATTCTTGTTTCATAGCGCACGTTCGGCGTAATTTTCTTGGGTATACCCCAGCAATAGCCATATTCGAATATATGATGAAAAACCATATCGAATAGCCATATTGCTCGAGTTGACACAAGCAGTCAGTATTCCATTCGTGTAATAGTAGCCTGTTTCTAGAACACAAATAAGGTACAATGTAGCAGTAATAAAGGATGTGGAACTAGGAACTTAATATAGAAAAAATACAAAAAAAACAAACACACACACAAAAAATAACAAAAAAAAAAGCTAACAGTAACATTAAAAGAAAAAAAAATACAAACAATGCGTTTGAATATTTCTTAAAGAGGTAGAACAAGGGTCGCTATACTGGAAGCAGGGCAGGGATGGGATGGCGTTGAAAGGAAATTTTCTTTTAGTTTAATCTATCCTATCTTTTTTTTGCTCTCTTGTGGAGTCGGCTCGATGTAGACTGAAATATTGTCCAAAACAGCTATCAAAACCAAATCAACCAACAGACCTCCTAACCAATTAACCACACAAAGCTGAGACAGTAACATCAATGAGGAACCAGAATCTATGGGGGAAAAAAGAACCATGAACTGGGAATCAGAAATGTAGAACAAAAAAAGCAGAAACCAGAAAACAAAATCAGCAAGTTGATCCATGTATGCCCCCTGGATTATTCCATCCTTATTAAATGGGTGAGTCCATTTGTCAATAAAGGGGCGTCTGGTTTAGTTTATTTTTGTCATTTTCATTTTATTTCAAGGAAAAAATACCCATTAAGTTTTGTCTTATGCAAATAGTATACACCCCGATCAGACGCTGCATTAGCGGAATACATGTACATACAGTACAAGCAATTTCGAAAAAAAAAAATGCAACTTCTCAGAAATAACGCTAAAAAATGACACAAAAAAGCAGACACGATTTTCGTCTCTTACACAGGCATGAATTTCCATTACAACATGGCATGGAAGTTCTGCAAATAATGGTAATCCAAATAATACAACGTCTCTTGTACATGTATGCATATAACTCATTAGGCATTTGTGCTGGAGTTTTACTTTGAAGTAAAAGAACTCGTGGAATAATCATCACTAAACTAACCGAAATTTGGTTTCGGCCTATTTCAGGATTTTATTTTTTTTTAAAAATGTCACCACTATGTCATCTACGAAGCTGAACTTTGCGTACTGTGTTAACTTTGCGTACATATGATTAGAACAACATTGTTGTATTTTAGTTAACTATTTGCATAGCATTTCTTTAAGCAAACAATGCCTAGTGCGGGACGTACATGTAACTTGACGCAATTACATGATAAGCACAATAAGATTTTTATACTCTTTAAAGAGAAAATCTAGGGCTTCATTCCGTAAGATATTTCATATTGTCCTGTCATAATTCAGTCACGGTTAATTCAACGTTGGGTGCCCAGTGGATGGTATCCCAGATCTGTCTGGATATATCATAGCGCCCAAAGATTTGCTATGTATCGTATGTGTCAGTGTCACTCCTCAAGTTCTCTGATCAATGTGGCCTATATTTCAATCAGTGTGAGACAAATATTTGTAAGCGCCAAGATTTGCTGTTGGGTTATATAGCTTCGTATTTTACATGTATATTACCATTGGGAACACAAGTTTGAAACAACAACATATCAAGTAACTTGAGGCCTAAACAAGATTCAGTGCCACTATTTCACCGACCTATTTTACCCTATATACATTATTATGTATGTTTTTTTTTAATTTATTGCAACTTTCCGGAAAATGGATCTCAACTTCTGATTTTATGCAGATTTTAAACATGTTTATAGCCCAGCAGCCCAGTGCAGGGGCAAATACTACCCCGGTGAGCAAAAACTATTCGTAGCAGAAAGCTTATATCAATTCAATCATTTCTATGAAATTTCATCGAGATATTTCAATAGATAATCGGACTAAAGACCAATAACGCTATTAAGACATATGCCTGAAAAGGCAATGACTGTCAAGATATTGAAATTTGCCCATCAACAATCCCAAGCGAGATAAGCCTAAGACAAATGCATATACCAAGTTTGCAGAAAATCCGTAAACTGAATGCTTTATTCACAGAACGGAAACGAAATGCTCACGGACGGACAGACACACGGGCCGCCGGCGGGAAACATAATACAGATACATCGCTACTAAAAATTGCATATAACAGACGCATTCTAGTGGGGTTACATGTACAAGGACATGTGAATTAACTTCTAGCTGCCGTTTATCAACGAACCAAGTTTCATAAGCCTGGCTTTCAGCCTACCTATGGATTTTCTGTTTTGTTGCTACAGCAGCCAAAATTTCTGGTTGGCTGAAAAACACGTATAAATGTTAATTATCTTCTTATTGTCTTCATAATAAGTTTATTTTGGTTACTTTTCCCGAATGCCGGATCCAGTGTTTCCGGATAGATGGACGGCTAACCAATTGGCCTCTCCGGCACTTAAACCATCATAAGTTGTGTAGCAGTAGCCGTATTCGTAGCGATGCAAGTTTGTCAACGAATACGCTATTATACACTATATTATACACTATAGCTCTTTCATACGATTAGAGCTAACGGAGTAGCTGTAGTTGAAGGTAGCCCTATTTGGTACAACCAGGTTAGGGTCACCGCGGCGAGAGTCCTTTTGGTCTAAACTACAAGGCCACGGACATTCCTCAGTTCTTGCAGCGTAGCTTGGTTTAAACAATATTTTATTCAACTATGACATGCTATACATTCAGTACGTTCAGAGTACAATTTTCATGACGAAAACTCATAGCTTGTATTGTCTATTAGACCATTTCCTTGCAGCCTAGCTTGTACCTATATAGTTTCCGTAGGATCCCTACTTGGTGTGCGCGAACAGAAATGCTCTGACTAGACTGTGCGGATTTGGTCTGAGCCTTTCTATTTGCATATGTATGCTAGAATCAACCTTTATTGCATGATGTGGCCCATTTATTTTTTCGTTTCACTTGATAAACTTTTTGGTGGATGGGATTCATTCTAGCAGAGCAAAATTTGTCGTCACACTGGTGCATTTGAAAACATTTTTTTTTTCAGTTTTTATGTAAAAAGCAGTCTAGCGTATACTGAAACTAGGCAGTTTTAGCGACACCCTGATCAACACACTGTGAAAATCAAAATTTACAGATGACTGCATTTTTCAGCAAAGCGAAACGAAAGAAGGTACACAATTCGGATTTTGTGTAAAAACGAAGAAATTTGACGTAATTGTAATTGTTCCGCTTGACTGACGACGGAGAGACACAAAGAAGTTTTGGAACTTCAGAGTTGTAAGTTTAGTTTTTCTTACCTGAATAGTGTGCCGTATGCTATCTCAACGGGGGCACGTAGCATTGCATCAACATTAAATCAAAGTAGTTTCAACGTCCTGACATTGAATCTACCTTGATTCAATGTTGATTCAAAGTTGTGTACATGCTGGGATGCAGTTTCTTATATTTGTCTATCAGTATTTGAACAGATTTGGCCTACAATTTGCAAAGCAATAAATAAGTAAAATGATAAAATACAGTAGAATTAATGAAAAGCTGGGCCATTGAATGATAAAACAAAATAGAATGAATTAAAAAAAAGTTATATGCAGAATCTGCATCAGATCCAAGTTGACAGCTTTAACAGTTTAAACTTAGTTTAACACTTAAAAGCGCCAGAGACGAAAATAACTGAATTTGGAAACAGCGTAGATACTGACGAGGCGGCTCACTGTCGTCTGCTTTTTACGTGTATTATGACCCTTCACATTAGAATTGATGCAAAGCAACATCGACAAGACAGCTGATCGACAAGGAATTAGAGGGAATTTACAGACGAAACTAAGCCTCTTTACCGAAACTTTTGACGACAGTTGATCGACGAACGTTTATAATGTATTTAGTATTTATAAACATGCAGATACAAAGTTTCCTAAATTTGACTATAATTGCTGCGTCGGATGCTTGAATGGATGGCTGGATGACGTGCGACTGTATGTCCTTTACAACCTGTATTAGTATTTCAGTTATATCACTGAGGACGATGGGGGAATGATAATGAACGTCTCATCTGTCATTTCATGTTTCTCTGTTTATTTCTTTGTTTCATTTTCAGCCTCCTTCAGGATGAATCTTCTACGATTATCTCTTGTCATTCTGGTAAGTTACAGTAAAATAAAATAAAATAAAAAAAGTGGGACAGCTAAAGATAATTATCGTAATAGTCATATAAAATGGAAATTGCAGATGGAAGTGTAGGCCCAGGGGCCGTATTCATAAAGCCACTTAAGTCGTTGCTATGCGGTTGCTAAGGCTAAATATTTATATAGGAGAATCCCTACAACTATGAAATTTGGTCTGGAGGAACAGTCTTTGTAAGACTGTTCCTCCAGAGCAAAGTTCATAGTTGTAGGGAATCTCTTTCAAAGAAATTTAGCCTTAGCAACAGCATAGCAACCACTTAAGTTGTTTTATGAATACGGCCCCAGATCGGTCTGATCTGGGTTAAATGGTTGTATTTCAGTGTATAACAAGCTGTCTCCTAGTGACAGGGAGAAAGATACGATGTATTACAGAGGAGAGAAAAAATGTCCTAACAACCTCCACCCGCATCTTCTGCAAGCTCAGTAGGCTATTGTCCTACTTTTATCCAAATAAGTCGTACGCCCCGGCACTGAAAGTTACATGTACATATGGCCTTTACATGTACATATGACCTGAAAGTACTGTACCTAGCGCAATAGCCCGACGACGACCACCCACTGGGTCTGCACTGTTTGTATGGGCACCTATCTGTCCCGAAACTTAGATTTCTTAAGGTACACATTTCTTTACGGTTGACAGGAACACTTCTAGGGGGTGGAGGAGGGGGGGGGGGGGGGGGGCTGTAATTCTTACGAAGAAGAACTTGTTTCTTGAATTCAAAATAAATAGAATTGCAGAGTTCCTTTTCCTGAAAGCGTATTTACCTCAGTAAATGTCGCGTACGTGTACGACGTCCGTGACACTTGTTTTGTCGGGCTTTTTAATCTGAAGAAAATAAATAACCAATAGACCTATAGATAGGACTTTGAGCAAATGTGTGAATAAAATTAAATTATTTGATAAACTTCATACAAATATAAGAAAGCTATATTAAAAGAAAAATAAGTTTGAAACCGTGTACCGAAGTAATAAAAAGAAACAATGAAGTCTTTTAATAGTGATCGTATAGATTTTATTAAAGTTAATTTCTAACTTTTTGTCTTTAAAATTTTAATTTCTGAATTTGGCTTTTTGTTTCCGAAATATTTCCTAAAAGTTAAAGATGAGAGTCCAAAGGTTGAATATGTCGTTTCTAACGGACAGTATATCCGCGCGATAGCAAGCAAAACGCATATTAACAGTCCTTTTGAATTTCTATTCTTTTATACCCAGTTGGAATGATGCAATGGCATGAACAACGCAATAATCCTTTAGTCATCATCCCAACCAGGTCACCAAAAGCGCCTTCAACCCTGAACCCTGTAGCCATTGGATGAAATTATATTGGTTAATCACCTGACTAACCAATATATTACAATTCCATCGCAAAAGCTGTACTTTTAGTCATGTGACACACCAGGTGCAGTGTCACCCCTACAATATATTTGAGTACAATCATCAAAAATTGACAGATAGTATATAAAATCAGTTGAAAATATGTTATCTCTATAAATATTTCCTAAAACTGTCTATAATAAGTCAACAATGAAGGGCTTATTTATGCATATGTCATTGGAAATACTAAATTTACCAATCACCTGACCAGTGCAGTGACCCTTCATTATTGCGTTATTATTTAGTATATTTAACAGTACATTTTAATAGTACATTTTAACAGTTTTCTACAAAATCTTAAATCCCTTCTTTTTTAAATAAAAGAAGTATAATTCAACAAATTTAAATTATGAACTCATTAGATCAATCATTATAAAATCATTCAAAGCCCTGCTTTGCAACATACGCCCATTGCCAGTTGAAAAATTCATCTTCAAATGAAGTTTTAAAAAAGAATGAACGTTACTAAGAATGATTTTATCCGACATATAAACATAATTTTTAATTTAAAACTCCTCACTGTTTCCTTCACGAACTAACTAAAATGATTAACACACACATGAGTTTATATAATGTTTATATATAATGTAAAGTTAATTGTTATTCATGATGTTTCGAATGTCGTTGTACCAATAGAACCATGCTGACTATTGTTGTACCAGGTGAACATGTAAGTAGTAATGTCACCCATCTGTTGTACCAGATGATATGATTATCATCCGTCTGTTGTACCAATAGAACAATGTTGACTATTGTTGTACCAGGTGAACATGAAAGCAGTCATGTCACCCATCTGTTGTACCAGATGACATATGACTATGCCATCAGCTGACAATGACAATGTCACTAAAATAATAAACTGATAAAAAGTTAATGTTCACTCAAACATCATAAAAGTTTCATGTTGACACGTATTCTTCAAACATTCTCTGTATTACATACGGTGTTTATACACTACACAGTAGTGTATTCTCCTACAAGTGACACACTTGTATAATAATGATGACATTGGACCTTTCGCTGTAATAACTCGATAACAACACATGGACTCTAGATATATCACTATCTTCCTTAAATGGTTTGAGTCCAATACAGGACACCATGATCCTGACAACAGTTTACTTTTCTACGCTGCGCAGCACTTTTCCCTTTTGTTTTCACAGCAGGTTTGGAAGTAACATCTTCCTTTCGGCGTACCATCGCTTTTCAGTTTCAAACTGACACCTGCCCCTTACAAGCGAAATCCAACATTCATCCACAGTATTCAGTCTGCCTTGCTTAGCCAACCAAAACTTCCTAAGTTTCAATATTCAAGAAAATAAACTATAACCAGTTTGCCTATACAATAAACCCACCAAGATATTGTTTTCCATAAGTAACTCAACAAAGGCCAAACAATAAATGACATAATCAACTAAAAATCAGACTCAACTCAAATACCGTTTTAGTCATAATTTCAAACGTAAGTTTCTTTCTTTCTTTTTTTTTTTTTTTTGACAATTGGAAAAACCTAAAGTAATTGCGTGCAAATTATTATTTGTTTTGTACATTAAAATCGGTAATGCTTTTCTCAGTTTTATATTGAGCAATTAATTCTGGTTTTATTTCATTCATTAGAAAATGCTGGGGTTAAATGTCTTTTCAATCTTTAACTGGTCATTATTATCTAATAAAGGAAATAGCTCTAAGCAGAGACAGATAGAAACTCGCTTTATGCATTTTCTATTCGAAAACCACAAAGCATAGCATTAACAATGCTAAATTTTTCAACATTTACTTTCAAGACAACAAATACATATTCATGGTTGAGTCATTATTCCATAACTTTTATTTGTTTAACGACCCTCACAATAACTTTAAGACCAGAACATTGATATATTACTTACGGTCTTTACGGTACTATTAAACTGATACTTCAATCAAACCGTTTATTCATTGAATCTACTTTTCTTACCTAACAAGTCAAGATACAGAACAGAACAGAAGTTTTATTTAGACTTAAACTATACAAATACATTTTGTATCAACATCAAGTTTCCTGAAATTCCCTTAAAAGTGTCCCAATGTTTGCTTTTAACGCCTCTGACATATCTACATAAAATTCACTATTATAGCATACATGTTAAAACATAACATTATTGTTACGCATTTCTTCTTCCTGAATTAAGAAATGTTTATTTTTTTAAATGTCGCATGGTTTGTACAGTACTTTTTAAAAGGTCATCAAATAATCAGACTAACAATCTACCTACGGTAGCATTTAGCTATTATTACACACGCTCTCAAATTTGATAATAATTATTGTTACTATTCAGATAGGATTAAATTGCTTACAATTTCTCTTCGAAAAAAAAAAAGGAATAATAAATACTACCACAGTGTTCCTTAGTTTTGAGGCAGACATGCTGATCTTAAAGTGTGGATGAGATCAGACTGTTCTCTCAAACCCCACGCTCAGAGACAGACAAGACACCAGCGATGCCCTGGGACGAAGAAGGAGGGAGTGATATGTGGAGCCTCATACCAGACTAGCACACATTGCTAACAAGAAAAGAACAGCATTGTATGCTTGTGAAAAGAAAAGAATGCTTTGTGGAGCTTCATACGAGGCCAGATAAGACAGGTCTTGTGAAAAGGGGACGGTATGTGGATTATTTTTATGGTCAAGGCTGTATTACCATAGTGAATCTAAATATTGGTACAGTGCAGATTCATGCACATATCACTATATACTGAGACACCAGCATTACAGTGTAGACATTGATCAGAATGGGACAGATATTCCTGAACAACACGTAAACTCAGACAAGACCAGTCCCTGTAGAATAATTTATATATATCAATTAAGTTTCATTAACCCACACTCCGCTATCCTTTATTCTTAAGTAAACTTAACCTTGTTTTCGTCAAATTTTACTCAGAACATGCAACCGTTGCATTTTTATGTCACGTTAATATAGAGTTTACCACACGCTAAAAATGAACCTTACGTCAATATTTAGACCTAACAATTTATTTTTGAACTTCTTAAGCTGCTACTGTAATATACAATATCAAAATAAACACAGCAACCAACAAAACGAAAAGAATCAGTTAAACCAACACAGCCTACTTTATTTTTGAAGACCAAATTATATTATTTAATTACTTATCTTTCTCTGTAATAATCAACAAATCTTAATACCGTAAAATTATAATAAACGCACATGCCTAAATAAACTATAATCTTCAAAACGCCCAATTAAAATAGTTTATTACTGTTGCTTTATTTCTTTAATTCGTGCACTTATCACCTATAAATAATACAGTTATACACTACAATTTATTTAATAAAAATACCAGAAAGAACATTTTTTTTTTGGCAAATCACAACTTGCTTATCAAAATCAATGCTTAAGCTTCTATGGGAATAAGACTGCAACCAGAAGATAGTTAAAACAGACACCAATTTCGACAACACAATGGATATAAAATCCACGACACAACAAACATAAAGTTCACGACCGAATCCACGGTCTTCACGTTATTAACAAACGTGATAGATATTAACCGAACCAACGGCATTTTCCTCTTTTTGAAACACATAAAACTAAGCCGTTAAGCATAAAATATGATTTACATAATTATAACCTATTCATAAATTTTGTGATTTATGAAAATGACATTTACCTCAAAAATGCCTACAATAAAATCACGGCTCTTCAAAAAAAAAACAGTCAAATGACCAAAAAATATCATGATTATTTTTTCAGTCATTTCTAAAACAAGAAACTTCTATATAACACCAACAACTATGCAAATACATATAAAACACTTTCACCTGAAAAAGGCTCACCAAATTTTAATTTAAGCTTGAAATATGTGTAACCAGTACATTATCTACCAACACTTTATGACCTTATACACTGACATTTTGAAAACAACAAAAATGCCTAAGATCAAAGCTCTTCATATATCACACAAAATTCAACAATAAATTTATACCCTTCAAAGAAGGTGCCAATTTAGCCAATATTGTTGCTCTATAACTCGGTCATGAAACTACTATATTATTCTAACAATAATGTAAACACATGTTTTAACAACACTTAAACTTTAAAAGGTTTGCCAATGCAAAGTCGATAAATTGTTCCGTATTAGTTCAGACTCAGCAACCTGAATTTTAGTACACAAACCAAATCACTGTTGCGAGTCTTTCCAAAAGGTACCTTAAACCAAATTTAGAGATCTTATCCCAAACGTTTCAGCTCTGATATCATTACTAGCCAAGCCAAATTAAAATAACGACACAACCCAAAACAAGAGGCCTTAGTGTATACACCCATCTTAATTTGCTACTGTTGGTTAGCAAAAGGCACAAGCAGAACTCAATACAGTGAACAAACAAAAGAATTCACTTACTCAGTTTAGGCTCAGTCGTCTACTGTAAGCTTGGAGATCGTCAGTCTTGAAACTTCACTGTTCCTTAGAATTGTCCCGAGGTTCTTTTTCTTTTGATAATCCGTCGAACGGCACCAAACAAGTACAGTTGTACCGAAGTAATAAAAAGAAACAATGAAGTCTTTTAATAGTGATCGTATAGATTTTATTAAAGTTAATTTCTAACTTTTTGTCTTTAAAATTTTAATTTCTGAATTTGGCTTTTTGTTTCCGAAATATTTCCTAAAAGTTAAAGATGAGAGTCCAAAGGTTGAATATGTCGTTTCTAACGGACAGTATATCCGCGCGATAGCAAGCAAAACGCATATTAACAGTCCTTTTGAATTTCTATTCTTTTATACCCAGTTGGAATGATGCAATGGCATGAACAACGCAATAATCCTTTAGTCATCATCCCAACCAGGTCACCAAAAGCGCCTTCAACCCTGAACCCTGTAGCCATTGGATGAAATTATATTGGTTAATCACCTGACTAACCAATATATTACAATTCCATCGCAAAAGCTGTACTTTTAGTCATGTGACACACCAGGTGCAGTGTCACCCCTACAATATATTTGAGTACAATCATCAAAAATTGACAGATAGTATATAAAATCAGTTGAAAATATGTTATCTCTATAAATATTTCCTAAAACTGTCTATAATAAGTCAACAATGAAGGGCTTATTTATGCATATGTCATTGGAAATACTAAATTTACCAATCACCTGACCAGTGCAGTGACCCTTCATTATTGCGTTATTATTTAGTATATTTAACAGTACATTTTAATAGTACATTTTAACAGTTTTCTACAAAATCTTAAATCCCTTCTTTTTTAAATAAAAGAAGTATAATTCAACAAATTTAAATTATGAACTCATTAGATCAATCATTATAAAATCATTCAAAGCCCTGCTTTGCAACAACCGTTATAGTATTCTAATATGCAAGCACATCAGCGTCATCGGCAGTATAAGTACAGCAAATAATTACTTAAAGCGGACGGACGCTCGGCGCCCCGTTACTGCGGCTATGGATTCGTTCCGCTGAGGTGCGGGGGTAACGTCGATATGAGAATTGAAATATGATGATGTTAAAGCTTAATGATTGGCCAGACCATTAAATCACTTAACCATCTCTCTTTCAGACAGTAAGCTGCTCTGTCGTTTTCTGTCAGCAGTATCCAAGCGGTAAGCAATTTTTCTTTGAATAGCTGAAAGAACAAGTATGAAGTATATTCCAGAAGCATAGCTCAAAGATAGTTTTCAGCACTGAAAAGCTCCAGAAAACTTCGCATTTATGCATCGATTTGCACAAGGTGCACAAGCCTGGAGTAGGGCGGTCCTATTGAAGTTATGATGTCGTGTTCGATAACACTTATGTTCTGCGACTAGATCGTCGGTGTTCAGTGCCCGAAATACATTAAACACATAGCTTTTCAGAGATCAGCCTTCTTGGGTTTGAAATAATTGATCCTCCTCCTTACTCTCAGATCTTGCTAATATTGTCAGTAGTATAGGGTGTCACTCTGGCCACGCCACGTCCGGAGAAACGTCCGGACGTGGCGTGGCCAGAGTGACACTCTATACTACTTTTGTCTTTCGCATATCTCCTGTACGTAAGTCGGAACTTAAAAGTTGCTCATAATTGATTCGTTCTTTGACATTGCATATGCATGATAATTATGCTGCACAAAGAATCGTTTCTACGTGAATAAGCTCTTCAGTAGTACATGTGCCAGGCCATATTCAAGTAACGGATCCGGAGGCACAAGCGACATCTTGAATGTTATGTGGCCTTTTTACCCAAACAAGCTGATTGGCTTATTCGGCAAAAGCGAAATCTTGAATGTAATGAAGCCTTTTTACCCATACATGTACAAGATTGGCTTATTCGGAGCTACAACATGTATGTGATATCGATGATGATCATGCAGATTCTGCCGTCAGATACCGTAAAACACATTCTCTTGGCGGTAACTTAATTTTGCCATATTGGCGGTTTCGGCAAAGAGCGCTAAAATATAATTCCGCCAATATTTGATTTTAAATAAATTTATTTTATAGTTTTACAGGGGTTAAGATAACAAGGAGTACTTCTTTACCGTTTCATTAAAATATACATTGTTGCATCTCATGAGAGTCGCCTTTTTGAGACGATTCTAATAGATGCTACAATTTATATTTAAAAGAAAAGTGAGATAAAATGTCACTAATTCAAATCGACATTTCTTTATTATCTGGAGCCATGGTATATCTTGAACACCACAAATTTATCTGCGCCAATATATCATCTACATTTAAGGTGGTGACTTATGGTAAATGTAAAAATCTGCATAAAACCATAAAAAAGTAAGGTATCTCCCTGAAAGTTAGCAGACTTCTTATTTTTGTTATTCTTTACAGTTTAGAATACAAAATAGACGTACAAGCTGCTTAAAAAGTGTTTTTATAAGGAAAGATCAAAGGGTAGTTTTCTGCGCAATAATAAAAAAAAAATTAACATCATTTTTGAAAATTTACGTAGTACTGAAGGTGCGTTATTGCATAATGAAGAGCGTACTAGCAATTATTTATTCCAACTCTTTCTCAAATTGTAATGTAGACCAGATGAAAACGGTAGCTTTTTCTCAAATGTTTAACCATGTACAAGGTAATGTACACTGGATGCATTTATTAAATATAGGGTAGGCAAGCATACCTATGTAACACCTACAGTATAAATAAACATTACTTACATGATCACTGGTGTGTAGATGAAATTGTCCAACCTTGTTAAAATAGTCTCACCTGTCTCACCTGTGTGTTTTGACAAAAAAAAAATTGGACACAGACCGCATCTTTTTTCATCTGCTCAGCATGATAATGTGTGAAAGAGTTTGAAAAGATAATTGCTAGTACGCTCTCCATTATGCAACAAGGAGCTCTCAGCACTTAGTATATTTTCAATAACAATATTATTTTTTTTCAGATTATTGCGCACAAAATTACCCTTTGATCTTTCCTTATAAAAACACTTTTTAACATTAACAAATGCTGCATTTTGGGAGTTTGCATTGTCAGAAACAACATAAAGAAGGTATATGCTAAGTTTTGGAAAGATCAGTGGTATTTTGAGTGTTTTATGCAGATTTTTGTCTTTGCCCCTAATCAGTGATTATCACCACCTTAACTGCAAAATTTTGATACCGCAGATATATTTAGTGTTTTACCGTAATCATACCGTAAAAAGTTTTTCTAAAAATTGGGACACCTGAAATAATATCCGTTATTGTCATAAAAATGGAACAGTTTGCTTTTATGATCCAGTAATGCGTCCAAAAGATGGAGATGGAATGGGAAACAGTGTAGGAGCAGTTTGATCTGGGTCTGCACTGTTTTCCCACACCCTTAGAATCTTTACGGCAATTCTATTTTCAGCAAATGTAATGTGTTACATTAAAGACAGCAAGTTAGAGTTCCAAATCCAGGTGAAGAGAAATGGTGTAGGTTTTACCCGGTTATACTTCACACAGCCCGACCGGACAATCCTGACCGACACAGACTGTCCAGCGATTGTTGCGAACGCCGCAGATGACCAGTTTGATACAAGTTTTATTGTGGACCCGACAACAGACCTTCTAGACGATGGCCGGTCTTGTGGAATTGATATTGTAAGCCGTTATATATGATGGTGACGATTCTACTAGTACTACTACTAAATAATTATTATAAGTATTGTTAATATTCGGGCTTCTCCGATAAATTTATATTTGGAGTAATATACCCGTATTTTCGGGCGGAGGACTCTAGATGAAGGACTGTTTTTAGAGAATATTTATAAATTACATTTCGTTACTCCTACTTTTTCGAATGATGTCTCGTAGCCTGGGATTACTATTTTCAAAATCCTACTAAGCACTTTATTGTTTGACTTTATTATTTTTATTATATTTTTTTGTAATTATTATTATCATCATAATTATTATTATTATTGCTATTATCAAGATGTAAATAGTAATCTCATAAATGCCTAGGATCCCTTAGGGCCTAGGCAATGAGTGAAGACTCCGACTAGAGGCCGCAGAACGCGGCGTCTAATCAAGATGTATATTGTTTGCATGAATACAGGAATTTCATCAGAAGAAGAAAAAAAGATACGAATAAAACTAACTCTGACACCTCTTATACGATAAAGCTGTGCCCCGCTATGCAGACTTTAAAGTTGACCCCATTGTGGAGAGAGGCCGAAAAATTGTAGAATTGCGCTTCCCCTAAAAATATACCCATTTCTCTCATCAAACTGGCATTCAAACATCAGTAGAAAAAATGTTACGTTTTTGGTAGCAATTTATGTCCGAGCTACCATGGAACGTCACAGTATTCTTATTATGGCTCGGACATTCGCCTGTGAAGTTACATGATGACTTGGACCCGCGCCTGTAAAGTTTCCTGATGACTCGGACATCCGTTTGTGAAGTTTTATGATGGCTCCGACATTCGCCTGTGAAGTTTCATGATGGCTCGGACATCCGCCTGTGAAGTTTCATGATGGCTCAGATATTTGCCTTAGAAGTTTCATGATGGCTTGGGCATCGGCCTGTTTAGTGCATGATGGCTCGAATATCCGCCTGTGAAGTTTCATAATGGTTTGGACATCCGCCCGTAAAGTTTCCTTATGGCTCGGGCATTCGCCTATGAAGTTGCATAATGGTGCGGACATTCGCCCGTGAAGTTTCATGATGGCTGGGACATCAACCTGTGAAGTTTTATGATGGCTTGGACATCCGCCATTGAAGTTTCATGATGGCTTTGGCATCCGCGTGTGATGATCGCTCGGACATCAGTTAGACTGATATAGCATTCCGAGGCTGTTCACTAAGGAGAATGAATGCTCCAGCTCTGTTGGTTTGTTGGTTGGTTTGTTTTGGGTTAAACGGCCCTTTGAGACAATATTTCAGTGTATATAGAGCCGTCTCTCAAATAGATGGAAAGTAAGAAAGATAGGATTGGCAAGAGTGAAAACAATCCAAACAACTCAGATCTGCAGACTAAGTCTCACTGACTTTCTCAAGAGGGGTACGTGGAATTTTCGGTTATCTAAAATACATCAAATTTTCGATTTTTCTTATTAACGAATTTTAGTTTGTTAAAATGCTTAGAATAAAATAAGCACTACACCTGTATATAGCATGCAGTAATTTGTAAATAAAAACTATGCTGGCCTGATTTGAAGATGCAAAGAGTCTAATTACCCCGCCCACTTTTCAGTGTTTATCATTCCCCCCTTCCCCCCCCCCCCTCTGTGCCTCAGCTTGCCACTCACATATACGTAATGTGTATATTGACAGTACACACATACATGCAAAGTGGCTAGCTGAGGCACGGGAGAAAAGAGTCTTTATAAAACTTTTCCTATTTTCCAAACATTTAATTATAAAAGCTTGCTTTTTACACCAAAAATCTCAGTCTATGTGTTTAATAACCGCCCAGTCTGATCAGAGTCTTCGTTGTGCACTTAAAGGGCAGCTAAGGGTCTGAGCTAATTCCTTGTTTACAGCAAATACTCTGGTCAGACTGGGTGGATGCCCAAGCTGATCTGAGTCTTTGTTGGGCGCACATGCCACTTTGTTGATTTTATCGTGTCGCAACTCAATATTATGTGAGTCGCGACACGAGAAAACAAACAAAGTGGTTGTGCGCCCAGCACAGACTCAGATCAGCCTGGGCATCCGCCCAGTCTGATCAGAGTCTTCGCTGTCTGCATGGAGGTAGTGTTTATACCCATAGCTACCTTTAAATCGCTTAGCGAAGTGTCTGATCAGACCGGGCGGATGTCCAGGCTGATCTGAGTCTGCGATGGGCGCACAACCACTTTTTTGGTTTCCTCGTGTCGCGGCTCATGTTTTCTTTTTATTTCTTTTAGATGGAAACTGGTAAGGAATACCAATTTCGCATCGAGACGGAGATTGAGTTTGAAAGAGACAGAGTAGGGGATATCGCATTTTGTTTCAACTGTCATGTAGACTTTGCGGCTTCGGATGTTGTTTCTACGATGTACTTTACAATGTAGGTACACCATTAATCCAAATCCAACGTCGACGTTTTAGTGTTTTAGGAGCTCCGTAGCTCGATTCATGTTGCATGTCAATCGATGTTTTGAACAAATTTTGCGAAAACTAGAACGACATCTGGATGACAGGCACATGTTCCTTCCTTTGAAAGGGTTCTCTGCTCTTGAAAGAACTTTTATAGATTTTAATTTGACTTCACTGCACAGCCCCTGATGCAGGGGGGTGGGCTTAGGGGCTTCAGCCCCGCCGCCTGGCCCTGGTTATATCAAAATATATGTTGTGACATATCATTAGAATCGCCTCGGCGAGGCGATTCTAATGAGATATCGCAGCATATATTTCAAGGCAAAACGAACATTATTAAAATTCTCATCAAACTGATCCCTAATTATGTCATGTATTTTCAAGCCCCACTCCCCGCCCCACCCCTCCCACACACATACATCTCAGCACCAACCAGCCCCATCAGTTATCCAAAGCCCCACCGATAAATGGTGGTCTGGATCCGTGCCCGCTGCAGCTGGTGGTGTGCTGTGTTGGGGCCGTAAAACGACTCCCCGTACATCATCCATAGTGCAGATTATATTTGATAATTTTAACCTTTGAGATCAGAGGATATATTCTGAGAAATCAGAAAATTTTTAGTGTTTTTTAGACTCATATTCTAGGCGATCACTGTTTATTCATTTAGACCTCTTTGTTGCTATTCAGTCTTTAAATCGACTGCATTGTCAACATTAATAAATTATAACGTGTTTTACTCTGGCTCTCGTCGCCAGATCATGCCAGGGTCGCTGATGAAGCTTGAATAGTCGAAACTTCGAAGTATGGCCCATGTTCCTTCTTTTGAGTGTGTCCTCTGTTATTGAAGGAATTCTTATAGATGTAAAGCTGAAACAATGTTGCACATGTGTCAAAGTAGATTGACAGTCACGAGAGACATACAACAGTGTTACAAATAGAGGATCTTACACGAGTGGTCATTTCATATGAAATTTATGAAACGAGTCTTTGGCGAGTTTCATATATTTCATACATGTATGAATGACCACGAGTGTAAGATTCTGTTTATCATATTACCCTTTAAAGCGGTGTTTTAACGCCTTCAAAATGGGCATTATTTCGATAAAAAAAAACGCATTGTTGACATGGACGTTGTCAATGACGTTACGTGTACGCGCCAAAGTGTTGTTACACGTGTGGTCATACGATTTTTATGGCATGACATTATCCACTGAATAGCAGCGACGTCATATGATAAAACGGTGTAATGATGTGTGATTAGAATTCTTATAAAAAGAACCCTTTTACATCATAAAGCTGCATACAGACCTTTCTTTATTGAACCGCGACACAAGAAAACCAACAAAGTGGTTGTGCGCCCAGCGAAGACTCATATGATCCTTAGCTTCCTCTTAGTCTGAGTAGAGTCTTCGCAGTGCACTTAAAGTGTAGCTAGGGGTCTAAGCTATCTCTATGCTGACAGCGAAGACTCTGATCAGACTGGGCGGATGCCCAGGCTGATCTGTGTCTTTGCTGGGCGCAAACCACTTTGTTGGTTTTCTCGTGTCGCGGCTCAGTATATTGCATAAAAGAGGTGCGTGGTCAAGTGGTAAGAGAGAGAGAGAGAGAGAGTGAGAGTGAGAGAGTAAACATATTTCGGACAAGTTTCTTTACTTTATTTTTGTTTATTTTTAGCGACCCTGACGTTATAGTTTTGAATCCGCCGATAGAGGACCTTCATTTAAGTGCCGTTACAGTCTCCGGGGGCCAGCTGCCGACGACGACTCAGCTTGATGGGACGGTCATTCCCACTATAAATATTGGGGAAGACTTTGCTTTGGAACTCTTTTTCGAGACAACGGAGGAATCGAGTAAGTTCAGCTCAAGATCCCTTTTTATGCAACGCCTCACAAATTTAAACTTAACTTACTTTATTTATAATTTGAAAATTGAACTGAAATCAGTTGAATTTGGTTTGAATTTGTGAGGCGTTCCATAAAGAGGTGTTTAATTTAAACTCGTATCAAGTTAGTTTAGTTTAAATTTGAGAGTCAGAGTCTTTATTCATTTTCACTTTCAAATATTAGGGTTGATTCATATATTGTTTGTGCAAACAGGGAATACGCTAATCAAATTTATCACATGACGTCGCTGTTATTCAGTGGACAACGTCATGTCATAGAAATCGCATGACCACACGTGTAATAACATTTTCGCGCGTGCACGTAACGTTATTGGCAACGTACTTGTCAACAATACTTTTCTTGGTGAAATAATGTTTATCCTGAGGGCGATAAAATCTCATTTAAAGGGCCATATGATAAACAGAATCTTACACTCGTGGCCATTTCATATGAAATGATCACTCGTGTAAGATCCTCTATTTATCACATGAGGTTGCTATTATTCAGGGGATAACGTCGTGTCATAAAAATCACATGACACGAACGTGTAACGTCATTGACAACGACCGTGTCAGCAAAGCATTTTCTTATTGAAATGATGTTCATATTGAAGGCGTTAAAATCCAAGTTTAAGGAGCCATATGATAAACAGAATCTTCAATCGTGATCATTACATATGAAATTTATGAAATTCGCCGAAGGCTCATTTCATAAATTTCATATAAAATGACCAGTCATGTAAGATTCTCTATGTCCGAAATGACAGTCATTTCACATAGCTGTCTGTGTGTGGCTCGCTGAAGCGTCTCTTGACTAACGAGTGCGGCTGTTCAGTTCAACGAATCACGTCAGTACTCGGCCGGAGGGAATTCTCAGCTACCTCGTGGCACCTGGATGTCATCCATATTTCTAAACTTGGTGGGTTGCTTAGCAACACTGAGGAGTTTGATACAGAAGGACGTCGCTGCTGCACTAAACCAATGGCAATTCAAAGCACGTAACTTTGTTACAGCGTTTCCGCAATGTCATGACTTTACCTTTTGCGGTGACAGTGTGTCCTTGCTGGACAGCTGTTTCTCTGAAATCCATAGCGTTGAAATAAATTTTGTATTAAAATAAATAAATAAGATAAAATGATAATAAAAAATAATAATAAATTACATGAAAAAAAAAAGGTTTACGGATAAGTCCTAGATGGCAAATCAACACTGAACACAGATTTCACAGGTGTGTGCAAAATGCGTTCGAATTCTATGAAAGTAGGACCGACATTCACGAGTGTAAAAATGCGTTTGGTGGAAAATAAGTCTCAGCCAAGCTTTTACCATTTCGACAATGTCTTGTAGGTGCGAGAGGTGCCACTTGCACGAGCCTATATGTATCTGTGGATGATACGTATTCAACATTTATAGATCATCTGATTGACTCGGCGACAGGGTGAGTAACAAGTCAGGGGCCAGGAGTGGCAATATCTGTAGGGTATTTTAACGCGTTTTATTGTTATAGGAAATATAGGAATGCAGTGGGTGTCAGGGGTAATGGGGTTAAAGTAGGACAAAGGTGAGCGGTGTAATGTGTTTTACTACGCAAGCAGGCTGATGTTAATTTGTTTGCTGTTTGTGCACTTTAAGAGATTATCAAAGAGCATTATATCAAACTTTTAAAAGATACGATAGCACGCTCGTGCGCACAACCTTCGTCAAGTTGTTCTAGGCCAGCATGCAGGATGTAAATTGCATATGTGTAATAATGTAGTGTCAAATGTCGGATTTTTCGCAGATTGCTTTGGCTTGCTAAGTAATATCAAGTGACAGATGGTCGTTGATTGCTCTGGCATGCTGTTGTAACATTAGATGATAGATGGTTGTAGATTGCTATGGCATGCTGCTGAAACATTAGGTGACAGATGGTCGTAGATTGCTCTGGCATGCTGTTGTAACATTAGTTGACAGATGGTTGTAGATTCCTTTGGCATGCTGTTGTAACATTAGGTGACAGATGGTCGAAGATTGCTTTGGCATGCTTGTTGTAACATTAGGTGACAGATGGTCGTAGATTGCTTTGGCATGCTGTTGAAATATGAGGTGACAGATGGTCGCAGATTGCTTTGGCATGCTGTTGTAACATTAGTTGACAGATGGTCGTAGAATGTTTTGGCATGCTGTTGTAAGATTAGGTGACAGATGGTCGTAGATTGCTATGGCATGCTGTTGTAAAATTAGGTGACAGATGGTCGAAGATTGCATTGGCATGCTGTTGTAACATTAGGTGACAGTTGGTCGTAGATTGCTATGACATGCTGCTGAAACATTAGGTGACAGATGGTCGTGGTTTTGCTTTGGCATGCTGTTGTAACATTAGTTGACGGATGGTTGTAGAATGCTTTGGCATGCTGTTGTAACATTAGGTGACAGATGGTCGAAGATTGCTATGGCATGCTGTTGTAACATTAGGTGACAGATGGTCGTAGATTGCTATTGCATGCTGTTGTAACATTAGGTGACAGATGGTTGTAGATACTTTGGCATGCTGTTGTAACATTAGGTGACAGATGGTCGCAGATTGCTATGGCATGCTGTTGTAAGATTAGGTGACAGATGGTCGTAGATTGCTTTGGCATGCTGTTGTAACATCAGGTGACAGATGGTCATAGATTGCTTTGGCATGTTGTTGTAACGATAGGTGACAGATGGTCGTGGTTTTGCTTTGGCATGCTGTTGTAACATTACGTGACAAATGGTCGTAGATTGCTTTGGCATGCTGTTGTAACATCAGGTCACGGATGGTCGTAGATTGCTTTGGCATGCTGTTGTAACATTAGGTGACAGATGGTCGTAGATTGCTATGGCATGCTGTTGTAACATTAGGTGACAGATTGTCGTAGATTGCTATGACATGCTGTCGTAACATAAGGTGAGAGATGGTTGTAGATTACTTTGGCATGCTGTTGTAACATTAGGTTACAGATGGTCGTAGATTGCTATGGCATGCTATTGTAACATTAGGTGACAGATAGTTGTAGATTACTTTGGCATACTGTTGAAATATTAGGCGACAGATGGTCTTAAATTGCTATGGCATGCTGTTGTGACATCAGGTGACAGATGGTCGTAGACTGCTTTGGCATGCTGTAGTGACATCAGGTGACAGATGGTCATAGATTTGTTTGGCATGCTTTTGTAACGATAGGTGACAAATGGTCGTAGATTGCATTGGCATGCTGTTGTAACATTAGGTGACAGATTGCTATAGATTGCTTTGGCATGCTGTTGTAGAAACAAGTGGAAGCTTGTTGTAGAATGTCTTGGTGTGTTAACGTAACGATAAATTTCAGATTTATTCGCCTTGATAATGTGCTGCCTGATGTCAGATAAGTATAAATATATAGCCCGGTCTCATGGTACCATGGGTTCCATGTTACCAGGGTATATTGGATCTGGTTTCATCATGAAACTTAAACCATTTGCTTGGCCTTGATATTACTATATTGATAAAGTAGGGGATGCTACTTTGTACTACAAAATAATTTATAAGATCATTAGGATAAATATCTGAATAAATATCAAATTTAAGTAAAAAATTGGAAATTGTGGTTTCTCATTTTTTCCAGCCACCACCAGTACTATACAATTGTTGATATTTTATGTCAGCAATAATTCTTAATTCAACTTTTACTATTGAATGGTTCAACATGCCCTTCCCTTAAAAATGCAAACAGAAATTACAACTTGAATGTTACTATTGTATGCCTATTTATTTTTGAAGTGATTGATATATAGGCTGCCATTAAGCCTTAAAACTGAAAATAGCACAAATTTACACAAATAAATTTGATAGGAAATAAGCAAACTGTCTGCAACTGTTCCAACATTCCTTTCTCTTCCGAATACCTTTAAAGTTACTCTTACAAATAATTTTTGTTTGGTGAAACTGCATTATAAGATACCCACACAGTCCAAGTAAATATCATACACCTTATGTCAAAATGGAGGACATTTTAAAAATGCCATTTCCAGATTTCAAATGGTCAAACACACTTTTATTAAAAGTTTTTATGAGTTCCAATAAGACTGATAATAACCATAAATATCTTGCCTGAAACAGTGTGAGATCTTGATATTTTTATCGTGTAAGCTGTACAAATTTGATAGCTCTCTGTTTGCCATGGTATCATGAGAATGTATTCTGACAGGAAAATAGATAGCATGACTTTGTTCGAGTCCTGCTTGTAAACAATAACAGGATTTATATGAACATTAAACTTTATTATAACTTAGAACATGGTTTGTTGAAAATACGAATCACGGATTGTGCATCAATCAATGCAGTGTTGCACGAGGCATGTGTTGTCTCACTTTAAACATTAAGTACCTTGGTACCATGGAATTCCTGGCTATAGGTTACCCAGCTGATTACAGATTGAACTGGTGTGATAACGTAATCGTAAGTTGGGAGTAGTAAGCTTACGTTATGCCAAGTGTCAGGTGATTGTAAATTGCATTGGCAAGATAACATCGTGTCAAGTACCAAATGATTTTGAACTGCTTTGGTGTGGTAACGTGATGTCTAGTGACAAATTATTTCAGAATTATTTATTTGTTCAGCAATCATCGTTTGATGAAGCAAGTGAGCGTCGCTAAATTTCCCTAAAGCGCGAAGCGCTTCTTGTAGAATTCTAGCGACGACCACTGCCTTCACCACACGATGAACGCTGAAAATTAAAATTGCATTCTTATATTTACACTTTATTTTTAAACACATTCTGTGCCGTTTTCGCGGTAATTTAGTGTAGAATATGCAAACTATGGGTAGATGAAAAGTTAGTAATGACGTGGTCAGCCATAACGTAAAACTGCCTTCGATATGACGTGGCGTCCTGCGAACGTTACATGGACCAATCAAGATGTACGTTAACCCTACAATGAAATACAATTTGTATCGCAGTCCAGATGATTATATGTATAGATTGCTTTTGCATAATAACGTAATCAAGAGTGTCAAGATGTTGCTTTGCTTTGGCTTATCAACATTGTCAGCATGGACCACTATAAATTGCATTTGCCTGAAAACGCTGGCCTGATGTCCAGTACCGGATGACTTCAGATTGCATTGACATGGTAACGTTACATGTATGGTGACAGATGATTGTGTATATTGTCACCAGACACCTGACATTACGAAGCAAGCTTTGGTGTGCGTACGTAATGTCAGGTGTTTGGTGACTATATACAGCTTCGTGTTCTTGACAAATACCTAATAATGATAGATTGCACATGCGTCCTTACGCAGTGTCAAGCGTCAAATGATTGAAGATTGCGAGGTATGCTTACGATGTGTCATGTGTCTGCAGATTGTTAATTCCGTTGGACCGATAACTGTATGTTAAGTCCCATGGAGCTCCAAGCTACACGGATAACGTAACGTATGCCAAAGCAAACTTAATGTAGATGGCTTGGTTGCGCTCGTATAATGTTCATTTATGCTTGACAGAATGCTTTCTGGTCTTCGTTTTACTTGGGAAAGGAGTTTCTCATTATTCTAGGTGTCCCATCAACGAGTTCTGGCGACCTGAGACCGGTCTGATTCTAGCGCAGACTCCAGCAGCAAATTCCTACAGGTACCGAACAGGTGCGATACAGGCGGCCAAGTATGCGAAACAAGATATTCCCGAGGCCACCGATATTTTGTACGCCGCCTGTGAGGCAGAGTTCTGTCGCCAAGACAATGATCCACACTGTGATGATGTAAGTTGTAATGTCAAGTCAGGTAAACTCGGACAGCAGGTAAATTTGGACAGTGACATTGTTTCCTTAATATGTCAGTTTTTTGTAATTAAAACAAAATAACTGAGCAAACAGTGAAAATCCTGATGAGACGGCTCAGTATCAGCCATCTCGTCTGGATTTTTACTGTTTGCAATGGTATGTCCGAATTTACCCGCTGTCCGAAGTTACCCGACTTGACCCTAGTTATGTGTTTCTTTACTGCGTTTTTGAAAATATTTACTTGCCTTGCTTATATTGATAAAGGGGAGTATCATAGTGCTGTCCTCTATTTACTTTGTATTTCTTTGAAACCTCTACTGTCGAAGACATAAGACTACGTCTTCATGAGCGTATGGACAACTCGTTTTACGGCTAGAAGAATAAGTAAAACTGCAGTCAGTATGAAAGCTCCATGCTTCTGATGCAGGGAAGACTTACCCAGTCCTGACATAGACTGATAGAACATCGTAGAGCAGGGGCCGTATTCATAAAGCCACTTATGTCGTTGCTATGTAGTTGCTAAGGCTAAATATCTATAAAGGAGATTCCCGACAACTATGAAATTTGGTCTTTGTAAGACTGTTCCTCCAGAGCAAATTTCATAGTTGTAGGGATCTCCTTCAAAGAAATTTAGCCTTAGCAACAGCATAGCAACCACTTGTCGTTTTCTGAATACGGCCCCAGGACTTATCCCAGCAAGAGCATGATATTTATGCATCGTCGTATCAACGTCGATGCAACGTTATGACGTTGCATCGACGTTGATGCGACGTTGTCTTAATAAAATCGCGTCTGGATAAAGGATGAAACTTTTTATATATCTAAGGTACATGACTCTTTTACCTTCTGCAATAATTTTTAAAGATATTTCTTAGGGCTGTCATGCATGTTAAACCATTGCCATAATTTATTGAATAAATTCTTCTGGATTTCGTTTTCAGCGTTGCTCAACTGCTAGGAAGAGAAGATCCGTTAAATACCTGAAGAAGAGTGAGTTCAAGAAACTCGTGAAGAGGCAAGCGGAAGACAAAAACCTTGTAACCTTGCAAATCAAAGTTACTGATGAAGGTACTAAAGGGATGAATAAATGACTTGCGAGTTAATAATAATAATGATAATAATGATAATAATAAGAGCGGCTGTAGCGTAGTGGATTACACTACGGACTACCAATCCAGAGGTCGCAAATTCGATCTCCCACTTCTCCGTCTCCATATGACCTCGTTGTTGGTGGGACGTTATATTAAACCCGAGTTCACTCACTCGCTCAATAATATATAATAAATATCATTCTCATTATTATTATTATTATTATTATTAATGATAATAATAATAATTTAATAATTTTAATATTTTTTTAGCTCACCTGAGCCGAAGGCTCAGAGGTGAGTTCATAGGATGGGAGTCGAGCAGTCGTCCGTCCTGCGTGGGTGCGTGGGTGGGTGCGTCAACACATTCAAACATAAATATCTCAGAAACCAGTGGGCTGATTGCAATCAAGTTTTATCTGAAGCATTATTGGGGTGGGGGAAAGGCTGCATTAGGTTTTGGTACAGATGAGCTCAGAACTCTGGTTTCTATGGCAACAGATAACCCCCATAGGGTTATAATGGGGAAAACGGCGTCATCACCTTTTCTCGACTGTTTTTGATTAGATCCTTATCATACTTGCAGGTAATGGTGACATACATAAGAGCTTGGATGAGTTCGAAATTTGGCCGGATTCGAGCACAGACTACGGAGTTAGCTGCCCTTGAGCGTTTGAAAAAAATCCCATAGTGTTTTAATGGAGAAAACAACGTCATCTCATTTTTTTTAGAAAACTTTGTTTTCGCTCTAGCGCCTACATTTCTCAATGGATTTTAAAATAACTTCACACAAATGTAGGGCATGACAATATCTCGAGCAAGTTTATCTTTCAGGATGCTGCGCCCAAGGTCAATGTCACTGTGGCTATTTTTAGCAAAAACTTTGTCAGCGCTCTTGCACCTACATTTCTCAATGGATTTTAAAATAACTTCACACAAATGTAGGGCATGACAATATCTCGAGGAAGTTTGACTTCAGGGTTCTGCGCCCAAGAGCAAGGTCACTGTGGCTATTTTTAGAAAATCATTGTCATCGCTCTAGCACCTACATTTCTCCATGGATTTTAAAATAACTTCACACAAATGTAGGGCATGACAATATCTTGAGCAAGGTCGACTTTCAGGGTGCTGCACCCAAGGTCAAGGTCACTGTGGTTATTTTTAGAAAAACTTGGTCATCGCTCTAGCGCCTACATTTCTCAACCGATTTTAAATCAACTTCACACAAATGTAGTGCATGACAATATCTCGAGCAAGTTTATCTTCCAGGATGCTGCGCCCAAGGTCAATGTCACTGTGGCTATTTTTAGAAAAACTTTGTCAGCGCTCTTGCACCTACATTTCTTAATGGATTTTAAAATAACTTCACACAAATGTAGGGCATGACAATATCTCGAGGAAGTTTGACTTCAGGGTTCTGCGCCCAAGAGCAAGGTCACTGTGGCTATTTTTAGAAAATCTTTGTCATCGCTCTAGCACCTACATTTCTCCATGGATTTTAAAATAACTTCACACAAATGTAGGACATGACAATATCTTGAGCAAGTTCGACTTTCAGGGTGCTGCACCCAAGGTCAAGGTCACTGTGGTTATTTTTAGAAAAACTTGGTCATCGCTCTAGCGCCTACATTTCTCAACCGATTTTAAATCAACTTCACACAAATGTAGGGCATGACAATATCTCGAGGAAGTTTGACTTCAGGGTACTGCGCCCAAGAGCAAGGTCATTGTGGCTATTTTTAGAAAATCTTTGTCATCGCTCTAGCACCTACATTTCTCCATGGATTTTAAAATAACTTCACACATATGTAGGGCATGACAATATCTCGAGCAAGTTCAACTTTCAGGGTGCTGCACCCAAGGTCAAGGTCACTGTGGCTAAATTTAGAAAAACTTTGTCATGGCTCTACATGTAGCACCTACATTTCTCCATGGATTTTGAAATAACTGCACACAAATGTAGGGTATGACAATATCTCGAGCAAGTTCGACTTTCAGGGTGCTTCGCCCAAGTTCAATGTCACTGTGGCTTTTTTAGCTCACCTGAGCCGAAGGCTCAAAGGTGAGCTTATAGGATGGGAGTCGAGCCGTCGTCCGTCCGTCCGTCCGTCCGTGGGTGCGTCAACACTTTCAAACATAAATTTCTCAGAGACCAGTGGGCCGATCGCAATCAAATTTTATCTGAAGCATCATTTGGGTGGGGGAAAGGCTGCATTAGGTTTTGGTGCAGATCAGCTCAGAACTCTGGTTTCCATGGCAACAGATAGCCCCAATAGGGTTATAATGGGGAAGATGGCGTCATCACGTTTTCTCGAGTTTTTTTGATTAGATCCTTATCATAGTTGCAGGTAATGATAACATACACAAGAGCTTGGATGAGTTAGAAATTTGGCCGCATTCGAGCACAGACTACGGAGTTAGCTGCCCTTGAGCGTTTGAAAAAAATCCCATAGTGTTATAATGGAGAAAACAACGTCATCACCTTTTCTCCGCTATTTTTCATTGGATCCTTTTCATACTTGCAGGTAATGAGGCTATGCATAAAAGCTTGGATAAGTTTGAATTTCGGCTAGATCCCGAGCCGATGTTCCACTGTCCTTCCGTAGATCCCGAGCCGATGTTCCACTGTCCTTCCGTCTGTGGGTGGGTGCGTCAACACGTTCAAACATAAATATCTCAGAGACCAGTGGGTCGATCGCAATCGAATTTTATCTGAAGCATCATTGGGGTGGGGGAAAGGCTGCATTAGGTTTCGGTGCAGATCAGCTCAGAACTCTGGTTTCCATGGCAACAGATAGCCCCCATAGGGTTATAATGGGGAAAATGGCGTCATCACGTTTTCTCGACTGTTTTTGATTAGAACCTTAACATACTTGCAGGTAATGATGACATACATAAGAGCTTGGATGAGTTCGAAATTTGGCCGGATTCGATCGCATACTACGGAGTTAGCTGCCCTTGAGCGTTTGAAAAAAATCCCATAGTGTTATAATGGAGAAAACAGTGTCATCACATTTTCTCCGCTATTTTTCATTGGATCCTTTTAATAATTGCAGGTATTGAGGATATGCACAAAAGCTTGGATTAGTTTGAATTTCGGCTAGATCCCGAGCCGTCGTTCCACTGTCCTTCCGTCTGTGGGTGGGTGCGTCAACACGTTCAAACATAAATATCTCAAAGACCAGTGAGTCGATCGCAATCAAATTTTATCTGAAGCATCATTGGGGTGAAGAAAAGGCTGCATTAGGTTTTGGTGCAGATCAGCTCAGAACTCTGGTTTCCATGGCAACAGATAGTCCCCATAGGGTTATAATGGGGAAAATGGCGTCATCACGTTTTCTCGACTGTTTTTGATTAGATCCTTATCATACTTGCAGGTAATGATGACATACATAAGAGCTTGGATGAGTTCGAAATTTGGCTGGATTCGAGCACATGCTACGGAGTTAGCTACCCTTGAACGTTTGAAAAAAATCCCATAGTCTTACAATGGAGAAAACAATGTCATTACATTTTCTCCGCTATTTTTCATTGGATCCTTTTCATACTTGCAGGTATTGAGGATATGCATAAAAGCTTGGATTAGTTTGAATTTCAGCTAGATCCCACCACTGACTATGGAGTTACGTGCCTTTGAGCGTTCAAAAAATCAATGTCACAACTTTTTCTTGGTTTCTACTGATCCGATCCTTTTCAAACTTGCAGGTAATGAGCAAATGCATAATATCTTAAACCAGTTCAAATTTTGGCCAGATCAGGCCAACACTACCAAGTTAGCTGCCCTTGAGCATCGGAAAAAATTCCCATCGACTTATAATGGTGAAAACAACTTTATGTTTTTTCCGCTGTTTTTTATTTGTTCCTTTTCATACTTTCAGGTACCAAGGACATACATAAAGCTTGCATGCATCCACACTTTCAAACATGAATAGCTACGCAAACAGAAAACCTGTATTTTGGGTTTCCGGCAAGTTCAAAACTCAGACTGTACAGTCACAGAAAATGATAAGAGGCTTAAGGAAGTAGATAGTTTTTATTATCTATTTGGCAAAAACAAAGACACTGATGAACTACGTAATTACCGTGCAGCTGATCTGCACCTTTATTTTCACATATGCAAATAACTGTTTTTTCATGAAGTGGCTCATTTCAGAAAAGAAGCTATTAACAGCTTTGGAAGTTCAAAGATAGCCTCCATATTGTGCACTAGGTCAAAGCAACAACAAAATCTTAATTCAATACATTCGTAAATCCATGCTCATGAACACACATATTAAATGATGATTATCTAGGTTCTCTGCAGTGGAATGTTTTGATAAAAACTTGTTAGGGGTAATAAAACTCCCTTTAGAAGTAAACATCCCTGAGAGATTAGGAATCATGCTGTTATCCCTCTGCAGAAAGTCCAGTGAGATGAAATTTGGCTGCTGGTGAAAGGTTATAGTACAAGCTGACAGCTCTGTCTGTTGTGCTGTTGATCGGATACTTTATAAACTTGCATATATTAAATATGGGCATACATAATGTTTTGGATGAGTTTAATTTTCAGCCTGATTGGACTACTGATTGTGCAGTTAGCTGCCCTTGAGCATCTTAAATATCCCTATAGGTTTACAATGTCTCTCAGGTGAGCAATTGTTGCCCTTTGGGCTACTTGTTTGTACTTCAGGTGTTTCGCATTGTGTACTGCATGGAATTGAAACATTAAGAAATTATTATATGAGCCCAATTCCTGGGTTATTTTTTTACTAATTCTCTATTGAAACATTAGTTGTTGCCCTTTATTGAAACCGTTTCGGCATGAGGAATCGGTTTATTCAGGGGCAAATCTTTATTTTTTCCGAAGACTTAACAAAAAAAAAATTTCTGAGCCGCGACACGACAAAACTAAGAAAGTGGCATGTGCGCCCAGTGAAGACTCAGATCAACCTGGGCAACCACCTAGTCTGATCAGAATCTTCACTTTTCGCTTATAAAGTAGCTATGGGTCTAGGCTAGCTCAGTGTGGACAGCAAAGACTCTGATAAGACTTGGCGGATGCCTAGGCTGATCTGAGTCTTCGCTGGGCACATATGCCACATTGTTGGTTGTGTCGTGTCGCGGATCATTAGCAATTGTCGTCCGATACTTAGCTTATCTGTAAACCTGTGTTATATAATCAGTATTTCTTTTATTGTATCTTTCAGTTAAAGACGATAGTTCTTCTTCTGGAGTTTCTATGGTTCTCGTCTGGTCCCTGGTGGGCGTGGCCTGTTTGATACTACTTGTTTTTGTTATGTTCTTACTGGTATTCTGTCGGGCGCGCAAGGGGAGGCGCCTGAAGTCGAACGCATACAAACACCATGTGGACCAAAGTTCTATATCTTCCACCGACGCCAAATCTCAAAGTTCAATGGCAACAAAAATCCGATACTGACATTCAGTTAATTAGACGCATATATACTAAAATAATCTCGGTAAATGCCGTGAAAGATCGTAAGTCATCGATAATTCGACAAACCTAGCTGGTGTTAAACTTCGTCGACAACGGCACAATACGATTTTTATCGGTGTTTCGAGATATTTACATCCCGGCAGACAATTGGCGTCAAAATGATGTCGCACTGACGTCGATGTGACGTCATAACGACGCATCGACGTCAGAAGGACATCATTACAACGTAATATGCCTGCTGGGCTTATTGCCTATTTCAGTTGCTACGGTGGCTCTAAAAACTTTTAAATCATTTTTTTTATTGTTGAACTTCTAAATTTAGAAATAATGATTTTAAAACAAAGAAAACGAAGCCTAAGTTTTACGTGTTTTCTCTGAAAGACGCTTATCTACATGTACAACGCATATCTTATTAAAATGGAAACTGATAAGCTAACAAAATTTGCATGGCGAACTGGTAATGAGTGTTTATCAATCTCCTCAGAAGAACCAAGAAGCGGAATAACCACAATTGTCTCGAGGCGGCGATTTATTGTTGAAAGATGTTTCTGTCGTTATCTTAATATGCCTATACAAGGATTTCAAAATTATTTAATTTGTTAGAGAAGTTTGGAACCTCTTTTTTACTGACTATGTGTATTTTTTGCTAATTATATTTTAATTAATGTCCTGTTAGTGTTAGAGGTTTTCATACTTCACTGTAAAACATTTCCGCAGGTTTTACGGTAAAAGAAATGGCAACTGTCTGCAAAACCCTTTGCCGTATAAAAAACGGAATAGTACTGTAATTATTATGGAAAATGACTGCGATATTTAAAAAAAAAAAAAAAAGAATTTGCTTTCTCTGCGCTATTATTCTTTTATTGATTAAATGCGGAATTTCAGCAAGATTTTTTATAGTGCATCCATTTTTCACATTTAGAAGTTACAGTGCAATATCGTAGTTTTTGCGTAAAGGGCCTGGCAGCCAGTTCAGTTCATAAATGTGTTTACAGATACCGGCTAATTACATGTACTCACAAACTGAGTAAAGCCCACTATACGTTGTGTTAGTGAGTGATTCGCCAGCGTTTAGACGCCAATAAATTCCAAATAAATAATAATTCAACTCTTTTATATACACTGCTCAAAACATTTGAAGGAATGCCAAATATTTTTCCGTAGACGACAGTGCAACGCATTCCCACTTTGAGGGCCATTTACTTTTGTTCGACAAAGACAATTTTTTCCATTTTTTGCCAGTTTTCTTAAAGAGAGTCGAGGTTACTGACAGTACAAGTTTTGATCCAATATTTGCCCTGCTCATGCCCATGGACTGTTTTTTGTACAAATGAAATTTTGGTAAAAAATTGCATTATTTCAGAACAGGGGAAGAGCATGAAAATTACAACCAAAATCAACACAATCAGTTTGCCTATGAAGCTGAATGTCTTACAAGGTGACCTGTTTGAAAGGATCACTTTGAACTCAAGTTAATGAGATTATATAGACTTCCAGAAAAATGCCTCATTTTCAGAAAAATCGAAAACTGCAAAATCTGTTCCATGGAAATGATCTGGGTATCAGTTGTATTGAAATTTTTGTTGTCTAAAACTGTGATTGTTCTTGCAACCCCTGCAAAGGAATAGTGAATTCTTGATCTTTAGCGATCGCATTTATGGGCCGTGGAACTGGGTATGTGTTGTAGTAGTGTCTATGGGAAAATATCAGCTGTTCCTTTAAATATTTTGAGCAGTGTATATATATATATGATTTCAACTTTGTCATAAAAGCAGGAAAACTAGTCGCAAATCTTTAAGTTTCGAAGTTTGCGGAGCAACTTAGTTCTATGAGATTATGATGTTGGAATTAATCGAAATTTAAAGTTTTTTTCTATCAAGCGATCAAATTGCACGAAACGGACTCAGGGACTTGGGAAGTGCGTGCGGGCTGGTGGTACATGTACATGTAGCACCTTGCAAACATCCTTGCATAGCACTGACCTCTTTCTATAGCAGCAAGCATGTCTAAACTCTCTCTCTCTCTCTCTCTCTCTCTCTCTCTCTCTCTCAGAATACAACTCGATATATGTCATAGTTATTAATGCTGCCCGCCACTTCTCCCTGCCAGCAGTCATTGCTCACACCCAGCAGTGAAAACTGCATTTGTAATTCTTTATGGCTGGGCTAGGTTAAGAGTGACAATGCGGCAATACACGCCTCTCTTACTCACAGGGTATAATCGATTCCGCTAATTTTCGCTTCCTGCAGAGACTGTACATCATATTTGGCTTCCGCCGAGACTGTCCTCCAACTCTTGCTTCCTGCAGAGACTACTGTCCTCAAAAAATGGCTTCCTGCCGAGACTGTCTGCGTAACTTTGCTTCCTGCCGAGAGCCTCGGCAGGAAGCAGAATCACGCCGACAGTCTCTGCAGAAGTACAGAAGTCTCGGCAGGAAGCAAGAGATCGCGGACAGTCTCGGCGGAAGCCAAATATGATGTACAGTCTCTGAAGGAAGCAAAAATTAGCGGAATCGATTATACCCTGTGTTACTGCCTCTTCCAGGCAGTCTGTAGTATACTGGGGTACAAAAGAAAAGGTCAAGACGGTTTTAAACGTTCGTTACACAAAGCGTAAAAAAATGTCAGTTTTAAATTGCAATGGATCTATAGGCCGTTGTGTAGCCCCGAAAATAAAGAAAAATATCAAGAAAATATTATATTCGTTATTTTGGAAAAACCCCTCTTAAATTGCATTGCATAAGTAACTTGTGTTCATCATTTATTTATAAATGATGAACACAAATTACTAACTGCAATGCAACATGATGGTTTCTGAATATATTTAAACGATTTTGCGGGCAAACCATTGACCAAATGTTATACATGTATAGAAACACGTGATTACTTGAGCCGCGACACGAGAAAACCAACAAAAAGGTTGTGCGTCCAGCGCAGACTCAGATCAGCCTGGGCATGTGCCAAGTCCGATCAGACTCTTTGCTAAGAGCTTAAAGGGTAGCTTAGGGTCTAAGCTACCTGGTCTACGCTGGGCGAACAACCACTTTCTTGGGTTTCTCGTGTCGCGGCTCAAATAATCATGTATTTCTATGGATTTATGATTGTTTTGCATTAGCTTGATGGAAAAAAGATAAGATGATGCAAAACTTCTTTTGAATAGTATATTTTTGAGTAGTATATTCTTGAGTAGTATATTTTTGAGTAGTATATTTTGAGTAGTATATTTTGAGTAGTATATTTCTGAGTAGTATATTTTGAGTAGTATATTTAGAGTAGTATATTTTGAGTAGTATGTTTTTGAGTAGTATATTTTGAGTAGTATATTTTTAGTAGTATATTTTGAGTAGTATATTTTGAGTAGTATATTTAGAGTAGTATATTTCGAGTAGTATATTTTTGAGTAGTATATTTTGAGTAGTTTATTTTGAGTAGTATGTTTTTGAGTAGTATATTTTTGAGTAGTATATTTTGAGTAGTATATTTTGAGTAGTATATTTTTGAGTAGTATATTTTTGAGTAGTATATTCTGAGCAGTATATTTTTGAGTATAATATTTTTGAGTAGTATATTTTGAAATCTGCAAATTTTCAAAACAAAGCGGCCATACCTACTTTGATGTCAAGTGACAGGTAAATGTAAGCAATGATGAAGTTTCGTGGAGAAAACAAATCTTATTTGTTTATTTATTTATTTTATTTATTTATACAATGTTTCAAGAGGGTAGCACATTTAGCTGTAAAGCCATTCCACGTGGCCCTACATGTATAAACAAAACCAGTGAAACAACAAGTGTACATGAATATACACATATCTACCAACCGACTTCAAGCACTATTAAAAACACATTTAGTTTTAAAATTAAAAAAAATAATAATAGTAACAAAACAAATAAGAAATAAAATGCATAGTCATGATAGTCAGCACTTGAAAGCCGCAACTTTTTAAAATATGAGGTACTCGGCCAATCTTAAATGAGCCGCGACACGAGAAAACCAACAATGTGGTTATGCGCCCAGCGCAGACTCAGATCATCCTGGGCATCCACCCAGTAAGCTCTGACTCTTTGCTAGTCGCTCAGAGGGTAGCAACGGGTATAAGTTAAATCCATGCGGACAGCGAAGACTCTGATCAGACTGGGCAGATGCCCAGGCTGATGTGAGTCTGCTCTGGGGGGCACAACCAAATTGTTAGTTTTCTTGTGTCGCGGCTCAAATATGAGGTGCGCGGCCGACTCGCATAGGTTTCTGTTTAGCAAGCTTTCATCTGATCTAGTTTCATATTGAAGTGCGGTGAGTTACTGCTAACAGATGGACGACGGGCGAAAAGCGACAACTCAAGCTACACTATATTTGAGCCGCGACACGAAAACACAAACAAAGTGACATGTGCGCCCAGCGCACTCAGATCAGCCTGGACATCTGCCCAGTATGTTCAGAGTTTCCGCTTTGCACTTATGGGGTAGTTAAGAGTATAAGGTAGCCTCATGCGGACAGGGAAGACTAATCAGACTGGACGGATGTCCAAGCTGATCTAAGTCTTTGAGCGGCGCAAATGCCACTTTGTTGGGTTTTGTCGTGTCGCGGCTCTTATATTACAGTGCAGCCAGTTTCTACTAACAGATGGACAACGGATAAAAAGTGATCATTTTAGCTAATGTACACAGTATTTTATCTCCATGAGCTATAATGTCACGTGGTTTCAACGTATTTGCCCTGTGAGTAGCAACCAAACGTCTGTATAGTATATCACAGTATCCGAACGCACTGTACCCTCTCCTCCGGTTTTCATAGCGTTGAATCGAGAGTACAAAATTCGCTTATAACCAGTAGCCGGAAATCATTATGTTTTGAGTTTTTATCCGGAATCTACTGCGTCATTTATAGTTATTCAGCTTCGAAAATGTAAAGAGGTAAGTTTAATATAATTTTCTCTTCGGTCTTTTACTTTATTGCCCTGTACAATGAAAAACTCCTTGCCGTCGCAGATTTTTTTTTCCGAACAGCTTAATTTAACACGAGATTGTGTCGTGCAAAACTTAGCTATCATTCTTTTATCAAAACTAACAAACTGTAGATTGATAACACCTTCCGTTTATTCTAAAGATTTTTTATAAAACATGTAAGAAAATGCTCAAAATGGTTTAAGAATCGTGCCAAGGGCGATTTGAATACTGTACCAATTACTACCCACCCATACACGACATTGTACAGGGTAATAAAGTAAAAGACCTAAGAGCAAATTATATTAAACTTACCTCTTTAGATTTTCGAAGCTGAATAGCTATAAATGACGCTGCAGATTCCGGATAAAATCTCAAAACATAATGATTTCCGACTACTGGTTATAAGCGAATGTTTGTACTCTCGATTCAACGCTATGAAAACCGGAAGAGATTGTACATGTAGTTCGGATACTGTGTATATAGTACATGTAGTAAAGCCCATTAGTGATGTGTAAATATGTATATAGGTATATAGAGTGTATAACTGACCAGTCTAACTGGTCCGGACCTTTTAGCCTGGTCAGTTATACACTCTATATATTCCTCGATTTCCTTTCGTTGACTGGGCGGTGCTGTTAGATGCTTGCCATTCAATGTCAAAATCGAGCAGTCCACATGAAAAATCGGTGAAGTAGCATGTTCATGGGTTGTTACGCATAATTGACAGATTAAAAATGTCCGGTAAACGCTATCGGTCATCGCAAATGATAAACAGTTTCCATACAGGAACACCACGTCAAAACGACGTCGGAGGAATGTCGATGTAACGTTATGGCGCTTTATCATGCATCTGTCGCAAAATTCATTCCCCTGATAACAGGGGTATGATAACATGATGTGATATCATGTTACTTTAGAACAACGCTAGCGCGAATGTTATCAGGCGATGTCTAAAGAATCGATCCCTGAAGACGATTGGCTACAATCTGACGTTGCCCGTGATAACAGCTTTCGATTGGTTAAATGACGTGACCAACTTACGTTACAACGCATTCGCGACGTCAGCAGTATCGTACAAAATGCGTTTGCTTTTCAGTTGTTTGACTCTCTTTACGCCGTAAAATCTTCTAGTGATGCATGATAAATAGAAAACCATGATAGTGTCTTTCGATATCAAGTTTATCAGGCTCGACCAGAAACACGTCGGACTGGCTCGACATGCCTCGCCATTCTTACGCTGTTTCTGGTTTCGCTTGATAAACTTGATCTCCGATCATTCCGTGCCTTTTGTAAAGGTGAGCTTTGTTCTGCGCACGTGAGCATAACAATCATTACCGCATTATACCTTTTTAGAAAATATACTCGTCGAAGGTAAGGTCAGAAATAAGCATCGCCCAGTCAACGAAAGGAAATCCAGGAATACCTATATACATATTTACACATCACTGATTGGCTGTACTACTACATGTCATTTCTTAAAGAACTTCCTGTCAATCGGTGTTCTAGCACGCCCCTTTTCCGCTGCATGTTCAAGTCATTTCTAATAATTGAGCCGCGACATGACAAAAACCAACAAAGTGGTTGTGCGCCCATCGCAGACTCAGATCAGACTGGGCATCCGCCCAGTCTGATCAGAGTCATCGCTGTCCGCATGGAGGTAGCTTAGACCCTTAGGTACCCGTTAAGCGCTTTGAGACGAGTCTGATCAAATTTGGTGAATGCCCAGGCTGATCTGAGTTGCACTGGGCGCACAATCACTTCGTTGGTTTTCTCGTGTCACGGCTAATATCATTGTCCTTGACAGTTATTGAGTGTTAATGTACGTTGCTGACCCTGAGGAGGATTATAGGGCGTGCTGTAAGAGCTCATGAGTTCCTGAACCATACATCACAGACTCGTATGACGGCGGAGGATCCTCGGTATCTTCCACAGATGTTAAACCACTGTTTGGTGGATACGCAGGATTGGAGTAGCCTCCACTGTGAGCGGAATACGGCGGCGGGGCTGTGGGGACAGGATACGTGGGATCGGTGTAGCCTCCATTGTGAGCGGAATACAGCGGCGGGTCTGTGGGGACAGGATACTGAGAAGGCCAAGATTGAGCCTGTCCTTGTGTGTACAAATTTGTATTTGCTCCTTGATTTGGGCCCCTGTTAAAGTCGGAATGTACACTATTCGAAGGCGTGGAAACTGATGAGTCTTGTGATGAAACGGATAAGTCTTTTCTTGAAACAATTGCGTCCGAATATTTTGAAACAGTATAGAAGGAAAAACAGGAGGTTATCAACATGAATAATATAAGCATCAGTGCCACCGCGGCTATTGCGAAATTAGTGTCAATGTTCGTGTCGTAGCTACAGTGTCCAGTTTCTGTTTCATCAAAATCTTCGTGGTCATTCCTACAGTTAAGTATACCGAAGACTACGACAAAGATCATTCCGACGACACATGACAGGATACCAAAGAATGTGAATACGACTGAGCTAACAACCTGAAACATATAAATCCAACAAAGCTTCATTATAACGTCGTTCTTTATAACGCTGTTTTGGATATGACGCTATATATTCTACAAAGAAAAATGAAAGGCAAAGCATTTAGGAGCCATGAACCATGGAAAATGAAAGGCAAAGCATTTGGGAGCCATGAACCATGGAAAATAAAAGGCAAAGCATTTGGGAGCCATGAACCATGGAATATGAAAGGCAAAGCATTTGGGAGCCTTGAACCATGGAAAATGAAAGGCAAAGCATTTGGGAGCCATGAACCATGGAAAATGAAAGGCAAAGCATTTGGGAGCCATGAACCATGGAAAATGAAAGGCAAAGCATTTGGGAGCCATGAACCATGGAAAATGTAAGGCAAAGCATTTGGGAGTCATGAACCATGGAAAATGAAAGGCAAAGCATTTGGGAGCCATGAACCATGGAAAATGAAAGTAAAAGCATTTGGGAGCCATGAACCATGGAAAATGTAAGGCAAAGCATTTGGGAGCCATGAACCATGGAAAATGAAAGGCAAAGCATTTGGGAGCCATGAACATTGGAAAATGAAAGTCAAAGCAACTGGGAGCCACGAACCATGGAAAATGAAAGGCAAAGCATTTGGGAGCCATGAACCATGGAAAATGAAAGGCAAAGCATTTGGGAGCCATGAACCATGGAAAATAAAAGGCAAAGCATTTTGGGGCCATGAACAATGGAAAATGAAAGGCAAAGCATTTGGGAGCCATGAACCATGGAAAATGAAAGGCAAAGCATTTGGGAGCCATGAACAATGGAAAATGAAAGGCAAAGCATACATATAGCAATCTTTTTATAACATACAAATATACAGTATGAAAAGGATACAGAAGTAAGTCGTTGACTTATTCAGAATCTGTCTCCCAAACCATAAATTTCATTATGTTGAATAAAATGGTAAAATACAGTGTACAGGCGTGGAGCCTGAAATAATATCCCGTCAATGTTTATAGCATTGCTAGACGGGTAACCAGAACTGAAAATTGTATTTTGTTCAGCGATTTTTTGTTTTTTAACCCCTTATTTTCTCTACTTTTTGCCACTTATATGACTCAATATATGCTCACCAAACCACATTTAATCACCAAACACGAAGGCTGAACCGCTTCTTACAATGATTTGAGTTTAGGCGTGTTTACCACTGACAGAACTATGGAGACTTCAATAAACTTTTATTCTACCTTGATTCAATGTCACGATGTTGAATAAAGGTGAATGAATGTCGCTTCAAGCTTGTGTGCCCAGTGTGTTTGGTCATTGTAAATGACCGTTGTTAGTCAACTTTTAGCAATAGATAATTCTTGAGTTTCATACGAAACAGGTTTAAGAAAAAAAAAATTACGTCATTTTAGTTGGCAACTAAAATGACCTACTCTTGATATCATAAACTTGAATAAAATAGTAAACAGCATTCTAATGCACGTACAAATAAAACGCGACGTCTGATTGGATAACATCAAAAATTCTGCGATATATTGTCGCAAACCCGACGTCATTAAGAAACGGTCGCTTCTCATTGGCTGACGTATGGATTTACGCAGCTGAAAGCGCTTGCTATGGATGCAAAATAGAACACTTTTAAAGGTGAAAATGTGAAAAGTGCATTAGAATGGGGATAACTGTATTGAAAATTGTCATTTGGGGAGGTTAATCGTCGTTTTTATGGTCGCAAATCGCGTTTCACGGCTCCGCTGGCGAGTCGCCGTAAAAACGAAATTTCCGACCAGAAAACCGACAATTTACCTCCCGAAATGACAATTTTGAGTACAATTATCCCCTAAATGTACAGGCATGGGACTCATTCATTCTCCCATCTTTGTATTGTTTCACTCGACGAGGAACCAGAAAAGGCACTTGTGTTTTGTGGAGCGACTTGACTTTTTTTTTTATAAAAACATATTCCCCCTATTTTTGCCAGCTAAAAGACTCAGTATATGTACCTAAACCCACATTTTATTACCAAACGTAAAGCGCTTTCTAAAAAGGATTTGCGTTTAGACGTATACAAGTTACCTCTGGCAGGAGTAGGCCTATGGTGAATTATACATTTGTATGGACCCAAAGACAATGGATCGTTGCCACGAAAAAAAAAATGATTAACAAGTTCTGTGGATTTCCGCAGCCTAGCAAGATGGTTTCTACCCCCCGCCCTCCCCCGCACCCAAGCTCCTCCCCAAAAGCCTAGCACGGGCCTAGGTAGAAATCTATTTTCAAAATGACTCAAAATGAACTAAATGATCCCAAAAGACCAGAAAATATAAGCTGCACTATGATTATGGTAGACAAATATAAGCTGCACTATGATTATAGTGTACGGTTGTATAAGGAGACGTTTTACGGTCGCCAGACGGCACACCACCAACTGCCGTGGAGATAAATGAGCCGCGACACGAGAAAACCAACAAAGTGGTTGTCTGCCCAGCTCAAACTCAGATCAGCCTGGACATCTACCCAGCCTGACCAGACCCTTCGCTAAGTGCTTACAGGATAGCTTAGGGTCTAAGCTACCTCCATGCGGTCAGCGAAGACTCTGATACGCCCAGGCTGATCTGAGTCTGCGCTGGGCGCACAACCACATTGTTGGTTTTCTCACGTCGTGGCTCAAATAAGTTCTGAATGGTTAGATCGTTTGGAAGCAAGAACTCTTTTTTCAAAATTGCCCAAAATGAACTCAATGATCCTAAAAGACTAGAAAATCTAAAACCTTTTTTCATGCTCAACTCAGTCGAGAATGAAATATTGAACAATTACTTTGTTTAAAAATGAATCCTATGAATTTAGCACAGCCTATTATTATTTCAAACGTTTGGTTTTTCACATACTTTCTCTTATCTGAATCTTCAATATACGCATTGTTTTGTATTTGCAGTCTATTCAGTATCAAACAATCATAATCGATTGTAAAAGTAAAGGATTCCTATAGCCTAGTGGCCCTAGGGACAGGGGGGGGGGGGGGGGGGGGTTAAAGGCCCACTTTATCTTGGGCACAGCATATATAAAAGCCGGAGGCCTTTGCTGTCTTATCATTCCCTATTTCGAGAAAGGTACCCATTTACTGCTCGGCTGGCAGACAGATTTTGAATAGGCGACAGTATAACAGTCTTTCGAGGAGGGGCGAGAGAAGTAGAGAGAGAGAGAGAGAGAGAGAGAGAGAGAGAGAGAGAGGGTAAATTAAATAAAAGTCTCTATCCCGCCTAGCTGCAAATATAGCAAGCACGAAACAATTTCAGCAGGGTGCCGTAATACTGCAATTTTCTCGGCACCCTCACTCAGACCTAAGTATCTCCTCGCCATTGTATTGGATACTATAATATTGTACCATATTAGGGTCAAGTCAGCTAAATTCGGACATCAGGTACATTCGGACAGTGACATTATTTCCTTTATATGTCAGTTGTTTGGAATTGAAACAAAACAACTGGGCAAACAGTGAAAATCCTGATGAGGCGGCTCATTATGAGCCGTCTCATCTGGATTTTCACTGTTTGCAATGGTATTTCCGAATTTACCCGTTGTCCGAATTTACCTGACTTGACCCTAATTTAGAAAGACTCTTTCTTACAAAACAGTGGTTGGTGCAACATTCCTTTTCAAACGATGAAAGAAGTATAACAGCAATAATCTGTAGAACTGGAACTATGAACTGAAAATGGAAAAAAATATAATAACAATACACTCAGGTAAACAAATATGAGGAAATTCATCCAGAGCGAACCCCACCCCATGGAAACACAACGTTGAATAGATATTGAATTAGGGGATAACTGTACTCAAATTTGTCATTTGGGGAGGTAAACCCACAAAACGCTTTCAAATCTAGCGGGCCATGAACATGCGTACATGAATGACGTCGGCTGTGACGATACCTACCATAGATGTCGCCTGACGACAACGTCACATGATCAACTGAATAGATAAAGCTAGTGGCTCATAGATTTACCTTAGGGAAGTCTATCAGTGGCAAGTGTAAATATCTATTATAGGTCGTGGGGAGGTTGGAAAATGTCCTCCTTTTTATCCACCAAACGCTGAAAAAATCTAGCGGGTCATGAAAATGCGTACATGAAATGACGTCGGCTACATCTACAAACACTAAGCCCAGCCAATAATTAGGGGGGTTAAGATTTAGAACTTTTACGCGTACTAATACTGGTAGCTACACGTACATGTTAGAACTGTCGTTAGAAGTCGTTAAGAAAAATATGATATTGAGCCGCGGCACGAGAAAACCATCAAAGTGGCTGTGCGCCCATTGCAGACTCATCAGCCTGGGAATCCGCCAAGCCTGATCAGAGTCCTCGCTGTGCGCTTAAAGTGTAGCTAAGGGTCTAAGCTACCTCCATGCGGACACCGAAGACTCCGATCAGACTGGGCGGATGCCCAGGCTGATCAAAGTCTTCGCTGGCCGCACGACCACTCTGTTGGTTATGTCGTGTTGTGGCTCATATCTTAAACGTGTACGTCATCAGAAGGAAAGGCTTATTATTTTAGCTGTACTCAATCAAGTATCGAAAAGCTTTCTGCATGACGTGTCGTCCGTGTGTGCGTGTAAATGTCAACATTTTCTGTTCACTATCTCTTCTCTGTACCAATTGCTTAGGTCGGTTTCTGTCGAAATTGACAGGGAAGGTCCGTTCTAAATATGTTGTAAGAAGAAGAAATTATAAAATGTCCGTCGCCCCATATCACAGCCGGCGACTATCGTCCCTTTATATCCCGCATTTCCTAGTCCAGCACCAAAACTAAATTATTTCAGAAACGTGAGAAGATGAGGTATTGAGGGAGGGGTAGCGGTTGCAACACGGATGGAATTGAAACGTTTAGTAATTTCCGGCCCGGTGTTAGGCTAACATTTTCTCTAATAACTGGGTTACGGTACGCTTACATTATGGTCAGTTTCGTCTTGTTATGCAGCCACCTCCGAGTTTTTTTTAACATAATAAATGATGGCCCCGACCAACACTATCCGCTGCAATTGTTTTATTTTTCTATCATTTATTGATAATGTAATTGGTATGTGTTCAACCAAGCCCCATCAATTCCATAGTCCGAATGGGGATGGTTGGGTTGGGCGATGGTGCCAGGTAACTCTCGGTGCCGAGGCGTCCTAGTTTTTGGACTATAGTAGGGCAACGACCTAATGTGTTTGCTGTAGGTGTGGATTGAGGTTGTTTGGATATTTTTGTCTCTCGCCTGTCATATCTCTTATCTTTCTCCCTCTCTCTTGTCCCTGAGATGGTTCGACACGGACTGACATACTGTCTCAAAGAGCCGTTAAACCCAAGACAACCAACCAACTAACCAATCCATAGTCCGATTTCCCTGCCTTTCAGTCTCATTATGGATGCTGGCATGTGGTCACATAATTTCTTTAATTTTTGGTCTAGGTATAAGACTCATGAGCCAGAGACCGCGGGTCTGTTTTCAGCTGAGATCGTGATCCTTATCCCAGCGGGCACATGACAACGAAAGGACGTTGTTTGACGTAGAAATGACGTCGTTTTGACATCTATGCGACGTCATCACGTCGAATCGACGTAATATGACGTTATTTTGACGTCATGTGCCTACTGGATCTTGCCTCTTGATTATTTCATCGTCATCATTTCACACATCTCCAAGAGGTCCTACATGACTGGAATACTGTTGAAAAAGACCGTTAAACCCGAAATATTTACCAATCTATCTTTACGATTGCGGAGTTCCGCGTTACATGTTTACTCGCATGTAGCATCCTTAGGCTAACGGTTATCTTGATTTATATTATTTACGCGTCACTGATTTTCAAGTGAATGCTTTAAACGATTTCTCAAGGGTATATGACTATATGTTCTCAACGTTGATAACACAAAATATACTGTACATTTATAATTTTTGTCGAAAAATGAGTTCATAGTAAACGTTTATTTACATGTAGCTACGTATAAACTAGTAAATTACTCATCTACAGGGATGGGAAAGAGATTGGCAGATCTTCTTTTACACTTTTCAATGAATTATAGAGATTTCTCGGTGAAATCGAAACTGGTAATCTCACTGCTTCAAACAGTGAAATTATCACTTTCGATTTCACTGTTTCAGAAATAGGGTTTTTGTGAAATAGCCTCAAGTTTTTTGTTACTTAATTGGCTAAATCTTATCTGGCTTGACAAAAATTACGTCACGCATGTTTGCACGTCATTACAACGTTAATGACGTCACTTAAAGCGCCAACGTAACATTGTTACTGCACGCGACGTCAGGCCGCCTAAGTCTCTCTTGGCAATTTTTTAGAGCTGTTTATTAAAATGATATTAGAAACTATTTTTCAGTTGCAAACGATGTTTACAACCAATATCATACCCAATAGACACGCTGGAAGCATCAAATTTGTCGTAAAACGGCTAGAAAAAAAGTTGTGTTTCTGTCGTGATGGCTGACGCTCTTGAATAAACAGAATTATTGCGATTTTCAAGCATAAAAGAAATAGAAAATTTGACTTTTTCAGTGTAAGATGAATTTTTATTTCACTCATGAACACCAAAAGTGCTATTTTCACTCGTGGCTTCGCCACTCGTGAAACTACTGCTTTTGGTGTTCATTCGGTGAAATAAAATCGATCTTACACTGAAAAAGTCAAATATCCTCTATGTATTTAACCCAGACAAGTGTTAAGACACAAGCGAAATGTCATAGCAACTTCCTATAGCATTCATGGACAGACCAAAAGCAAAGTACCTTGGAGTCACCATAGACAGTAAACTGTCCTGGAACAGCCATATTGATGCAGTGACGAAAAGGGCCAGCCCGACTACAGCTTTCCTTCGCAGAAATCTTTCAAGCTGCCCATAGGATGTTAAGAACAAATGCTACAAGTCCATAGCTCGTCCACAGCTCGAGTATGCTTCGACGGTATGGGACCCAGTGACAACATCCAACGTAGCCAAATTGGAATCTGTACAGAGGCGTGCCGCCAGGTTTTGCTGCAATGACTACCGCCGAACCAGCAGTGTCACTTCAATGTTGCAAGAACTTGGTTGGGAGGACCTTCAATCAAGGCGAGACCAGAACAAAGTCACAGTGATATACAGGATCGTCAGTAACCTCGTTCAAATCCATTCAGGCTAGTACCTGACAGCCACAGGAGTAGCAACTAGAGGACACCATCAACGATTCCTGCCAATAGTTTGTTCCATCAACGCCTACAATGGATCCTCTTTCCATCAACGACCGTCTCTGGAATGGTCTGCTTACCAATGGCATATCAGCACCGACTTTGGATGGCTTCAAACTCCTTGTCAGTGCAGGTATCCTAAGACCATGATTGCGAACAATATGTTTTTTTTTTATCTGATTTTACCTGTACATAAGAACCTCCCAGTACGAATGTTTTAAGGTTGTTCCCAGTGCGACTATGCCAATATTGGCCATGCACTTAAGGTGGTGATTTATGGTACATGTAAAATTCTACATAAAACCAAAAAAAAATAACGTATCTCCCAGAAAGTTAGCAGACTTCTTATTTTTGTTGTTCTACAGTTTAGAATACAAAATAGAGGTACACGCTGCTTAAAAAAGTATTTTTATAAGGAAAGATCAAAGGGTAGTTTCTGCGCAGAAAACAAAAAAAAATGACATCGTTATTGAAAATTTACGTAGCGCTGAAGGTACGTTATTGCATAATGAAGGGCGTCCTAGCAAGTATTTGTTCCAACTCTTTATCAAATTGTAATGTAGACCAGATGAAAACAGAAGCTTTTTCTCAAATGTTCAAACATGTACAAGGTAAATGTACACCGGAGACATTCTGTTAATATAGGGTAGGCAAGACTACCTATATAACACCTACAATATAAATAATACATTACTGTGACCAAGACAAGTGTGTTAATGAAATTGTTCAATCTTGTTAAAATAGTCTCACTGGTGTGTTTTGACAAAAAAATGGACACAGGCTACGTCTTTTATTTATCTGCTCAGCCTGATTATGTGTGAAAGAGTTGGAAAAAATAATTGCTAGGACGCTCTCCGTAATGCAACAAGGTACCCTCAGCACTAAGTATATTTTCAAAAACGATATTATTTTCTTTTAGATTTCTGCGCAGAAAATTACCATTTGATCTTACCTGATAAAAACACTTTTTAACATCAACAAATCCTGCATTTTGGGATTCTAAATTATGAGAAACAACATAAAGAAGGCATCTGCTAAGTTTTGGGAAGATCAGTTGTATTTTCAGCATTTTATGCAGATTTTGTCTTTGCCACAAATCAGTTGATTATCACCACCTTAATTGGTAGCTGTAGATGTAGTAGACGGTATGCAATTATTGATGACTTATACATACACATGTAGAGGATCTTACATGAGTGCTCATGTATTATTGAATTTATTAAACGAGTTGGCGAAAAAGATAAGATGCGAGGCTTTGCCGAGCATCTTATCAGTTTTTCCCAACGAGTTTAATAAATTCAATTAAATACAGGAGCAGGATTGCTAGATTCTATTTATCATATGACACTAAAATAACATTTTATTAGCAAATTTTGCACTAAACGTCACGATTTCGCCATTTATTTTTATTTTTTATTTACACAATATTTTAAGAGGGTGACATAATTAGCTGATAGCTATTCTACCTTATGGCCCTCTGTAACAAAATAAAATGTACATATATACATCATAAAATACAAGAGAAATAATGATTCAATGGCACAACAATTAAGACATAAAAAGAGCGTATAAAACATAAAATGTCATAGGATAAAAATCGATAAAACATGAATTTTAAATCCAATGACTTTTAAAATACATTGAGTAACATAAACGAGTTTGCGCTAAACCGCAGACCCTGCAACTGTGCAGTGCAAAGACGTGCAGAGGAGCATGATCAGTGGTGCATGCTCAGTGGTGCAGGTGGCATGTGGCGGAAACCAATGTCCAAACAACGTTCCCACCTGCACCAACAGATGCAAAACGAGCAGCACTACACAGGGCGTGCACTGCACAGCGTTTACACAGGTCACTATAATATACAGTGTATATTAGAAAACGCGGCGTTTTTTTATGGACGTCAACGCATAACGTTACGACGTAATTTGCATGTTTAATCCACCAGTTGATTATCGTTTTCAATGCATGGCTTTATTACACTCTCAGAGCGACGTCATATGATAAACACAAATAATTTACCAAACCAAGTTAAAGATCCTGACCTCCCTAGTGACTGCATTTTACGTGTATCCGGCGGGCATAAAGTAGTTCTGACGTTTTCTGACGTTATGTGCCTATGTGGGTAGGGTTTTCTGGGGACAAAAATACAATGCGAAATATATTTAGCATTTTTTTTAAGTTTTGCAACTTTTCTCATCACTCAAGTGCAACATGGAGCGAAATTAAATTTCATGGAAGGGAACCATATGTACGGGTAAGGACAACATGGAATTACAGGAGCCATCTATAAAAACGATATTTGGGAAAGACAATTAGCGCGGAAGAGGTCAGTAGCCAGAATTCGCACCCATTAAAAGCAACACAAAAATGGCAAGCATGTGAGTATTTTGTACTGTCTTTCTCGCCATTTTTATGCGCATTTTCCTTGTCAAAGCTATTGATTGTGTGCAAGATGTGATGAAGCTTACATGCTGACAAATCTTAGCTTGCGTCATTGACGTTGAATCAACGTCAATGACGCAAGCTTAGATTTGTTTGTTTCAATGAAACGTTATAATTCAGTCCAATGCTCAATGATTCACGGGTGCTGCAGTTAAGCGGAGAATCAAAATCCGAGCTAAACAATAAGCTAAACTATGAAGTTTCTTCAGCGCAGCGAAACGTAAAGTTCTGTGAGATAATGATGACATTAGTCTAAGGCCCGATTTCACATCGCTTTTAAAATGCAGATTAAGCCTTATTTGACTGTTAACCCCGAGGTAAAATACAAAATGTATTTTATGTGCATGAACTAATTAAAATACGGTTTAAACGGTGTTCTAACTTCTAACTTCTAAGTTAGTACGCCTTTATCATGTTTATCGGAGGACTAACTTTTAGTCAAAATACATGTATGAAGATTATGACTATACAAATCTCATTATGTATTTCAATAAAACCTATCATCAGCACCAGTCACAACATGATTGGTACCAGTCCGTTTGAGAGCAATCAGCTGAAGGTCCCCTGCCAGTCCGCTGATCGGGCTGGCATTTAGGATATGATGGATCTAACAGGCATGGATCTGGTAGCGACATATGATCCGTACCAGTCCATTTGAGGGTAAGCATTTGAACGTCCCATGCTAGTCCGCTGATCGTTATTAATTTTACCTGGCATAAATCGTATCACTACTGATGAGGTGCGGACCTGTTTAGTTCGACTTTTTGGAGGTGTAAATGATGCAACAGTTTTTTTATTCTTTAACGATCAGGATAATGCCCTTTGCGATTATTAACAATTTCGACAGATGAAACTGACTCAGCTGGCGGAGGTCTTAAAGTATCCCGCTCTTACAACTGTTGGTAGCCCCAGCGGGCACATAACGACGAAATAACGTCCTACTGACGTCGATACGATGTTATTACATCGCATCGAAGTCAGTATTTTGTCGTTACGACGCTATGTGCTGGCTGGGCATGAGTTTTTTCCCCTGACTACCGGGTGATTTCATCCTGATAGGCATTAGTTCCTCAACTGCAAATTTATTTATCTAGAAAACTGGCTTGCAAAACCCTATGCAACCCCCACCCAACCCCACCTCACATCCGTGCCCTGACCCCACCTCAAACCATATGCTTCAAGTTGCGATTCAAAAAGGTTCATCCCTGAATTCTGCTGTCAGAAAAGACATCGCCAAATATTTAGATAATTTGCTCACTGTCAAATATAAGGAGCCTAACTAAACTCCCATATAGCTGCATAAACTTAGAAAAGGACATACCTCAACCAAATATTTGAGTCGCGACACGAGAAAACAAACCAACAATGTGGTTGTGCGCCTAGTGCATACTCAGATCAGCCTGGGCATCTGCCCAGTTTGCTCAGACTCTTCGCTAAAGCCTCAAAGGGTAGCTAAGGGTCTAAGCTACCTCCATGCGGACAGCGAAGACTCTGATCAGACTGGGCGGATGCCCAGGCTGATCTGAGTCTGCGCTGGGCGCACAACCACATTGTTGGTTTTCTCGTGTCGCGGCTCATTTATCAAATGATATCATACCCAAAAGATATTCAGGTCATCTACACATCGGTTCATAACTACAGACCGTTTATAAAAGATCGTAGCTCAATTGTTTTCTTCAGATATGTATTGTTCACAAAGTTGTTGCTTTATAAAATGATTTTACGGCAAAAGGAACAAAACTAAGACGAGTATTTACAGAATATGCCAGAATGCAAACCAGTAAGTCATAACTGTATGCTAAATTCAAAGATCCTACATGCGGTTTTTCAGTTGGTTTCTTTTTTGTGTACAAGATTGTTCCAGCTCGGAAAAGAGACATAACTCAACCCAATATGAAAAATGTCAAAAATTAATTTGGCCATTTTCAGTTTGAACTTCTATCGTATGCCAAACATCCAAACTTGAGCGCTTCTTCAAATATTTTGGTTACAATATTGTTCCTGAAGTTGGAAGCAAGAAAGTAGTAACTCAGCCTAATAAATAAAAATGCACGAAAGATTAGTCAGGTCATCTGTACCTTGATTTGTAATTGTATGCCAAATATATAATATACTGAAGAAATGCTTATGGCACATGTAGAACGTGAATAACAAGACCGGCAGAAAAAAATACTGGTCTGCTTATTTTCATGTTGATAAATTTCACAGCTGCCCACAAAGCATTGCGGACGGACAGACAGACAGATGGACAGACGTTTGGGCTCAAACCCTGTCGCTCTCTCAACTTGTTTTTTCAAAATAGATCCATATATATTTTTTATTCTGCTAATTCACAATTTACTTATATCATCGACTAGTTCAGCATGTGAAATCGGAATGAAATAAATAGTCAATGACTAGCGGTAGTCAATGACTAAATTGTCGTTGACTTGAAATCGGGCCTAAGACTTTTGGCTTATGCTCATTAGCCGGGAAGAATTTTCTTTCAGAATTGTTTACGTTAGCATATAGGTAGATCCCAAACAATCATACACTCGAAAGGGTTGTTGTTGTTGTTGTGTTGTTGTTTAACGTCCACGGTAAACAGCTATGGTCATGTCGGGACGGTCAGTTAACCTAACCACACTATTCCTGGGCAGGCTTACATCTCCTAAGCGGTTAAACAGTACTAAGTGCACTTACTTTCACCAGTAACTGACAACTGCCCTTCTTGAATCAGCGGAAGGAGAAATGAAAGTAAGTGACCGGACCGGGTATCGAACCCATGACCTCAGGCTTATAAGCTACGCGGCCCGGCTCACTCGAAAGGGATTCAAGAAATACCGATTACAAATAATATTTTAGACGAAAGTGTAAAAATAAGGGGAAACGTCAAAAATTCAAACTTTGTACACCTCATACTCGAAGCATATTCAAATGTTTTAAAGCGTTTTCCTATATTTTAACAGCAAAACAGCCGCGTCATAATGGTTTTGGCTTTTGCAAATGATCAACAATGTCCTTTACATACAATGGTCTTAAAATCTGACATCATGGTAGTACAAACCGAAAAATTGATCATTCATGAATTTTCAACCTGGCAATCCATCTCGGACGTTCTGCACTTGTATTTTTATGCAATAAAGTGAGAATAAAAGCCTAATATGGTTGATCTGGCACATACAACACAACTGCCAAATTTATTTTGCATAATATAATTACGACATCTTTATTTATTTATTTATTATCTTTTGTTTTTATTTCAATAATAGTATACTCGGATACAATCAAATCCTTACCACAATATTAATGTATGTAAAAGAAAAACCGGTAACGCGCCGGGCCGCCTAGAGCGATTCTGGCAGAATAGCTAGAGGTCCTGGTTCGATACCCGGTCCGACCACTTGCTATCATTTATCCTTCCGCTGATTCAATAACGGCAGTTGTCAGTAGCTTGCGAAAGTATGTGGACTATGTACGGGTTAACTGTTAGGCTTCCATTCTTTTTAGTTGTTTTGGCTTTTTGCGGGTTCTTGCTGCATCGGACATCTTTTTCCTGATGCCCTTGTCTGTCACCTTTCTCGAGACGCAGGGTTTGAGGTGGCTCAATTGGGACGCCTGCGCTGGTGAGTTAATACGTAGGCGTCTCTTACCTGATGTCTGCAGCTAAAGTGATCCGCGGAATGTGACAGTAAGTGTGGCCCGGAGAGGGATGCTCGTTGCATGCCGGGACCTGCCCATCATCTCTTTTCTTTCAAACTTTACGGGCTTAGCGACACTGAAGAACTTAAATATAGAAACTTGAACGCGCATCTGTCGCACTAAATTTGGGATAAATACGTTTACATTAGGTATAAGCTTGCCCAGGAATGGTGTGGTTATGTTAACTGACCATCACGACATGACCATAGCTGTTTACCGTAGACATAAAGCAACAAAACAACAACGACAACAAACCGGTAATGCAAAACATTTCACTTCGTTCTTTATAACTGAGCTGCGACACGACAAAACGAACAAAGTGGTTGTGCGCCCAGCGCAGACTCAGATCAGCCTGGGCATCCGCCCAGTCTGATCAGAGTCTTCGCCTTCCGCATGGAGGTAACTGAGACCCTTAGTTACCCTTTAAGCGCTTAGCGATAAGTCTGATCAGACTTGGTGGCTGCCCAGGTGCTGAGTCTGCGCTGGGCGCACAACCACTTTGTTTGTTTTGTCGTGTCGCGGCTCATATCAGAAAAATACTCACCACTGAGCCGACTAGTATTGCTCCAACATAATAGGGAATGACATGTTCCCTTTCCTTCCCTATTTCTTGCTTTCCCTTTATTCCAAGGACCAATAATCCTATTACTAGACCGAGCTGTACCAACACAAGAATACTGAAAGCTAAGAGTGCCTTCGCCCCTCTATTCCCTAGAAAATTATGATTCAGTGGTCATGGGGCCATATTCATAAAGCCACTTAAGTCGTTGCTATGCGGTTGCTAAGGCTAAATATCTATAAAGGAGATTTCCTACAACTATGAAATTTGGTCTGGAGGAACAGTCTTACAAAGACTGTTCCTCCAGACCAAATTTCATAGTTGTAGGGAATCTCCTTCAAAGAAATTTAGCCTTAGCAACAGCATAGCAACCACTTAAGTCGTTTTATGAATACGGCCCAAGGTGTGATAAACTATAATAGCTAATAATTTGCTTTGTAGCATTTATTAATATATTTGATAACAAATATTAAGTCAATTCAGACCCATATCACTTCTTCAGCTAAAATTGTAGAAACAGCTGGCAACTTAAGTACCGTTCCATGTAAGGATCAGGCAGATGGTGGAAAGTGACATGTCTCAGATATCGGTGAAACTTATTGTATAGTTGAGTATTGATGAAAAAATAACCCATGCAAAATATTTCCAGTTTCTTTCAAACCGTTGCCATGGTAACCAGTATAACACATTTTGAGCGAAAATCACACAATTTTATAAAATAATTCATGTTTTTGGCACAGTTTCAAGCCAAAGTCTACTCATATATATTTCATGTTCAAACATACAGATTATACACTATAATTATTTGAGGTGTCCCACATTTATTCAAATTGAAACTTATACTTTTTCACAGTTTGGGTTGGCCTTATCACTGAAAGAAACATGGTATGGTCAGCGTTTTTGCCAAATCCTCAAAAATGAGATTTTTTAGCATTTTTGAATGCATTTATCTTCTGACAGCAACACTATATAGCAAAGCGGCTGTTACCTGGGTAAAGTCAGTTGTCACCACAAACAAAATGTAGATTCAGATGTCTGTGTTTTGTGGGCATCTTTTAAGATAATTGGCTTTGAATTTCACCACTTTTACAAAAGTGAAAAACTTTCTGATTTCACAAACCTTGTTGAATGCACTGGTAGCTTGCATATATGGTGGGTAAAAGTGCATTTAAACATTCATAAATACAGATGAAAGAACCAGGAAATCTGGTTACCTTCAGAAATGAATGTAATGCATATTCTAAGGGGTCTAAGTACCCCACCCACTTATAAAGCACTGTAAAATCAACGTGAAACTTAGATGGTTAGTCAAAACTAGCACGGCTAAGATATGGCTGGTAAAATGTGTAAGAACTTATTTTAATTGAAAATGTAACTGAAACAAAGTATGTATAGTGTCTTTTAAAACCGTTGCCATGGTAACTGAGATAACAATTTTTGAACAAAAACCATGTTATTCTTTGGTAAAAAATCTACTTTTCGGCATATTTTCATGCCAGTGTCTATATACTTATACAAAATATATGACTTATTCTAAAGATTGTTTATACCTTATCCTTATAGATGTACATATGAAATCAATTTTATCACAATCTAGATATAAAATTAGATGTCTGTGTATTTGAGTAATGTTTACTGAATAAATGGCCGTGATATTTATTAAATTCAAAAAGTTTGAAAACTTGAAAATTTCTCAAAATTTAAGAACTGGACAAGTATAGTGCATGTTAATCTTTAACAATTGCATTTAAATAGTCATAAATAATTCCAGTAGAACTATGACTGCTGATAGCCCTCAGAAAGGAATGAATATTCTTTGGGGTCTAACTATCCCACCCACTGTAAGTACTACACCAATGAATGTGATCCTCAGTCAGTCAGTGTAACTCAACATGTTCCAGCTATGGCTTATATCTCATGTATGTCTGCACTTGACAAACCATTTGCAAAGTGTAACTGATTATTGAATATAGAATAACTTTTTATATGGGCTTTCATGACCAGTCAGGATTACGTCACTGATTTTGAGCCGAGTCTGTTGTTAGGTGGTGAGGAAACGGGAGATCCCGAGAAGAGCCACCTGACTACTTGCAAGCAGAACTTGACTTGTCTCGTATATGACCAGAGTTTGGCTCGATTCCGCAGCGTGGGGATTACAAGCGATTTAAAGTGCTAAAGCGGCCTTAACCACACAGACCAGGATGGACCCCAAGGTAGATTGAAAAATGAAATAAATTGTAACTTCTTCACATTTTTAAGCAATGGTCTTGTCCAGACAGATTCTTCACCATTTAAAGCAATGCTCTAGTCCAGAACAATCATACTCAGAAGAATTACTTGTACTCTGTAAATATCTGATGCATCAAGATAATACATGTATTCTTCAAATTTTAACCTGTGCCAGGGTTCCGCAAAAGGTCAGTCATCAGAAATATTGCTTATTCAGATTTCTGTTATTCTGAGAAAATACACACACAAAAAGTTTGGTTTCATTTGGCTAAACGGTTTAAGCTTTTGACAAAGTCAAATATGGCCATTTTTGGCTATCAAGGTCAGTAACTCAGCTTTGGCGGAATGGAAGTTGTTGTAGACTTAATGCATGTTCTGTTCATCTAAAAGAATGGTGACAATCAAATCAAAGATGAATGAGATATCCTTTGAGACATTTCCCTAACTATAAAAAATGTCAGTATTTTTATGAAATGAAACGGCAATGCTTTTAAGCCGCTATCATAACATTCCTCATCTTCAGTTAACAACAAGGCTGGAAAGGAACAAAAACAATTAAGCAACCAGCTCTGCGCATCTCCCCCCCCCCCCAAAAAAAAAAAAAAAAAAAAAAAAAAAAAAACGAGATGTTAGCTCTTTCCCAGCAGGTTGCCATAATGTAAATAGCCAAAGACTACAAGAAAACGGTTGAAAAATGAAAATTAGAAACCAAATCACCCCAGAAGCACCACCAAAATTTTAAGTTACATAGTTTGTTTGTGTTAAGGACTTCTATCTTAAAGCTTATCAGGCTATGCTCCACACACAAATACATATTTGCACCCATGGTCAAACTAACTACAAAATGAAAAATCTGGTCTGGATGGATCTGTCAGAGATTTTATGGTGTCCTGTTTACTTGCAAGCAGATGAAGATCAGGTTAAATCAGCCGGACAGCAATGAAACAGTCCATTTGTTCCTGAACAGAAGGGGTTTGTGGTAAGACTTAAACTGTTGCACACCAAGTTTCGAGGTTATTTGCTTGTTAGTTCCAAAGAGCAATTTCAATGAGGAGAAGGTTCATAGGTGAGCTTATAACATAGGTAATCATCCGTTGTCGATCCGTCCGACTATTATCAACATATTCAAACGATATCTACTCTGAAGCCATGAAGCTGTACCTTGTCATACTTTACATATAAATTTTACATATAACATGTATAGGAAGTGGTGGTATGGTTGTGCGGGTAAGGGGTGGGGGCAGGGTTGGTCGTTGGGGGGGGGGGGGCACCACAAACGACTTCAATAGCCTTCCACCTAGTCCTGCCTTCAGCTGCCCTAGTTGCGTTGGCAATGTCCAAACACCCCCAGCCGCACCTACTGCAAGCACAGTAGGCCCTTGCCCTACTATTACCCAAATCAGTAGGACGCCCCGGCATTGGATGTTAAACACAGCACCATCGCACAACCCAATCACACCCAGCTGCATAACTTGCGAACTATAGGCCATCGAAATTTTTGTAAACAAAAGTTTGTGCGACTTTAGCTCCCAAACGAAGTCCATCTCTGAAAACTCCTTAATATTGTCTTCCCATTATCAACATATTCAAACGATATCTACTCTGAAGCCATGAAGCTGTACCTTGTCATACTTTACATATAAATTTTACATATAACATGTATAGGAAGTGGTGGTATGGTTGTGCGGGTAAGGGGTGGGGGCAGGGTTGGTCGTTGGGGGGGGGGGGGGGCACCACAAACGACTTCAATAGCCTTCCACCTAGTCCTGCCTTCAGCTGCCCTAGTTGCGTTGGCAATGTCCAAACACCCCCAGCCGCACCTACTGCAAGCACAGTAGGCCCTTGCCCTACTATTACCCAAATCAGTAGGACGCCCCGGCATTGGAAGTTAAACACAGCACCATCGCACAACCCAATCACACCCAGCTGCATAACTTGCGAACTATAGGCCATCGAAATTTTTGTAAACAAAAGTTTGTGCGACTTTAGCTCCCAAACGAAGTCCATCTCTGAAAACTCCTTAATATTGTCTTCCCATTATCAACATATTCAAACGATATCTACTCTGAAGCCATGAAGCTGTACCTTGTCATACTTTACATATAAATTTTACATATAACATGTATAGGAAGTGGTGGTATGGTTGTGCGGGTAAGGGGTGGGGGCAGGGTTGGTCGTTGGGGGGGGGGGGGGGGGGGGGGGGCACCACAAACGACTTCAATAGCCTTCCACCTAGTCCTGCCTTCAGCTGCCCTAGTTGCGTTGGCAATGTCCAAACACCCCCAGCCGCACCTACTGCAAGCACAGTAGGCCCTTGCCCTACTATTACCCAAATCAGTAGGACGCCCCGGCATTGGAAGTTAAACACAGCACCATCGCACAACCCAATCACACCCAGCTGCATAACTTGCGAACTATAGGCCATCGAAATTTTTGTAAACAAAAGTTTGTGCGACTTTAGCTCCCAAACGAAGTCCATCTCTGAAAACTCCTTAATATTGTCTTCCCATCTCTTTCTCAGTATACCTCTTCTTATATTTCCTTTCACTGTGTTCTGCAGAATTGTCTTTGCTAAGCCAGAAGACATTGAGATGTGGCAATACCACTTCAGTTTCTTGACAATAGTCAGGAGTTCATCATATTCATAAATGGATGCTTGGATCTTTCTTAGTATTTACTCATTTGTTGCTTGGTCCTTATATGTGATGCTCAGTAACCTTCCGTAGTTTCTTATTCCAAAGGCCCGTATTGTTTTCACTAACTCTGCTGTCAAGGTCCATGACTTCAAAAGCAAAATACATGTGTGTATGACAAAGGAGCACATAAGTTTTACTTTTGATCCCAGAGATACGCTGTTATCTCCCATATTGGCTTCAGCTTTGTCAGAGCTGCAGTGGCTTGGGCAATTCCTAAGGAAACCTCGGGTTTCGAGCGATCATCTTCGACATTGCTCCAAGGCATTAGAAGCGTTTTACCATTCCCAGCTTCTGTCTTTTTACCTTAATCTCTATCTGGATGTCATTGGCGCTGTTTGTCATTACCATCATGGAGACCTTCACTTGGAACTTTAGTTTATATGGTAGTTGTTCCCACCCCGTATATAAAGAACTGACCAATCAGATTCAATTCTGGTTGTCGGCCATTACACGCTTTAAGGAAAAGCTTGAGACCAGGTACAGCACTAGTTTTCACGGCTCGATGCATGGTAACTTTAGCATGGCCACGTGATATTACTTTAGTCCGTACTGCTGGTGTTCATTTGCAAATGTACGGACTATGGGACCAGCAATAGTTCGAAGGCAATAGGCAAATTTCATCCTGACGGAGCTATCCCTCTCCAGCCTGTTTATGTTGACAACAGCCGAATTCCATCGTAACTATATGGTTCGCTTTGTTCATGAATTTATGGCCGTTGACTTAAGACGTCTTCCGCATTGACCGTTGACTTATTCTAACTGACCTCTACGGTTGGGATCTCGTGTAGGTGAGAACGTCTTATTTCCTTCCAGCAAGTCACTGACTTGATCACTGCCTTAGATACTAGAAATGTTTTTGACAAAAACAGATGTACCCGCCTGTGCTTACCCAGTAGTATCATTTTTCCTAAATACTGCCATGTTAAGACCCCCTGTGACCTTGAAAAACAGGGTCAGAGCACCAAAATTCAATAAGTTTTTTTCCATCTCCGGATTATACACTTGTCTATAGTTGGTCATAATACATAAATCTCTTCTGGAGTTATGTTGTAGACAAGCCATTTTTAACATCCTTTGACCTCTTGTGACCTTGAAAATAAAACCTTGAAATTTAATCAGTTCTTTTCCATTCCCAGTGATATATGGTGCGAGTTAGGTTAAACTCCGCCCATCCAATCATGAGATATGGTGCAAACAAGCCACTTTAAATATTCTTTGACTTCCTTTGACCTTGAAAATAGGGTCATGGTCACTAAAATATAATCAGTACTTTTGCATCTCTCAGTGAAATATCTGTGAAAGTTTGGTTTAAATCCATTCATACATTCAGAAGACAAAGGGCAGACAAGGCATTTTCAACACTCTTAGACCTCTTGTGACCTTTAAAATGAAATCAAGGTCACCAAAACCTAATCCGTTTTTTTTCTCCATTTTCCCAATGATATAATTATGCAAATTTGGTTTAAATCCATCCATTCATTCAGGAGAAGTGCAGACAAGCCATTTTCAACATTCTTGGACCTCCTGTGATATCAAAAAGGGTCAATGTCACCAAAATCTAATCAGATTTTCCCTCTTACCTAGTAATATATCTATGCAAGTTTGGTCAAGATCTACTTATCCCTTCAGGAGATAGAATGCAGACAAGAAGCTACGCAGACGCTTACGCCGACAGGATCTGTACCAAAAACAATACGAAAAAATAAAGAAAGAAATAAATAACCAAACTCAAAGGTTCCTGATGACTGGGCCTATCCCTACCAACGTTGATCCCTGAAATCTAGATGGTATACCAAGCTGGGCAAGCAAGGCTCGCTCGAGTCTTTCCCGTAACATATGACTGTTGAACTCAAGTTGGAGCTCTATACAGGCCGCTGACTTCTTCTAGGAAGACTTCCGCACGTTGATACTATCTTCACAGTTGATCAAAAGGATGTAACTCAAAAAATTAGGAAGGAGGAGCAAATATTCATAAACTTGACATACCCTCTTAACCTATTTCACTCAAGTTTCACAAGATATACCAAAAGCTTACGTATTTATGGTGCCCACGAGAAAAGCCTTAAAACTAGGCAAAGGAATATAACTCCAAAAATAAGGAAGGGGAAGCATTTATATATATGTGACACACCAATTCAACTGAATACTTTCATCAAGACATTCCATACAGTTATTGTTATGGCTTGCAGAAGACCAGCCTTAGAAATTAGTCAAAGGCACGTTATTCCAAAAATAAGTAAGACAAAGCAATCATTGTCACATGTGACATCGTCTTAATCTCACATACATTGCTGTCAAGCTTCATTATGACTACCCAAGGGTTTCTTAGTTATGGGGAGTACAAAAATAGTCTAAAAAATAATCAAAGGGGTGTAACTCCGTAAGTAAATAAAGAAGAGCAACAATTCTTGTATGAGACACACTGTCTATACTCAAGCTTCATTATTACATTCCAAAGAGTAACCTAGTGATGGAATGCACAACAATAACCTTACAAACTGCCATAGTCCTTTTTTTCTAGAGGGTGTAACTTTGCTTAAAATCATCGAAGTGAAACCTCCAAACAACATGCCCTACTCCACATCATAGCTTGATTATTTACAAAATTTAAACTTGATATCGGATAAAAACTGTGAGAGAAGTTATCCGGAAATGAACATGCTAAAAATCCAAGTAAAGAGCTATAACTCTGCTGTAAATCATTGGAGCATAACCTCGAACCAATATGCGCTGCTCCATTACATGTAGTCTTACCATATACAAAGTTTCAGCACAATCGGATTAAACTGTAAAAGGAGTTATCCAGTAACGAAAAGTCGAGGGCAAACGGACGCCAGCGCCATAGCATAATACGTCCCGTTTTTGCAAACAGCACAAACATGTTTATTCAGTGGTCCTCTACAAAATATACCGTTTACGTTGCAGCCACTTAATTTGGCCAGACAGAAAATTTCCCACAAGAAGATGTCTTATGAATGGTTATGGCAGGACAACAAGCAAAATGCTTAACCAAAATTCGCCTATGCGTATAAAATGTTTGGGTGTGTCAAACAAAAGTAAATGTCATATTTACATGAAATGGTAAAGAAGTGACTCATTATTAATTATAGTACATGTACTTTGTATGTTAATCTAAATATTCATATTTCAATTTTAAAGTGTTTGAGTAAGTGGCTGGGGTATCTAGACCCCGTTGCATATGTACATGTCTTAAACATTGATTAAACACAGGTATATATATTCTCCAGATATGTTTTTGCTTATTAATACTTTAGGAAATGAATAAATGCGTTATATTATCTGCTTTAATTTGCACAGATAAAACTGCCAATGCCTCTTAAACTGATATCCATAATCTTTTTGAATTAAACTTAATTCTCTGAGGCTATACAGCCCCGATTTTTATAAGTTCCCATTTAAGTAAATTATTGGTTGTAAAGTGTCGAAAGTCGGGCTACCAAATGATGAAAACTGACTTCTAGTTTGTATTAAAATTGATCGGTTAAAGGATCATTGTATCATGCTTAAGAGGTATAATGCATGTGTATTTCATGGTTACCATGGTAACGGCATTTGCACTGTACAAACTATGTAGTAATGTTTAAACCCACCTGCATGTTAAAGTGTTTCATGCATAAAATTTCATCAGAAATGAAAACATATCAATTTCATGAAGAAGGCTTTGCAATTATATTCCAGTGTAAGAAAGTGGGTGGGGTAATCAGACCCCATTTCAGGTCCTTTTCATGTATCTACGAAGTTCCCAAACAGTAATTATTCTTAAACATGTATAAATAGATGTTTTTATGCATTTTTACACATTCATCATATAAAATACCTATGAATCACCTAAGTTTAATAGAATAATGAGGTTTTCATTTATTTGGTATGGTAGTAAAATGCCAGGGGATTTATCTTTGAAATTTGACCCAAAACACAGATACCTGAATATGGTCCTTATTTGTGCTGACAACTGACATTATGCGTACAGTTGCCATTTTGCTGTGTCGTGTTGCTGACGGATGATAATTTCGTTTAAAAACATAACTTTTTGTGATTTTTGAAAAAGTGCTGACCCCACCACATTCCAAATTCTTAGTACACTCCAAGAGAATGATGGCGGACCTTTATTCTAATTTTAATTTTCACTCCATACATCAAATATTTACATGAGACAAATCATTATTTTTAAGTATGGGACGTTAAGGAGTAGACAGTTGCTTAAATATGTCCAAAAAAACGATTTTTCGAGCAACAAAACCCAGATTTTTGTGAAAAATGTGTTATCTTGGTTACCATGGCAACGGTTCGAAAGAAACCGGAAATATTTTGTTTGAGTTACTTTTTCATCAAAAGGCAACCATACATGGAATATGAGTCAAATCTGAGAGATGTCACTTTCCACGGTTTTCACTACAGCTGCCTGAGCCTTATACGGAATGCTACTTAAGTACAGACTTTACATGTAGCTTCATTAGAGCCCGGTTCTTTCAACAACAACAACAGCAACAAAAAAGTTGAGGAGGGGGTGGGGGGGGGGGGGGCTCGGGGTCAAAAGAAAACAATAATAATCTATAATAACGGGGGGGGGGGGCTCGGGGTCAAAAGAAAACAATAATCATCTATAATAACTACAATAACGCAGAATAACAACTGAGATCCGATCATGATACAAATTAGGCCTTTATCTTTTTATATTTGGATCAATTTTATACATGTACACTCCATGCCATTCTCTAATAATGAGACTGGCATAGGCAGTATACATAAATGAGCCGCGACACGAGTAAACCAACGATGTGGTTTTGCGCCCATTGCAGACTCAGATCAGCCTGGGCATCCACCCAGTCTGATCAGACTCTTCACTAAGCGCTTAAAGGGTAGCTAAGGGTCTAAGCTACCTTCATGTGGATAGAGAACACTTTGATCGGACTGGGCGGATGCCCAGGCTGATCTGAGTCTGCGCTATGCGCACAACCAATTTGTTGGTTTTCTCGTATCGCGGCTCAAATGTGCTTAAAACTGACTGGTGTTGTTCGTATTTTACTGGCACTGAACGGATCTCTTAATAAAATCGAACAGAAAGGGACTTATATAATAAAACTTAGTAATTTGTTCACTTACCACTGTAACACGACATTGCCTTAGTTATCTCGAAATACAATTAAAAACAATTTCATGCACCAGTTTATCCTTGTGTGATATTATGCAATACATTACCAAGTCAAGAGAGAGAAAAAAAATCCCCATTTTTTCCATTTTGCAAATAGGGAAATATAATGGTTGACATAATTGTTCGTACCGGTTCACTGATATTCGGTAAACGAGAACCTGGTCGGTTACGAATCGGGTAACTCCGTCAACCAACACAGCTTGATGAAAGAAGAAACAAATGCGTTGAAAGGCGTTCTTAGAAAAGGAGAAAATGCGTCGAAAGACATCCTGTTACGTGTTCACTAGTGGTTGGGGTTATGTGCTTATCTTGATACTTTTCAACAGAACTTAGTATACAAAAAGCTGCAAACTATCACTTTACAAAAAAAAAAAACAAAAAAAAAAAACAAAAAAAAAAAAAACGAGCACCTTATCATGTAACTTATGAGATTCATTAAACAGCTGCTTATAATACAAAGTGTAGGCATATCTAAAATTAATATACAATCTTACCAAAAAGTATGTTTCATTCGTTTTGACGTTCGATGCCATCATGTTTACCATTTATTTATCTATTTCCTTTTGTTTTGACTAAATGTGGTAATATTAATATACAGCAATTGTCGCTATCTCAAAGTCGAAGTTCATCCCAAACTACTGATATCTGAAAGTAATTTACTTTGAGATACCAGTAGTTTGAGTTAAACGGAGATGAAATGAAAATAAATATAGGAAAAGTGTCCAAACTATATTCCTTGATATAAGGTAGTACTTTCAGATATCAGAGTTCGAGATATCGAGAGTTGACTGTAGTAAGATACACCATTTCTGTCTTCTTGCATTAATACAGCACCAACTTCAACCTCACTTGCATCACCTGCAATTTTGAGCTGGCCCAGGAAAATTGGGACCGGGCGGATAGTATACCCCAGCAGCTATATAAAATTGGACCGTTTTCTATTCCAGAAAAAGTATCATCATTTTGACAAATGATGACCCCACATTCAGTCAGAACATGATAGACGTTCCGATTTTTCAATTGCATTCAAAATCAACTTCAACGTCTGTTTTTTCTTTTTACGCTGCTCGATGGAAAAAATGATTTTTACTGGGGGGGGGGGGGGGGGGGGGGGTGCTTAACGTTTTTTCAGGAGTATATTTGCTAGTTGAAACATAAATGTCTCGTGTTTGTAGATTCCTCCTTTTCCAGGAGGAGAAGCGCGTGTTTTAAAAAGTGTGAAATCTTTGTTTTACCTTGGCACGCTTGCTTACCTTCGTCACCCTGTATAGCAGTCTCCAGTTGGCGCTTCCATTCTGCGTCATACACGCAAGTAAGGCTTGTTGCTGTGTTCTTAATATGAGCCGCGACACGACAAAACCAACAATGTGGTTTCGCGCCCAGCGCAGACTCAGATCAGCCTGGGCATCCATCAAGTCTGATCAGACTATTAGCTAAGCGCTCAAAGTGTAGCGAAGGGTCTAAGCTACCTCCATGCGGACAGCGAAGACTCTGATCAGACTGGGCGGATGCCCAGGCTGATCTGAGTCTGCGCTGGTCGCACAACCACATTGTTGGTTTTGTCGTGTCGCGGCTCACGTGTTCAGTGTTCCCTTGTACAAATACGAGTAGTGCTATTTTTTTAAGAAGTTCGTGTCTTGTTTCCGTGTTATGTTTTTCTGTAACCAGGGTTAGGTCTAAATTTCCATGACACTGTTGATTGATTTCTTCCTTTCAGCGTTTTCATTTAGTTTTAAAGATCATGTTTTGAATGCAATATAGGACCCCCTGTATATGAGTCTCCTGTTGGTGCTTCCACTCGGCGTCAGTAGGTATTCTGATGAAGGCGGTATAACACTGACGTCTTTAGAATCCCTAAGTTCCACCAACCTACTTTTCAAAATAAAGATGTTTTTGGTGATAAAAACCTTAGCCTCCTTACGTTGTTTGCGAGAAATGAGTTTGACAGTTGTCACATGGCCTGAACTTTTTGTTTAAAAAAAAAAGCACCGAGTCTTGAAGTCTTTCGTGCTAAAAGTGCCACTACATCAGGGGCCGTATTCATAAAACGACTTAAGTGGTTGCTATGCTGTTGCTAAGGCTAAATTTCTTTGAAGGAGATTTCCTACAACTATGAAATTTGCTCTGGAGGAACAGTCTAACAAAGACTGTTCCTCCAGACCAAATTTCATAGTTTTAGGGAATCTCCTTTATAGATATTTTCCCTTAGCAACCGCATAGCAACGACTTAAGTGGTTTATGAATACGGCCCCAGCAGTCGACAATTACTTCCGTGAACTTGAAAAATCTTGAAAATATATATATATAACTTGAAAGAAAACCCTAGCAGAATCTGTAATGTCGATGAGAAGGGACAAACAACTGAGCATAAACCGCCAAAAATAGTGACCAGCGGCCGTATATATAAAACAACTTAAGTGGTTGCTTGCAGTTGCCGAGGCAGAATTTCTTTGAAGGAGATAGATTCCCTACCCCTATAAAATTTGCTCTGGAGGAAAAGTCTGAAAAGGACTGTTCCTCCAGAGCAAATTTCTTAGTTGTAGGAAATCTCCTTCATAGAAATTTAGCCTTAGCAACACCATAGCAACGTCTTAAGTGGTTTTATAAATACTACCCCAGTTCCTTTTACAAGGCCCAAGCTATTACGGGTGGGAGTACCGGTATTACTACGGTATTTGGATATGGCAATGCTGCTGGGCAACAGGTTCCGCTTTTTTATAAAGTTTGCGGTAGGCGTATGTTGGGTGGATTACTAGACGGAGCTGCCCCAGTTGCTTCAGGTACTGTTACTGACAATGGTTGGTCAGATACAGGGGTGTTTTACATGTATATGCAAGAACATCTGTTAAAGTTTCTCCCTCAAAGAAATGCTGAGTCTTACGTTTTAGTGATGTATGACGGTCACAGACGCCACGCATCCCTTGAGTTGATTGAGTGGGCCAGGATCAATTTTATTGTTCCATTTGTCTTCCCTGTCAAAGGTAGTCACCTCCTACAACCACTGGACGTTAGCCGCTTTTGGCCTATGGAAACCGCATGCAATGCTGCCTGTCATCAGGATCTGAGAGAATCCGGGTCTACCATGATGGCAAGATACGATGTTTGCAAACTTGGCTGCAAAGCATATGCTGCTACTCTTACCCCGTTGAACACACAGTCTGCTTTTCAGCGCTGCGGTATGTATCCTTTTGACAAAACTGTTGTAAATGATTCCGACATTGCCCCATCACTTTCATTTCCTATCCAAACTGTTCCTGCAAATGCTGTGCTGCCAGTACTGGTGAATCAACTAAACACACAAGCTCTCATTGAGACTCAAGCAACTACAGTTGAGAACAGGGCCACGATGTTCTCGGACACATTCTGCGTAAGGTAAAAAAAGTAGCTTAAGTGCGAAAAAACACTAAGTAAGGTATTTGCATGGGGTAAGCAAATCACTGAAGATGATGTTGTTCAGAGTTAGAGAGCACATGGACTCTGGTAAGAATAATAAATCCGCATCAAAGAGGGCTGCTCTTGAGGAGAAAAAACAAGAGCTCCGCTGAGCGGCGCAATATACGCCCGCCCGGGCTTAAAGTTGGAAAGAAAACAAGAGATGACAGAACTTTGTCAGTAGCTTGAATCTTCAATAGTAAGGCAGATATAAAACTACAAAACAAACGAAGCTAATTTGAAATTCCTAGACAAAAAATACAAAGGGGCATAATTCCATCAGAACTGAAAGTAGGGTTATTGTTCTTTTTCTCTGCATATTGTCTGATATCTGTACAAACTTTCATAAAAAAATCTTAAACGGTTTTCCAGATATGGAGCAGACACTAAGCTTTTATGAAATTACTATACAAAAAAATTTAAAGGGACATAAGTTCGTCAAATCTGCAAGTAAGGTTATGTTTTTCTTCTCTGCACATCATCTCATGATGCTTTATATTTCTACTAACTTTCATGAAGAAATCACGGTTTTCGAGATATGGAGCAGACACGAAATGTTACTTTTTGACCTTTGACCTCTAAGTGTGACCTTGACATTTGTCGGACATCATTGCAATATGAGTTCTGCACACTGTTTCGATGCGGCAGCCATCTGACCTAAGTTTAAAAAATTCTTTCATGGGTTAAGGAGATATGGAGCGGACACATAAAGTTAACGGACGGGCAGACGGAAGGACGGACGGAGGCCACCACATAAAACGACCCGTCTTCGACTGGCGTATAAAAATCTAAGGAGCCCATCACTAAAATGTTGAAAGGGAAACGGTCTTTGAAGAAAGTCAGTCTTGATTATATAAAGTATGCCTGGACTGCGTGTCTGAATAGGAAAGGCGGCCCTAGTGACCTAATGTCTGAGGATAGTCAACTCTCCACAGACGAAGATTATTTATGCAGCGTCTGTGGAGACTGGCAGCCAAAAGAATTAAGGTCGTGTAATCATGGTAATAGTATTGTGTTCAAAAAATGGGCAAAGTGTGATTTCTGTACTCACTGGACCCACCTTAAGTTCTGCACTGATGCTCGTGTTCTTCAGCGAGATTTACACATTGCCATGCCCCGGTCTGTAACAGTGACTAAGTGCTTTGACAGTTGCTTTAGTAAATAGTAGAACATGCTAGAAAAGAGTGAGATGCACTGTGTTGGAGTTAGCTATTGAACATGGGGTAGCTTTTTTTGCGTTGACTGATACAGTTCAGTTTGCTGTATACATTTATCTATCCATGCTTCATAACTTCTTCAGCATATATATCTCAATCAGTCATATTGAAATGATTCTTGATATTTATTAAACAAATTTTAAATGCGTTTAAAGTTTAAATGTTATTCAGATCTACACCAATGTGTGGACTGCATTACTAGTTATTACTACTTCATTTTTGTTTTCAATGATATCCCAGAATCTACTGAAAAGTTGCCAAAGTTCAGCTGTACATATTTGTTTAGCTGCATGGTTATCGCAGAGCGAAACTTGTGTCAACTCTTAAAAAGTTCTATTACAGACACATGACCTCGTTGATCCCTACAATGTGGCCGTTTCTAAACTTATTTCCGACTTGGTGGGCATAGCCGAAACGTAGTATGGCTTTCAGTTATCTGACTTTCATTTTCACTGACTTACCCAGCATATTCATAGACATGGCGGATGTATTACTAGTGATTCCCCTACAGAGGTTTAGAAGGGTGCTGCACCCGTCTGCCTTTTGGCTTACCCTTCTGCCTTTTGGCCTGACCCTTCCGCCCTCCCTTTGTGGAAGTTAATTTCATTCATATTACGCAAGTCATATTTTGCAATATGCAGCTTTCTGTGTGTAAAAGAGGCTTTTTATCATGCGAATATTTATATCTCCCTGCAAAACAAGGTGTTTATCTTGTTAGAAAAGTTAATACCCTTAGTTAAATTGTCTTTGAAAATGATAGCTTCGGAAAAGTACCCTATCGGGAGTGTGTCCCGCACACAAAAGTGCCCACCCTGCCCTTTTTAAGACTAAGGGAATCACTATATTGTAGTAGGCAGAAGATGCTTACTGCTCGCGACCACCTGATCACACTTCCTTTTTTTGGGTCCATGTCTGTGTATCTTAAGATTTCGGATTTGTCGATGTTTATATGAATCATATGAGTTCGCAACTACGCTTTTGGAACTTTGGTTGCTCTACACTGTAAAGAGAAAAGTCAATAATGAACTGGCTTGCAAGGAGACTTGAAGCTTCTCTCTTTTTTTTTTATCTCACCCGAACCTTAAGGCTCATAGGTGAGCTTATAGTATAGGCAGTCTACGTCATCCGCCCGTCATCCATTGTCCGCCTATCAACATTTTCAAACACATTCTCCTCAAAAACAGCTGGGCCAATCAAAGCCAAATTTCATATGAAGCCTCAATAGGATATGTAAACGAAAGTTTGTTCGCGGATCTAAGTCACATGATCCGGATAGCCGCCACGCCCATATATGTTAAATATCTTTCAAAAACCTTCTCCAAAATCCAAAGGCAAATGACCTTGCGGTTTGGTATGTAGCATTGAGTACTCGGGCCCATCATACAAGTAGTTTTTTTCAAATGATTATCCTGTGTTGACCCGGACCTAATTTTTGGCAAGTTCAATTTTGGTGGGTTATGCTTTTATAAGGGAAAATGCCAAAAAACGGTGGATTTCTTAGGAACTATGTGCGTCTGCAATCAGTCCATGGTTATTTCCCTTGATTGGTTGAACACTTTCAGGATGTACTTTCACGCAAATAGCTCCCTTGTTAAATGGTTTCTTAGAAGGTCAGTTTAACTGAATATCTTGCTTATTATAGCAAACTGAAAAGAAGCTTGCATATGCTTCACGAAAATGTATAATTAGTTCAGAATTTCCAACACTGGAGCTAACTAGAGAAGCCGAATTACACCTTTCATTGGTGCTTCTACAACGGCAAATTGTCTTATAAGTTGATGGGTGATTAGTTACCGGCGAAACACCGAAAAAAGTAGCAGGTTTTGCCCTGTTGAAACTGTTTAAATATAGTTTGTCATGCCTCAGAGACTTGAGGAAAAGAACGTGCAAAGTGCCTGGAGTGTTGTGAAAAAAAAATCATGGAAGGATGGATAATCAAACTGTATAGTAAAAGTAATTGAGGTCTCAAGCCGTCTAAGTTATAATATTAGGTATATATGGCTAGCTAAAGGAGCAGATGAAGACTATATGTTGCTAAAGGTCAAGGTCATTCCTTGACCTTTGTTCAAGGTCATTGAGACGATGTCATACCTTAACATATACAAACATCTTATCCTCTGATGCCTCTGGGTCAGTTGTAGCAACAATCCATGTGTAGCCTCTCAGGGGAACGAAAGTTTGATCAGTCAGTCTTGGTCACATGCCCAATATATAATCTTCTTCTCCAGAACGTAAAGGCCAGTGACCTAGAAAGTTTGTATGCAACATCGGGGACACAGGTCCGATAAAGTGTATTCAAATGATGATCCTGAATTGACCTTAATCTAATTTATGGCAAGGTTAACATTGGTACGCCATGCTTTGTATGGGAAAATGCTTAAAGAATGGAATACTCAGAAACTATTTAAGTCTAAGGTATCATTTTTGGTATATATGGCCAACTAAATAAGCAAATGAAGATATAAATGTAACAGTTGCTAAAGGCAAGGTCATTCTTAAAACTTTGCTCCAGGTAGCAGAGATTTTGTTGGCCGTCAACATCTTCCTTGCTGAAGCCACTTGGCCGATTGAAGCTATATTCATGTAGAACCTCTCTCGGCCAGGGAAACGAAAGTTTATTCAGATGGTCTTGGTCACTTGACCAAGATTGTTGCCAATGACATGCATAGTAGAAATCCTTTAAAAAATTTCTTCTTCATAATCAAAAGGACAATGACCATCATGAAACTTGTATGTAGCATTAGGGACTCGGGTTCTACGCAATTCGTCCAAATGACGACCCTGCACTGACCCTGACATAAGTTATGACAAGGTCAACTTTGAAGCGTTGTGGTTTTATATGGGTAAATGCTTTAACAGTATAATTCTCAGAAACTATTCAAGTCAAAGGTATAAAATCTGGTATATGTGATTAGCTAAATGAGCAGACAAAAAAATTATATTTTTACAGGTCAATGTCATTTTTTGACCTTTGTTCAAGGTCACTGTGATTCTATCGTCTGTAAACATTTTCAAACATCTTCACCACTGAAACCACTGGGTCGAGTGAAGCCATATTTCATGTGGAGCCTCTGTGGGTCAAGGGAACAAAAGCTTGTTCAGGTGGTATTGGTCACATGACTAAGATGGCTGACATGCCCATATATGGTAAAAACTCATTACAATCATCTTCTCAATTACCTAAAGGCCGTGACCTTTTGGCTTGGAATGTAGCTTTGGGGACTCCGGCCGCATTGCGAACTCAGGCCCTACAAATTTTGTTGAAATGATGACCATGCATTGACCTTGACCTAATTTATGGCAAGGTTTACTTTGCTATGTCATGCGTTTATGTGGAAAATGCTTAAACAATGAATTCCTCAGAAACTTTATGTTTTCGGTATAATATTTGGTAGCCCATATATTATACCTATATCATGCTTGGCTAGATGAGCAGATAAAGACATTATGTTGCTAAAGGTCAAAGTAATTCATTAACCTTTGTACAAGATCACTGAGATCCTCTCGCCCATCATTATTTCAAACATCTTCTCTGAAGCCACTGGGCGTAATGAAGCCATATATTTTTTTATTGAAAATTTTATAAATTTTGCAGATAACCAAGACAAAATAGATCTCAGAAGAGTTTCGAAATTCGGCTATATTGTAAAGTTTGCCTGGAGTTACTTGTCACTGAGTACTTAAATAACTCATATTTCACCTTGTGCCGGCCATAGCGACTCTGTGTTTTATCGAAACTTCACCAAACTTGCTGAAAATAAGGATTAAAATCTCAGACAATTGGGAATGTATTGACAAATATTGTACAATTTACTTTTGAGTTTGTTACTCTTGAGTGCTGAGGATGAATAGATTTAAGTGAACTACAGGGCCAATGGTCCTCTGGTTTTATCAAACCATGTTTTCATTTCGCATTGGATGGCTTACAATTGTTTTGGCCAACTCACATGCTCTTTAAATTTTAGAACTGGTCACATCCTGAAGCAGACTGAAGGATGTTTTATGTAAATCATTTTCTTTTATCGGCTTTTAATGTTTTATGAGCAAATAAAAGGGTTTAAACCCAGGTACTCACGGATTGTCTTATTTATAGCAAGCAATTATAAGTGAAAAACCTTATCCCAATTTTTCTATCAGTTAATGCAGTCAGTCTTTGATGGAACTGCTCAATTGTACCGTGCACTTAAGGTGATATGTGATTGATTGTTTAATGCCAAGTCAATGCTTTCATGACCTGACTACTAAGAGCAAAGGACCTCTGACAGTTTCAATGCAAATTTGCCTATTTTTCGACAAATTACTGCAGCTTCCATGGGAAGCCAATGTTGATGATTTTGCATTTACATGTAGACTTATGCATTATAAAGAAGTTTTCATATTGATTTTGAAAAAATATCATGTCGCCAGACTAACTCTCACTGACTTTCTCAAGAGGGGTAAGCGGAATTTTCAGTCAACCAAAATACATCAAATTCTCGACTTCTCTTATTTACTGAATTTTATTTTGTTAAACATGCTTAAAATAAAGTAAACGCTACAACTGTATGTAACATGCAATTATATGTAAATAAAAAGTATGCTAGCCTGATTTTAAGATGCAATGGGTCTAATTACCCCACCCATTTTTCAGTTTTTCAGCTGTAGACTATCATTCCCTCACGTGCCTCAGCTTGCCACTCACATATAGTGTGTATATTGACAGTACACATATACATACAAAGTGGCTAGCTGAGGTACGGGGTACGGGGGGGGGGGGAGAGTAAAACTTTTCATATTTGTCATACATTTAATTATAAAAACATGCTTATTGCACCAACAATATCAGTCTATGTGTTTAATAACCGAAAAAATGTGTTGTGCCAATTAAAGGGAGTTCCGAGGAATACGTTTCAGTGAAAATTTTGAAGAATACCAAAAGTTCATTTTTTACCACTTTTATAGGCAAATTTACATATTTACATTACAACTGTCAGAGGTCCTTTGCCTCCTTTGCTTTTTGTATGATAAAATGTTTTAAAATGCTTCTGGCAAAAGTTGCTTCTGGCAAATCTGAAATGAAAATGGACTTGTCATAGAGACGTGGATCTAGCAGATTTTGCTTCCATTCTTATTATTATTTTTTTTTCTTGTTGCATATTTTCGGCATCTGTTACTTGATATCTGTGGCAGCTATGTCTCAAAGATTGCGTCAGTACGTGTGGCTCGGAGAAGGATCCCACTGGGCACACAACTTGAATCAACAATGAATTAGCGTTGATTCAACGTTGTTACGTTGAATCAACGCTGATGAAATGTTGATGTTGGGTAGGACGGATGGACGGGAAATTATATAGAGACATATAGAAAGACGGACTGATTGACAAGAGTAAAACATGACGCCCCTTGCTATTGTATCGGGGCATAAAAACAGACGATTTTTTCCAGTTGGGGATGGCGCAGATATTTTGGGCTTCCTAATGAAAGAATAACAAGGTAATGCGTTTTTGTTTATTACGGTTATATGTACTTTTATTTGAATTTGAACTGGAGCAATTAGTTTTCAGAGATAAGCAGCGTGTGCTCTCCTAGATCAGCCTTATGCATACGAGAGAAACACCGGATGATCAGCCGTATGCACATGTACGCAGAAAGACTAGCCGCGTGTACAAGGGGAAGGCATCAGTTCTTTTGTCCCATCTAAGGCTTCATAAACCCGCACAATGCATGTGCTTCTCAGGTTGTTACCCTGCAACAAAATTATAAAAAAATGAGCCGCGATACGACAAATCCAACAAAGTGGCATGTGCGCCCAGCGAAGACTCAGATCAGCCTGGGCATCCGCCCAGTCTGATCAGAGTCTTCGTTGTTGACATGCAGGTAGCTTAGAACCTTAGCTACCCATTCATTGCACAGTAAACGCTGATCAGATTGGGCGGATGTCCAGGCTGATCTGAGTCTTCGCTATTTGCTATGGTTTGTTGTGTCAAGGCTCACATGTTGTACAAAAGCGAAAGATAAATCTTAAACCGGTCATACAGATTGACGCTTTTATTATCATTATTATTATTATTTTTTTTTTTTTTGCCTTTTTGAAAGTATCCCAGATTAGGAGGGATGGGGAGAATGGACTGAAGTTAAAACACAGCTTATTGATAATGAATGTAAAAAGATGCCAAAGACGGCACCCATGCTATACAGCAATATCAGACTAAAAAAATATGACTGAGCCGCGACATGACAAAATAACAAACTTCGGAGGCATGTACGCCCAGCGAAGACACAGATCAGCCTGGGCATTCGCCCTGTCTGATCAGAGTTTTCGCTGTGCGCTTAAAGAGTAGCTAGTAGTAAAGAGTAGCTACAAGTCTAAGCTACCTCTATAGCCAACAGCGAAGACTCTGATCAGACTGAGCGGAGTCTTCGCTGGGCCACATGCCACTTTGTTGGTTGTGTCGTGTCGCGGCTCAAAAACATGTGTGCATGCAGTGGAGAGAGAGAGAGAGAGAGAGATAGAGTTGTCGATTATTATAGCTACTCGTATATGTAAGGGAACACGTGTTGTTGTTTTTTTTTTGCTTCCTTACTCGTTGGTAGAAAATTAATATCGCATACTGTCAACAGCGTCGACTTGTGCTGAAGTCAAATGTCAGTTGGCTTTCAAAGAAAGTGTCTCAATGTTTTGATATTTGGTAATGCCAATGAGACGATTCTAGCAGTTATTTCTGTTAGCACTGGAGATCGAATTACATGAACGCCAGTGCCCAAGCGCGTACCTATGGTAGTTTCCACTGATGTGCAGAGATAAATTGCATGTACAGGTGCGTTGCATTAATTTTATACCTATGCAAATTCTTCATAAGCCTTAGCATACCCCCAAGTGCATTCTAGCATCGGCTGAAAGTCTTTGTTGTCCAAAAATCTTACACTTACCATGGGAATAAACACAGGGTATAATCGATTCCGCCAGTTTTTGCTTCCTGCAGAGACTGTACATCACATTCGGCTTCCGCCGATACTGTCGGCGAACTCTTGCTTCCTGCAGAGACTACTGTCCTCGAAAAATGGCTTCCTGTCGAGTGTCCGCGTGACTCTGCTTCCCGCCGAGAGCCTCGGCAGGAAGCAGAATCACGCGGACAGTCTCGGCAGGAAGCCATTTACACGTACAGAAGTCTCGGCAGGAAGCAAGAGTTCGCGGACAGTCTCGGATGTACAGTCTCTGCAGGAAGCAAAAATAAGCGGAAACGATGATACCCTGTGATAAATAGAGGAACACTGTCTAGGATTCCAAAAAAGTTCGTTGTAAAGAATATTGCGGAGAAGCGATTTTGCATCCTATCAAAGTTGTCTAACTATATTGGTGAGTGCTGAAACGCTTCCACGTAGTTCAAGTCCTTTTCGCGATGTACTGGGATTCGGCAATGGAAATCCGAGATCGGCATTTCATTAACAGACATTCGAACATGTCATATTTAATGACAACCCGCATAAATTTCTTTTGTGCAAGAAAAGATTTATCCTTAAAAAGAGCAAGGCGGGACCGTGTTTGAGAACATTAGCGTAGGTCCTGTGCTAGAAGCAGTTAAGCTTGCTTTAGACATTTAATAAATTGAATACCTCTACTAGCCCATCTACGAGCTATTTAGCAAAATACCTTTAATGCCATTTCGCTTGCGGTAAGCAACTGATAATGGGAAATTTAACATGACAGAAGAGACGGGTGGGGTAATTTACTTTTGCTTAGAAGAAAGGTTTAAATTTCGATTTATTTGCTTTTTTCATCTCCTATCACAACCATTTAACAACACTGAACAGGCGATTTCATTCATCCTTTTTTGTTACTGCGAAAATGTGTGAACAATGCTTGCCAGTAGGTACATGTACACTGTTTGGATAAAAGATAGGAGAAACTAGACGCTTCGTATATTTCGTAAAATTTATTTCTGGCTTTGCTAGAATTTTAAAAGGACGTAAAATTATATATATTCAAGAAAGAATAAGAGCCAGCACCTCATGTTTAATGCCTGTAATACAACAAAGAGGGATGTAATTGTAATATGGAAAAATTGCATAGGTATACTGTGTCCACCTCTCTCTTCTTTCCTGTTTTCCAGTTGCCAGTGTCAAAATACTGTAAAAAGTATTCTGTCAATATCTCACAAATAGGATAAAACAGGCGTTCTATTAATAAAATGTCTAAAGCAAGCCTAACGGTTTTTACAACAGGGCCTATGCTTATTGGTTCCCAAGAAGGTCCAGTCTCGCTCTTTTCAAGGGTAAATGAGCCTCGACACGACAAAACCAACAATGTGGTTGTTCGCCCAGCGCAGACTCAGATCAGCCTGGGCATCCACCCAATCTGATCAGACTCGTCGCTAAGCGCTTAAAGGGTAGCTAAGGGTCTAAGCTACCTTCATGCGGACAGCGAAGACTCTGATCAGACTGGGCGGATGCCCAGGCTGATCTGAGTCTGCGCTGGGCGCACAACCACATTGTTGGTTTTGTCACGTCGCGGCTCAAATATTTTCTTGCAGAAAAGAAATCTAGCCGGGGTTTCATTAAATATAACATGTTTAAATACTTGTTATTGAAATGTCGAGTTCGGGTTTTCATTACCAAATTCCTGTACACCGCTAAAAAGACTTAAACTACACGGAAGCGTTTCAGCATTTGTCAATATAGTTAAGATAACGTTGATGGATTGCAAAATCGCTTCTCCGCAATATTCTTTACAGAGACTTTTTATGGAATCCTAAGCAGTGTTCCATTATTTATTCCCATGGTGAGTGTTAGATTTTTTGACGACAAAGACTTTCAGCTGGGAGGGGGCGTCCTGCATATTTTTTTGTATACATATAAAAATGATCACTTACGACATCCAATAATAGTGATAGCCTGTAATTCATACCAGCCACAACCTGAAAAACGTGCGATACTGTTATATGAGCCGCGACACGAGAAAACAACAATGTGGTTGTGCGCCCAGCGCAGACTCAGATCAGCCTAGGCATCCGCCAAGTCTGATCAGAATCTTTGCTTAACGCTTAAAGGGTAGCCAAGGGACTTAGCTACCTTCATGTGCACAGCGAAGACTCTGATTAGACTGGGCGGATGCCCAGGCTAATTTGAGTCTGCGCTGGCCGCACAACCACATTGTTGGTTTTGTCGTGTCGCGGCTCATATATATTCTGCAGAAATTGGTTAACTTTGAGTTTGCTGTAGCATTCTAATTAGCAATTTTCCTACGTATATTTTTTTACCGATATAAAACTTCTTAAAATTAATTTCATGGGGAAAATACAGCTTTAGAATAAGTAATGCAGTTAGCATCACGCTTTCTTATCAAGGGAGTTGAAGTATTTCTATCAAAACTGAAATAGGAGCATTCATAAATTTCCGACAACGTAAGAATTACATAGCAGGCATTTCTCAAAGTGACGATCTACCCTGCCAAACGACTCGTTTCAATTGTTCATCTGCCGTTATGTAGTCCTCAAAAATTAAAACATTTCCAAATATTTGAGCAGCGACACGAGAAAACAAACAAAGTGGTTGTGCGCCACGCGCAGACTCAGATCAGCCTGGGCATCCGCCCAGTCTGATCAGAGTCTTCGCTGTCGGCATGGAGGTAGCTTAGAACCTTAGCTACCATTTGAGCACTTAACGAAGAGTCTGATCGATTTGGGTGGCTTCCCAGGCTGATCTGAGTCTTCGCCGGGCGCACAACCACATTGTTGGTTTTCTCGTGTCGCGGCTCATTTAAACTGTCACTGAAATCTATAATTAGCACACTCCAAAGTATCATGGATTGCTCTTCTTCAATCCTGCTCAAACGTTTTCAGAGCTCTAGATAAGAGGGGTATTTAATGATAATTGAAGGATAATTTTCTTTATTTCTCATTGAAACCATATGTTGTGACCCCTCATCTGAACCGTCTCGTCGAGACGGTTCAGATGAGGGGTCACAATACGAGACGGTTCAGATGAGGGGTCACAACATTTGTTTTAATACAGATTTAACAAAAATTATCCTTAATTATCACCAAATACTCCCTCTTATCTAGGGCTCTGAAACTTTTGACTATATAAGGGCGTATTTGATGGTACCCATATTTTGCACGTGTGAAAAAAAAAGTAACTTATTCTTGCACTGGCAAATACCGATGGCTACTCGTATGGATGGCTTTCTTTCGAGGGTAGATACAAGTAGATGATGTTTTATTCGTATTACATTATATGCGCTTACTCCAAAACAGATTTAAATCTTTTCCAGTAAAACTTGCTGTATCACTGCTACTACTACATGTACAATACTTATACCATTTACAATAACGTAAAAATAAATCATTGTACCTGTTCTTCAGCATGCTTAATTTCTATCAAAGAGCCCATTCCCAGTTCTCCAACAGCCCAGTCAGCTATCCTTTGTACATTTTCGTCGTTTGTAGCTACTTCGTACCAACCACCAGGCAGGCCAGCCTGGCTACACCCGATTATCACGCCCACTATTGCTACAATCAAAACGCCGTTCATAGTTACTGGTTATAGGTACTGGGTTTTCTGATGACAGTGCCTGACCTGGTCGTTATATAGTTTGAAACAATGGCGGCAGATGGTGTTTTGTCAGTATATGTCCAAAACTATTAATGATACAAAATGATATGATTGCTTCGCGTGAAAAGGTATCTTAAGGCATATGCGAACAGGCCGAACAGGCGAGACTCGCGAATATGAAATGTAGATATCTACATTTGAGATAGATAAAATGCATTTTAAATGCAGACATCTTTATTTCAACATTAAATAGACATTTCTGCATTTCATATATAGAAATCTGCATTTATAAATACAGTTACAGTTATTATATAAGTACAGATTTAGGTGTGTTTGAAATGCAGAAATCTATATTTGTAATTAATATCTTTAAATTTAAATTCAGATATCTTTTTTCGTGTATAAATAGAAATATCAGCATTTTAATAACGATACCTGTCTTTGAAATACAGGGTGTTAAGAAAGTTCGAAGACATTACAATATTGCTTATAACCTCAGAAGTTACATTCATTCAATCTTAAAACTTTACAGGTTTCAAGAACTATTTAATATTAAAGGATCCACAATGTAACAACTTTTACAAAGTTATAAAATTAGCAGTTCATACCCAAGGTGTCAAAGTGGCCTGCTATTTATTATGGATTTTACGCATAAAGGTGTGGCATATTAAACTGTTAATTATTCTTATCCCTCAGTGAATGATCTATTTTAAAACTAACTGAAATGATAGAGACTAAGCCAAACAGTATTTTATTAGTTACACTTTGTAAGGAATTGTAGACAACATGCACATTTTGACAGATGATTCATTGGCATGAAAAAGCTGATAAGGCATTAATATTTTGCAAAGGGGGTGGGGGTAATGAATTAACATCTGAAACGAAAGATGAAATCAAAAGTTGACATAAAGTCATTACATCATGGAGTGGGTCGTAGAGATATGGGAGTTAAGAATAAAATTTCGAAATATCTGTGGTGTATCTGAAAATTATGATATATCTGAAATTTTACTACCAAAAAGCCAAATTATGCAAATGCGTTGGTAAAATAGCATTTCTACGACATTAATACATCTAAATGACAATAAAATTTGTTAATTACTTGGGTTTTTACCCCAGTATCAAATATTTCAAGAGTTTGCTAAATAATTTCATATTCTTACCTAATCTGTTTCAAAACAACAAGGTTTTCGTTCAAAATTCAATAAAAAAATGAATTTGAAGTTCAATCTCAATAGTAATTTGTTAAGACTGATTGTACAAAGTAATGTGAAAAAAAAATCAAATGTTTATGCTGGATGTGAAAACAAATTAAATCTACTGACAAGAGACTAAAAAAAGCTGCAAAATGCCTCTGAGTTTACAGATACTGATAGAGATTCTATCCCTACCCCCTAAAATTTAAAGTTTCAATTGAGAATGGGGGTACTCTTTCGATTTAGTCAGAAATTCCGTAGTAAACCGTCGAAAAATAATAAAAACTAAATGAAAAAAAGATCACGAAAATATTCCTTGCAATACCAGCACTTTAAAATCTTAAAATATCTATTAGTTTTGAAAAAACAAGCTCTTAAGATGCCGAACTCTGATACAAAGCAAAATTTTGCCTTCACTATCGTCAGCCCTGAAGAGGATGTGTCCATGGCAATTCAGATTTTCTCACCATTTTGAAATCAAAAAAGAATTTACATGTTTCATACATTTAGTAGTGCTTCTTATATCACACTTACAAAGTTTTGCGAAAATCGTAACATTGTTAAGCTTTCAGTGTAAGTTTAAATAATGTCTACGAACTTTCGTAACACCCTGTATAGATATACATGTACCAGTGTCTTTTGAAATATGAAATACCTGTATTTCTGTTTATATACAGGTAAAAACATATCATATCTAGATTTGAATTACAGATACTTGTGTCTGAAATACAGATATTATGAACATGGTTTGTTTGATAAATACATGTAATTTGATAAATGATGATGACTTCCTAGTTAAGGTATGCCTATTTCAAACGCTTTACTCCCAGACAATGCTAACGTTAGAATATCCGGTTGATCTGTATGAGATGCTGTTTTACCATAAATCCCCCTTTTCCGATATTACTATATCCATTTTGTGATATCACTATTTCGAATATGTGATATCACATATTATTTTGTAATATCATTTATACAATATGATATCACTAACTCGATTAAGTGATATCACAATCGATTTTGTATTATCACAAAATGGATTTAGTGAAATAACTAAAGAAGAATGAATTAGTGTATCACAAAATGAAATTTATGATATCAAAAAAGTCGATATATTGACATCACTAAATAGATTTTGTGATATCAAAAAGTGGATATGCTATTGTGATATCACTAAATAGATTTTGTGATATCACAAAATAGAATTAGTGATTTTACTTAACAGCTATGATTTAGTGACATCACAAAAACGATTTTGTGATATCACTTATTCTGTTTTGTGATATCACTGGTTCGATTTTGTTATATCACTTAATCGCGCGATGGTCCGGTTGGGCGATGGTTTTGGGTATAATTTCCAGTGCCGGGGCGTCCTACAAATTTGGGTGATAGTAGGGCAAGGGCCTACTGTGCTTGCAGTAGGTACGGGTGGGGGTTGTTTGGATATTTTTCTCTCGCCCATCACAGCTCTTTTATTTTCTCTCTGTGGGAGACGGCTCGAGATAGACTGATATTCTTTCTCAAAGAGCCGTTAAACCCAAAACAACCAACCAGCCAACCAACCAACCAACCAAATCGCACATATTTTGTGATGTCACTATTTTGATTTTCTTGATATGACTATTTCAATTAGTGATATCACGAAACAGGGAATTTATAGGTTAAACGGCACTTCATAGATTTACCGTGAGTGTATCACGTCGCGCGGATCTGCATTGTATGACCCTGTGATCTGGGCCGAGCCATTCGACGTCATACAGAGGTATGCCAAAATATACAGTTCAAAGGATGTAGGGAGCCCCGGTAGGTCAATGAGTTAAGCGATGGTCTGCCGACTATATAGCAGTCCCGAGTTCTATTCCCACCGGAGGTGGAAAGATTTTCAAACTTACACTGACTTCCACCGCACACAGTCCTTGATTATCATTATTCCGTTGTTCTGATATGACTGGAGTACTGTTGAAAAGCGCATAAAATCGTAAGCCGTCCATCCATCCATCAAAGGGTATATCACTGATTTGTGTTTGTAATGCAGTATGCGTACATAAGATGAAGATGGCATGACAAACAGTGTTGTCCCGATTCAGACTGTTCCTTTTGGCATAGGAGCCCCGGTAGCTCAGTAGATTGTGTTCTGGTCTGCTGATTTAGCGGTTCCGGGTTCGAGACCCGTCTGAGGTGGAAATCTTTCCAACCGTTAACGGGTTTCCTGTGCACACAGCCTTTCATTATCACCCTCCCACTGTCATGGATATGACTGAAATACTGTTAAAAAGGACGGTAAATCACAAGTTTTCCATCCATCCATCCATCCATCCATTCATCCATCCATCCATTATTTAAACATTGAAATGACATAATTTATTATGCATTAATACGAACAACACAGAGAAAATATGCCGATGAGGCTGCATTTTCCAACTCAATAACTATAGTCAACTTTTGATATCTCAAAGTCGAAGTTCAACTTAAACTACTGATATCTCAGAGTAAATTTTCTGGTCCCATAAAATTTACTTTGAGATACCAGTAGTTTGAAATAACAGGAGTTGAAATGCAAAGAAAAATAGGAAATGTGTCCAAACTATATGCTTTGATATAAGAGGGTACTTTGAGATATCAGTGTTTGAGATAACGAGAGTCAATTGTACATGTTAAAATTGTCATTAAAATGTCAGTGCTGTGAGCTGACCACAATATGAACAGCTGGAAAAACAGGCTGTCATTTAGTAGTAGTCCGGAGGGCTCTACGAAGCGGCAATCCGTCCTATGTCACATTTGATCAATCGCTGTTGTTCTGGACTGCGTAAACTTGGACATGTTCCACAATACAGTTTGGTACATGACTTTTCCAAAGTACCATCAATTATGTAACATTCCGCGAAAAAAAAGTGAAAAGAAACATACCAGGCCCCGAGGTTATAAAACTTTTTTCGTGCTCAACTCAGCTGAGCATGAAATTTTCTCTGCTGATAAATATGAAAATGCCAACATTAGTTGGCATTTTCATATTCATAAGCAGAGAAAATTACATACTCAGCTAAACTGAGCTAGAAAACAACTGCACTGATCAGCAATTTGCTAGTTATTAGCAGGTAAAATTTCATGCTCAGCTGAGTTGAGCATGAAAAAAGTTTTATAACCTCGGGGGCAGGGTGGGTAACGTCGTATAAACCAATTACGATTCGGATCATAAAAAGATGCTCAAACAGCGTGTGAATTCCAATGTTAATGCATACACTGTAAAATACCTGGCATCTGGCTGCGAGTTCATTTACCGTTATTTTATTTTATGGGCGTCTGCCCATAGAACATTTGTGGAAATGGTATTCATGTTCACTGACCGCCCTCGTAAACACCTTTATTGTGTTGAAGGGATGTATGACCAAAAATAATACATGACCTTTTTTGCCATACTCTGCGTGTTGATTCCTGCAAATGATTACGGGTACCCGTAAAAATAACGGGAAATCGACGGTCAGCTGGTTGCCAGTTGTTTTACCGTGAAACCTACGGAATTTGTTTACAGTGTGGGTTGAGCTTTGTTAATGCAAGGCGTTGAATAGCCATTCGCAATGGGTTTTATAATAATAACAAGAGCTCCGCTGAGCAGGGAATATATGCCCATTGGGGCTTATAGCTGGAAAGGAAAAACTTTGCCAGTAACTGAAATCTACAGTAACGAGGCAGATATGAAATTACTATTAAAGTTATATAAAAGGTCATTTTTATCTTGATAAGTAAAACATGCGACTCAAGTTTCAAAAGAATTTTTTCAGGGTTTAAGGAGATATGGAACAGACATGGAAAGTTCAACAGACAGACAGACGGACGGACAACGCCACGACAGAATACAATCCGTCTCACAGCGAGCAGATAATAATAATATTAATAGTAATAATAATAATACTGTGCGAATGCTCATACTACCTCTCAACACAAGCCACCTCCGTTTGCGCATTTCGAAATTGTCGTTTTACCTTTATCTAACATTGTATATCTCGCAATAGGAGCACACAAATGATGGAAGTTTTCACCTAAAGATCTAAATAGCCATTGAGAACAAGATGAACTCCTTACATCTACCATGGTCAAGTAACGGAAACTGAGGTGTTTTGGTCACATTTTAAGGTTTCCGTGCTTAGTTAAGACGAGCCTACGGCGCTCAATGCAAGGAAAAGAAAGAAGATGCAGTAGAAGAAGAAATGGCAAGACAATATTAAAGAGTGGACAGTGGTCGACTTTGCCAGTCCAGCTAGGGCAGCTGAAAACAGGCCAAGGTTGAAAGATTTTATTGCAAAGTCATCTTTGGTGCCTCAACGACCTTGCGAGGTAATGGTAATAAGACTGCAGCTCAGCAGGCGCACAATCACACTGGGTAGGCGGCAATCGAAAACGCTCTTAATAATCGATTAACGCGGATCAAAAACCGTTAAAAAACAGCGTTTTCGATTGCAAATTGGCGACAATTTGCAATCGAAAACGCTGTTTCTAATGTTTTTTTTTTTTTTGTTTGTTGTTTTTTATCCGCGTTCGTCGACTGCCTGAGCGTTTTCGATTGCCGCCTACCCGGTGTGCAATACAGAAACAACATTGAATTAACGTTTATATAACGTTAAGTTTGTTTTTATGTTGTCTGCCTTCCGGCAAGACAAATGCCCAATAAATCTTAATTAAACCTTCGTTCAAAACCTTCAAACCTAGATTCTAGCTTTAGACTTTCATGACAGACACGGATAGACAGAACGCCTATTTCGATAGTCTGTTCTTAGCTACTTCCCTAGATAAAAATAAGACAGTCTGTCCGTGTGACAGACACGTTTATCGGGCGGTATTTTCGAACAGAGCAATTATCATTTCTGTTGGACCTTGCTGTTAGGAAAGGGCAGGTAGCGAATTCCATTATATGTAAACATGTTGTCGTACTGAAAAACGCTCATTTCTTACTATTCTCTTGTATTATTGGGCGGTATTTTTCGGACAGAGTTATTCGGCACAACTTTATTACCAACTCGCTACCAGTTGACGCTTCGCGCACCGCTCTGTCGCAATTCTCGCGGAGACGCTGGGAAAATCCCAGTGGGCACATGACGTCAAAATGACGTCGTACTGACGTCGATGAGACGTCGTTACGTCGCATCGACGTCAGTACGACGTCATTTCAACGTCATGTGCCCGCTGGGATCAGTGAAAACGCAGTGTAATCAGTATTCTCACCCATTGGACAAGGATATCCCTTTCTAGAGGTGTCCGAAATTCTTCTTTCTCGGCCTGCTATCTCAGCCTAGGCCCAGAAAGCTGTCTCAAAATGCCAATCATTACCATATAGTACTGCCAAATTAATTACACACTTTAATTCAACAAATCAAGTTGCTACCTGTCATGTTAATTGCATGCAGAATATGAAATGGACACCCAGTAATGTACAGGAAGTGTCACTGTAGATTTCTAATTAGCTGCCAATCACGAAAAATGCATGCACAAGGTGAAATTAACACATGTCAAACTGTTAATAGGAAATTAGCTTCAAGTGTATAGGAATGGACTCAACAAGAAGTTAAAATTCAATAAATATTCTGTTTTATAAAATTTTGGGTGAGAAAAATAATTAATGATGGTGTTGAGGCCTTGACAAGGAAATCTCAGGCTCGTTTTCAGATTATTTAAGTCTTATGCAAGCCTCGCATAAGACTAAATAATCTTAAAACTAGCCTGAAATTTCCTTGTCTCGACCTGAACCACATCATTGATTCTCTTAATCTTGGTCACATAGTGTCAACTTTTTCTATAGAAAAAATGCTGATCACGCTAAATATCGTGAAGCACGAAACGCCCAGTCGAATGCGCCCGTTCTGTGTCTTGGTCACAAAGTGTCAACACCTCCAGTCAGCCAATGAAAATTCTGTCCATTGGTTGGTTGAATAAATTTTCACACCTTTATTCCTTGATTCATAAGAATTGTCAGGGCGGGGCTATCTTTATACCTTCCCCTGGACTTTTCCATTGTAGAAAAAGGAGCATGGGACATACACGCTGCTCACTCACCGGTAACAAAAATTACTCAGCTGTAACAAAACTTACAATACCAATGTAACATTATGCAACACCTGGACATGCAGTTTAGCCAACAATAGACGCACGTGGCTAGCCATATTATCTGTACAAGTACAACATCGATCATAAAGGGAACGCATCGGATGCGCAGGCTGGTATGGGTATTTCCTTTTTACATATGCAATAAAGTATTTTTTCGTGTGACGTAAATCATAGGTTACAGGATGCGCAGACTGGCCTGAGTCTTGTTTGGTCACATTTTTCATAAGTTACATTTTCTCGATAACGAAATACAGTTAAGGTGGTGATTTATGGTAAATGTAAAAATCTGCATAAATCCATAAAAAAGTAATGTATCTCCCTGAAAGTTAGCAGACTTCTTATATTTGTTGTTCTTTACAGTTTAGAATACAAAATAGACGTACATGCTGCTTAAAAAAGTGTTTTTATAAGGAAAGATCAAAGGGTAATTTTCTGCGAATAAATCTGAAAAAATAATATCGTTATTGAAAATTTACGTAGTGCTGAAGGTGCATTATTGCATAATGAAGAGCGTCCTAGCAATTATTTATTCCAACTCTTTCTCAAATTGTAATGTTGACCAGATGAAAACGGTAGCTTTTTCTCAATGTTCAGCCATGTACAAAGTCAATGTACACTGGACACATTTATTAAATATAGGGTAGGCAAGCATACCTATGTTAACACCTACAATATAAATAATACATTACTGACATGATCAGTGGTGTGTAGATGAAATTGTCCAACCTTGTTAAAATAGTCTTACCTGTCCCACCTGTGTGTTTTGACAAAAAAATTTGGACACAGACAGCATCTTTTTTCATCTGCTTAGCCTGATAATGTGTGAAAGAGTTTGAAAAAATAATTGCTAGGACGCTCTCCATTATGCAACAAGGTACTCTAATCACTAATTATATTTTCAATAACGGTATTTTTTTTTCAGATTTATTCGCAGAAAATTACCCTTTGATCTTTCCTTATAAAAACACTTTTTAACTTTAACAAATGCTGCATTTTGGGATTCTAAATTATGAGAAACAACATAAAGAAGGCATCTGCTAAGTTTTGGAAAGATCAGTGTTATTTTGAGTATTTTATGCAGATTTTTGTCTTTGTCTAAAATCATTGATTATCACCACCTTAAATCTGCTTATGTGGGCTTCTATTAAGGGTCATCTGCCTTTAGAAGCCACCTCTTTGGAGTCTACTGTGCAAACGAACATGTGTCAAGAGATTACACGATGCAGCCGTTTTAAGTTCCCTTGGGACTCCTTCAGACAGGTTTGAATGTAATTTGAAGAAAAGCACAAAACGTTGTGATGCATTGCGAAACCAAATAGGGATGACTCGAATGCACAGGTTGATCCAAGGCTTTGCCATTCGCACCTACTATACGTGCCTTTTCTCTTGGTACATTACAGCCCAACTCCTGATCGTGACCATACTGGCGTGCGACCAGTGATGGCCGTGTACCAGTGGTGGCCATTTGCACAGAATCTTCTGGTGGACTGATCGACTTTGACAGATATTGACAGCCCATTTTTGCCACCACCCTGACATTTCTTTTGGATCAAGGTATACCTCTGTACAGGTAGCATATGTTATGTGCTGGTAACCAGACCCCGGCAGAGAAGTTCTGTCTTTAACCATAATTTCTTGCCCCGCCATCCAAAACTACCCATAACCCAATGCGCCATATGCATGTACAAGCTACCATTTGCTTCTCACGAAGATAATCAGCCCCAGGTGCAGGGGATGGGTTTTCGGGCTTGAGCCCCGCCACTTGGACCGGGTTAGATTAAAATATATGTTGTGACATCTCTTTAGAATCGCCTCTGTGAGGCGATTCTAATAAGGTAACACAACATATAGTTCAAGGCAAGAAAAACGTTATCAAAAATACTCTTCAAACTGATCCCTAATTATGTTATATATTTTCAAGTCCCACTCCCCACCCATCCCGCCCCAACACACATCTAGCCACCTCCCAGCCCCACCAGTCATTCAGAGCCCCACCAGTACGTGGTGGTCTGGATCCGGGCCTGATAATGATGCTCTTTTTCATTCAATCAGCTGCATATCTTTGAAATCTACATTAACTCCACAAACGAGTCGGTGCTAGAGCCCGCAAAATGATACCAGAACATGTGTGACAAAGTAAAAAAGGGCTTCGCAAGCTGCGCATAAGACGCCCGTTTTAGCATCAATTAACACTGCAATTCATGATTGCACCTTTATTAAACATTTTTTCAAAACATTTAACATTGTAAGTGTACCAAAATCAGCTTTTAAGGTGAAGCGGCTCAGAATTTGAGAAATGCCAAAAGAAAACAAGGAAAACAATTCATGAAATAAGTAAACCAGAGTTACCATTCTTGATCCTTATACATTTCCTTGACAATATACACATCTCTATTAAGTTTTGTTAAAATATTTCAAATGGTGAAGAAGTCAGACTGTATGGGAAAATTATGCAAGGGGAGACAATTCAGGAAATAAGTGAGGGTTAAGGTTCTTGCTCATTATACATTGCACCATTATTACACACATTCCTGCAAAGGTTCATTAAAATATTTCAAAGGGTTAAGGAGTAATGGAGTGGATGACACTACCCTAAAAATTAATCAAAGGGAAGTAACTCCAAAACTAAGTAAGGGGGAACTACCATTCTTATATGGACACACCGTCTTGAGATCATGCACATTGCTATAAATTTTCATTAAGATATTCCAAACGGTTACCAAACAATGGCACACACAAGATTAGTAAACACAAAAAATAGCATATAAAGCTAATCAAAGGGATATAACTCCAAACTTAAGTAAGGGAGAGCAACCATTGTTACATGCGACACATTGCTATGAAGTTTCATCAAGATATCCAGCTATCTAGTTATGGTGCGCACAAGACAAGTCTGAGAAAAAATAATCAAAGGGGCATAATTTGGAAACTAAGAAAGGCGGAACAACCATTCTTGTACGCGACAATTTGCCCCACCCGAATACATATGCCTATAAAATTTCCTTATGATATCCCAAGCTGTTACTGAGTTATGGCGCGGACAAGAATGTTTACGGGCTTGCGGACAGACGGACAGACGGACAGCGCCATGACATACTTGTAATACGCCCGTTATTTTTCTAAACGGGGTATAAAAATCAGATTAGCAAGCAGATGCAGGATGCAGGGTTAGCGTTCGTGTTGGTAAATTAACCACAGATCACTGACGCATGTAGACCGTAACTGCAGCCTTGATTCATATCATTCATTACATATTCCGATTACAGCCAGCCAGGCTGAAATTTAATTTTCTTTTATGGTTATTTTTAAAATCATATTTTCGGGTATGTTAAACCCTCCCAGTAACCAGGTATATCCGCTGAACCGAAGCATTTTATATCTGTATAACGCTTCGGTTAGTTTACCAAGTCAGTCGTAAACCTTCTCGGTTCGTTTATTGCCATACATTATCCACCCTTTTAGCAGCGGAGCATGACAGTTCTGATTTGTGTAAATGGAAACTGTGTAATCAACAAGAAGAAATGTGTCAATTTGTAGAAATCTACATAACATCGCAATTTCTCGCGAGATTTTACGACAACTGCCGCTTTGTCGACGGTAAGCATATATTTCATATATTGTTTTAACTTTTTTAGATAGTAATGTCTTAAATTCAAAAGGAAATGCTGATTCCAGAATTTGGGTTTGAAAGTCGAAACATGTTCCTTGAAGCACTTTCTGATCCTCGGACAATAAATTTCTATACTACTTTTATTGCACAGTCTTTCGTTTGTCACAACTTAAAGAGCAAATGGGCCTCCTGCACGCCCGTTTAATGCAAAAACACTGATATCATGTCGTAATTCGCACTTCTGCATGGTATTACATGCAATACTTCTCTGGTGTTTTCCCAACAAGGACAAGTGAAACGCCGGGTATGCGAAATTTTAATAAAACAAAACCATCGTGAAATGGTTACCTATTGTAAGAACTGCAAATTCAAAACATGAATTCCATTGACTCAATTTAACAAGTAGATGTATAAACAAACGGAATAAAAAAGAAAAATCTTATATTTATAACACTCATTTCACATTTTGCAGGCTGAACTCTGAGATGACTAAACAAACCTTCTGCGCCCTAGTGGCGCTCTTGCTGGTAGGTAGAATCTATACGGAGCCATACATGTAACGCAAAGTTTAGGTTTTTATATACGTCTGTTTGCTTTAAAAGAAAAAGAACAACGTAAACGACATGCCGCGAGTGCTCAGTTTTTGACGTAGAAATTTTCAGAAGAATTGCACACTATGAGATCTGGGTCCGACGTTATAAAACGTGTGCTCGGAAGCAGCCAATCAGTATGCTTTATTTTGAGTTTGAGATGTGCTCGGAAGCAGCCAATCAGTGTGCTTTATTTGTGTGTTTGAGATTGAACTCAAGTTTTATAACCTCCAGGCCTGATTGTATTGGCTAAAACAAATAGAGTTTCAAAGTGCGAAACTGTGCATTATCAACACTCAAGGTATTCCCAACAAAATGTCAAAGGTTTCCTGAACTTCACCACTTCGTATTGCAAAACGTTATAACAAATTCTGCTTCTTGGAATTTTTAAGCATCAGATCATACAACGCAGTGCAAAACCAACACCGCTGCGTTTCCATTTAGTCAAAGAGTTTGTGTCAGTTCCTCACAAGGACTGTTTACAATTATTGGAACATGTTTCCAGTGTGTGACAAGGTAGTTGTTAGACGTGTTTTCAATTAAGGAATGAATTTCATTTTTCTGAGGTTTATCGAAGTGTAAACTATATTGGGTCACTAGCAAAGTTTACATGAACCCCTCATTTTTCTGAGGTTTATCGAAGTGTAAACTACATTGGGTCACGTGCAAAGTGAATGAACCCCGGAGGGGTTCATGTAAACTTTGCTAGTGACCCAATGTAGTTTACACTTCGATAAACCAAGTGTAAACTACATTGGGTCACGTGCAAAGTGAATGAACCCCGGAGGGGTTCATGTAAACTTTGCTAGTGACCCAATGTAGTTTACACTTCGATAAACCTCAGAAAAATGTAGTTCATTGCTAATATTTACATTCGTTTCAATCAAATCTTTCATAAAAAATCTTATATAAGCACTAACATTGAAGCAGTAAAACATGTACACGCAGTTTTTTCTGCTAACAGCAGAACGGCGTGCATGACGTCAGGTTGTAGAGAGTCATTGTTTATTTTTACGTCATCGTCGTCGCGTGTCTCAATGTAATTATTGGAATATAAACTACATTACGTTCTATTGGTTTACTGTAGGGCTTTTCAGTGAATACACCATGAATGTAAATATTTCTCTATAAGTTTCTAGTACCATGATGTAAACCTTCTATAAATTGTAAATCTAGAGACCCAGGGAACCGTTTGTTGTATGTATTTTATGACAATACAAACATACATGTGCCAATGGACCGGACAGAGGCACTGCCTATATCTATATGTACATGTATAATGGAAGAATGGGTTATGATGATACATGTAATTATGCTCTCTAAAGGCTCTCATTGAAAACTAAAACACCCAAGCATTAATGCTTGTGTGTTCTAGTTTTCAATGAGGGTATTTATAGAGCATCTTGGAGCATATGTTAACTCTCAAATGTCATAAACCCACCAATACCATTATTCGCCGGCTATATTCCATCTCTAGAATGACACCAGATATTCAAATCAGTCTTACGATGTCTGCTTTGAGACGGGATTTTCCCTTCTAAAACAATCCCATAAAATCTAGATCCGTCTTATAAGACGGATCTAGATTGGAACGAGAAAATTTGTGACCCCTGTCCTATGACGAAAGAAACACGGCGACTAAAGTTGTGGAAACTTAAACATTGTATTTGAAAAGAAACAAGGAAATTTAGCTTTCCTTACAATCTTTCTGTTATATTTCAGATTGTAGCAAACCTGAGCGATGCTCAAAGGGTTCCGCAAAAAAGAGGTAACATTTACTATAAGCGTTTTTGTGTTTCAAATAAGTGGCTGCGAGAAATAAATTAAATTACATTCCCCAATCTTGGAATAAACGTAGTTATTCAACATTTAGAGAGAAACACAGAGAGAGGAGAGATATTTCCTCTAATTCCAACTCCACTTGGTTCAAATTGACAGTTTGAGAGAGAATAGAAGACAGTTTTTATACATCGATAAATCCCCTGAACCGAAAGCTTGGAAGCGGTTTTTAAGATACTCAGTACACCTGACAGTTTTAAAGTAACTAAGAAAATGAATTTTAATTCTGTGGATTTTATCGATGTGTAAACGCCGGCGAATCACTCCCAAACTGAATGTAAAGCCCTTGGGCTTTATTCCGTTTGTGAGTGACTCGCCGGCGTTAACACATAGAAATCTGTGCTTGCTGATTTATCCGTCGCTTTGTTTTGTTTTAATTAGCCAATGGAGCCTGTATTTATGACCCCACTGACAGAGCCCTAACACTGGAGTTTTACGCCGACTATAACGGTGATCCAGTAGACAAAGTGCTGGCAATAAACGGGAGGGTATATGACCGGGCCAACAATAACGAGGCATCGCCAACTTGCACGTACACTCTCCGTGATGGTTCGTCAGAGAAGATCTTGATTAGGTCTACAATATACACAGATGGCTCTCAAACTGACGACAATCCATGTGGAGGCCGTAGAACAGTAAGTTATTGTAACCAATCAAGTCATAGATCAGCCAATCAGTCAATCAATTAAATACAGATCCATCAGTCAGTCAACCGATCGACTGTCTAAAATACCATAATTATGATTTTGCTTCTATATCAGGAATTTATTAGACGTATATCGCTTCTCCAAGTATTAGTCAGAAGTACATGTATATTAAGTTTTCTGACGTCGTTCCGGATAAAATAGTCGGTCGCCCTTTTTATCGCCAATTCTAACACAGTGCGCCTATATATAGAAGCAATGGAAAGTTTCCGTGTTTTATTCTGCAACAATTCACTGTTTCGGAGCGCGTGTGTCTAATTGCTGACGTCACTGGCATTACTGACGTAATTTTATGACGTTTTGAGACGTTCGACGGTGTAATGTCTCTTTTTCTTTCTAAAATTGCCATAAAAACGTACATTTACCTTAGATACAGTTAAGAATATTGGCGGGAGCATGAACGCGCTGGCAGGAAGGTTGGGAGAGTTTAAATGAAAAGAATACTTTTTCAGCGTTTTTGAGTGTTAGAATCGAAATAGTTCAGCTCCAGCATTGAATTGTTGAGTAATAATTCACTGTTTGTCGGTCAGTTGTAAGGATTTCAGTTCAGTTCAATTCTCTTATCGACGTTACCCAAGTGGCTCAACGGTACGTAACCATAGTTGCACACACTTGGCGCCGTGTGTCCGTCCAAGTATTCACTGCTAGAGCTGATCTGTTTCTTTAATACGGTACCGTATTTATTCGGTTACAAGACTGGAGGTACATGTAATCCATTCAAATATACTGCAAATGTGTAAATCAGGCTTGTGAAATTAAGCTGTGAAATGGGATTTTCTCTTCCAAAATAATCCCAAACATCTAAAACCGTCTTACAAAACGGATCAAGATCTATGGGATTATTTCGGAAGGGAAGAACCACCGTCTAATAACTGAAGAAATACGGTAGCAGTCAGGGGCGTAACTAGGGGCAATTTCATGATACGCACAGCCATGTTTTATGCTCTACTTCTTGAAGGGAAAGTTAGTATTTCAGCCACTTTGGTAACTGGTAATGAAATCTTGTCTAATTTATAAAATTTCAGCATGCAAATATGCAGGTGCGTTTTGAAATTTTTTCAATTTTGACAAAATTTCAATACGCACTTGCGTATTTGCCGTATACGTAGCTACGCCCTTGGAAGTGCAAGTCCGTCAACATAAAAGTATGGAATGAGCAGAGTGTCGTGAAAATCTGCAAATAGGATTTTGTCTCGCTTTCTTGCAAAATGCATCAGACTCGTGCGGAAAGTGTTGAGTAGGGACGAAGATAGGCTTGTTTAAGAGGGTCAAAAGAAACGGCACTAAACTGCTTATTCAAACCAGTGACCTATTTATAGGTCACTGTTCAAACACAACAGGATCCAAGTGCTTACAAAAGATTTTTTATTTATTTATTAATTAATTAATTAATTAATTAATTAATTAATTAATTAATTAATTAATTTATTTTTGTCTTTTGTCACTAGGTGACCTCTTTGACCCGACATGCATACAGTATTAAAATAAAGTTGAATCAACGTTAATCCAATGTCATAACGTTGAATCAACGTTAATTCAATGTCATAACGTGGAATCACCGTTGATTCATTGTTGTTTCTTGATAATTGTGTGTTTGATGATTTCACCTCATCATTTGGATGGACGAGGTTAAAAGTGTATCTCATTATTTCTATTTTACAGAACCCCAACAATGCGGTAAGTAAGTCAAATTAGTATCATCAAACTTGGACAGGACCTTGATCACGGGGGTAATACAAATTTGCTTACGAGTACCAATCCGATACTTTTCAAAATGGAAATACGATCGACAGCATATCAACAACAGCAAAATGTTTACATTTGTTTATGACCGTTAACCGAGCTGATACTGCTGTCGATCGTCTACGTCGACATCCAGTTTTGCATTTGCTCAGTCAGCAGCAACAAGAAGGGAAATTTGTATTACCCACGTGCGGATATGGTTCAAGAAAGATGCGCAATCATGACTGAGCCGCGACACGACACGACAAAACCAACAAAGTTGCGTGCGCCCAATGAAGACTCAGATCAGCCTGGGCCTCCGCCCAGTCTGATCAGAGTTTTCGCTGTTCATATGAAGCCAGAATAGACCCTTAGCTAATCTTAAAGCGGATGCCCAGGCTGATCTGAGTCTTCGCTAGGTGCACATTCCACTTTGTTGGTTTTGTCATGTCGCGGATATTGAGTCGCGCAATGCAAACGGAGGCTCACTGTATTTGTGAACACTCACGACTCCGACTAGCCTGTGAACGCGTGCAGGGCAGCTACAGCCTTCTTTGTATATCTGTAGATTCCTCAGATAACATACTTGATTCGTTCGGGGAAAACATAGGCTCTGATTAGCCTTCACGGATGCACAGGCTGATTGGAGCTTTTTCTGTTCGCGTATGTCGTATGCACATTTTTGCGTGTCTCGGCTCCATTTATATTTGAGAGTGACTCTGAATTAACAATTGTTATTGTTTTTATTATTTTTTTCTTTTACTGCTTTTTATACGCCCGTTTTGAAAAAAACGGACGTATTATGTCATGGCGTTGTCCGACCGTCTGTCTGTCCGTCCGTCCGTCCTTCCGTCAACGTTCTTGTGCGCACTATATCTCAGTAACCGTTTGAGATATCTTAATGAAATTGTGTAAGCATATATATTAGGACAAGGCAAATGGTTGTTCCCCTTTTCTTAGTTTATTTCTACTAGTCTTGTGCGCGCCATAACTAGATAACCGTAAGGGATATCTTGATGAAACTTCATAGCAATGTATATGAGGGTCCGACAATAACCGCGTATAACAATGGCTGCTCTCCCTTTCTTCGTTTGGAGTTGCATCCCTTTGATTAGATATTTAGGCTATTTTTGTGTAAACTTATCTTATGTATTCAATAAGTTAGTAACCATTTGGGATATCTTGGTGAAACTTTATAGCAATGTGCATGATCACAAGACTGTGTGTCACATATAAGAATGGTTGTCCCCCTTACTTAATGTTGGAGTAACCTCCCTTTGATTAATTTTTTAAGCTAGCCTCATTCCCCAATTCACTTCATACATGTAACTCCTTAACCATTTGAAATATTTTAATGAAAATGTGTATAGTAATGGGACAATGTATCATGAGCATGAACCACAACTCTGGCTTACTTCCTTCCTGAATTATCTGGCCTTGCACCAATTTTGATTTTACCCTGTAACTCCTTAGCCTTTGGAGATATTTTAACAAACCTTTATGGTGATGTGTATATTGTCAAGAGAATGTTTTTTTGACCAAGAATGGTACTCGAGTTTACTTGATTTTTGAATTGTCTCCCTTGTTTGACTTTGCCATTTCTTAACTTCTGAGCTGCTTCATTCTGGGAGCTGATTTATGGTATACTAATAGTATTTGATGTCATTAGTTACAGAGTTGTTTCCTCTGTTTTCCTGCCTGACCATCCTTCTATAAACAATCTTGTTCATTCTGTAACTCTTTCATGACTCTGAAACGGGCGTATTATGCGCCGCTTGCGAAGCTCTTCTTGTTATTGTTATTCTCCTAGAACTTTATCATTATTTGTTTCTTTTACTAATTTTAAGAAGGTCAGCTTAAGGAAAGAGATGATTCTACGAATGCATACATTTGTTATGTATCTGTTATCTGTAGTAAAAATATTGCCCACAATACACTCGAAAATCCCGCTCTCGTTCGAACATCATATTTCTTTTCTGCCAGAAAAGAGTAGAGTTTCAGTTCCTAATGTTGTCGCACGTCCAAAATTTATTATGCCATTAACACATGTCCTGCTCTGACAAAAAGTCGAGCTATTTTCCTTGTTTCATTTTTGTTTGCGCTGTCTAATATTTTGGAAAGTTTGTTATTCTCAGATTTTGTTTCTAGAATTCTTTTGAGTGGACCATCTCGCTGAGGGAACATTTCGCAGAGCAAGTTTACAGAGAACTGGACCAGCGCTTCTTGATAGTATGCATAATTGCAAATGCCAATTCGCCTTATGTAACGACTAACTTCCAAGTTTTGTAAGTGTAATTTCTATCAATATAAGAAATAGATAAAGCTGCCAATAAAAAGAAGCTTATATTTAAGTTCAGAGGTGAAGTTACCAACCTATAAACTGGCTACAAAAAAAGTGAGTAATGACGTGCGGTGCGGGCAGAGAAATCCAAAATCAGTGCTGCGCAGTCACACAGGCTATTTCTTCTTCGCTTCTGTGCGACCGCGCAGCGCTGTTTTGGGTATACAGTCGCTTTCGTAATATTCCATCAAAGAAAAGGTGAACAGCTGTTTATTTAATTTTGAGTGCAGATTGTATCGTTTATCCACTCGCAGAACTGCAAAGCCTGTTTGTAATGATATTGTGCATGAGGTCGTCTGACGTTGAACAAAAATGTTCACTGAAGTCAGTTGATCCCCCGGGTGGCAAAAATGGCGTCACAAGAAGCAGCAACAACGAACAAAACAAAATATTCTGAAGTGATGATTCTAAATACAAATGCGTTAACCTTACCTTTTTATATATTGGTAATATCATCTAGACAAAAATTTGTTTTGTTTGGATATTTGGGAAAACAATGTCGACTCTGGTTAGACTATTCTCAAGAATGCACATTTTCAAGGACTTCGCAGCTTGAACGACCATATTGGCCGATGACTGTAAATATGAGTTATTATCTCTATCCCATTTTGTATTGCCCAGCGTAAAGTCGCCACAAGGAGAAAATAAATCCTTCCGTGCGTCTATGCAGATGTGCTTACTAATTTGTGTCATCTGTTTTGACTTATCAGCGGAGCGGATGAAGAGGAAGATGCCATGAGAGTACGACCTAGCAACGAAATGTCCGTTTTAGAGCAAGTAGGCGCGAATTATCAGCTGGTGGATGCTACGGTCAATATCGGACAATATATAAAGCTTCGGATACAGTCCAACCTTCACGAATTGTACGAAGGTATGGTATTTTACATGTTACGTTGACACGCCTATAGAGTGCAAGACTTGAGTCACGACACGACAAAAGCAACAAAGTGGCATGTACGCTCATCGGAGACTACGATCTGCCTGGGCATCCGCCCAGTCTGATCAGAGTCTTCGCTGTCCGCATGGAGCTAGCTTAGATCCTTAGCTACCCTTTAAGTGCACAGCGGAGATTCAGATCAGACTTGGCGAATGCCCAGGCTGATTTGAGTCTTCGCTGGGCGTACATGCCACATTGTTTGTTTTCTCGTGTCGCGGTTCAAATCAAGTTCTTAGGTGACACTTTCAGAGGAACTCTGCCATTTATGTTTCGCTTTTTTCTCAATGGGAAACTGACACAATTCAATCCCAGAATCAACCCAAGACACCATGTGGGAAGGAGATCACACAAAATTAGTCACCACCACAGACAACACCAGCGGCAGCCATGTGAACAGCCATTTCCCATGTAGGTGGTCAACGGGCTACCCTGAACATCACAAACAATACATCAATAACAGACATAGCAACTAACAGCACATAAAACAACCAAGAAGCACCAAAACTTAATTTGCAAGAAAAAATATGGGTATTTCTGTTGAAAGAAAATAAAAATGATGAAAATGAAATAAACCAGATTCCCTTAAATGACAATGGAGTTATCCAATATGTAAGGATAGACGATTCCGCTAGGCATATATGGGTTAATTTATTTTATTTCCAGATCATCTTCACCATTACGGCTGTATGGCTTTTAACTGTATACGTTCTCGAAGTGCTTCGTTTCAAAACCCAACGACGTTTATTGGGCAAACTGGGTATGTTGCACAATTATCAACATTGGGGTGGGGAGAGGGGGTTTCCACCCAGAAGGTCGAGATCAAACGGTTTTGTGACGTTTTATGATTTTACTCTGTTGTAAATGATGCCGAAAAATACTAAACAATAACATTCACTGAATACACAACAGAATTAAGTCTATATTTTCTGGCTCAAAGGAAGCAAACCATAAGAATCACCTCCAATCGGAGCACCGCTCGGCCAATTCCGTGAATTCACGGAATTGGCCGAGCTGTGTTCCAATTGCATGCACTTCCTTGCATAGAGTCTGTCCGCGTCCTTTCCGATTCGAAAACAGAGGGCGTATTGTATAAAATTTTCTGATATAACTGATCAGCAAAATATGTAATTTTATACCATTTTTGCGCCGAAATTCATGTTCCTGTTTGCTGAAAGTGCACAAACGAAAATGGCACGTGCTTTCGGTCATTAGAGGAGCTGGTTGATCAGATCAAGTCAATCAATTTCCATCAGAAAATACTGCCCTTCTGTTCTCAGTCTCCAGCCCGGTTCACGGTGTGTGTGTAGACTATAACTAAAAGAATCTACGGGAAGTGGTAAATAAAAAATGAAATCGCTTGATCCGCCTTAGTTACCGTCCTACTAATTTGATAAAACTAGGGAAATGGCCAGCTGTGCTGGCAGGAGGTGCGATATGGGGATTGTTTGGATTTCTTTAAACCTCATCTAACCTATCTATTCCTTTTTATTTTTCCTCTCTCTGGGAGACGACTCGATATAGACTGAAATTTACTGTCACGAAGAGCCGTTACGTTGTAAACCCCAAACAACCAGCCAACCAACCAACCTCCCCTACTAATCTGATGTTAATGTCGAGGGCTTTTAAAATATACAGGATATATTCTAAATATTTGGACAGATAGGTCTAAGCAAACAGTGCAAACCTAAAGCAGCAGTCTGATCAGTGTTTACACTGTTAGCCATCTGCATCATTTGGACACATTACTGCACTGACACTAACGGGGATTATTTAAATGTCCCAATCGTTAGAAATAATAGAAATTTTACGGTACTTTGTAGCTGATTTCATTTAAAATAATGTACATGTACTTTTCGTTAATTAACAATAACAATTGAAAGAATATCGATGATTTTCGTGAATTTTATAATAATAATAAAAAGATAATAGAAAAAAATAATAATAATGATATTATTATTAAATGTAATTATAGTTGTGATTATTTTTAATGATGATGATGATGATGATGATGATAATAAAAATAAATGTTTGGGTAAACTCATAATAATAATAATGATAATAAAAATAATAATATTATTAGTATTATTATTATATTATCATATTTACTACTAGGCCGGGCCGGGTAGCGCAATCGGTAGGGCACCTGACTCGTAAGTCAGAGGTCCTGGGTTCGAATCCCGGTCTGGCCACATACTTTCGTTTCTCCTTCCGCTGATTCAAGAAGGGCAGTTGTCAGTTACTGGCGAAAGTATGTGCACTTAGTACTGGTTAACCGCTTAGGAGGTCTCAGCCTGCCCAGGAATAGTGTGGTTAGGTTAACTGACCGTCCCAACATGACCTTAGTTGTTTACCGTGGACGTTAAGCATCAAATCAACCAACCAACCATCATATTTACTAAAATATTAATAATAATAATAATCAAAATAATAATAAAAGTAAAAATAATAATAAAACGAATTTAAAAAAGCATGTAATGCAGGTTGAATTTTACGTAAACAATTACTGTCACTTGCCCATAAATCGTTTTCCAATTTCAGCTGCCCAGCTGCCACCGACCCCTTCGGTCTGACAGGAGGCTTCACAAAGGCGACCGTCCTTGTTGAGCCCGATGGCTACTTCAGGCTTGAAACCGAGGCCTTTATATTTGCTCCAACCAAGCCACCACAAAGGACCCGCTACTTTATTGCCTGCTTTTTGGAATACTGTTACGGGAATTATGATGCGACTAACCCAGCAAACAATGACCAAAGATGTGAAAATGTAAGAGATCGAGGAACTTACACGAGTGGTCATTTCATATGAAATTTATGAAAGAAGCCTTCGGCGCGTTTCATAAAGTTCATACGAAATGACCACGAGTGTAAGATTATCTTTATCATAGGGATTAACCGTCTTCAAAATGAACACTATTTCAACAAGAAAACGCAAAATTTGTTGACATGGACGTTGTCAATGACATTACGGGTACGCGCCAAAGTGTTATTACACGTGTGGTCATACGATTTTTATGACACCACGTAATCCACTGAATAACACCGACGTCATTTGATTACTTTTATTATACACCCTGGTACTTGTAAGCGTGCACTTGCAGTTCTGACGTTCAAGCTTTTGCAAGCAGTTAGCCTAATATAATGATGGTGTGCGCTTTATATATATAAAGCATATTTAATGCATATTTTTTGCTTTGAAATAATACAATTGGTAATTGAATGACTTGAGAAAAATATTTATTTTAGAAAATCTGCACGATTGATTCAGACTCACCTGTCCAAATGATAAGCATTTTACAGTATATAGATCAAGATTGATTGATTTGTTGCTTTACGTCCATGGTAAACAGCTAAGGTCATGTCGGGAGGGTCAGTTAACCTAACCACACTATTCCTGGGCAGGCTTAGACCTCCTAAGCGGTAAACCAACAATAAGAGCACATATTTTCGCCTGTAAAAGACAACTGCCCTTCTTGAATCAGCGGAAGGAGAAACGAAAGTATGTGGCCAGACCGGGTATCGAACCCAAGACCTCTGACTTATTTTTAAGTCAGGTGCCCTACGGACTGCGCTACGCGGCCCAGCTACAGATTAAGAGAGATTACCAGAATGTCTGCGATTATCTGATTATATTGTTTTTGTGTCTAGCTTTGTTTGTACAACTCTGCTGCAAAGAGAAGAAGGCGATCCGAATCATTGTCTAACAAAGACAGAGTCATTCTAGCCGTTGATGTTGACCCTGGCTCACCAGTAGATAATAAGCCAAATGATCCAGGTAAGGCACAACCACGCATACACGCCCTTGAAATGACAAAGGGCGTATTCGACCGGGCATTGCGTTCTTCACGAGTTTTAGATTGTTTTGTGCTTCACGTTTCTTAGCGTGAAACACTTTTACTATAAAACTAACTCAAACCGAGTGTGCTATTTCAGCCCCGGATCCAGGAGGTGGGCTTTGGGCTGCAGTCCCGCCACTTGGGCTTCTGTGTTATGTATAAAATGTGGGTGTCCAGATAATAATGAGTATCTGATGACAGTTTGAGATAATTTAACTAAGTGATAAGACTGAAATATATGTTGTGACATCTCATACCGAGGCGATTCTTATGAGATATCGCAACATATATTTCAAGACAAAAAGACATAAAATCTCAACAAAATGATCCCTAATATCCCTAATTATGCCATTTATTTTCAAGCCCTACTCCCCCTGCCCCGCCTCCCCCCCCCCCCCTCCCCACACACACACATACATCTCGGAACCTCCCAGCCCCACCAGTTATCCGCCGGAGTAACACCAGTACGTGGTGATCTGGATCCGGGCCTGAATTTCGATTCTTTGATGCGTTCTTTGCTTCTAGAGGATCTTGTAAGATTATATAATGGTTTACTTCATTGAGCTCCTGTGTATTAATGTATACCATCCAATACATGTAGTTCTAACCAGCCACATTAGCAATCTCACCGTTCAGTTTGCAGCCACAGATAGGGACCCATGATTAACTACAATTAAATACGCACTTAGCACCTTCTTCTCATGGGATGATAGTGGGTAAACCATACCACTGAAAGGTTTAGCATTATTCACGAGACATAGATGAATACGGGTATCCCCCTTTTCAAAATTAACAAGCATATGCATTGAGTGGTGGGGAAAGTTTTGACATTTTGACCTAAAGGGACCACTGTCACGCAGGAAGAGTGTTCATTTCTGCATAAATCTGTTTTTCCGTCATTTGCTTTAGTGAAGTGGTCTTGCTCACGTAAATTGGTCATGTATTAATTAGAGTATTAATTCCCAGTGGACTCCTGCATCTGTTTATATTCGATGAGTCCATTTTTTCCATTTTTTTTTCATTTAAAAAGTGTATCGTTTAGTTTATTTCAATCATTTCTATTTAGGTGGAAGTAGACATATCCATTTGTCTTATGCAAATAGTGTAGACTCTGATTAGACGCCGCAATTTGCGGCGTCTGATCTGGGTCTGCACTGTTTGCCTAAGTCCCATTTATTAATTCCTGCACTCGTTTACACCAGTCCCATTATATTAATTCCTGCGCTCGTTTACATCAGCATCCGCAGATTTCTTCAAACTCAGGAATAATAAATGGTTGACCTATTTTTGTTTTACAGAGAAATCTCAACAGACAACTTTGATTGCCGTTACCACAGTGATTGGCCTGCTGATTCTCGCCATCATCATCATTATAGTTGTTCTTCTGCTTGTTGCTAGGAGACGCCGATACAAAGCAGACGACACCTCTTCCCAGGGCTCGTCAAACGATCTGTCTATACATACAGTCATGAAATCATAACTGAAGGTTGTTTTTGATGGCCTTTTTTGTGACAAGAGTCTTGGAAATATATGTGAACCACTTACAAGGCCACTTTTCAATTTATGAATGCGACTGGACCTTGTTGTGCTCCCTTGGTCACTTTATTTTGATCACCGCTCAAGTCCTAATCAAAAGGAATGAACAATATGAAGAGTTTTACCGTTGTCGAGTAGGGTTTTAGACTTTGAGTCGCGAATATCTTTACTGACTATACCTGAATGCTTATATTATATCAACCAAAAAGTTTATAGATCAACTGCTGATACGTTAAACAATGTTTATACTAAGCGTTCTCATAATTTATTTTACATTTTAATGGCTACTCTGAGGGAACTTGGCTGCAATCAACTTGTTGAATATCATTAAATTGAGATATAAAAATTTATAGTAAAAATGGTCAATGACACAAGATGGCAGCACAAGTCATAAGTCTTCGTACTTTATTGGCGACTTTTTCTATGGATGATGGTAGGCTTATGATGTACTCAGTTATGTTTCACATTATTTTACAGGTGGTGAGGTGGACTTGAGCAGGAATCATCTCGTTGAAAACATGGCAATACATATACTGTTTACAGCTATTGAGTATAACAAGGGGGGGGGGGGGGGTTGCGGCCACCTGCTGCTAGAAAGAAGTTATATACATTTTACAGGTTGCGGCCACCTGCTGCTAGAAATAAGTTATATACATTTTACAGCTGTTGTGTAGGACCTGAATTATCAAATGTATGTTTACAAAAATTTGAGTCTATTTTTATATACCAGCCAAAGGACAAATAAAAACAACATAAAATATTATGAAATAAATAAATTTAAAAAACACCTAGTATTTATTTAGAGTCTATGCTTCTTTGTGTATACGTACTGTTTATTAGATGTGTCTACCCTAGGTATGGTTTTCAGGAGACCTTGCAGAGCTGCTGCTCTGAATTTTCAGCATTTACAAAAAAAAAACTGTGTTCTTTTAGCTGCGCTTTACGTTTTATCCTAATAGCATGGCTCATGTCTGTATGCGTCGTTTTAGCCTATTTGCTAGCTGTGATATACAATCGACATCATCGATGCGTCATGTCGTAACTATGATGACGCAATGGCATTCTAATGATGTCAATAAGACGTTAGCGATTACGTCTGAATTAAATTATCTGAGAGTGAATAATAGGTTTGAGAAATTACACTTTTCCTTGTAACAATTTCAGGTAACATCTCACATATAATTCGGGAAGCAAGGCATATATTGTATGCCATGCTCTTCTCGAATTATGAGTGAGATGACGTCATAGATTTGTTACCATAGCAAGTATGGAATTACCAATTGAAGTGCTTAGTACCTTGATAGAATGCCGTTTCAATGACGTCACTAAGAGACCAATGTGAATTCTAAGTTGCTTTTGAATAGATATATGGCGTCATTGGTTCCGGAGGATGGCAAACAATTACCATGCTCCGCCAATGTTTCAGTGACATTACAAACTGAAATTCGCAGAGTTTCTCAAACAAATTATTTTTCTCAGGTCATTTAATTCTGTGTTTAATAGGTTAGCGACTGACTACCTCTCAAGAGCTTAATTTGTATGCCATCAATGTACGTCGCGCGCATGTATGCTGATAATGGTAAATATCTTACTGTATTAATCTTATGTAACGCCCGGGGGCGTTGCATTTTGCTAAAGGGGGTGTTATTTAGAACCTAAAGCATAGTAAATCACCCACTGCCATAATGCCTCTGATAAGCAATATATAGGTGGTAGGTATACTTTCAGAGGAAGCAACACTATTATTTTTGCCTCCCTTGTCTGTAGGGGTCAACTCTTAAAGTAGAGAATTTGCTCCTCTATGAACAAGATCGTTCCTCTAAGAGTAGACCCCATTTCAAACAGTTACGTTATCAAGCGCAGCAAACAGGAATTCATGCAAGTAAATATATTTTTTTTTCGGAAAAGAGACCGGGGCACTCATTAGTGCAGGGACGTTTATTAGGATTGATACGGTATCCTATGCTTCAATTAAGGAATGCATTTCATTTTTTTTCTGATTCACATCCGGGGGCCGTATTCATAAAACGACTTAAGTGGTTGCTATGCTGTTGCTAAGGCTAAATTTCTTTGAAGGAGATTCCCTACAACTATGGAATTTGCTCTGGAGGAACAGTCTTACAAAGACTGTTCCTCCAGACCAAATTTCAAAGTTGTAGGCGATCTCCTTTATAGATATTTAGCCTTAGCAACCGCATAGCAACGACTTATGTGGCTTTATGAATACGGCCCCAGACCGCATAGCCATTGGATGGATTTTAGAGCTAGAAATAAATTCAATTTTTAGTTTCCTGACAAATGTTCACTTAAAAGTAGTAAAAGATTCCTGCACATCAGAGCCCAGTTGGGCAAAGCATTGTAAGCCTACATGTAATGAAGTCGTTTATTAATAAGAGGATAAAACATTCTTTTCCGTGTTTTAACGTTTGCCAAGCCCGAGTGAATTAATTTGTTGCAGTGAGGGCTGCGTCATGTTAATACACGAGGGGTTGGGCAAGCGTTAAAACACAGGAAAAGAATGAGCTCTGCAGACGACACGAAAGCGGGATTTAATGGTGTTTAAGCCCTGGCGCACCCGTGTTTTAACAGTGTTGAAAACCTGTGTCAGCAATTCTGTCGCATTTCGACAATAAAAAATAGAAGGAAACCAACGTAAAATGCTGTCCATTACACCACGGCTGTTTTCTATAGTAAAATCTAATTAGGTATATAACAATGATTCGTAAAAATCAAGTGTGCAAAGTCCTCACTATTTCTTGGCAAAAATGGCAGTGTTTTATGTACAGTACTTTTGAAAATTTTACGTCTCGTTAACTGATGGCGTCGATATCTTTAAGTAACCGGACAAAGAAGGTAAAAATAACATAACATAATAACATAAAGCCTCACATGCACGCCTACCCTAAGCAACCTTTACGAGAATCGTCTGTTCTAAACAAAACAAAGAGTTTCAGCGGGCCATCGGATAAGATTTCTGTTATCCCTTTTGTCAATTCTTTGTGGCTGCAATGTGTTTAGGCGTCGTATCCAGATGCGCTTTTCAATTGCTTCCCATAGATATCTGACTAGTGCAGGTTATTGTCTGGGCACCACAGAGATGTTTGGCTTAAAAAATCGTGCAGTGATGAGCAGAAGTGCTTGAGTGCTTGCAAAAACGCTTGAGTGTGCAGTCATGCCGATTGTCAGGCATGCGTTTGTTTAGAAGGCCACCTGGATCCCCTGTTTCTCTAACTTAAATGTGATTCAAGACATTGGTCATCTTGCAGTTATTATTGCACCTAAGTCTGACAACAGCCTATGACGTTGACGTCGTGATCTTAGTCGTGGTATCATTTTACTTTCAAATCATGGCAGACAACATGGTCCGGTTTTTGCAGATGGCCGACCAACAATAAGACCTGGTTTGCTTTCAATTTTGTTTTGTAATTTTAAACCGAAAATTGGTAAAAGAAAAAAAAGCACAAGAACACAAAAAAAAAAAAAAAAAAAAAAAAAACCAGTAGATACTTTATGCGTTTGAGATATCTTGTACGCTTCTTGACCACAGCAGAACCCTAGGCGAGGGTTACGCGCAAATAAAACCTAGTATAAGCAGTATTAGATTTTTTCAGGGAAAAGTCTATGTTAAATGAAGGGTCTACTGAGGCTATACAATAACATGTGTCTGCTTTCAGTCTCTTGACCCTGTATTTCAGGGCCTCACTATACCAGAGGCATATCTCTATAGCGTCAGTTGATTGTGTGAGTTGCTGTGACATACTCTTTCTTTCTGAAGCTATACAATAGTACGTGTCTGCTTTCAGTCTCTTGGCACTGTATCGCATGACCTCGCTATACCAGAGGCCTAACTCTGTAGCGTCAGTACTTTACCTGGGGTATAAGTGATTCTAAAATCTTGTATCTCAAGATTTTGATGTTCTGGTATTAAACTGAAATAATTTTTTACTGTAGCATTCGAAAGCTATATTACTACATTTGAAAAAAAAAGAACTGTAGTGATGTTGACTAGGCTTGAGAGAGCACTTCTCCATGGCCACACTGAAATGCTGGTAGCTGTCAAGTGGAAGATCCACATACAATGTATCCACATTGAAAATATCACTGTTTCATTAACTATTGCTTTCAGGTTTGCTTGTTCTTCAAACATATAAAAAAATATTCTGAGTTACATATATTTCCGAGTTCCTACCTACTATATTCCGCGCATGCGCAGTAGAACAGTACATTTCACTTGTAGCCACAGGACCAAGAGACCGATAGCCGCTGAGATGCATATTACTGTATGGCCTAAGAAACAAGTGTATGCCACAGCAACTCACAGTATCAACTGACGCTATAGAGTTATGCCTCTGGTAGAGTGAGGCTCTGAGATACAGCCTAAAGAGACTGACAGCAGACGCATATTACTGAATAGCCTCAATAGCCTCACCATCTCACAACCTTCATTTTTTATATGTAATTTTACATAGACTTTTCCCCGTAAGAACAAGATGTAAAAAGAGAGAAAAACACTAAGTTATTTCGAACTAGCTTTCTCAAGCTCACTTCAGCGCTCATACCGGCAGGAGACTGCGCAATTAGTCCCCGAGGTGAGGGTGCGGACGGGCATGGCCATGGTGACAGCCTATACTGATGTTCTGTCAGTCTCCTTTGTTGATACCCCATGATGGAGCTTTAGAGTATTCAAATGATGAGACAAGAAAGACTTGCGAGACTACATGTAACTGGATCCGTCGGGTGCGAAAAATGGGCTTATAGGTCGTATGTGGAGCTTCAGTGACAGATATAACGAACGATGTCTGTCCTGTACCACTACCCTGCAGTATAATAACGTTGGAAAGTTTTGCAAATGAATAATTTCTCGGTAACTACCATAAAGACAGAACTTCTGATTGCCAAAACACATAAAGCTATGATATGCGTAGAGAAGTCTGCAAACACGGTGTGATTTAAAAAAAAAAAAAAAAGACGCATTTTTAACTTCTTTGAAAGAGGTATACCCTAAAGACACTGCAGACTTTTACTTAAATAGGCCGTAATTTATGTATTAGCAGTCTTTGAATTTTTTATCCTTGTTAGTTAAAGACTCGAAATCTTGTCAGCAAGAGTATTTACTTACATAAGTCAACAAAAACCTGTTAATAAATTCAAATTAATTCCAAAAAATGAAGCTTCTACAAGCTTTCATAAATGACGTTAACGTATATTTCAATATTTACATTCTCAGTGCACTTACATGTATTGAAAAGCCCTATATTAAACCAATAGAACGTAATGTAGTTTAATGACTACATCGGTTCACGCGACGTTACATGCTGTTAAGGGACGTCAAAATAAATCATGATTCTCCAAGCTGATTAGACGCAGGCGACGTTATGACGTCGTTGTTACGTCATTGACGCTGTTTCGCTTTAAGTAGAAAAACTACTCTGCTTCAATTGTAGCCCCTTACGCAAATTTGTGGTCAAATAATAGATAGAAAAGAACGTAAATATAAGCAATGAACTTGATTTTTCTGGTGTTTATCGAAGTATGAACTACAGTGGGTCACTAGCAAAGTTAACATGAACCCCTTCGGGGTTCACTTACTTTGCACGCGACTCAATGTTCGGGGTTCATGTAAACTTTGCAAGCGACTCAATGTAGTTTATACTTAGAAAAGCACCAGAAAATTAAATTCATTCCTTAATAAAGTCATAAGAACTGCGCATTGCTTTGCTAGGAATAAATGAAATACAGTTGCCACCCTTCTAACTTTTGTATGGATATTGTAGGTAACGATGGACAAGCAATTGGCAAAAATTGATTTTGTATTTACAACGATATTTGACTTGAATGTCTAACACTGAAAAGATTTTACAAATAAAATGACTGGGACCTATTAAATGCGTTGTAAGTCAATAAGAAAAAGTGTCTTATTATAGTGTTTGGTATCATTGTAAAGATAAAATGTAGTGTTCTCAGTATACATGGTATATGCATCAGATTTTTACCCAGCGTGCCCTTAAGCAATGTTATGATGCCATATGCAAAACTTTTCGAACGCTCCTCGTAGACTTGTGTCTAATGCGTGTAGCAGTTTCTCCAGTCACGTTTTCTGTTCGGATTCACAATCGTTAGACATATGGAATTGTGAAACCATGTTGAGACTCATAGATTCCACTGGCACCAGGGTATATGTTGAATAGCTACCTCAAGAAGCATGCTAACTGTGCAGTCAAACATATAATTGAGCCGCGACACGACAAAACAACACAGTGCTTGTGCGCCCAGCGCAGACTCAGATCAGCCTGGGCAACCGCCCAGTCTGATTAGAGTCTTTGCTGTCCACATGGAGGTAGCTTACACCCCTAGCTACCTTTAAGCGCTTAGAGGAGAGCACAGTCTGAACTGAGTCTGGCCCCAAGGTTATAGAACTTTTTCATGCCCAACTCAGCTGAGCATGAAATTTTACCTGCTTATAAATAGCAAATTACTGATAAATACAGTTAATTTCATGCTCAGTTTAGCTGAGTGTGAAATTTTCTCTGCTTATGAACATTAGTTGGCATTTTCATATTTATCAGCAGAGAAAATGTCATGCTCAGCTGAGTTGAGCATGAAAATAGTTTTATAACCTCGGGACCTGCGCTGGGCGCACAACCACTTTGTTGGTTTTGTAATGTCGCGCCGCGCAGCTCAATTATTTGAATCAATGAGTTCTTTTCCATGGAAGGCTCAATTTTCGGCCATTTTAATGTGGGCTTCTACTAATGGAAAGAATATGCTCCCTTGAGGAACTTCCTTGAGGACCTAGTGTAGCCCCCGTTTGGGAAGGATTTCATGATTCTGAGAAGCAAACAGGAGGTCACAACTGTGTTTCTCTTTGTAAAATGACGCAGAACATTGACAAGTAATACTGGTGGTTAACGACAGGTTCGTCCTGATTACATGTAGATGTTCATTTCAACTGTCTGAGTATTATTACCTTGAGTCTGAGTATTATTACCTGGGCATTCGCCCAGTCTGATCTGAGTCTGCGATGGGCACAAAACGACATTGTTGGTTTTGTCGGTTCGCGGTCAATTTTAAAGCATGATTTAAACAGCGTTTTGCAAGATTTAAGATTTTGCCTTTCCCATGCAAATTCATTAGTCATGAAAAATTCAAAGCCAAGCTGGCTTTTCATTGTTATCTTTTAAATGGTAAAAAGAAAAAAAATCCTGATTGAATTGCGCAGAACTTGTTGTGTTTCTTTTCCTCATATGTTTATGTTTAAAATTATGCAAAACGCAATGTAAGCCGTAAGCACAGTCTACGCACAAATCTATGTATGCGGACACGTGAGAAAGTGCAGAATTTCATGGGCTAACCGCTAAGTCTAAGATCAGTGTGCGAACCCGACAGTCTACTCAGAGTCTCACCTTTCCGTTTTGGGGTTCCTCAAGCCCAAAAAGAGTGTTTGTCCTAACAGAAACGACTCGGACCAGATTGCGCAAATCCCGTGTTTGCATATGTTATGAAGCACCTTTTTGGCTTTGACGGGCCACATAAGCCGCGTCACGCAAATATGTGCTTTACGTATTTGCGAACAACGAAGACTCAAATCAGTCTGCGAGTTCTTGCACTTCAGCTAGGGTGTTCGTTTTGTACATGTACGTGTAGATTTAACAGAATTAATGAATGGTTTGTGCGACCAGCAATAGCTATGATCAGACTGCGTGGAGCCATTGTTGATCGCATACATTGTTTTCGTTAAACACTTTTTTTGCGTGTCGCGAGACATAAGTTAACACCCTATTAAAACGCCCATTTTGTGAATTCATGCTTAACCAGCGATGAAAGTCACTGATGCTTTAAAAATAAGTAAAATGAAAATAAAGTTTAATATTTTAGATTTTTTTATTATTTGTGGTCCCGCTGAGTCTTCGCTGTCCGCATGTAGGTAGGTTAGACCCTTAGCTACCCATTAAGCGCGTAGCGATGGTCTGATCGGACTGGGTGGATGCCCAGGCTGATCTGAGTCTGTGACGGGCGCACGACCACATTGTTGGTTTTCTCGTGTCGCGGCTCATATATGCCAAACAAACGAAGCAGAACCAATAAATCACCCAGTACATATGCATGCATCTACAAATCAAACCGTTCTTTTACTATTATTATTGTTTATTTCATTTTATTTTCATTTTTCTTCAATCATCATTATTCGTCTTCGCATGTACACAGGCAAAATCGCCCGTGCCTATCCCGCAACGTGCCATTATGACAATTCGTGTGTGGTTTTCATAACGTGCTTTTTGAAGTTTTTTAAGTTTGATTGACGAGAATTGAAAAGTTCTTTAGCATATTTTTGCTTAATTAGATATTTCTAATGTCAGGGCCCCAGTTTTTGTTTCCTTGATTCCTTGTTTTTTTTTTGTTTTTTTTTTTTATGCCCCCATGACGATAGCCAGGGGGCATTATGTTTTACCCCTGTCCGTCTGTCTGTCCGTCTGTCCGTCTGTCCATCTGTCCGTCGCACATTTTAATAGTAAGTTTGTGTAATCAACTCCTCCCACAGCTTATGATGGATCAATTTGAAACTTTGCACACATGTTGCAGACATATTGAAGATGTGCATGAAGATTTCATTTGGGTAAAAAATTATTTTTGACAAATTTGCGGGCTTTCGGACTTAGACATTTTTAGTGTTGATTACTGATATAGGGTAGCAAGTTTGTGTAATCAACTCCTCCCAGAGTTTATGATGGATCAATTTGAAACTTTGCACACATGTTGCAGACATATTGAAGATGTGCATGAAGATTTCTTATGGCCAAAAAATTATTTTTGAGAAAATTATGGGCTTTCGGAACTTAGACATTTTCAGTGTTGGCTAGTGATACAGGATAGTATGTTTGTGTAATCAACTCCTCCCACAGCTTATGCCCCGGTGACAATAGTCAGGGGGCATTATGTTTTACCCCTGTCCGTCTGTCTGTCCGTCTGTCCGTCTGTCCGTCGCACATTTTAGTAGTAAGTTTGTGTAATCAACTCCTCCCACAGCTTATGATGGATCAATTTGAAACTTTGCACACATGTTGCAGACATATTGAAGATGTGCATGAAGATTTCATTTGGGTAAAAAATTATTTTTGACAAATTTACGGGCTTTCGGACTTAGACATTTTTTAGTGTTGATTAAGAAATAGATCAGCTCTAGCAGTGAATTGTTGAGTAATTATTCACTGTTTGGAGGTCAGTTGTAAAGTAGATCATATCACGAGCGCAAAGCGCGAGTGATATATCTACTTACAAAAGACCGACAAACAGTGAATTATTACTCAACAATTCAATGTTAGCGCTGAGCTATTTCGATTCTAACACTCAAAAACGCTGAAAAAGTTTTATTTTCATTCAAACTCTCCCAACCTTCCTGCCAGCGCGTTGATGCTCCCGCCAATATTCTTAAGTATCTAAGATAAATATACGTTTTATGGCGATTTTAGAAAGAAAAAGAGACGTTACACCGTCTAAAAGTCACAAAACGTCACAAAATTACGTCAGTAATGCAAGTGACGTCAGCAATTAGACTCACGCGCTCCGAGACAGTGAACTGTTGCAGAATAAAACACGGAAACTTTCCATTGCTTCTATAGGCGCACTGTGTTAGAATTACTGATATAGGGTAGCAAGTTTGTGTTATCAACTCCTCCCAGAGTTTATGATGGATCAATTTGAAACTTTGCACACATGTTGCAGACATATTGAGGATGTGCATGAAGATTTCTTATGGCCAAAAAATTATTTTTGAGAGAATTATGGGCTTTCGGAACTTAGACATTTTCAGTGTTGGTTAGTGATACAGGATAGTATGTTTGTGTAATCAGCTCCTCCCACAGCTTATGATGGATCAATTTGAAACTTTGCATACATATTGCAGACATATTGAAGATGTGCATGAAGATTTCATTTGGGCAAAAAATTAATTTTAATAAAATTGTGGGCTTTCGGACATAGACATTTTCAGTTTTGGTAAGTCATATAGGGTAGCAAGTTTGTGTAATCAACTCCTCCCACAGCTTATTATGGATCAATTTGAAACTTTGCATACATATTGCAAACATATTGAAGATGTGCATGAAGATTTCTTATGACCAAAAAATTATTTTTTGGCAAAATTACGGGCTTTTTCTGTCCGTCGCACATTTTAGTAGTAAGTTTGTGTAATCAACTCCTCCCACAGCTTATGATGGATCAATTTGAAACTTTGCACACATGTTGCAGACATATTGAAGATGTGCATGAAGATTTCATTTGGGTAAAAAATTATTTTTGACAAATTTAAGGGCTTTCGGACTTAGACATTTTTAGTGTCGATTACTGATATAGGGTAGCAAGTTTGTGTAATCAACTCCTCCCAGAGTTTATGATGGATCAATTTGAAACTTTGCACACATGTTGCAAACATATTGAAGATGTGCATGAAGATTTCTTATGGCCAAAAAATTATTTTTGAGAGAATTATGGGCTTTCGGAACTTAGACATTTTCAGTGTTGGTTAGTGATACAGGATAGTATGTTTGTGTAATCAACTCCTCCCACAGCTTATGATGGATCAATTTGAAACTTTGTGTACATGTTGCAGACATATTGAAGATGTGCATGAAGATTTCATTTGGGCAAAAAATTAGTTTTAACAAAATTGTGGGCTTTCGGACTTAGACATTTTCAGTTTTGCTAAGTCATATAGGGTAGCAAGTTTGTGTAATCAACTCCTCCCACAGCTTATGATGGATCAATTTGAAACTTTGCAAACATATTGCAAACATATTGAAGATGTGCATGAAGATTTCTTAAGACCAAAAAATTATTTTTTGGCAAAATTACGGGCTTTTGGACTTAGACATTTTCAGTGTTGGTATGTGATATAAGGTAGCAAGACGGTATACGACGAAACATAGAAGGACAAAAGAGAGAAGCGACACTTTATGGATAAGTCAAAACATAGACGGGACATTTAATAGATCGACGATTAATAGAACGACCAATAATAGAACAATAAGTGTGAAAACAATAATCACTTGACCGCTCGGCAATGCTATGCGTCATTGAACATTCGCTCCATTGGGCAGACAAACTGGCGCAAAATTTCTGAACCCGGCCTTCGAACTAAGTATGTTGACGACTTTGATTTCAGCTTGAAGGTATGCATGTTCACGGCACTTGCGTTCCTACCACCCGACACTGTCCGTCATGCCTTCCAGGAAATCAAACCACTTCTGCCATATGAAGCGGAAGACTGCCGTTCTATGTTTGCGCTGTACTTAAATGGACATATATTGGACAGTATTCCAGTGCTGGTACGGGTACTGATTCATTGCACCTTTTGCGTCGAACTTGGAGAGAACCTCCATTTCCTCCATCTATTTGGCCGGAGATATGTTTACGAAATTATATATATATATATATATATATATATATATATATATATATATATATATATATATATATATATATATATATATATATATATATATATATATATATATATATATATATATATATATATATATATTGTTGTCGTAAAATGATTGTAAATAAAATTTTCGATGTTTCTGATTTTTTTCGATGTTATTTCGATGTTATTTCGATCTCTTTTCGATCTTTTTTTTTCTATGTTTAGTCTTTCTATGTATTGTCTTTTCTATGTTCTGGCTTTTCTATGTTTTGTCGTTCTATGTTTCGTCATAGATCCTAGCAAGATTGTGTAATCAACTCCTCCCGCAGCTTATAACAGATCAAGCTGAAATTTTGCACACAAGTTGCAGACATATTGAAGATATGCATGAAGATTTTTGAAGGTCACAAAATATACTTTTGACAAAATTATGGGTTTTCAAACTTAAGGTATTTTCAGTGTTTGATATCTGTGTAACTTCTCTCACAGTTTATGATAGATGGCTTTGAAAGTTTGTACATGTGTTACAGACATAAAAAAGATCGTCATGATGATATTTTATAATAAAAAATGTTTTTAGCAAAATTGCAGGTTTTGAACTAAGAAATTTTCATCTTTTGTTTTTTTAACAATATAGGTAACAAGCTAATGTTCTCAAGACATACATGTACTACAGTTTATGACTAATCAGTTTTCACAGTTTGAGACCATGCACACTTCTTTGAATTTGTGATGGTGGTGGGGTGAGGTGGAGGGAGAAAGGGGTGCAAGGGTAAACTGGGGAGCACGGGGACATCACCTGTGTCTTACAGACACAATTTTCTAGTTTTTTTTTCTACTTTTTCATTGAAGCATGTCCTTGCTGATTTTCATTTATTTTTACTTTTCATTGCTTTAACACGCATGGTTTAGTGAACTTATCAAAGTGAGACACACATATTATGTGAGGCGTTGCAATAAACTTTGAAAAAAAAAAGTTTAGAAAAGTCACACCTGACTGGCTAAGATGTGAAACCCTTCATCTTGATTTTGCATCTACCTTGAATTTCATAGACTATAATATTCGACGGGTATGTTAGAATTTTCTTTCATTATTTTTTAGATGAAAATTTATTTTTTAAGTCATTTCTAGAGTCGCTGACAAAGAAAGAGTTTTAAGAAATAATATGCCAAGGGGCCGAAAATAGTCAATTTTTTTGCTGTCACTTTTGAGTAAAACAGAAATGCTGCAAAAACGATCACTGTACTCTACTTATACCAAACCCCATATTAGTCATAAATTAAACATAAAAAGGGGAACTCGCATTTACATGTAGCCCATTTTTGCCTAGTATCCCATTAAAAGGGGCATCGGCAAACAGTGCAGTCCCAGATCAGGGGCCAAAAAGGGTGCTTAACGTATATGAGACCAGCAGTTGGTCAAACCGTCCTGCGTATCCGCGGAGTATTATCAAAGCATTTTGATTTTCCAACGTACCATGTACGAGCCCTAGAAAAACAGCATGCTTAAAATGAGCCGCGACACGAAAAAACCAAAATATGCGCCCAGCGAGGACACAGATCAGCCTAGGCATGCGCCTAGTCTGATCAGATTCTTCGCTGTCCGCATGAGGCTAGCTTAGGCCCTTAGCTACCCGTTAAGTGCACAGCGAAGACTCTGATCAGACTGGGTGGATGCACAGACTGATCTTAATCTTCTTGGGGCACACATGCCACTTTATTGGTTTTGTCATGTCGCGGCTTAAATGAAGTTTCTAGCTAGACTGCACCGATTCACAGACTGGTATGAGGCTTTGCTGTTCGTAGATATGTAAAGCAACCTTTATTCGTGAAGCGTACACTTTCAACGGAAGCAACTCTGCCTTTTTTTTATTTTTGCCTCTTTCCTCTCTTTAGAGGGGTCATCTATTTAGGGAAAGAATTAACTCCCCATGAGCAAATTCTTTCCTTCAAGACTGGATTTTGAAAGGCATTGTCGACCGCGAAAGGAAACAGGAAGTCATAAAATTCGTTCCTTTAAGTGGCAGAAAAACAACAACAAAAAAAAAAAAAAAAAAAAAAAACACGAGATGTTTCATCCTACAATGGTTTTATCCCACAGTGAATGAATCCCTCAGGGGTTTTATCCCACCACGTTTGCTTTATTTTGTTGTCTCTATTACAGCACCAAGATGAACTGGTTACGGGCAGCCTTGCAAGTGAGTTTACCTTTACCTATTATATCCTCACTACTCTTACAGCGCGAGAGGCGCCGTGGTCATGTGGTTAGATGGTCTCCGCTATGGACAGACGGTCGCGGGTTCAAATTCCCAACAGGCAATAGATTGAAAAAAAAAGAAAAACTCGCGCTTTAGAGAAGAGTAAAGGCAGCGAAAAATTAGGGATGACCTCTATCGTTCTTACGCAGGAATACACTAAACACCGCAATGTAGGACAAGGTACCGCAAGGCAGCACAAGGTACCGCAAGCTATGCACAAGGTTCCGCTAGGTACATGTATGCACAAGGTACCGCAAGGCAACACAAGGTACCGGAAGATACATGTATGCACAAGGTTCCGCAAGGTAGGCACGGTAGCACAAGGTAGGCACAAGGCGATACAAATAAGATAGAACAATGATGTTAAAGGCCCCATTGCTCTATCGGCATGAAAATTTTTTATCATGAGGTATCACTGCAAGCTTCTCACTACAGTTTCGTACTTGTAAATGGCCGTGATTAGCCAGCTTTAAAAAATAAAACATCCTCGAGTTCCACATAAAAAGGCTTTGAATTCTTATTTGGGTCATTTTGGTTGGCAACTAAAATGACCTACTTTCGATTTCATAAAATGGTAAAAATACAATGTACAGGCGTGGCGTCCCAATCACTATCCCGCCTATGTTTATATAGCGTTGCTAGACGGGAAACCAGAACAGGAAATTGCATTTTGTGGAGTGATCATTCGGAACTCCTCGGCCAATTCCATGAATCAGACCTCGGGCGTATGTAAGGCGGAGCAATATGCAGCAAAATCCAACATTTTGTTGTTCGGCCGAAAGTATACGCCGAAGCCGTAGATCTCTAGGTCTACGAATGAATTAATTCTCGACTTGCGACCTTCTACAGCTGTTGCACGGACATTCATTTAATGCTTTGCTGTTGTAAACACAAATTAGTCAATTATTAATGACGAGACATTTGCTTCTTCTCATTTTATTATTTGCTCGGTGCGACACAATCGGAACACCGCTCGGCCAATTCCGTGAATCAACCTCGGATGTATGACGTGGGACTACTTATGTCACACGACTGTTGCTAGGAACAACGATATAAACAAAGATGGCCGCACTGTCGCACCGGGTAAATAATAAAAAGAGAAGAAGCAAATGTATTTTCTGTCTCGTCATTAATAATTGACTATTTTGTTTTAACAACAGCAAAGCATTAAATGAATGTCCGTGCAACAGCTGTAAAAGGTCGCAGGTCGAGAATTAATTCATTCGTAGACCTAGAGATCTACGGCTTCGGCGTATACTTTCGGCCGAACAACAAAATGTTGGATTTTGCTGCATATTGCTCCGCCTTACATGCGCCGAGGTCTGATTCATAGAATTGGCCGAGGAGTTCCGAATGGGTGCGACAGTGCGGCCATCTTTGTTTATATCGTTGTTCCTAACAACAGTCGTGTGACGTAAGTAGTCCCACGTCATACATCCGAGGTTGATTCACGAAATTGGCCGAGCGGTGTTCCGATTGGTGGAGTGATTTGTTATTTTTCAAAAACTTGTTTACTCTACTCTTTGCCAGTTATATAACTCAATAAATGCACACCAACCCACATTTCATTACCAAACGTGAAGGTTGAACCCCTTTTTACAATGATTTGAGTTTAGGCATTTTACCGCTGATAGGACTATGGAGACTTTAAATGATTGAATTCACTTAACAATGAGCAATAGCTACAGTATCTTTAACACAGGGTATAAACCAATCCGCAAATTTTCGCTTCCTGCAGAGACTGTCCGTCTTATTTGGCTTCCGCCGAGACTGCCCACGATCTCTTGCTTCCTGCAGAAACTACCGCCCTCTAAACATGGCTTCCTGCCGAGACTGTCCGCGTGACTCTGCTTCCTGCCGAGAGCCTCGGCAGGAAGCAGAATCACGCGGACAGTCTCTGCAGGAAGCCATTTATCCTATACAGAAGTCTCAGCAGGAAGCAAGAGATCGCGGACAGTCTCGACGGAAGCCATATATGACGGACCGTCTCTGCAGGGAGCAAAAATTGGCGGACTGGTTTATACCCTGTGTTTAATCACTTACTGGTCAGGGCTAATACTGAAAGACTATCAAATCAGGTAAACCGATTGTTTCAGCAACTGCATATGCTGCTCTTCATGTCATCTATGGATCCAAACCGTTTGCATTTTAAGGACGCGTCAAAGTCTCAGGAAAACTTAGTGTGGTCGAGATTTGAATTTCTACTGACATGACTGTTGCTTTACTGATCGAAATTTTGACTTTCATCTGTTCATAGAAGTCAACAAAGGTATGCGAAGTGTAATATCTTCTGTTAAAGCCTAGCAAGCATATTAAAGCCGAGAAAACAAGTAAAAACAGCTAAAACAAAATAGGTACTAAGCTGGTAAACTATAAATTCATTAATTCCTGCACCACCTTGTGCCTACTTTGTGCTACCTTGCGGTACCTTGTGCTACCTTGTGGTACTTTGTAGTATTCAGTACGACCGTTATGCAATGGCCATGATACGGTGGTTCTCTAGTTATACGGCCACAAGGTTACATTTTTTAAGGACAGTGAAGTTGGTTTGCTTTTCGTTTTTCGCTTTTCGTTTTTCGTTTTTCGCTTTTCGTTTTTCGCTTTTCGTTTTTCGTTTTTCGCTTTTCGCTTTTCGTTTTTCGATTTTCGTTTTTCGATTTACGCTGTTTTGTTTTTTGTTTTCGCTTTTCGTTGTTCGTTTTTCGATTTAGGTTTTTTTGTTTTTCGCTTTTCGTTTTTCGTTTTTTGTTTACGTTTTTTTGTTTTTCGCTTTTCGCATTTCGTTTTTCGTTTTTCGACACTCAAATTCTATTTTGACCTTCGTATTGACGTTCAATAACGAATTTTGAGATTGCAAATACTATTTTGATGTTCGCACTGAGGCAAAATATCGAATTTTTAAATTCAAAATCCTATTTTCACATTCGAAATGAAGCCAAATATGGTATTTTGACGTTCGATATCCTATTTTGACATTCGCACTGAAGCTTAAAATGGTATTTTGAAATTCGAAAGCCTATTTTGACATTTGAATTCAGGCCGAATATGGTATTTTGATATTCGATATCCTATTTTGACTTTCGCACTGAAGCCGAATATCGAATGTTGATATTCGAAATCCTATTTTGACATTCGAACTGAAGCCAAATATGCTATTTTGACATTCAATATCGTATTCTAACAACAGCACTGAAGCCAAATATGTTATTTTGACATTCGAAATCCTATTTTGACATACGAATTTAGGCTGGATATGGTATTTTGACATTCGAAATCCTATTTTGACATTCGCTCTGAAGCTTAAAATGGTATTTTGACATTCGAATTCAGGCCGAATATGGTATTTTGATATTCGAAATCCTATTCTTACATTCGAAATGAAACCGAATATCGAATTTTGATATTCGAAATCCCATTTTGACATTCAAACTGAAGACGAATATGGTATTTTGACATTCGAAATCCTATTTTAACATTCGCACTGAAGCTTAATATGGTATTTTGACATTCGATATCCCATTTTGACATTCGAACTGAAGCTTAAAATGGTATTTTGACATTCAAAATCCTATTTTGACATTCGAACTCAGGCTGATTATGGTATTTTGATATTCGAAATCCTATTTTTACATTCGAAATGAAACCGAATATCGAATTTTGATATTCGAAATCCCATTTTGACATTCGAACTGAAGACGAATATGGTATTTTGACATTCGAAATCCTATTTTAACATTCGCACTGAAGCTTAATATGGTATTTTGACATTCGATATCCTATTTCGACATTCGAACTGAAGCTTAAAATGGTATTTTGACATCCAAAATCCTATTTTGACATTCGAATTCAGGCCGAATATGGTATTTTGATATTCGATATCCTATTTTGACATTCGCACTGAAGCCGAATATTGAATTTTGATATTCGAAATCCCATTTTCACATTCGAACTGAAGACGAATATGGTATTTTGACATTCGAAATCGTATTTCGACATTCGCACTGAAGTTTAATATGGGATTTTGATATTCGGTATCTTATTTTGACATTCGAACTGAAGCTTTAAATGGTATTTTGACATTCAAAACCCTATTTTGACATTCGAATTCAGGCCGAATATGATATTTTGATATTCGATATCCTATTTTGACTTTCGCAATGAAGCCGAATATCGAATTTTGATATTCGACATCCCATTTTGACATTCGAACTGAAGACGAATATGGCATTTTGACATTCGCACTGAAGCTTAATATGGTATTTTGATATTCGATATCCTATTTTGAGGTTCGAATTCAGGCCGAATATGGTATTTTGATATTCGAAATCCTATTTTGACATTCGAACTGAAACCGAATATCGAATTTTGATATTCGAAATCCCATTTTGACATTCGAACTGAAGACAAATATGGTATTTTGATATTCGAAATCCTATTTTGACATTCGCACAGAAGCTTAATGTGGTATTTTGACATTCGAAATCCTATTTTGACATTCGAATTCAGGCCGATTATGGTATTTTGATATTCGATATCCTATTTTGACATTCGCACTGAAGCCGAATCTCGATTTTTGATATTCGAAATCCCATTTTGACATTCGATCTGAAGACGAATATGGTATTTTGACATTCGAAATCCTATTTTGACATTCGAATTCAGGCCGAAGATGGTATTTTGATATTCGAAATCCTATTTTGACATTCGAAATGAAACCGAATATCGATTTTTGATATTCGAAATCCCATTTTGACATTCGATCTGAAGACGAATATGGTATTTTGACATTCGAAATCCTATTTTAACATTCGCACTGAAGCTTAATATGGTATTTTGACATTCGAAATCCTATTTTGACATTCGAATTCAGGCCGATTATGGTATTTTGATATTCACAGGGTGAAAGACACAAAGGGTGTGTTGGTAACGAGGCTTTTCTGTCCGCATCGGAGACCAGTGATTGATTATATGTCTTATCTACCATAATAATCATTTCAAATTAGACGGGGAACTATTATTCCATTCGAACGTATACAAGCGTAAGTAGAATTGTGACGTAACGTCAACGTAATTTCAACGTCAGTTGGAAACGTCCTCAAAATGGCGGCACCCTCGACAGTATTTGTGCGAGGGAGGGGGGGGATTCATTGCTTAAAAAATAATGCATAAAGTATAGAATCGCCGAGCCGGGCTTACCGCATTTCATTGAGGGAGTAATGATACACAGAAATCAAGCTCGTGTATGCTGTCCCAGCCCATGGGCAAGACAGAATTTTCCAGCATCGCTAAAAATGGAACAAACTCTGTCTCGTAGGTAGGAAAAATAATTCCTGTTTTCTTCTGTTTAAAACGGGAAAATTCAACATGCAAATAACCTGGTTGGGCCTCACTGCGATTGTAACAATAGAAATTCGAATGTCAAAATACGATATGCGCCCTCAGTGCAAATGTGAAAATAGGATTTCGAATGTCAAAATTGGATTTCGAATATCAAAATTCGACATTCGGCTTCAGTGCGATAGTCGAAATAGGATATCGAACATCAAAATAGCATATTCGGCAATATTTATCATATTTGGTTTGAATTCGAAAGTCAAAATAGGATTTCGAATATCAAAATACCATATTATGCTTCAGTGCGAATGTCAAAATAAGATTTTGAATGTCAAAATACCATATTAAGATTCAGTGCGAATGCCAAAATAGGATTTCAAATTTCAAAATACCATATTCGGCTTCAGTTTGAATGTCAAAATAAAATTCCGAATATCAAAATACGATATTCGGCTTCAGTGCGTAAGTCAAATTAGGATATCGAATATCAAAATACCATATTCGGCCTGAATTCGAATGTCAAAATAAGATTTCGAAATCACAATACCATACTCGGCTTCAGTTCGAATGTAAAAATAGGATTTCGAATGTCAAAATACGATATTTGGCTTCAGTGTAGATGCCAAAATGAGATTTCGAATCTCAAAATAACATATTCGGCATGAATTTGAATGTCAAAATAGGATTTCGAATGTCAAAATACCATATTCGTTTTCAGTTCGAATTTCAAAATGGGATTTCGAATATCAAAATTCGATATTCGGCTTCAGTGCGAATGTCATAAATTGGATTTCGAATATCAAAATACCATATTCGGCCTGAATTCGAATGTCTAAATAGGATTTTGAGTGTCAAAATAACATTTTAAGCTTCAGTTCGAATGTCAAAATGGACATCGAATGTCAAAATCCATATAAAGCTTCAGTGCGGATGTCAAAATAGGATTTCGAATGTCAAAATACCATATTCGTCTTCAGTTCGAATGTCAAAATGGGATTTCGAATATCAAAATTCGATATTCGGTTTAAGTTCGAATGTCAAAACAGGAATTCGAATATCAAAATACCATATTCGGCTTCAGTGCGAATGTCAAAATAGGATTTCGAATGTCAAAATAGCATATTCGTCTTCAGTTCGAATGTCAAAATGGGATTTCGAATATCAAAACTCGATATTCGGCTTCAGTGCGAATGTCAAAATCGGATATCGAATATCAAAATATCATATTCGGCCTGAATTCGTATGTCAAAATACGATATTTGGCTTTCGTGCGGATGCCAAAATACGATTTTAAATCTCAAAATACCATATTTGGATTCAGTTCGAATATCAAAATAGGATTTCGAATATCAAAATACCATAGTCGGCTCCAGTTCGAATGTCAAAATAGGATTTCGAATATCAAAATTCGATATTCGGCTTCAGTGCGAAAGTTAAAATAGGATACCGAATATCAAAATTCCATATTCGGCCTGAATTCGAATGTCAAAATAGGCTTTCGAATTTCAAAATACCATTTTAAGCTTCAGTGCGAATGTCAAAATAGGATATCGAACGTCAAAATACCAATTTTGGCTTCATTTCGAATGTGAAAATAGGATTTTGAATTTAAAAATTCGATATTTTGCCTCAGTGCGAACATCAAAATAGTATTTGCAATCTCAAAATTCGTTATTGAACTTCAATACGAAGGTCCATATTCGGCCTGTATTCGAATGTCAAAATAGGATTTTGAATGTCAGAATAGCATATTTGGCTTCAGTTCGAATGTCAAAATTGGATTTCGAATATCAAAATTCGATATTCGGCTTCAGTGCGAAAGTTAAAATAGGATACCGAATATCAAAATTCCATATTCGGCCTGAATTCGAATGTCAAAATAGGCTTTCGAATTTCAAAATACCATTTTAAGCTTCAGTGCGAATGTCAAAATAGGATATCGAATGTCAAAATACCATTTTAAGCACCAGTTCGAATGTCAAAATAGGATATCGAATGTCAAAATACCATTTTCAGCTTCAGTGCGAATGTCAAAATAGGATATCGAATGTCAAAATACCATATTAAGCTTCAGTGCGAATGTTAAAATAGGATTTTGAATGTCAAAATACCATATTCGTCTACAGTTCGAATGTCAAAATGGGATTTCGAATATCAAAATTCGATATTCGGTTTCAGTTCGAATGTCAAAATAGGATTTCGAATATCAAAATAACATATTCGGCCTGAATTCGAATGTCAAAATAGGATTTCGAATGTCAAAATATCATATCCAGCCTGAATTCGAATGTCAAAATAGGATTTCGAATGTCAAAATACCATATTTTGCTTCAGTGCTGTTGTTAGAATACAATATTGAATGTCAAAATAGCATATTTGGCTTCAGTTCGAATGTCAAAATAGGATTTCGAATATCAAAATTCGATATTCGGCTTCAGTGCGAAAGTCAAAATAGGATATCGAATATCAAAATACCATATTCGGCCTGAATTCGAAGGTCAAAATAGAATTTCGAATGTCAAAATACCATTTTAAGCTTCAGAGCGAATATCATAAATAGGATTTCGAATGTCAAAATACCATATCCAGCGTAATTCGAATGTTAAAATAGGATATCGAATATCAAAATACCATATTCGGCCTGAATTCGAATGTCAAAATAGGATTTCGAATGTCAAAATACCATATCCAGCCTAAATTCGAATGTCAAAATAGGATTTTGAATGTCAAAATACCATATTTGGCTTCAGTGCTGTTGTTAGAATACAATATTGAATGTCAAAATAGCATATTTGGCTTCAGTTCGAATGTCAAAATAGGATTTCGAATATCAAAATTCGATATTCGGCTTCACTGCGAAAGTCAAAATAGGATATCGAATATCAAAATACCATATTCGGCCTGAATTCGAAGGTCAAAATAGGATTTCGAATGTCAAAATACCATTTTAAGCTTCAGTTCGAATATCAAAATAGGATTTCGAATGTCAAAATACCATATCCAGCGTAATTCGAATGTTAAAATAGGATAACGAATATCAAAAATACCATATTCGGCCTGTATTCGAATGTCAAAATAGGATTTTGAATGTCAGAATAGCATATTTGGCTTCAGTTCGAATGTCAAAATTGGATTTCGAATATCAAAATTCGATATTCGGCTTCAGTGCAAAAGTCAAAATAGGATATCGAATATCAAAATACCATATTCGGCCTGAATTCGAATGTCAAAATAGGCTTTCGAATTTCAAAATACCATTTTAAGCTTCAGTGCGAATGTCAAAATAGGATTTCGAATGTCAAAATACCATATTTGGCTTCATTTCGAATGTGAAAATATAATTTTGAATTTAAAAATTCGATATTCTGCTTTAGTGCGAATATCAAAATAGTATTTCCAATCTCAAAATTCGTTATTGAACTTCAATACGAAGGTCAAAATAGAATTTGAATGTCAAAAAACGAAATGCGAAAAGCGAAACGCGAAAAACAAAAAAACAACAACAAAAAACGTAAACAAAAAACGAAAAACGAAAAGCGAAAAACAAAAAACAAAAAAACGTAAATCAAAATACGAACAGCGAAAAACAAAAAACAAAACAGCGTAAATCGAAAAACGAAAAACAAAACAGCTTTTTATCGAAAAACGAAAAGCGAAAAGCGAAAAACGAAAAGCGAAAAACGAAAAACGAAAAGCGAAAAACGAAAAGCAAAAAACGAAAAGCGAAAAACGAAAAGCAAACCAACTTCACCGTCCTCACATTAAACATACAGGAGATAGTGCTCCAAGTAAGGCGGGTGGGTATATAGGATATATTCTGGGATTATTTTTTTAAGTCAAAACATATATGGCAACCATTGATTGACAAACGTGTTTTATGGTGTCTGCACATATTGTTCATCTCATAGTAATCCTAAAACCCCAACCTTTCCTGGACCCTTATTGCGATGCTGCCTCTCAGGCCTTGGCTTTATTCTGACAAAAGGACCGATAGACTAAAGGCACCAGGGCTCATATATATTGATCTAACGCGGCCGACACATGTATGCTTGATACTCACCATGTCGTATGTGCAGGGATGGTCGAGTAGGGCGATGGTGCTGGGCAAATTTCAGTGCCGAGGCGTCCTACTAACTTGAATAATAGTAGAGAAATGGCCTACTGTGCCTGCAGTAGGTGCGGGTGGGGTTGTTTTAGATATTTTTTTATCTCGACTATCATATTTTGTTGTTTCTCCCTCTCTCTAGCAGACGGCTCCTACTGTCTTAAAGAGCTGTTAATCCCAAAACAACCAAATGTGTCGTATTTGCTTTGTTTCCTGTTGGATACTGACAGAACTAAATAGAAGCCAAAGAAACTCATGCTTGCAGCGTAGCTGTCGAATTGTGTCTGGAGTACTTGAATTCAGCTTTAAAGAGATGGGCGATGTTCGATGCCGCTACAAGACAAAAAGCCATACACGTGCATACTAATCACGCCCGAAAAAAAAATGCAATTCCATTCCCCATTGAAGCTTTAGCCAATGAATAGCCAAACAACGCTGTTCGACTTATATATATGAGCCGCGACACGAGAAAACCAACAATGTGGTTGTGCGCTGAATGCAGACTCAGATCTGCCTGGGCATCCGCCTTGTTTGACCAGACTCTTCGTTAAGTGCTCAAATGGTAGCTAAGGGTCTAAGCTACCTCCATGCTGACAGCGAAGACTCTGATCAGACTAGGCGGATGCCCAGGCTGATCTGGGTCTGCGTTGGGCGCACAACCACAATTTTGGTTTTGTCGTGTCGCGGCTCAATTATTAAGTAAAGTTATGAGTATAAACATTTCAGGTTTGTGAAAAGTAAACTGACGGAGTTTTCACAAAACTCCTGCAAGTGACCAAACCGAAATTGCGAAATTTTTATCCTTGAACTATACACCTGGAAAAAAATTAAGCACCCCCCCCCCAAAGTTAAGCCCCCCCCCCCCCCCCCCCCCCCCAGTAAAATTTCATTTTTTTCCACCGAGCATTTTTCAAAATGATGACACTTTTCTCTAGAATAGCAAGACGGTCTTATTTTATGTAGGGGTTCAACTGGACACTCTTATTTACGGACTCATTGAGTTGGAAAACGTTTACAAGCTTTAGACATCATGTGCTTGTTAAATCATTCACTTTTAGATATAAACAGCCAATGAACCACGAAGTTCCATGACTGCAGCCCCAAAGTTAAACAAGCCACTTTTCGTTCAAATCGTAGCCCATTCTTTCAATTAAAATTATGACTGATTTACTTCCAACTGATGCCCATTTACTCGGATATCAAGAGGCAGTATATCAATGCTTAATAATTACGAAAAGAAATGGTTTAGAATACTATCTGTGAAAAGTTTATATTAAAGTTCTGTGACAATAATTGGGGGTGCTTAACTTTTTTCCAGGTTTATATTTCAAATTGACATGCCTCCTCGTAGTTGATATTGAAACCTGCTTTCATTTACCAAGCTTCATTTTTCAAATACGCAGGAGAACAAATTCAACACGCATCAGTGTATTTGCGTATAAGTACTACCTACATGATTATAATCATAAGTATTAATAAATTTCTTTATTCACAGATTATGCTTATGGTTACACCAATATGCTACGGACTTCGCACCAATACGAAAGAAGGTAATATTCTATTAAGAACAGAGAATTAAATTATTAGGTTTGAGAAAATTACACTTTTCCACTGTACGAATTTCAGGTAGCATCTCACTTATAATTCGAGGGGATGTCGTGCCCCTCTCGAATTATAAGTGAGATGACGCCATAGATTTATTACCATAGCAACTTTGAAATCACCAACCGTTGTGCTTAGAAATCTTGCAGAATAGCGTCTTGATGATGCCACTTTGACAACAATATGAATTCTTAGATGCTATGGTCACATATGTATGACGTAATTGGTATCGGAGCATAGCAGTCAGTGCTTGCTATGCTCCGCCAATCTTTCTTTGACATTACAAACTAAAAGTTCTTTCAACGAAAGCTACAGACTTTCTCAAAGAAAAACATTGTGGTTTAATTGTTTTCAGTCATTTACTTCCGTCTTCTGGCGACATATCTTGCAGGGCATATGAACCGCGACACGAGAAAACAAACAAAGTGGTTGTGCGCCCAGCGCATTCAGATCAGCCTGGGCTTCCCGTCCAGTCTGATCAGACTCTTTGCTAAGCACTTAAAGGCTTGCTAAGGGTCTTAGCTACCTCGCAGCGGACAGCGAAGATTCTGATCAGACTAGGCGGATGCCCAGGCTGATCTGAGTCTGCGCTAGGCGCACAACCACTTTGTTGGTTTTCTCTTGTCGTGGCTCAATTATGTTTTTCCGTATAAGCACCCCAGAAACATATGTTGCTTGACACAAATCTATTGTATGCAACTTGTCTCGTCGTCTAAACATAACCTTTATGCGACAAAATTGTTGTATGAAATGTGTCATGCAACGTGTGTCGCGTGGTAAACCCGCATTTAGACCTAGTAACAGGCTGACAGAGAAACTACGCCATTTGAGACGCGATACGACAAAACCAACAAAGTGGCATGTGCACCCAGCGAAGACTAAGATCAGCATGGGCATCCGCCCAGTCTAATCAGAGTCTTTGCTGTCGGCAAGGAAGTATCTGAGACCTTTAGCTACCCTTTAAGAGCAAAGCGAAGACTCTGATCAGACTGGGCGGATCTGAGCCTTTGCTGGGCGCACATGCCATTTACATGTAGTTTGTTTTGTCGTGTTGCGGCTCATTTTACATAATGATGCAACCTCTTGTTGTAGTCAGTAGTCAGGGTCTGTTATTAAAATACTCTTTGAAAGTTTCATATAGCGTAAAGGCTGAGACGTACTTTACGCTGAGACGTTAGTTTGGGTCAATGCATTCCATTCGTTTCCCAGTGAACATTGACGTTGCGTTGGTGTGCCAGAGCGCTTGTGTATCCATAAATTGATGACGTAGTAGGTACTTTCACTCCTATACACTGTGATATCTGTGGTGCAATTCCTGCATTACTTTGTTTCTGAGTTGAAAAGTCTTCTTTTTTTTTTCTTTTAGAATTTAAATAATGTCTTTTCTTTTATATTTTTCAATGAATTATAGAGATTTCTCGGTGAAATCGAAACTGATAATCTCACTGTTTGAAACAGTGAAATTATCACTTTCGATTTCACTGTTTCAGAAATAGGATTTTTGTGAAATAGCCTCAAATTTTTTGTTGATCAATTGGCTAAATCTTATCTTGCTTGACAAAAATTACGTCACGCATGTTTGCACGTCATTACGCCGTTAATGACGTCACTTAAAGCGCCTACGTAACATCGTTACTGCACGCGCTGTCAGGCCGCCTAAGTCTCCTGTAGGCATTCTATCTTGGCAATTTTTTTGAGATCTGTTTATCAAAATGGAATTTGAAGCATTTTTAGTTGCAAACTTGTTTACAACCAATATCGTACCCAATAAACACACTGGAAGCATCAAATTTGACGCAGAATGGCTAGAAAAAAAGTTGTGTTTTTATCGTGATGGCTGACGCTCTTAAATAAACAGAATTATTGCGATTTTCAAGCATAAAAGAAATAGAAAATTTGACTTTTTCAGTGTAAAATGAATTTTTATTTCACTCATGAACCCCAAAAGTGGTATTTTCACTCGTGGCTTCGCCACTCGTGAAAATACCACTATTGGTTCGCCACTCGTGAAAATACCACTTTTGGTGTTCATTCGGTGAAATAAGAATCGATCTTACACTGAAAAAGTCAAATATCCTCTATTTATCCTTTAACAAAGTGTTATTATCGTCGTATTTCCTGTCACTTTTTCTACTACTACGTCTACCGTAATCGACCCATTTACCGTACATGTCCCTATAACCGCACACCAAGGCCATTTCCGGACAAACTGCACAAGCGCACACTGCTTTTTCTTTGAAACTCTCACAAAACCCAATAATTAACAGGGAACTCATGAAAAGTATAAACACAAAGTATTTCCAGTCCTACCCATGTTGCCTCTTTCCAGTAACCCTGCATTTCATTGTTCTAAGTGTGCGGTTATTAAATACATTTTAACCACATCTTTTTGTTGCAATTTTGAAAAAGTTAAGCGCACGGTGCGGTAACTGGGTCGATTACGGTATGTAAAATTACAATAATTTCGGTGTGTATCTATTTCATAACTACACATGCTGTGTATATTACATAATTTTATATATACTCGCATTAAAAAAGAAATTATCATTATTGCCATGTTTCGACAGTTAGGGCATTCTGTATGCTCTACCCAGACGGTGTACAGTTCCAAATGCTGTTCAAGGTCATGTTAGACGACACTCATCCGGTCGGAATGCTCTATCCCATAGTACCAGGCGGAGAAACGGTGAAAAGTGGCGAATCATGTAACGTCGCCATTGCCGGACAGGAGTATAGCGCCACACATGACGTTGACGTGTATGTCGGCGCTTCTACTGATGATGCAAACAAGTGTGGACTTGAACGGGTAAGAACATATGGTATAATCGATTCCGCTAATTTTCGCTTCCTGCAGAGACTGTACATCATATTTGGCTTCCACCGAGACTGTCCGCGAACTCTTGCTTCCTGCAGGGACTACTGTCCTCGAAAAATGGCTTCCTGCCGCGACTGTCCGCGTGACTCTGCTTCCTGCCGAGGCTTGTCCGCGTGACTCTGCTTCCTGCCGAGGACCTCGGCAGGAAGCAGAGTCACGCGGACGTCCTCGGCAGGAAGCAGAGTCACGCGGACAGTCTCTGCAGGAAGCCAAATATGACGGCGGGTCTCTGCAGGAAGCGAAAATTGGCGGAATCGATTATACCCTGTGAAGAATCAGTGAGCGATATATCTACTTACAACTGACCTACATTCAGTGAATTTAGTACTCAACAATTTATTGCTAAAGCTGAACTATTTCGATTCTAACAACCCAACGCGCTGAAAAAGTATTTTTTTTTTTTCATTCAAATTCTCCCAACCTTCCTGCCAGCGCGTTCATGCTCACGCTAATAGTCTTAACTATATCTATGATAAATGTACGTTTTTATGGCGATTTTAGAAAGAAAAAGAGACGTTACACCGTCTAACGTCTCGAAACGTCACAAAGTTACGTCAGTAATTAGCAATTAGACTCACGCGCACCGAAGAGAATAAAACACGGAAACTTTCCACTGCTTCTATATAGGCGCACTGTGTTAGAATTCGTTACAGTAAAATTTCTAGGTATTGTGACTGATAGGCCCGAGTAAACAGTGTAGACCCAGCTCAGGCTACTCCGAAAGCCTAAAGGAGCAGTACAGTTCAGAGCTCCAGATAAGAGGGGGTATTGAGGATAATTCAAAGACAATTTTTCTTATTTCTCAACAAAAACATATGTTGTGACCCCTCATTAGAACCGTCTCGACGAGACGGTTCTGATGATGGGTCACAAAATATGTTGTGACCCCTCATTAGAACCGTCTCGACGAGACGGTTCTGATGATGGGTCACAAAATATGTTTTGATGGCAAAATACAAATAATTATCCCTTAATTATCTCTGTTACCCCTTCTTATCTGGAGCACTGAAACTGTACGATTAGGGTTAACACGGTTTGTCGTTACATCTGCATCTTTATGATGCATTTCTGCATTTTGAAACCATGGATCATTTTTAAGACAAATTCGATCATTATTTTACCTGTCCAAGCTTATAGAATTTCTATGGTTCTATTCGTAACGGAATCGGAACGAGAAGCAAAACATCAATATACAAGCGATAAGTTTCTCATACAAACGAGAAAAAATCTTATACAAACGAGAACAATTCTCATACAAACTAGAATATTTGTGCCGCAACACGACAAAGCCAACAAAGTGGCATGTGCACCCAGTGAAAACTCAGATCAGCGTTCTGACCAGAGTCTTCGCTGTCCGCATGGAGCTAGCTTAGACCCTTAGCTACCGAAGCGAAGAATCATTCTGGGTGAACGCCCAGGCTGATCTGAGTCTTCGCCCGGCGCCCATGCCACTTTGTTTTGTCGTGCGTGTCGCGGCCATTTCCTCATAAAAATGAGAAACTTTGAAATTCACGTTTATACGTCAAATCTCTCGAACATAATAACGAAGAGATGGGAATTTTATACATCAAACTTTGAAGAAGTTGAGGGGGGGGGGGGGGGGGGGGGGTGTTTGGCTTTACTTTCCATCAGTCCTTCCGTTACATATAGGTGTTTCTTATTCAATAACCGCAGTGGCTGAGACCTTGATACTCCAGACTCGGGTAGGCCATAAGAGATAGCAGACCTGCATTTTTTCTATTCGTTGGCCCTGTGGATACAGAGTTATGTCTCGTTTTAAATTATTAAATGCATTTTTGTCCCCAAAATCCAAATCAAATACACATAGATAGTTAATTAAACAAAGACTGCTATATTGAAGATAGACTGCTTAAAACTGATTAAATGCACGATGTCAAAGTCCTAACCCGGGGAATATCAAAGGGCGCATTGCGCCTGCGCTATTATTTCCCATCAGAGATACGACACTGAAATTCAGTGAGCGTTGTATCGAAGTTTATGCGACGTTATTTCACGTTATGCATATACAAATCCCCAAGGGCGTAGCTACGTATACGGCAAATACGCAAGTGCGTATTGAAATTTTGTCAAAATTGACAAAATTTCAAAACGCACCTGCATATTTGCATGCTGAAATTTTATAAATTAGACATGATTTCAATACCAATTACCAAAGTGGCTGAAATACTAGCATTCCTTTCAAGAAGTAGAGCATAAAACATGGTTGTGCGTATCATGAAATTGCCCCTAGTTACGCCCCTGAATCCCCCCCCCCCAAACACACACACGCATACACCCAAACCCATATAAGACGTATTTTGATGGCAGCAATCTATTTTACTGTTTTTTATTTGTCTTCTTGCAGACTTTAGACGTTGACGGATCTTGGGTAAGTTATTTATGAAATAAATGCCAATTTTTTCGGATGGGTTCCGCGCAAAGTAAGTGACGCCCTTCGGCGTCACGTAAACTTTGTACGGAACCCATTTCGTTTATACTTCCATGAACTTCCGAAAAAAATGAAAATTATCTTTATATATTGGATATGACTTACTCTCGGAAGAATAATCAAGAAAAGTTGCTCTATAAAACACAACCAGCGTATTTCTTGATCACGTCAGACGCTGAACTGGTCGAATAATCTCTTATTTATTGCTTATTGCTCAAATGGTAGCAATGGGGTCAGGCTACAAGTTCTCACAACATTAGTGACAGTCCCCCCCCCCCCCCCCCCACCCCCAGCCTCCTCCCCCAACAATATTCAATACAACAACAACATGGCTAACAACTAACAATTCAGTTACCGTCATAATTCCAAGCATTGAGACACTTTTTACTTTCAGTATATCCTGTTTGATGTACTTTATCCCATTGGCAGCTGTCTGATCCAAACCCACAGCATCCCACACAGCAGACACTTTGTCTCAATATTTAGGAACATGACGGTCACTTCACATACACAAGATTTAAGAATAAATAACAGAAAAAAAGAAAGAAAGAAAGAAATCAATAAGACGAATAACTCGAGAACCACAGTGTCAGCCATAAGCCCCAGTAAAACCAGAAAATGTATGGGAAGAACAACAGATTCAATTAAATCTACCGCTGTATTTTATATAATGCTGGACAGCCTCAGAAAGAAGAAATTTTCATCATTACATGTAGATCAGGTTTACCGTAATGTATCATATTTAAAATAAGAGGATGCAACTGTCGAGTTTTGCGAAACATTAAAACTCTGAAATAGTTAAAGTTTTCACATTCGGAAAAATAATGCAGAGCATCTTCATTATCGTTCCCACAGGAACTACTGTCTGCGGGTAAATGATTACGAAATAAATACCGTATACGCTGTAATTTTTGCAGGTTCAAATTTTCGCGGTTAGCAACATGCGTGAAAAGCAAAACTACCTTTTTTCACTTGAGCTAGTTCGTTCATTAACCTGCGGCAGCCCTGCCGCAGGTTAATGAAAGAACTGGCTCAAGTGGAAAGTACCAGCAATTACCGAAGCAAACAGAAAAAAAAAATAGGAACACTGTGTCTACAGAAGATACTTTGTAAGAAATTGGAAATTATTTCGCGATTTTAATATTCGCGGTTTCTCAGTGTCCGCGAAATACCACAAAAAATGGAACACCGCAAAAATTATCTTGTATACGGTAACTTTTTAGGTCACTACAGTTGTTACAAATTCTGGCATGCAGAATGTACAATTTTCGATTGCCTATTTCGACCAACACAGATCCAAATCAGACTATGAGGCGCAGTGATTGCTATTTCTTTTGAGCAGCACTGTTTAACTCGACACAGCTCACATGAGCAGTTCAATAAGAAAACCATGGTTAATTGTACTATAATTTTTCTAACTGCGCATGCACTGACTAGTCCGTACACATCTTGGTTGGATAGTTGGTTTGGTTTGAAAGGCCCTTTGAGACAGTATTTCAGTCTATATCGGACCGTCTTCCAAAGAGAGTGAGAATTGAAAAATGATAGACAAAAAGGAGAAAAAATGTCCATTTAACCCCCACCCGCACCTACTGCAAGCACAGTAGGCTCTTGTTCTACTATTATCCAAATCAGTAGAGCAGGAGCGTTTATTAGGGGTGATACGGTATTACTGATGTATTTTCAGATGTACACGTGGAGAATAGCCTTTATTGAGACCAAGAACTTTCCAGATCGGATCATGTTTGATGACCTAGACGCAATATACACTTTCTCTTGTCACCAGAATCAGCTGACAACTAGAGTTCTAGAAACAGCTGTTCAAGTCATGTAATGTTTTTTTTTACCCTCTAATGCTTCATGGACTCTTCTATCTTTTAATGGGTGTCGTTTTTTTTCTTTTAAAGAGAAGTACCTAACATCACTAAGCATTACATTAAACAAACGACTCAGTAGTACACGACATTGACTCCATATTGGACTTATCAAATTAAAGATTGTCTCCCTCGTTTATTTCAGGTTTATGGAAACAAATATTTTAACAAAATTTCGTTAGACAATATTTTATAGTTTCATAATTTTTACAAGGTTTGAAAAAAAATGCAGGGGTTTTCGATACATGTAAATATGGGATGAAAAATAATCGTAAGATTAAAACGCAAATTACCTATTTCTTCAACGTGTATCATCATCATACACATGTACAGGTATTTTTATTATTCGTGCCCGTGATTGTGACTCATTGTCCAATGAGGCAGTTTCGAGTGCGGTCCGCGATTTTTTTTAAAAAAGTATCGTTTTTTTAGTATAAGATCCATAATTATTCTTTAAACTATATGTCAAGTGTATAATTAGACTATAACAGACCTATTGCATGAAATACTTTATCAAATTATTTTTGTTATTAGTATCAAGGGAGTAAATTGTTGATATTATTATCAAAGGAGTAAAGTTTTAAGTTTGAGCCACATCATGCGACTTTTTAACAATGTGACAGCTTTGTAATATGTGATATTCAGAATATCCTTATCATTTACACTGGGTCTATAGAGGCCCCACTAGTGGCTGTAATAGGTTTTGGGCTCATTCCAAAGATGGCTGGTGTGACAAGTGAAGGCTCTGATCAGACTGCACTCAAGTGCAGTCTGATGAGAGCCTTTGCTTGTCGCCAATACCACATTTTATTATATGACGTCGCATCTGAGAGTGTAATAAAGCCATGCATTAAAAACGATAATCCACCAGTGGATTAAATATGCAAATAACGCCGTAACGTTATGCGTTGACGTCCATAAAATGTCGGTTTTCTAATCGCGAAATTGTGATGTTTTAATGCAAAATCTGCTAAATAAATGCGATTTTAGTGTCATATGATAAATAGAATCTTACATTCGTGCTCCTGTATTATTGTATTTATTAAACTCGTTGGTGAAAACGATAGGATGCTCGGCAGAGCCTCCTATCTGATCGTTTTCCCCAACTCGTTTAATAAATTCAATAATACACGAGCACTCATGTACAATGTAAGATCCTCTATGTTTGAAATCACATGATGTGGCTCAGTTTTGAATGGCCATTGGGTAGATTTCAGCCAGCAGTTTGTCCGTTTGGGTATGATTAAGGTGTATGGATATACTGCCATGCCGCTATTTTCGCAAGGGAGATAATCATAGCAGATTAATATTTGCTTCCTTGCTTGTCGGAAACGGTTCTTTCTCCGAGATTGGATCCTTTTAAAAGGAATAATTTTCTCTTCAGAAAAGTGCTTTCCTTTAAGAGCAGGCCCCTGTGGAAAAGGGAAACAACTATTTTCAGATCAGAGTTATTGCCCATAGATGTGTATCCATATGCCATAAGCAGGCTATCCCACTGCTACTAGAGCTATGTATTGTACTAATGCATATTTCTTGGACATGTAAAAAGGAACCTTAAAGCTTTTAGCCATCCGCATACAGATTAGCCTATGCAACATCAAAGCATCTTCATATTATAGCTTTCCTGTGATAAATAGACTAATTTTTGAGCAGCCTGCGCAGGCTGATAGAAAATTTTCATATGGTACCTTTTCATGCGACGTACTATATAAATATTCGGCTATAAAACGGGGTTTACTGTCTCTAGAATGACCCCAAAAATATTTAAAGCTGTCATATAAAATTCTCCTCAAAGATGGGGTTTTCGCTTCCAAAACAATTCCTTAAGTCTTGATCCGTCTTATAAGACGGATCTAGACTTTAGGGATTGCTTTGGAAGAAGCTTTAAGACTTTAGGGATTGCTTTGGATGGGAAACCCCTCCGTCTTATTACCAAAGAAATACTGTATAGCGGTCATTTTCTTTTAGCACACCTAACTTGAATCAGAACATCGACGTCACTACTGTTAATGTGGTCCTGCGGGTAATGAAGCAAGTGGTTCCCACTGTTACTAGCGGGGGTAACTATGAGGCGGCAACCACAGCCGTCCAGGCGGGCCACTGGATTGCCTTGGAGATGATATTGAACTTACCTTCTGATTATAATGGTAAGATCTGAGGAGTAACTGGGGACAATGTCCACAGGTGGTGGTATCGTATCTGCGACCCTCAAAGGGTGGGAGTGTAATGAAAAGAAAAAAGAAAAAAAAAAAAAAAAAAAAAGGAATAAAATAAAATAAAAAAAAAAGATTTTTTTTCTTGTCATACTGCACCATATCATACTGTATCATACCATCTATTATATGTAACCATTATTGTTTTTCATTTCCCGCCTGTGGGCTCACAGGTACAATAAAATAAAATAAAATCATTACGTGCCATGCCACCTATGATATGGCACATGATGACATTTTTTTTCTGAGGATCACACCTGTGACGGTGTACTGATATCGCACAATCATGTTATGCATCTCTTCAGGAGAACTCTGGGGGTTTATCCCAATTACATAATTGAGCCGCGACGCGAGAAAACCAACAATGTGGTTGTGCGCCCAGCGCAGACTCAGATCAGCCTGGGCATCCGCCCAGTCTGATCAGAGTCTTCCCTGTCCGCATGTAGGTAGCTTAGACACTTAGCTACCCTTCAAGCGCGTAGCGAAAAGTCTGATCGGACTGGGCGGAAGCCTAGGCTGAACTGAGCCTGCGCTGGGCGCACAACCACATTGTTTGTTTTCTCGTGTCGCGGCTCAATTATAGGGTGATACATGTATGCCTGCATGGTGTTTTAAATTCTAAAAGTTCTTATTTACAAAAAAAAAAAATCAGTGTACAAATATGCAAGTACGTATTGAAATTTTGCCAACATGGCAAAATTTCTATACGCATCTGCGTATTTGCGTACAGACATATACTCCCTTAAAGATAAATGTACATTTACAATGTACACGTAGAGGTTTAAAACAATGAATAATCAAGGTTTCACTTTGGAGGGTGGTTTTGTGTTCGGGAATAGAGCTGTTTTACTGCTTTTATATGAAGGCGTCATAACAATTTAACGTGGGTGGGGAATGGTGTGAAAAGTATTTGGTTTACAGTTACACTGGTTCTAAGAAGTCACCCAAGAGGACACACAAAACTGGCTGCCTAAGACAGATGCCCCTTAATACAAGTTCATTTGCACTGCATTTTGGGTCAAGAGATCTAAAGTAATCATGGCTGCTAAAGATAGGCAGTTCCATTCAGGGTGACTCCTTTAGGCAAGTGTGACCGTATTTTCAAATACAATTTCAAATGCACAAAAATTGAATGCCGTTTTTCTTTTCTTGAGAGGAGCCCCTGTAGCTCAGTAAGTTAAGCGCTGGCCTGCTGATCTAGAGGTCCCGGATTCGAGTCCCGCTGAAGGCGGGAATCTTTATAATCCTAAACGGGGTTTCACTGCGCACAAACTTTTATTATCACCCACTGTTGAAAAGGACGTAAAATCAAAAGCCATCCATTCATCCATCTTTTCCTGAGATTCACTTAGAAGTTTTTTTGTCGTATTGGTTACCCTTCTATAATATATAACCCTGTTATTTTTTCTAAATTATGTTTTGGTGCATCGCCCCCTCCCCATCTCCCCCACTCCAAAAACAAAATAAATAAAAATGAAAAAAAAAAATAAATAAAAATAAATAAATTGCAACTTTCGCTAATATTGATTCGTATGAAGTTGACTGCAGTTGGATGGAAAGACGACAACATCATAGATTATTTTGTTCTAAAAAATAAAAGCAAAACCTTCTGCAGCGTCTGATCGGGGTTGTCATTTTTGACTACGCAGCAGGCACATGACGTCGAAACGACGTCGTACTGACGTCGGTGCGACGACGTCATTTCGATATTGTGTGCCTGCTGAGTAGTTACAACCCAGCAGGCACATGGCGCAAAAAATAAATACTGACGTCATTTTGACGTCATGTGCCCGCTGGGAAGAATTTCTGAGTAAATCCAGAGTGACGGGTTGCTTGAAATGGACCTATTGGCATTGTAATGTAAAATAGTCCAATCTTGTTTCTGTTTGCAGTGAATGTCGATCCATATGGTATATATGTGACCATTGCAGTGATGTCAGGAACGGACAATTTTGCCACTGTGTACAATATATTTGGAAGTGATGGGTGAGTGCCGTAGGTACTTACCCAGCGGGCACATGACGTCGAAATGACGGTGTACTGACGTCGATGCGACGTCATTACGTCGCATCGACGTCAGTACAACGTCGTTTCAACGTCATGTGCCTGCTGGGAATGATGATGATTACATGTATGTAGTTATACTGATTTTTGTCTACGCTTATTACGCCCATGGTCGTAGACTATCGTAGTAAGTGCTTATGACATGGAAGTACAGCCATTAGTTCCCACAATACAGCTTGACTTTTATGCAGCTGTTCGCATATGTGGCATGAGCGCTGTTTACATAGAGAAGTCGTGAGCGGCCAAGGCTCGCGGCCGAGCGCTCACGCAAACATGTCGTGAGCGCTCTTCGCATAGATGTCGTAAGCGGTCATATGAAATACCGCACCGCAGAATGTATCATAAGGCATAGATGAATGAACGACTTGTGATTTTACGGCTTTTTAAGATGTCGTTCAACCATGGAATGGTATGATATCTACCACTCGCACCCGTACCTGAAGTCCACTAATGAAGATTTTAGGTCGGCTTTTGATATATAAACAAACGTTTGATTTTAAATTTTTGTGGTTTTGATGGTTTATTTGATAAGTATCAACTATTAATGGTTGCTAAGCGTAGACCAAGCTTTCTGTGAAGGCTTTACTTGTTATTATATAGCGATAGGAGCCTCGGTAGCCCAGACCTATGTGACCCGGTACTTAGAATTTTAAGGTATAATATGAAAAAATACAGTAGAATCAAAACTTGTCTAGGATAATGGTTATGATAACAATTGCATTAATGCATACAATAAGAAAATAGAGGATCTTACATAAGTGCTCATGTATTATTGAATTTATTAAACGAGTTGGGGAAAAGATAAGATGCGAGGCTATGCCGAGCATCTTATCGGTTTTCCCCGACGAGTTTAATAAATTCAATAATACAGGAGCACGAATGCAAGATTCTAGTTATCATATGACACTAAAATCGCATTTTAAAGCAAATTTTGCACTCAAACGTCACGACTTCGCCATTAGAAAACGCGACGTTTTTATGGACGCCAACGCATAACGTTACGACGTAATTTGCATATTTAATCTACTGGTTGATTATCGTTTATATTGCATGGGTTATTATACTCTCAGATGCGACGTCATATGATAAACTGAACATAAATTATCATGGTAAAGTATCAGAGCCAGTGCCAATTACAAATCTTTATACAACTACGATGAACGAAAACATCTACATTTTTTGCGGCCGCCATGTTTTAGAAATAACTTCCAGTTTGCTCCTTTGACAAAACGAAAATCTCTTCCATAATGGGTGTTACTCCTAAAGGAAAGAATTAACTCCTCTTGAGGGCAAATTCTTTCTTTTGAAAGAATCCAGTAAAAAGGGAGACAACATTTTCATGGTAAGAATTAACTCCCCTGGACGACTTTTCTTTCATCTTATAGTGTATAGGTACATGTACACCTTCCTGTTTTTCTGCCATTTTCATAAAGGGAAAAACTTTTGATTTTTCTGCCATTTTCATAAAGGGGAAAACTTTTGATTTTCTGCCATTTTCATAACGGGGAAACTTTTGTTTTTCTGCCATTTTCAAGAGGGGGAAACTTTTGTTTTTCTGCCATTTTCAAGAAGGGGAAACTTTTGTTTTTCTGCCATTTTCAAGAGGGGGAAACTTTTGTTTTTCTGCCATTTTCAAAAAGGGGAAAACTTGTTTTTCTGCAATTTTCATTAGGGGGAAAACTTTTGTTTTTCTGCCATTTTCATAAGGGGGAAAACTTTTGTTTTTCTGCCATTTTCATAAGGGGAAAACTTTTGTTTTTTTGCCATTTTCATAAGGGGTCAACTTTTGTTTTTCTGCCATTTTCAAGAAGGGAAACTTTTGTTTTTCTGCCATTTTCAAGAGGGGGAAACTTTTGTTTTTCTGCCATTTTCAAGAGGGGGAAACTTTTGTTTTTCTGCCATTTTCAAGAGGGGGAAACTTTTGTTTTTCTGCCATTTTCAAGAGGGGGAAACTTTTGTTTTTCCTTCCAAAAAGGGATCCACTCGTAAACAAAAGAATTTGCTCCTATAGGAGCAAATTCTTGTCTTTATGAGTTGACCCCCCAGAAAAAGGAAGACAACATAAAAATGGCAGAATTTCTTACCCTGAAACTGCACCCATTTAACTTAAGTGCTCAGCAAGACCGGAATTCATGTCCAAAACTACATGTACATCTTTCTCAGTCAAAACTGTCTCAAAGGGTCTTCCAAGGGGACACACAAAAGTGGACTGCTCAAGACAGGTGACCCCTCACTACTAGTTTATTTGCACTGTAGGCCCTATTTTGGTTCAAGGCACCCAAAAAGACGGCTTCTTAAGACAGTTGACCCCTTAATACAATGACCCCTTATAACACATAGTTGACTACTTTTCTACAATACTGTATCACATGTCAACAGGTGCCCTAGTTCAGGCGCCAACACGATGCCTTTTGTACCAGCTGCTTTTGAGAATCTCGCTTCCGCTACCAATGTAGCTGCAAATGGTTTCTGGGTCATTAGAACTGGCTACTTTCATGCCCTAAAGATTGAAGGTTCGGCTACTATGAACTTCCGGGTCACTTTTGGATTGTGTTTTGGTGCGCCTGATTCAACCGGAAGATGTGCTCAGGTAAGTCGAAACACCGTTTCTTCTTCAGTGGCTCCAAGTCAGCAAGTGAAAAGAGAACTGAGAGGCATACCGTAAAATTAAAAACAATTGGACACCTAACGTAATTACTATCATAATTGTCCTAAAAATGGACCAGTTAGGCTTTACAGTGCTTAAATGCGCCCAGAAGTTGCAGATGGAATCGCACACAGTGAAGAATCTGACCAGATAGCTCCTTTAGGGAGTAGTCTGGCCCCGAGGTTATAAAACTTTTTTTCATGCTCAACTCAGCTGAGCATGAATTTTTACTTGCTAATAAATAGCAAATTACTGATAAGTACAGTTGGTTTCTTGCTCACTTTAGCTGAGTATGAAATTTTCGCTACTTATGAATATGAGAATGCCAACATTAGTTGGCATTTTCATATTTATCAGCAGAGAAAATTTCATGCTCAGCTTATCTGAGCACAGAAAAGTTTATAAGCTTGAGCCAGGTCTGTGGCTGCACTGTTTTCTCAAACCTGTATGTCTCAATACTCAGGATTTCAGGCATTCAGCCAGTTCATCTAACATAAAACATTATGGAAAGTTTTGAAGATTTGGCCATGAAATTGTTATATACATTTATCTTAATGAGAATATGAAAATTTGTGTGTACATGAGGTTAAGATCGTTCTATGACGTGTGACTCAGGACTCTAATATTTTCAAACCTCTTCTCAAAAACCACTGTGCAGACTGTAACCAAATTTCCTATAGAATCTCCAGGGGCTGCGGGAACGAAAACTTGTTCGAAAGGTCCAGGTCACATGACCAAAATGGCAGCAACACTCATATATGGTAAAACCCTTAATTTTTTTCTCCAGAACCAGTTGACTGATGACCTTGAAACTTGGTATGCAGCAATGAGTCATTAAGTAATACCAAGATTGTTAAAATGATGGCCATTGGTTGACCGTTACCTTATAACGGCAAGGTCAAACATGGGAAAACGCTGGAACATAAGATTCCATGGAAAGGTTTGAAACTTTGGCCCAAGATTGTCCAAATGATGACCTTGGACTGAACTTGACATTTTTACGGCAAGGTCAAATTTGCTCTTTGGTACTTTGACATGGGAAAATGCATAAATATAATAATTCGTGGAACTTGTATAAGATTTTGGTGCAGAAGTTAATAAATACAGTAAAATCAATAAGTACATGAACGTTTTAGCAGTAGAAGTCAAGATCAATCTTTGGCACTTAAGCAATGTGTTTCATATTTTGAGAATTTCAAACTATCAGGTTTGTTCAAATGATGACCCTATTTGACCTTTTCACTCGTGAGCGATTCAAGGCCTCATGACCCTCTTGTTTATATCATTATTTTTATAATTATTATCTTATCATTATTATTATTATTATTATTATTATTATCATCATCTTAATCGGGGCGTAACTAGGGGTAATTACATGTTACGCACAATTATGCTGGGTAAGAATAAGAGTTTAGGCCCAAAAATATTTCATGTAGTCGCGTCAGTTTGCAGTTCCTATTGAGTTCTTGTCCAATTTACAAAATTTCAGCATCATGGTATATGCAGATGCGTATTGAAATTGACAGAATTTCAATACGCATCTGCATATTTGCGTATAGGCAGTCACACCCTTGTTATTTTCTAGTCTTGTCAAACGTCTGGGACGGGGAGGAGAAGGAGAGATGCACCGGAGCATCGTGAAGTGGTTACGTCAATCATAGTTGAAGACGGAGACAAGAGGTTCCATATTGGACAAGCCGACAAAACGACTGCTGAAGGTAATATTGAATGCATAACCCACAAGCTAGTCTGGCCCGGATCCAGACCACCACGTACTTGTGGGGCTCTGAATAACTGGTGGGGCTGAGAGGTGCTGAGATACATGTGTGTGTGTGTGTGTGTGTGTGTATGTGTGTGTGTGTATGTGTATCTTTGTGTGTGTCTTTGTGTGAATGTGTGCTGGTGGGGGGGGGGTAATAAGTAATAAGTTTAGGTCTTGACATGCAGTATACCTTGATTCAAATGAAATGTCAGGGCGGTGACAAATATGCGCTGCCAATATCTGTCAAATTCGACCAGTCCACCAGAAGATTCGGTAGAATAAGTTTTGCACGCTTGTTCAAGTTCACTAAGCATAACGCATTGGTATTTTATCTCATGTCACCAGATTTACTGTCATATATGAGAGACTATCTATGCTAATACAAGAAAGACGGTGCAAAAAGACCATTGCGTACATGAAAACATTTATGCACTGTTAGAACACCTTAAAATAAGAGCATAATGCAAAAGTCGGACACAGGCTACAAATAAATACCGACGACAATTTATTTTCGCTTATAGTTGCAAATCTCTGTTTGCTCGCAAAAGGAGACATTTCACGATGTTGAAACTTATCTGTACTCTTAAGGTGTAAACTGCCAAGAGCAAGGTTGAAAAACGTCGTATCAACGTCTAGGCATAAGCTTGAAAACCATGTTGTGTCGACGTAAAACACGACGTTGTTTCAGCTCGTCGGATGTTCTGCTGCGAAATTCTGGAGCACACTGTAGTAATTAAGACACGCCAAAATAATACCATTCATACAATGTGCAGATTATCGATCGGTGTAACAGCGAGGACTCAGATCAGCCTGCGCATCCTCCCAGTATAATCATTAGGTTTTTTCTGTTATGTAGAACATGGATTCAGACATATCACATTCTGTCAGCTTTGTCACTTGGAAAAAGTCTCTTCTTTTTGTACGTTGAAATAGAGACTCAGTGGATCATGGGAACAGTCGTTTCCGTTCAGATAGACAAGTTTTGGATCATGAGGAATAGTGAATTTGGTCACACGGGCATAATCATCATGATCAGGGGTTGGGATGCACATGTGCCAAGAGAAAAGGCACATATAGCATGTGCGAATGGCGAATACTCAGATCAGCCTGAGCATTCTAATCATCCGATTGGGTTTCGCAATCTATCCCACGTTTTGCGGTTGTCTTCAAATTACATTCAACCCCGTCTGAAGGAGTCATCCAAGAGAACTAAAAATGGTTGATTCGTGTGACCTCTTAACACATGTTCGTTTGCACTGAAGACCCCACAAAAAGGTGGTTTCTAAAGGCAGGTGACCCTTAACAGAGGTTACCACATAAGCAGGTTTGACTTATTTCGTTGCGGAAAAAAGGGTAACTTATGAGGTGTGAACAACCTTATTCCATGTGCGAAAAGGAAATACTCAGATTAGCCTGCGCATCCGATCAGTCTTCCTTTTTGCTCGTTGTACTTGTACAGATAATATGGCTAGCCACGTGCGTCTATTGTTGGCTATATCGCATGTCAAGAAGTTGCATAACGTTACGTTGGAATAGTACGTTTTGTTACAACAGAGTAATTTTTGTTACCGGTGAGTGAGCAGCGTCTATGTCCCATGCTCCTTTTTGTACAATGGAAAAGTCTAGGGGAAGGTAAAAAGATAGCCCCGCCCTGACATTTCTTTTGGATCAAGGTATACTAGCACACAAAAAGAACTGTCCATTCCTCTTTTCTCGTCTCGTCTTGCTTGTAATCTTATGGTATGATATGGATATTTACGCACAACTACGTTTGGAACATACCAGTAAACACATGCACTGTATCTTCTGTGCCCACATTAACTAAATCCGCAATTCCACCGATTTTCTTTTGCAAAAGTCACAAATGCATTCCTCTATGCATTCATTACAGCGACTAAATGTACCAGCTTAAAAAGTAACCGACAAGCTGCGAAATAATACATCCTTCCTTTTATACGTACATGGTGCATCAATCCATCCATCCATCTATCCATCCATCCATCCATCCATCCATCAATCCATCCATCCATCTATCCATCCATCTATCCATCCATCCATCCATCCATCCATCCATCCATCCATCCATCCATCCATTTAGTTTCTTCTTTTATCATATGACGTTATTCAATGGATGACGTCGTGTCATAAATATTGTATGACCACACGTATAATAACACTTGGGCGCGTACACGTTACGTCACTGACAACGTCCGTGTCAGCTATGCGTTTCCTTTATATGGAAATAATGTTCAGTTTGAAGGCGATAGAATCCCATTGATAACCAGAATCTTACACGAGTGGTCATTTCATATGAAATTTATAAAACTCACCGAAGGCTCGTTTCATAAATTTCATATGAAATGACAACTCGCGTAAGATCCTCTTTTTCTGTTGCAGAATCTTCAAAGATCACTGGTATGATGATCGTGGCTATTGTTGTGTCGTCCGTGATTGGTCTTCTGTTGATCATCTGTCTGACCGTTATGATTGTAGCCTGCCGCTCGAGGCGACGCCGAGGTGAAAGTGCCCAGCAAAACTACAATAACTTCAGCAATCCCCCGTCTGTGATCATTCCAACGGAGAAGAAATAGGACTATTTTATCTTGAATTTCGAAATATGAAAGTTGGCGCTAATTGAGCGTATTTTTTCCCAGACAACTGCTGTAAAACACATATTTTTGGCGGTATCTTTATTTTGGCTGTATTGGCGGTTAAGACAAAGGCCGCCAAACTATATTTAAATCCGCCAATATATGATTTTAAACAAGTTTGCCTATTTTAACAGAACTTCAGCTAACAAGGATTACATGTACCTGATGAGTAGTTTAGATAGTTTCTATGTGGCAATGCCTTTCGATCAACTCCTATATATAGGCAACGAACACTTTTCAAATTGCCATAGGCTTATAAAATCAGGTTTAAACTCAGCAGTAAGTTTATTGCTTCAAAAGAATCAGCAAAGTTTGGATTGCCTTAGCGAAAGAATTGCTTTTTTTATAATAATAATGAAATATGTTTGTTAATATTAATATTGTTCATATTGCTCTGATCTAATAAAGCATGTATAGTAAGAGTAGTTCGTTTCTTTGGTTGTATATGTAAATAGTCTTGGAACATTCATGATGAAATGTCCCGGCAGGCATACAACGTTAAATATAGGAATCACACATAGTTTTTCATGCATTAACGATTGCAAGGTCCCGTAGGAGATGTTAGAAACCTCGGCCTGCGGCCTCCGTTTTCAACATCTCCCTCGGTACCTAACAAATGTTAATACATTGGAAAAATGTTTGATCTTTATTATTGCATATATTCAACTACGATGCTACAAAAATAAAGGAAATGTTTGGGCACTATTTTTCTGCCCCATCGCCATTACCTTGCTGATTCCTACACGCACTGTGCATGTCTATTTTTGTCCAACATTTAGCAGCAGTTCACAAGTCATAATCATGTTCATGAACGTTTTCAATGATGTCGTCTGCATTTCGATTTTTCCAATGTCCAGATTTATATAATTCTTCCGTACAAGTCTTTTATCGATTGCTGCAAATGCAATCTTGGCGCTTGTTTATGTACTGACAGAGTATTGTCCTGCAACTTGCATTCGAAAAGTCGCAAAGGCGGTCATTACAGCAAGTGAAAGCCTTGTTAATACATGGTTTTGTGTTTGTTAAAACATGCCTATTAATAGCGTGTGACACCATACTCAATATTATTACATAGAAAAGGCAGTGCCGAACGCTATTAACAGCCATAAATTAACCAGCGAAAACCCGTGTTTTAACATCATGGAAATTCATGTGCTGTTAATGCACGACTTTGGCGCTTTTCATATGCAAGATTCAGGACAACACATCATCAATACAGAAGCAAGCGGCGAGTTTGCAGTTGCAGGTATGGATAAAGGACTTGTGTGCAAAACTATACCAATTCGGCCTCGGTTTTCAACAGCTCCCTCGGGACTTGGCAAATGTTAATGCATGAAAATCCGTGTTTGAGCCCTATATTGAAATAACGTTGGTTCAAGGTTATGACGTGGAATGACCTTTGATCCAACGTTGATTCAATGTTATATGCCGAGTGGGGTGTTGTTTGTTGACTACTATTGTTGATTCAATGTTGAATCATCGTTGTGTATTCACTGGGGGTGTGTTTCTTTATTTGTTAATGACAATTACACCAGAGACCAGGTTTGACTGTATTCGATTGCAATTGAAGCAAGAAATCACAGAAAGCGGTGTCGCACCTGCGAGGATTAAGTCACACAAGTTCCAATTGGTATTGAAAACTATATCGCCTGCGCTGACGCAGGTGTTACAAAGGCAGGTGTGACAAAAATAACGAAGTTAAACATGTGAAAAAAGGTGGCAAAAATTCATCTGAAAATTATGTGTAAACAATATGCACATCTTCGGACCATGACCAAAGCATATGTGAAGTTTCAATGGGATTGTCCAACAAATGTAGGAGGGGGTAAGGAGAGGAACTGAATAAGCAGTTATTGCTTCCGTTCCCATCCTAACTTGAACTACTCGAACTATTTATATGTAATATGTAACTGAAGAAGCGAATAAAATATGTTTAAACCAAATGTAGGAGGAGTTGCGCTCACAAGACACCCACTATGGAAGGTATTGTGTAAAACAAATTACTAAGTTAAACATGTAAAAAAGTAGCAAGAATTAATCTGAGAATTATGTGCAAATAATATGCACATTTATATACCCTGGCAATAACATCTGTGAAGTTTCAAAATCATTGGCCAAAAAATGTAGGAGGAGTTGCGCTCACAAGACACCCACTGTAGAAGGTAAAAAACTGACCATGTTAAACATGTTAAAAAAGTAGCAAAAATTGATCTGGGAGTTTTGTGCAAACAATATGCACATTGCGCGTTTGATTGCACGTCCAAAATATCAACTACTGTGTTAAAGCTTTCCTAGACAAATTTAATGGCTGGGATGAAATATATATAACAGTAATGTCATATTTATATAATTAAAAGATTTATTAGTAGTCACTGTATCAAATAATATATATGTTTCGCACAGAAACGTCCATAAATAAAACAATTTACACAGCTGAGTCATTGGCCGTCAAGGAACACTTTCAAGAACTTTCGGCAAGAGAGAAAATGTTGATTAAAAGTTTGGATTATACAGAGGATCTTACATGAGTGCTCATGTATTATTGAATTTATTAAACGAGTTGGGGAAAAAGATAAGATGCGAGGCTTTGCCGAGCATCTTATCGTTTTCCCCAACGAGTTTAATAAATTCAATAATACATGAACACGAATGCAAGATTCTATTCATCATATGACACTAAAATCATATTTTATTAGCAGAGTTTGCACTAAAACGTCACGATTTCACCATTAGAAAACGCAACGTTTTTATGGACGTAAACGCATAACGTTACGACGTAATTTGCATATTTAATCCACTAGTGGATTATCGTTTTTAATGCATGGCTTTATTACACTCTCAGAAGCGACGTCATATGATAAACATGTATCTGTTTACGATCGATCATCAACACTGGTTACAGGTATTCAACATTGATTCCAGTCTTTCCGCACGCACATTTGTACAATAGCTATAAAAATTCAGCTTAAAACTTTATGTCAGTGGGTATACCTCCATTTTTTTCTCTCGCCATTTTTCAAAGAGGAAGAGCAATTGTGGCTTCCTTTTTTGCTTCCCTAGAAGATGCAGTACCCAAGGGCGTAGCTACCTATACGGCAAATACGCAAGTGCGTATTGAAATTTTGTCAAAATTGACAAAATTTCAAAACGCACCTGCATATTTGCATGCTGAAAATTTATAAATTAGACAAAATTTCAATACCAATTGCCAAAGTGGCTGAAATACTAGCTTTCCCTTCAAGTAGTAGAGAATAAAACATGGTTGTGCGTATTATGAAATTTTCCCTAGTTACGCCCCTGAGTACCTTCAACAGGAGGTCTACTCTGAAAGAAAAGAATTTGCTGTAGAAGCAAATTCTTTCCTTTAAAAGTGGACCTCCATTGAGTAGGGAGCAAAAACGAAAATGGCAGAATTAATTTCCCTTGAAAGTGTACCCATTCACTTAAATTGAATTTGAAATTTGTTCACAAGTCTTTCCAAGTTAAGTTTTTCCTCGTAGTGGTAGTCGAAGGGTAAGCTTCGTATGGTTACTGACAGTTAGTATCGAATCTGAACTTTGTTCTCAAATCCTTCCGCGGGCACTTTATGTTTCTTCTCCCTCTTGCGCCGTATCCTGAACACAATGCAACAAGTGGCCACAACAAGTAGTGCCAGGACAACGCCACCGGTCACACACACGCCAATGAGGACATCCTTGTATAGGCCTGTTGATGTACAAACACAAATAATTATTAATTAACGAATAACGTTAGTAATACAGAACGTATATGGCAAAAGCAGTCCACATCATACCAGTCATAAACTGGGCTTAATTTGACAACCTAGACCAAAACAGGCCAACTCGGCCAGTACAAGCCAAACTCGGCCAAAATAGGCATAACTCGGTCAATAAAATCATCAGGTGGCCAATATCAATGACGTCAAACTCGGCCAATATCAATGACTTTAATTGATAAAATGGTCATTAACTTAATCAAGAAATTTCCAATTGGCCCAGTGTTTGGTCCTCGGACTACTGTATTGGTCCTTGGCCTTCGGCCTCGGGCAAGTACAGCAGACCTCTGACCTGTAACTTTCGGCCTCGGGCCAATACAGTAGACCTCGAACCTATAGTTGACCGGTAAGAAATTACCATTATCATTTTAATCTTCGGCAACAAGAAGCACACCGAAGAAACGAAAGTAGCAGACTCATGTTTTGAGAATAAATTATTTCTCTGAGATACTTTGACGTGTACTTTACTATCTGTGGAACCCGGCAGTTTCTTGTATGAATAGTATCCCAGTCTAGTATGCATAACAAACTCTTGCAGCTTTTAATAACGTCCTCGTGAGGTTATAAGACGTAACTCGTACCTGAGCCATCACGCGATTCTGACATTATGCTGAAATCACCGACAGCTGCAAGAGTATACTATGTAAGCAACGCATACCATTGCTAGTTCATCCAACTATACATAGCAAACCCTTGCAGCTTTTAATCTCATAAGACATAACTCGTACATAAGCCATCACGCCATCCTGTTGATGTCACTATGATACATGTATCACCGACAGATGCAAGAATATTCTATATATGATTCAAGAAGGGCAGTTGTCAGTTACTGGCGAAAGTATGTGCACTTAGTACTGGTTAACCGCTTAGGAGGTCTAAGCCTGCCCAGGAATAGTGTGGTTAGGTTAACTGGCCGTCCCGACATGACCTTAGTTGTTTACCGTGGACGTTAAGCATTAAAAAAAATCAATCAACGCATACCGTTACTAGTTCATTATTTATTCGCTATGGTGGTATATCTCTGCCACGAGAAGCTAGGTAGCTACCTCTTGGCAGAAATATGCAACCATATTGCAAATAAATTGGATCTGTCAGGTTGGTTCCTGGAGTATGGAATGCATAATATTTTTCATGATTTTTTTTTAAATTGTCAGAAAGCACTTATAAAAAGGAAATAGATAAGTTTCATTAAAAAGTGTAACGCCAAAAGAATTTAAAAATTTGTTTTGCGAGGGGTTCCCTAACTCTGCTTCGCACACCAATTAGCGCTATTTTTAGTTCATGCCAAAAATAGATAACGTGGCTGACACCCTGCTGCATTTCATTTTGGGCTACTTTTAACCTGTTCGCCATACCAGGGCCTCTAGGAGAACTCACAACAAAAGAAAAATTGACCTTTTAGAGAATGACGCTAGAAATTACGCACTTATAGACATATGACAAATTTTTTTTAGAACTGGAATTCCAAGGCATTGCCTAAACCAAAGAAAGTAAACCAGAGAAAATCGACAATTTTCAACAAAATCCAACGTTTTTCTCAGTAGCAACAGTTTCAGAAAAATAAGAGTATTCAATACCACACAGAAAAAGACAAAATTATTTTGTGAACAGAATTGGTATCCTTAGTTCAGGAACCTACCTTTAACAAGAATTTAAAGAAAAGAACAACCTGTGCATACAGAGGTCAGGGCCTTCTCTATTCGCCTAGGCCGTGGTCTGTGTCTTCACATATTTTTGCTCTAATCTCATTCAATAATTCTAAAACGCTTACCAGTGCTTGATTCTGTTTCTTTCTTAGGGTCATATACCCTAAGCGTCACGGCCACGTCATCTTCGTCTTCATCTGTGACGTCACGTCGACGACGTCGTTTTGCAGTTACACACGACTAAAATAAAAAAAAATAAAAATGTAATAGATAGAGGATCTTACATGAGTGCTCATGTATTATCGAATTTATTAAACGAGTTGGGGAAAAAAGATAGGATGCGAGGCTCTGCCGAGCATCTTATCGTTTTCACCAACGAGTTTAAAAAATTCAATAATACAGGAGCACGAATGCAAGATTCTATTTATCGTATGACACTAAAATCGCATTTTATTAGCAAATTTTCACCTAAAACATCACGATTTTGCCATTAGAAAACTCGACGTTTTATGGACGTCAACGCATAACGTTACAGCGTAATTTGCATATTTAATCCACTAGTGGATTATCGTTTTTAATGCATAGCTTTATTATACTCTCAGATGCGACGTCATATGATAAAATCAAGTATTTTGATTTCAGGAGTCAAAAGCTGTTATAGTCAAACTTAGGCGTCAACAATTGCTGAACGATGTCTCCGGCTTCAGAGGATAGGCGTTTCTTTTCTGCCACATGGTTAAAGGAAAGTTTGTGGCTGAGTTAAACTGTGAAATTACATGTACTCTATTTATCAAGTTTAAAAACTACCGTAAGAATTCCCCATTCGCAAGTCAAGGTTACTATGTCCACTTCGTTCCTTAGGTAAGGAACAAAGTGGACTTAGTACTCTTGGCTTGCGAATATGTAAGAACTCTTGAAACTGTCGCAATTGTCTGGCCTGAATCTACAATATTTGCTCAGACCTTTACATGTGTATGTCCTCATATCAAGATTTTTTTTACGATATTTACAATTTTATATTTTACAAACTGTTTCAATCAGTGGGTTTTTGCTATTATAAAGCTCTGAAATAGACATATGAGCCGCGACACGACAAAACCAACAATGTGGTTGGTCGCCCACCGTAGGCTCAGATCAGCCTGGGCATCCACCCAGTACGATCAAACTCTTCGTTAAGTGCTCAAAGGGTAGATAAGAGACTAAGCTACCTCCATGCGGACAGCGAAGGCTCTGATCAGACTGGGCGGATGCCCAGGCTGATCTGAGTCTGCACTGGGCGCACAACCACATTGTTGGTTTTGTCATGTCGCGGCTCATATAGAAGGGCTATATTGATAATGCTCCGGCCGCGACACGACAACACCAACAAAGTAACATACGTCGAGCCCAGACTCAGATAAGCCTGGGCATCCGCCTAGTCTGATCAGTCTCCTGTCCGCATGGAGCTAATTCAGATCCTTAGCCCTCCTTTAAGCCAACAGCGACGACTCGCGTCAAACTGGGCGGCTGCCCAAGCTGATCTAAGTGTTCGCTGTTCGCACATGCCACTTTGTTTGTTTTGTCGTGTCGCGGCTCAATTTCTAAGCTGCAAAGTAGACTTATCCCAGTGGAACATCCCTGGAATGCGTCATAAAGGTAATAACCACTCGAGCCGAAGTCTTGGGATGTTAGTTATTAAGGAAGTTTCTAAGAACAACGAAAAGGAGAATTTTTTGTATTGCAACATACACAACTCAAGGATACAACGTGTCTCCGTGGCCTAATGGATAAAAGCGCTGACTCTTTAAAAGCATTCGGTCTTTCATACATTGTATCTACGGGTTCGAGCCTTGGTCGGCGCGCCCAAGAGAAAAAGCCAAGTTCTGCTTGTGAGCTCCCCGGATTATGTCCGCCGCTGCTTAACGATCGGCTCGACATACATGACATAGTGAAATATTTTTAAAAAGGCCATAAAGCCCAGAGAGAGAGACAGAGAGAGAGAGAGAGAGAGAGAGAGAGAGAGAGAGAGAGAGAGAGAGAGAGAGAGAGAGGGGGAGTTTCCACCGCTAAGGTCGTAAAGCCCAGAGAGAGAGAGAGAGAATAAGGAGACGTATTTGTTTTCTTTAGGCTCCTGTTTCGAGACTATTAAGGAAACTTACATCCATACACTTCGCTTCGCCCGAGGTGTAGCAGTACCCAAACTTTGAGCGGACATGGATGAAATTCGAATTTTCGTAGAGCCATGCTTGGAAAACTCCAGTCTCATGTACAAAAACATCCGCTGAGGACAGGGAGGCCACATACTTGTAGTTGTCATCCGGAGAATAGATGTTGTTGCTTATCGTGCACCTGCAGAAACAGAACTTTAAAGATTTAACCCATTGATGCCCAGTGGACTATTCTATAGCTATCAAATGGATGGAGAGGGGTCCAAATCACGAGCTGCCGCTGCTGTCCCCAACAGCAGCTGCTGATCTCCCAACAGCAGCTGCTACTTCGACAATAGCTGCTGCTGAGGATTTCTCTGTAAATTATAGTTTTTGACTAAAATTCATGCAGGAAAGTATGTGTGAAGCCGTCATACTCTAATATATTGCAAATTCTACCTAATGAACGATTGCTACATGCCTGGATTTGAAACAAAAAACAAAAATGCCAATCTATTGATATATGAGAGTGCAGCTGCATGTATAGAAAGTGTGAGACATTAGCAGTTCTCGTTCATTTTACAAGTATTCGCTTTTTAAAAAAAATGCCAACCCTCATTGGGCATACCGTTTAAAAGACAAATTTATGTGTAGGGAAAGAGTTTTTTGTGTGTTTTTAATCAGCTAAGTGCTTGGGTGGAGCATTAATGCTAAACAATATCTTGCAATCATTTATGGTATTTATACACAAGAAAATACTGAAAAAATACGGAGAGTCAAACGTCATGTAACATTTTCAGTAGTGTTGTCATTGGGTTTTTGCAAATTTCAAACTGTAAATTCTTCAGTGAAAAGGGTTTATCCTACCATCGGTTGTCTCCTCACAGCAGGCACACAGAGTTGAATCAACACTGACTCAACGTTGATTCCACGTCGTGACATTGAATCAAGGTTGTGTCAATGTTGATTTAACGCGAGGTGCCCAGCTAACGCTTTTCTGTCCAGTCGGAACGTATAGGGAAGCTAAATGCAGCGAGTTGGATTTACGGCATATATTTCATTTATTTTTTTTCTTTCTTTTTGCGATAAATACACGTAACACAGACCAAGGATTGATTCGGAGACAAGTCTTAGAATGTTCGAATGGGTCAACTGCTTAAGAAATGACATTTTCAGGTTATATTTTTTATTCTTTTCCCACTTTTTTCTCAGAAAAGACCTGCGATTTTACGATCTGTTCAACAGGTTTCAGTCATAAATATACATGTATCCGGTCGATGGGAGGGTGATGATGATAGGTTGCGGGCTATGGAACCCCGTTTACGATTAAAAAAGACTTTTTTTTTGCGAGAACTTAAACGTTGAAACTATGTCGCCTGATCATGTTCAACTGGCCAGAGCTAACAGTTGTAAGAGTTTGATTTTGAGAGAGTCTTTATTTAAAGATTGACAGTTATAAGCAATTCCAGCAATGCACCATATCAACTAGACTACATGTATGAAGCTTGCTTAAGGGTTCTTGAGGTATATGATAATATATTCCGCAACACCTTCTGTCCATCCGCCAGTCTATGCGTCCGTCTGTCACCAGCGGATTTCCTATATCTTACGTAAGTAATATAAGATAGATATCACCGAAATTCTATGAGGTGCCGGTTAACTATTCATTATCGTTTTATGATATCGATAAGTGAAAAAGTGCTATCCACTATACAAGTAAGCGACATCCATAATTATTCATGAATATCCGTGATTCGACTTATAGATGTACAGTATTCGAAGTATGAATATCAACTAGTCTAACTACTTTATGGATATCACCGATTCGATTCATGAATATCCATAAATCGATTTATATATATCAACAAATTTGCCCATTTATGGATATCACTAAGTCAAATTATTGATGTCAATAAATCGAAACTGTGATATTTATAATTCGAATTAGTGCTATCCATTTCTCATTTAGATTATTGGATATCCACACTTTGGATTATTGATATCCATAATTTGTGGACTGCCTGCTGTTGAAGTAAGGTAGTGATAGTGGTATCTGCTCCTACTACTGTAATGATATCTGTATTTGCCATCTATTGGTGGACTGCTTGCTGTTAAAGATAGGTAATGCGAGTGACAGCTGTTGATACTGCTGGAGTGATATCTGTATCTGCCATCTGTTGGTGGACGGCCTGCTGTTAGAGATAGGTAGAGAAAGTGACATCTGTTAATACTGCTGTAATGATATCTGTATCTGCCATCTGTTGGTGGACGGCCTGCTGTTAAAATATAGGTAATTAGAGTGACTTTAGTTTTATTGCTGAAATGATATCTGTATCTGGTGATGGTAATGATAACAGGGGCTGCTACTGGAACAAAACTTACCGTTGATAGTGCTACTGACCACCATCAGCAGCTGCCAAAGAACCATCAGCAGCTGTTGCTTTCATCAAATGATGCAGCAAAAACTATTCTTACTACTTATAGTAGCCGATGATGCCCCTCTGTTCTTCCATATCGTCAGATGATACGGTAACTTATGATAACAGCAGGAGCTGCTAATGCCACCACCATCAGCAGCTGCCAAACACAATCAGCAGCTGCAAAACCACCATCAGCAGCTGATGCTTTTATCAGACGCAGCTGCAGCAGCAGCTGCCATACCGCCATCAGCAGCTGATGCTTTCTTCAAAAGCAGCATCAAAAGTTTTTCCTACTACTAATGGCAGCAACTTATGTCCTTTTTGTTCTCCGATATCGGCAGATGATGGTGTCATTAACAGTAAGAGCAAAGCTGCTTATGTCACCACCGTCAGCAGCTGCAAAACCACCATCAGCAGCTGCAAAACAACCATCAGCAGCTGTTGCTTTTATCAGACACAGCTGCAGCAGCTGCCATACCGCCATCAGCAGCTGATGCTTTCCTCCAAAGCAGCATCAAAAGTTTTTCCTACTACTTATGGCAGCAGCTTATGTCCTTTTTGTTCTCCGATATCAGCAGATGATGGTGTCATTAAAAGTAACAGCAGCAGCTGCCAAAGAGCCACCTCCATCAGCTCCTGCCAAACCACCATCAGCAGCTGCTTAACCAACATCAGCAGCTGATGCTTTTATCAACGCAGCTATACCGCCATCAGCTGCTGATGCTGATTAACTGTAACATCAGAAGCTGCTTATTGTACCACTGATAATAACAGCAGCACCTGCTTGTGCCACCAGCATCAGCAGCTGCCAAACTACCATCTGCAGCTGCTCAACCACCATCAGCAGCTGATGCATTTTTGAAAAGCAGCTGCAGCAGCAGCTGCCATACCGCCATCAGCAGGTGATGCTTTCCTCAAAGCAGCATCAAAAGTTTTTCCTACTACTAATGTCAGCAGCTTATGTCCCTTTTGTTCTCAGATATCGGCAGATAATGGTGGCATTTACAGTAACATCAGCAGCTGCTTACGATACCACTATCGGCAGCTGCCAAAGAACCATAAGCAGCTGTTGCTTTCATCAAACGATGCAGCAAAAACTATTTTTACTACTTATAGTAGCCGATGATGCCCCTCTGTTCTTCCATATCGGAAGATGTTGTAGTCACTGATGATAACAACAGCAGCTGCTTATGCCACCACCATCAGCAGCTGCCAAACCACCATCAGCAGCTGAGGTTTTTATCAAACGCTGCTGCAGAAGCTATTCTAACTACTAATAGCAGCAGTTGATGCCCCTCTGTTCTTTCATATCGGCAGATGATGTGGTCACTGATGATAACAGCAGCAGCTGCTTATGCCACCAACATCAGCAGCTGCCAAACCACCATCAGCAGCTGTTGATTTCATCAAAAGCAGCAGAAAAAACGATTCTTACTCATGATGGCAGCAGGTGATGTCCCTCTGTTCTCTGATTACGGCAGATGATGTTGTCAATAAAACTATCATCAGCAGTTGCTTTGTACACCAATATCAGCAGCTGCCAAACCATCAGCAGCAGCTGATGTTTCCATCAGCAGAAGCGGCAAAAGATATTCTAACTTCTAATGGCAGCAGCTGCTGTCCCTCTGTTCTTCGACATCGGCAGACGAAGTGGTCACTTATATTAACATCAGCAGCTGCTTATGACACAACCATCAGCAGCTGCCAAACCACCATCAGCAGCTGATGCTTTCATCATAAGCAGCATCAACAGATTTTTTCTTACTACTGATGGCAGCAGCTTATGTCCTTTTGTTCTCCGATATCGGCAGATGATGGTGTCATTAACAGTAACATCAGCAGCTGCTTATGATACCGCCATCAGCAGCTGCCGAAGAACCATCAGCAGCTGATGCTTTCGTCAAAAGATGCAGCAAAAGCTATTCTTTCTTCTTATGGCAGCAGCAAGTGTTCTTCTGTTATGTTGAGGCAAATATCTATATACCGTGAGAATATGGAGTCGGTATTTCTGCCTAACAACTTTGGGGTAGTACTGTGTGCACTTAAAAATATGACACTCACCAGAAGGTAGAAAACATAAAATGCCTTGAACGTTAAGATGAAATACTAGAGGGCTCAACTACATATAGTATGTTGAATTGTTGGTCCTCCTTATTTGGTCAGGCTTGCTTCTATCTTAAGTAGCGTGAGAATAGGGAGTGCCAGTATATATGATACCCTGGGGGCGGAGACCTTTACCAGGGATTTGATATTAATAATGTCCCCACAGTGCAGGGCATATACCAGGGCTTTGCAGAGTGAAAAGTCAATATCTCCGCTATTCCCCGGCCCCAGGGGGGCGTGGTTGCAAATGACTGGTGCATTAGCTCTCAACTTAAGTATCAAACTGTCCTGAAATATCGCACTATTTCTTCTATCATATTGGCTCTCTTATGCTTTGTACAAGTTTATACACATAAGTATTTGTCCGTTTAGCCCCAATCAGCACCCCCGGGCAGGTCAATAGCCCTGTCTAACACTAAACACGAACAATAGTGTTGTACGGACTAACGAACAAATACTGTCCTGCAGACAGACAGACAGACGAACAGACCCAGATAAGGACAGACAGACGGACGACCAGTCCCAGTCGAGGACAGACAGACAGACGAACAATAGCAAACCTTCTCCCCACGGGTTCTTCTTTTGAGCTTGTCTGAGAATATGAAAAAAAAGTAATTTGTATTCAATGATTTTATTTACATTAATGAAAAATGGCATGATTTCAGATAATGTTTCCTCTATAGCCTAACACTAACTAGCAAGCTTATTTTAGTTTAAGTGAACGTATTTTGCAGCCCAACCCCAGAGTTAGGGGGTGAGGAAATTTAGCAAAGATCAGATTTCAGAAATTTGAGATCAAGTAAAACATGGTAGGCCTACTTGTGTTCCTGAGAAAGACTTCTTAGGCAAAACTTGGTATCTTAATTGTATCAGAATATACAATCACACTTTACCACAGCATATAAATTATTATAAGTATAAACCAGATATTATAGACAAATACCAACTTCATTAGCATAATTTCCAATTCTCAGCCGTTTTTACTAAATTATACTAACAACACAAAATGAAAGCACATGAGATAATACATAATTCAGGCAGATTATATTGCTAATTGAAGAACGGCTTTTGAACCTGTATGTCACCGCTGGGGTTTTGAGATTAGATTCATAACAAACCTTCCACCCTCGCCCGTGGGTTCTATATATAAAGATGGAGCCTGAAATACATTATGAAATGTATTTAGAAGATGGTACAAGTACAAATAACAAGATGAAACAATGACGATGTTGTCACATCAGTGACCTAATGGCAAATGCCTGAAAACATGTTAAAACAACACAATGAAAGTCATGGTGGATGGAACCAAACTCTTTGAATTCGACTTGTTTATTATCCCACCTTGCAGTAGATTGCTTTGTTATGATATACAGCTGTCTTTGAACTCATAAAACTAAGCTAAAACACAGTATTACTAAGTATGAACAAAGGTCCTAACATTATGATAAGTATCATACATTTTCACGCTATGTAATCACGTGACCTAATTGTACTACGACAGATGCTGCTTTGGTAACCGTACTGCTTAATTGGAACGACTTCCGCAGAACGGCGTTTGCACCATGTGCGTATTTTGAAGAATTCCTTCTCTAATATAGCCAGAAAGATGAAAGTTCTTGCACAAATAATTACACCATATATTTTGGTTCTTGCAGCAGAGGTGTCATTTTGAATGGATGGAAAAGAAATGAGAATATCGCAATTTAACGGGTTTGAGTTAGTCGTTTACCACGATTGTTGTACGAAAAAAGTAATTTTTTACTTAGAAATACAACGAAAAAGACAGAGAAAAGTCTGTCTATGGTGCGACAGAAAGTGCATTTTCCAAATTAAATAGAGTTTAGCTTGACTAGATTAATATTAAATGAGAAAAATAGGATTTTGCGTAGGAAAAAGTGAACTGCTTTCCTAGCACGAAACAAATCCAACTGAACTGCATTTTTGGTTTCCAGGAGTCTGTTACTGCGACTACAGAATGACCAAAAGTTATTCAAATGAAACAGAATAAACTGCAAAATACCTAAAATTTACAGATTACAGTACTAAGTATTGCTGTATTACAGTGTACTAGTATAGGGTGACATGCGATGATGCATGTGTTAGTGCATGTGTTCCTGTAAGTGTCAAACTTGCTGGGAAAGTGGTGTTTTCCCTTTTTTGTCTTGCTGATAAACACTTTAGCTTGAAATAAGGGCAAATCTGGATAGTGAAGCAACGTTGTATAAAGGGCGGGACACTGTCAAAGGGAGTAGGGGTCACTATAGGCCGGCAACCCGACCGTAGGTATTCAGACAAGCAGAACCTCGCGTAAGGGTCATACTAAACACCGAAGAGAAAGGAACACCCGAACGGTTCCGGGGTTAGGATCATTATAGAAGTCTATGGTAGCAACAATTATAGTTCACGCTGCCCTTTATGGGCACCCCTCATGTAAGGAGTAAAACTTTTCTTCATCTACACTAGTAACACGCGAAAATATACGTTTGCTATGGTTACGCATACATGAAGTGACCTGACAGGGTGGGGGCTATCGATTTGTTTCAGTGCATTATAAAACAGGTAAAGCAACATGTTCGTAACCAATCAGGGAAAAGATATTGCATGTATGTACATGTATATGCTAAACGGCTACATAGCCTATGGCACTGAGGCCCTCCCAGGGGTTTTGAGGAGCTGGGGGAGAAAAGCCATTTATTTTTAGGGAGCTGGGGAGCACTTGCAATTATTTTCAGGGAGCTGGGGAGCAAGTTTTGAATTTTGGGGAGCTGGGGAGCACTGTCTGCCAGAATGTGATTTCCTAAATTATTTTGGCTTCTGGGGGCTGTGTCCCCCCCCCAGTTTCCTCTTTATATGAATTATTTCCATCTGTTATAGTACATTCCTATGTTCTAGCGACACAAAATGTCTAACTGGCATGCACCAGACACTTGCAAAAAACTTAACTGAAAAACAGACCTCAATATCCATTCTAATCACATTCTCTGTTATGCATGTGCAGCACTAAGAAAGATAGGGACTCTTGCAGAATAATTTGCTTTTAACAATTAGTAGATCATTGCATTTAGATCCTATACATCAGCAACAGAAAGCTGCCTTTTTCTAGAACAGTTTGTACTTCCCTCCTATAAGAATCAGATACGTACTACTCGGTTAGACTGATTTAGCATAAGGATTTCTGTTTGAAAATCAACAGTTTCAATCAGGTCTGTTCTGTCATGAGCGCAAAAGCCCACTGAAATTCAGTAGGGGCTTCAGGTTCCAAAAACAAGCAAAGTTCTGAACCAAGTTGTACAAGCAAAGCAAGCAAAGTTCTGAACCAAGTAGCATAAGCAAAGCAAGCAAAGTTCTGGACCAAGTAGCATAAGCAAAGCAAGCAAAGTTCTGAACCAAGTAGCATAAGCAAAGCAAGCAAAGTTCTGAACCAAGTTGCAAAGCAAATCAAGCAAAGTTCTGGACCAAGTTGCACAAGCAAAGTTCTGGACCAAGTTGCATAAGCAAAGCGAGCAAAGTTCTGGATCAAGTTGCATAAGCAAAGCAAGCAAAGTTCTGGACCAAGTTGCATAAGCAAAGCAAGCAAAGTTCTGGACCAAGTTGCATAAGCAAAGCAAGCAAAATTCTGGACCAAGTTGCATAAGCAAAGCAAGCAAAGTTCTGAACCAAGTTGCATAAGCAAAGCAAGCAAAGTTCTGGACCAAGTTGCATAAGCAAAGTTCTGGACCAGGTTCAAAAGCAAAGCAAGCAAAGTTCTGGATCAAGTTGGATAAGCAAAGCAAGCAAAGTTTTGGACCAAGTTGCACAAGCAAAGCAAGCAAAGTTCTTGACCAAGTTGCACAAGCAAAGCAAGCAAAGTTCTGGACCAAGTTGCATAAGCAAAGCAAGCAAAGTTCTGAACCAAGTTGCACAAGCAAAGTTCTGGACCAAGTTGCATAAGCAAAGCAAGCAAAGTTCTGAACCAAGTTGCACAAGCAAAGCAAGCAAAGTTCTGAACCAAGTTGCATAAGCAAAGCAAGCAAAGTTCTGAACCAAGTTGCACCAAGTCTAGTAAAAGTATGTTTGCAGAGGCTTATGCTATACTTGACATTTCTAATAAGCGTTTGCTTTTCCAGCTGTATGGCAGGAGAAGTTCAAGCAGATGGCACAAAAAGCAAATTATTGATGGGGCACTACTGAAGAAATGTTTATCTATTATTATATCCGCAATACAAAGGCTGTAAGAGCACACACAAAAATATTTTTAGCGTTCCCGTTAAAGCCAATGACAACTTTTAACTGCCATAGCAACCGAAGTAACGTAGCAGTTGGCATGAATCAGAACGTATTACTCCCCCATTCCACAGATGTTACATTTCGATTACTAAGGGCCAATATATCATTTGAAAATGTTTAAAATGAACGGACGGCTGACAGACACTGAACCACGGAACTATACTATGAGCTTAGCCCAGCAGAGCCAACAGCTGGCTTAATATTTGTGCAAAAACAGTTGCAGACAAGGTGTGCTGCGAAGAGACCATTTTGTAAATTTCCTGTCAGATAAGGCCAAAACAGGCATTTAAAAGGTGTGTACTTGCTTTCACCTCGGAATATGTGATTGAGAGCCCTTTCAGTATGTAAATAAAACACAAATGTTGTGGTTTGAGTAGGGAAAACATCCGAAATTTGAAATACAGATTAACAGCAAAATCAAATTGCCTAGTTTGCTGCATGTGAAAATGTGCAAAACTGACATGTACATATAGTGCAGCTAGTCAAGCATTTCGTACAGTAATTTAGTTAACCATGTATAGGTTATTCCATAACCTTGTTTCCACTGTAGTCCTATCTTCAGCTGCCCTAGTTGAGTTAGCAGTTAACTTTGAGAAAAACTAAATCCTGCAGAATTTGCATGGAGAGTAAACGATAGTAAAGTATAGACATTCAAAAAGTGTATACTTTCTTTGGCCTCTGAGTATAGTTACTTCACCGAATATCTGATAGAAATTTTATGCAGTTATACACTGAACGTGAGACATTTTAGGGAGCATGCCTGAATATTTTTGGGGAGCTGGGGAGAAGCTATATTACTTTTAGGGATTATGGGAGCATGGGCAAAATAATTTTAGGGAGCAAGGCAAAATATTTTCAGGGAGTTGGGGAGATTTGGGCATTATTTTCAGGGAGCTAGGGAGCACAGATACCCCACCCCCCTGGTAGGGCCTCAGCACTTGAATAAACATTCTTCTTCTTCACAATATAGACAGGAATTTAACTCCTGTAAAACTTCTTGCCTCTAGCAAATATGGAGTGAGAAAGATATGAGACCTAGCATACAAAATACTAATAGGCTGCAATATTCACACAATTCTGCCATTACAAGAAGTACTTAAATAAAGCAACGGTGGATCATTAGGGAGAGCAGTGTAGAGGCAGTACAGCATAGGCATCTTTTACCATACTTTAAGGCTAAGTTGAGGCGAATCGCTGTTACAGTCAAACTTGCTTATGTGGTCACTTCCATTCAGGGGCCGCCTGTATTTAGCAGCCACCTTATCTTGGTCTCTTGAACCAAACTACAGTGCAAATTAACCTGTGTTAAGAAGTCACTTGTTTGAAGCAGCCAGTTTTCATTTGGGTGACCTCTTAAGACAGGTTTTACTGTACTTTGACTGTTTGTTTTTGATTTTCGGGCCGATACGGTAGTCTGAAGTCCTAAACTGTGATACATCGTTTTACGAAAAGCAGTACAGTTGATGGAATGTAATACCTAAAAAGCAGTTCATCACAACAAAAAGCAGTACATTAAACAAAACATGCAAAACGGCCCCCTGTTCCTTTCACATATTAAATACCAGTATTTTTACAAAACATCAGTATAAATGATGTATAATACATATGTGATCATTCAAAAATAACATAATAAATCGAGAGAAAACACAAATATTTGAGATGACAACAAACTGAAGCACATGACAGATGCAGAATTCTTCAGATTGTCGCTTAAATACCGTATACACAGATTAGTTGTCAAAGTACAAAGCAGATTATTCACTGATACCACTTGCTCGATGTAAATCATTTCAATTCTGAAATAATTAGACAAGAAATAAACCAGCTTACCGTCACAACGAAGCGCGTGACAACAATTTTCCTTTACAATTAAGCAGTACGGTTACCAAAGCAGCATCTGTCGTAGTACAATTAGGTCACGTGATTACATAGCGTGATTTTACATACCTGAAATACATTATGAAATGTATTTAGAAGATGGTACAAGTACAAATAACAAGATGAAACAATGACAATGTTGTCACATCAGTGACCTAATGGCAAATGCATCGAATCATTGCATTAGCATACCATTGTTTGGTAGTGAGTAAATAATGACCGTTACAAAATCACACACTGGTCATCCTACTAACTACACTACGGCTACTTGTACTAGTAAACTAAAGGAAGGGTATATGAACGTGGACCTATAGGAAGCAGGCTATTGGATAATGGGAATGCGTTCACCCTATGACATATAGACTGCACAATAAATAGCATTTTCTGGACATAATTTTCTGAGTATTTCGCTTCAAGGGAGACTATAGATTCACACCTAATAAACCATTTATGTGATAATTCTCTTCCAACCGAGAATTCTGCTTGCCAAGTATATACTACCCTTACAACTGATATTAAAATCAGCAGTTGCTTATGACACCAGCACCAGCAGCTGCAAAAAACCACATTCAGTAGCTGCTGATGCTTTTATCAAGATCAGCAGCAAAAGCTATTCTTACTCATGATGGCATCAGCTGATGTCCCTCTGATCCGATATCAGCAAATAATCAGCAAATTAGTCATTAATACTGAGATGAGCTGTTGCTTATGATACCACCGTCAGCTACTGCAAAAACCACCATTAGCAGCTGATGGTTTTATCAAACGCAGCTGCAGAAGCTATTCTTACTAATAATAGCAGCAGAAGCTATTCTTACTAATAATAGCAGCGGGTGATGTCCCTCTGTTCTTCCATATTGGCAGATTATGTGGTCACTGATAATAACAGCAGCAGCTGCTTATGCCACCATCACCAGCTGCCAAACCGCCATCAGCAGCTGATGCTTTCATCAAAATCAGCATCAAAAGTTTTTCCTATTACTGATCGCAGCAGCTAATGTCCCTTTGTTCTCCGATATCGGCAGATGATGGTGTAATTAACAGTAGCATCAGCAGCTGCTTATGTTACCGCCATCATCAGCTGCCAAAGAACCATCAGCAGCTGATGCTTTCGTCAAAAGATGCAGCAAAAGCTATTTTTACTTCTAATAGGTAGCAAGTGTCCTTTTGTTCTTTCATATCGGCAAATGATGTAGTCGCAGATATTAACATCAGCAGCTGCTTATCACATCACCACCACATCACCACAAACAGCTGCCAAACCACCAACAGTAGCTGCTGATGTTTTCATATAAAAAGCAGCAAAAGCTATTCTTTCTCATGATTGCAGCAGCTGATATCCCATTGTTCTCCAATATCGCCAAATGATGTTGTCATTAATACGAAAATGAGCACCTGCTTACGACACAACCATCAGCAACTGCTAAACCACCATCAGCAGCTGATGCTTTTATCAAACGCAGCTGCAGAAGCTATTCTTACTACCAATAGCAGCAGCTGAGTGTCAGCTGTTGCTGCTGTTGGATTAAATATCTGTATCTACCATCTGTTTGTGGACTGCCTGCTGTTGAAGATTGGTAGTGAGAGTGTCAGCTGTTGCTGCTGCTTGATTGAATATCTGTATCAGCAGGCAGCTTGTGGATTGCCTGCTGTTGAAGATAGGTGGTGACAGTGACAGCTGTTGCTGCTGCTGCATTAAATATCTGTATCTGCCATCTGTTTGTGGACTGCCTGCTGTTGAAGAAGGGTAGTGAGGGTGACAGCTGTTGCTGCTGCTGGATTGAATATCTGTATCTGCAAGCAGTTGGTGGACTGCCTGCTGTTTATGATAGATAGTGAGAGTGACAGCTGTTGCTGCTGCTGGATTAAATATTTGTTCATGCAGTCTGTTGGTGGACTGCCTGCTGTTGAAGATAGATAGTGAGAGTGACAGCTGTTGCTGCTGCTGGATTAAATTTCTATATCTGCCATCTGCTTGCTGTTGACGATAGGTAGTGAGGGTGACAGCTGTTGCTGCTGCTGTACTAGATATCTGTATCTGCCTTCTGTTTATGGACTGCCTGCTGTTGAAGACAGGTGGTCAGAGTTACAGCTGTTGCTCCTGCTGTATTAAATGTCTGTATCTGCCATCTGTTGGTGGACTGCCTGCTGTTCAAGAAAGGTAGTGAGAGCGACAGCTGTTGCTGCTGCTGGATTAAATATCTGTATCTACCATCTGTAGGTGGACTGCCTGCTGTTGAAGATAGGTAGTGAAAGTGACAGCTGTTGCTGCTGCTGGACTAAATATCAGTATCTACCTTCTGTTGGTGGACTGCCTGCTGTTGAAGATATGTAATGAGAGTGACAGCTGTTGCTGCTGCTGGACTAAATATCTGTATCTGCCATCTGTTTGTGCACTGTCCGTTTTGAAGATAGGTATTGAGTTACAGCTGTTGCTGCTGCTGGACAAATTATCTGTATCTGCCATCTGTTTGTGGACTACCTGCTTTTGAAGAAGGGTAGTGAGAGTGACAGCTGTTGCTGCTGTTGGATTAAATATATGTATCTGCCATCTGTTGATGAACTGCCTGCTGTTGAAGATAGGTAGTGAGAATGGCAGGTGTTGCTTCTGCTGGATTAAATATCTGTATATGTCATCTGTTTGTGGACTGCCTGCTGTTGAAGGAAAGTAGTGAGAGTGACTTCAGTTGCTGCTGCTTGAATTATATCGTTTTTCTACCATCTGTTGGTGGTTATACTCATGATACCAGGAGCTGCTTCTGGAGACGAAACTAACCTTTGCTGCTGCCTTCTGTTACGAGGGTGATAGCTGCTGCTGACAGTGGACGGAGTGATATCTGCAGTAAGTTTTAGTGAGAGTTACTACTTCTTGTGGTGTACGTGACTAGAGTGATATATTGTGCTGTTGTTTATCAACGAGTGAAAACTGATGCTGATGGTTTCTGTGATATTTGCTGTGACAACAGCAGCAGCTGTTGTATCTTCAAATTAACAGCAGTAGAAGTTATTTCATTCCTCCCCTTAGACAACAACAGCAAATCTTACTCTCCACCTAGGTTGCAGGATGCGGCTCTTTTACAACCAGCTGCAACAGCGTGTGAATTAAAAAACCCCATAAAATCTGCTACTTCTATCATCAGAAAAGAATAAGACAAAAGCGATAAGCCGTACTAACTGCAACTGCGGCATTAGCAATTGTACCAATTAAAAACCACCATCAGCAGCTAATGCTTTCGACAGATGGTGGTGCCACTAAAAACAACACCAGCAGCTGCTTATGATACCACCATCAGTAATTGACACCACCATCAGCAACCTATGCTTTAACTTACAGCAGCAGCAAAATGTACTCTAAACACTAGCGGCAACAGCTGACATCCCTCTGATCTCCGATATAGGCAGACGATAGTGTCATTTACTAAAAGCAGCGGCTGCTTATGACACCACCATCAGCAACTGACATCACCATTAGCAGCTAATACTTAATCAACAGCATCCGTAATGGTTATTCTCAATACTAATGACAGTAGCTGATATCCCTCTGTTCTCCGATATCGGCAGATGGTAGGGTTACTGTCACTAAAAATAACATCAGCAGCTCATTCTGACACCACCATTTGCAACTGACATCACCATCAGCAGCTGATGCTTTCATCAACAGCAGTAGTTATTCTAAATACTTATGGCAGCAGCTAATGTCCCGCTGTTATCCAATATCATAAGATGGTGGTGTCACTATTACTAATAAACATCATCAGGAGCTGCTTATGACACCACCATCAGCAACTGACTACATTATCAGCAGCTGAAGATTTCATCAACAACAGCAGCAAAAGTTATCCTGAATACATTATGGCAGTAGCTGATGTCCTTCTGTTCTCCGATATCGGCAGATGGTGGTGTACCTATAAAAAAAACACTAGCAGCTGCTTATGACACCAGCATCAGGAACTGACTTCTCCATCAGCAGCTATTGCTTTTACTTACAGCAGCAGCAAAAGTTATTCTCAGTACTAATGGCAGCACCTGATGTCCCTCTGATCTTCAATATCGACAGATGATGTGGTCTCTGGTACAAACATCAGCATCTGCTTATGAAAACTGGCGGAGCAGCAGATGTTACTCCTGTCAAACCACCAACATTGGTTTAAACAATATTTATTTCTTGTTTCGTACAAAATATATATTCACACATACATATAATGTTAGGATCGGAAAACAAGTTCTAAGAACTTATAGGTATCTAAGACTTATGTTTATCTGCATAGGTTCTACTATGTTCAAAGATACTACTATAAACCATAATGAAACAGTATTTGAGTTAACCATGATGCACAATATATTGAATTGTAATTTTTTTCACTACTAGGAGAGGATACCTATAAGTAGGTCTACTTAAAGCTATTAATTTCTTTCCTCTGAGCTATATCCTAACCTATCCCACTTAGACCTTATCTTTGCTTGGTGAAAACTGTGTGACTCTTCTTGTAATATCCCTTCGGGCACTATGCCTAACCTGCATTGAACCAACGTCGATTCGACATCATGACGTCGAATCGTCTTCGGTTCAAAGCTGATCAAACCCCATGTGCCCGACGGGTTATTTGTAAGGTAACTTAATTCGTTGCGGCCCCTAAACTACATATAAGGCACATCTGTCATGCGAATTGGAGAGAGCTGTGTGACTCTTCTTGTAATATCCCTTCGAGCACTATGCTTAGCCAGCATCGGACCAACGTCGATTCGATATCATGACGTCGAATCGACGTTGGTCCAAAGCTGATCAAGCCCCATGTGCCCGACGGGTTATTTGTAAGGTCACTTAATTCGTTGCGAGCCCTAAACTACATATAAGGCACATCTGTCATGCGAATTGGAGAGAACTGTGTGACTCTTCTTGTAATATCCCTTCGGCACTATGCTTAGCCAGCATTTGACCAACGTCGATTCGATATCATGACTTCGAACCGACGCTGGTCCAAACTTGATCAAACCCCATGTGCCCGACGGGATATTTGTAAGGTAACTTAATTCGTTGCGAGCCCTAAACTACATATAACGCACATCTCTTATGCAAAATGGAGAAAACTGTGTGACTCTTCTTGTAATATCCCTTCGGGCACTATGTTTAGCCAGCATTGAACAAGCGTCAATTCGATATCATGACGTCGAACCGACGCTGGTTCAAAGCTGATCAAACCCCCATGTGCCCGACGGGATATTTGTTAGGTAACTTAACTCGTTGCGAGCCCTAAACTACATATAAGGCACATCTCTTATGCAAATTGAAGAGAACTGTGACGCTTCTTCTTGTAATATCCCTTCGGGCACAATGATTAGCCAGCATTGAACCAACGCCGATTCGATATCATGACGTCGAATCGACGTTGGCTCAAAGCTGATCAAACCCCATGTGCCCGAAGGGATATTTGTTAGGTAACTTAACTCGTTGCGAGCCCTAAACTACATATAAGGCACATCTCATGCAAATTGAAGAGAACTGTGACGCTTCTTCTTGTAATATCCCTTCGGGCACAATGATTAGCCAGCATTGAACCAACGCCGATTCGATATCATGACGTCGAATCGACGTTGGCTCAAAGCTGATCAAACCCCATGTGCCCGAAGGGATATTTGAAAGGTAACTTAATTCGTTGCGAGCCCTAAACTACATATAACGCATATCTGTCATGCAAAACACCCAAAGTGGCTATGTGAAAAAGCAAACACCAGTTTGAGTACCTAAACAAACAAAACAGTTTTGTGTCTACACTGAAAACACATATTTGAAGGAAAAAAGAGAAAATAAACCTTACGTAAATATATGGCAGCAGAGGGACATCGGCTGCTATATATTTTTTTTCGTTGATGCTGACAATGGCTTTCTGAACAACCCTAACGACCTTGCATATTCAAGGATTCTGTTGTTTTTATTTCTCTGTTTATACCAGTACCATGGTCTTGCATGCTCTTAGTATTAGTCCTCAAACACATACATTGAGATGACACTAGAAGCTCTAAATGCAGGAAAAAATAATTGTAATTAAATAAATAAACTTGAAAAATTAACTTCTGAAAATTAACTTTGACCTTGTCTTTTTTTTTTTCAAACATCTTGCTGATCTTACCCAACAAGTAGAGCCAAACTAAAAACCGGGGATAAATGAGCAATAAATAGGCAAATAAGAAGAGAGGGAAAAAGAGAAAAGAGTGGCCAAGATCTGTAGGAAAATTTAAAAACGATGAGAAAAAATAAATGTCATGTTCAATAGCTAATTATAGTATCTTCTGCGGGAGTCTCAGCTGAAGTTGCGGACCTGGTGTTGTCTCAGAGGCAGCAGCAGTTGTTTCTTTCTGTACAGCTGCAGTTGATAGTTGATGCCAGAGGTACTATTGACCTACCTTAAATTAACTTGCAAGCTGAGCGAAAACGGATTTGCGATATATCGGTATTACGGTACTGTGAGACAACTTTATCATGTTTTTTTTTTTAAGATACGTTTTCTGTAATAAGTACTTTAACTCCGAAATTCAACGCTGTTTAAGATGTTAATGGCCATATTTAACTCTGAGTTTATTTCATTTATAATAATTAATAACATTAAATAATACGCGGACTCTCAAACACTGTACACGTATCCTAGTGATAATTCGAATTATGAACATCAATATTTTTTTTTATAGATATCCATAATTCGAATTATCGATATCCATAATTCGAACTCAGGATATCCGAAAATCATAATTATTAATAGATATAATTTGTATCATGGATATCACAAATCCGATTTTTGGATATTCATAATTTGATTTATGGATGGTCATAAATCGAATTATGGATATCGGATATCACTTATTACTAATGGATATCAAATAGGTGATACCAATGTCGAATTAGTGATTTCCATTAATCATTAAGATTATTAGATATCCATATTTCAAATATTAAGTAAAATTCATAATTCGAGTTACGGATATCAATATTTGGGCCCGTTTATGTATAACACTAATTAGAATTATGGATATCAGATATTCTTCGTTACAAATAATAAGTTTAAATAACGACTGCTCTGCGATTATTTATGGATATTTACTATTCAAATTATGGATATCAATTATTCAGCCCGATTTCTTGATATAACTTATTTAAAATATGGATATCCCTACTTCGAATTACATATATGAGCCGCGACACTGGAAAACCAACAATCTGGCTGTGCACCCAGCGCAGACTCAGATCAGCCTGGGCATCCGCCCAGTCTGATCAGAGTCTTCGCTGTCCGCATGGAGGTAGCTAAGACCCTTAGCTACCCTTTGGGCACTAAACGAAGAGTCTGATCAAACTTGGCGAATGCCCAGGCTGATCTGAATCTGCACTAGGTGCACAACCACATTGTTGGTTTTCTCGTGTCGCGGCTCATATGTATTTCCATAATACTGCCCATAGCTATCAATAACTCTAATTATGGCTATCCATAAATCGAATTAGTGATATCATAATTCGAATTGGTGATATCCATAAAATCGAATATTTGACATCCATAATTCGAAGTTGTGATATCCATTCTTTGAATAAGTGATATCAATAAATGGGCTGACCAAGACCTGACAAATGTAACAATTTTCTACTTACTCACTGCGCACTGGGAAAGCAAATACTTTTATTTGACCAGCAAAATTTCTTGCTTCTCCAGAATTATTGTTGTAACACAAAGGGGGGGGGGGTATCAATAAGGTGGGTTTTCTGCATCTTACCAATGTTTTCTTTTTTTAACTGATGGTATACTCCAATGTGTCTAGTTTATTGGACCATATGTGACTTTGGTCGGAAAGCCCTACTTACTGAGCTATGGGTCCACAGAAGTGGGTGGGGTAATCCAACATGGTTTTAGCCTGTCTTGTAAAAACATTCTCATTTGGTAGAAGAGTACAGCAGACAGACAGGATTTGATAAACTTGCTCAGAAGATGTTTTTTTTTTTTCATTTAATTTTGACCTAGAATTACGAACCTTTGGCCAAATTACTATTTTAACTGCTATATTATGCCCTACACCCCCGTCACTAAAGGTGAAAGAATACATATTGGCTTCAGATCGGATCTCCTTGGCGTCTGCATCTGTGTCTGGGTCACATACTTTGACCTTGGAAACAAGGTCAAGGTCAGATTTTGATGACCTTGACCTTGTTTCCAAGGTCACAGAAGGACTTAATATGTGACACATACACAATTGCAGATGCCAACGAGATCCGCACTGAAGCCAATATGTATTCCCTCACCTTTAGTGGCGGGGGCGTGGGGCATAATATAGCAGTTAAAATAGTAATTTGACCAAAGGTTCGTAATTCTAGGTCAAAATAGAAAGAAAACCGTCTTCCAAGCAAGTTTATGTGTTCAGTCGACCATGAAAACTATGCTATTGTGATATTCTGGTCACATCATCTGAATGTCCTTTTCAAGGTACTTCCTTGACATCAGTTAGATGATAACATGTCTGTTCATTTAACAATAAGGCCAAGAAATATTGAAAATTGAGGTAAAAATATAAAAAAATGCTAAATGTCAAAGGAAGTCTTTTTTGACAACATATGTTCAAATTAGACCAAATAAAATGATATAGAAATATAGTTTAGATGTTCTGTTAATCATTTTATCAAATTTTGTCTGTCTGCTGTACTCTTCTACCAAATGAGAATGTTTTTATAAGACAGGCTAAACCATGTTGGATTACCCCACCCACTTCTTTGGACCCATAGCTCAGTAACTAGGGCTTTCCGACCAAAGTCACATATGGTTCAATAAACTAGACACACTAGAGTATAACATCAGTAAAAAAATAAAACTTTAGTAGGATGCAGAAAACCCACCTTATTGATACCCCCCTTTCCGATGAAAGAGATTACAGGTGTGATCTAAGAGACAGGGCTGAGATATATGATAAACTTTATTTTTCAGCATTTTTACATGTATCAACCAAATAAAAGAGTGCTGAAAATGTCTCCTTCCCCACCCCAACCGGCATTCGCACTGCTGATTTTTTTCATCTCTCGTAACGATGTTCCCGAAGTGGCTCGGCGGTTTCCATCTGTTGGATTTTATTGTATGTGTATTTCAATTCTCGTAACGACATTGGATTTTATGTACTGTTCTGTTTCAGTTCTCCTAACGACGTTCGCCAAGTGCGTACGTAACTATAGTTGCACACCCCTGGCGCCGAGTGTTCGTCCAAGTCCTATGTATATTGTTTTGTTCTCTTCTCTTCTCCTAACGACGTTCCCCATGTGGTCAGCGATACGTAACTATGACTATAGTTGCACACAGCCGTCCAAATTTATATTTTGTAATCGACCCTATTAGCGCACGTGACCCAATAAGCGCAGATCATGGGAAGTTCTGAGGCATATGATTTTTAGCGCACATATTTTTATGATTGCTTGTTACAGGTGCTGAAAACACTATAAAATCTTACTGTTTTCACTTACAAAGCATCTCCATCCTGCATGTTCTCTAATGATTCAGTTTATTTCTATATATAATAATTCTTTGAAATGTGCGTTTATTAGGAAGAATGTCTACTGAAAGTATTTAATGTTTAGCGCACAGTAAACGGGTCGAATACGGTACACCTTTATTTTTTTACTCATAATTTAGAAGCTTATTATATTTTGTTGGTATGTAAGGGAAGCAAACTATTCCAATTCAGTCTCTTATATGTACCATGTTTTAATCTTTGCCAAGGAAATAGATTTTTTTTTGTATTTATTTTTTTTTAATTTATTTTTGTAGCTATTCCATTCTAGTATATATTATTCTCGCAAAAGAAATAAGTTAACATGTCTGTAAACTATATATAGGCACAAGGGAGAAGCCTGCGAAAGATAAATCCTATTATTGTATAACTGCAACTACAGTTATTCATTTTAAACACAGACATTATTATTATTATTATTATCATCATTTGTCATTATTATTTTGGGATTTATACATCCCTTACAAGAACACTTACCTATATCGAGCCGATCGTTCCTAGAAAGTGGGCTAAAACCAAACTTACTGGGGTAAAACGTCATCAGCTGCTGCGAGGCTATCAGCAGCTGCTGCGAGGCTATCAGCAGCTGCTGCTGAGGCCAGCAGCGGCAGCTCGTGATTTGGATGTTACTGAATGGATGAGTCCATTTGTCAATTAAGGGTGTCTGGTTTAGTTTACAGTTATTATTGTTATTTTATTTTAAGAAGACATGCCATTTGTCTCATGCAAATAGTGCATATCCTGATCAGACGCCGCGATTTGCGGCGTCTGATCTGGGTCTGCACTGTTTGCCTATGTCCTATTTTTGGAACGCTAGGCAAGGCATTAATGGGTTAATGACCATAATGGCTAATAGATAAATTTGTTAATTCATTAATGCCTAGAGCGTTCATATAAAGGACACAGGCAGAACGCGGTGTCTGATCAGGGTCTACACTATGTGCATAAAATTTAAAGAATTTCTACAACAAAACTGAGGTACGGGGGATAATGTCGTTATGAGAATTGAAGTACACGATCCAACGTTATGAGAATTGAAACGACAACATGAAACATTTTATATTTTCAGTGCAGTAATGCGTCTAAAAGATGCAGATCGAATGGCAAACAGTGTAGACCCTGATCAGGAGCAGTCTGCTCTGGGCCTACACTGATTGCTTAGACCTGTCTATCCCAATATTTAGAACTTTACGAATACGATAATGATTGCACAGCGTTAGCTGAGACAAAGCCTACCCAAGAATATACACTGAACGCCAAAAGAAACGCATACAAGTTTAGGTTCAGTTTTCTTCTGTCAGTTGATTTGTGGTTTTAAATCATATATGGCAGAAAACACTACTGACGTCTGCCAACAATATAAACTTATCTTCTTGCAAAATTAAACTTGGATTAAAGAGTTATCTCAGTTTGTCATGAAACATTCAAAGTTGTTGTAAGAGGTGTCTTTCCTTTGGCGGTATAACAAATTGTTTCCAAAACACGACTCTGATGTGTCGTTATGAAAAAGACGTCGGTTTTATTACCATGGTATTCTTCTTAGGAACATGACAGCAGTTTGAAGTTGAACACTTGTCAAATTATCTCCCTTGCAATTAAACAAATAGCAAAATAGGAAGTCCAATAACATCAAAAGTTCTGCAGTGCTACGAAACATTTCTTTGCAAACCTTTTTATGTTACTCTGGTTAATTCATTTAACCACTTCGTATGAAAAGTTTCTGTTCTTTTCAAGAAATACAGGGTGTTAAAATGTCTATGGAAACCCAATGGTAAGCCAGTGTTACTGTTTCTACTGCCAACTTTCACCTGATTGTTTCTCTAAAAAGCAAGGCTCGACTGCTTTGATTTTTTTCCGCAATTTCTTACCCTTGTCGCGAACATTATGCCTGGAGAAAATAATTAGCTGAGCATTATATGGAATTTAAAACTCAGCTTCTGAAAGTATGGTGACTTTAAGTTTAACCCCATCAAAAAAGCAAGCGTTCTGGTCTCTAAAGTTTATGGAATATCGATGCGTTAAGGGGCTCACTCTGTCGGAATATCATAAGCAAAGAACTCAAAATGTCTAAATAAAAGCATATACCTATACCTTCAAATAAATTGGGCGTATACATTGTATGCGTTTCTTTTGACGTTCAGTATATTTATAATTTTACAGTAATACGATAATGGTTGCGCAACGTGAGCTGGGACAAAGCCTAACCAGTTTAGCAGTAGTACGATAATGGTTGCACAACGTTAGTTGGGACAAAGCCTACCCAAGCGCATATTTAGATTTTTACAGTAGTACGATAATGGTTGCACAACGTTGGTTGGGAAAAAGCCTACTACAGTGTATATTTAGAATTTTACAGTAGTACGATAATGGTTGTACAACATAAGTTTGGACAAAGCCTACCAAAGTGCATATTTAGAATTTTACAGTAGTACGATAATGGTTGCACAACGTTAGTTGGGACAAAGCCTACCCAAATATATATTTAGAATTTTACAGTTATACGATAATAGTTACACAACGTTGGTTAGGACAAAGCCTGCCCAAGTGTATATACTTAGAATTTTACAGTAGTACAATAATGGTTGCACAACGTTGGTTGGGAAAAAGCCTACTACAGTGCATATTTCGAATTTTACAATAGTACGATAATGGTTGTACAATGTTAGTTGGGACAAAGCCTACCCAAGGATATATTTAGAATTTTACTATAGTACGTTAATGGTTACACAACGTTTGTTGGGACAAAGCCTACCCAAGTGCATATACTTAGAAGTTTACAGTAGTACGATAATGGTTGCATAGCGTTGGTTGGGGAAAAGCCTACTACAGTATATGGCATATTTAGAATTTTACGATAGTACGATAATGGTTGCACAACATAAGTTGGGACAAAGCCTACCAAAGTGCATATTTACATTTTTACAATAGTACGATAATGATTGCAAAACTTTAGATGGGACAAAGCCTACCCAAGCGTATATTTAGAATTTTACAGTAGTACGATAATGGTTGCACAACGTTACATGTAGTTTGGACAAAACCTATCCAAGTGTATGTTTAGATTTACAATAGTACGATAATGGTTGCACAACGTTAGATATATTTGGGACAAAGCCTACCCAAGCGTATATTTAGAATTTTACAGTAGTACTATAATGGTTGCACAACGTTAGTTTGGACAAAGCCTATCCAAGTGTATATTAAGAATTTTACAGTAGTGCGATAATGGTTGCACAATATTAGCACGGGAACCGCCTACCCAGGTGTATACTTAGAATTGAACAGTAGTACGATGATGATTGCACAAAGTTAGTTGGGACAAAGCCTACCCAAGTGTATATTTAGAATTTTACAGTAGTACGATAACGTTTGCACAACGTTAGTTGGAAAAAAGCCTACTTAAGTGTATACTTAGAATTTTACAGAAGTATGATAATGGTTGCACAACGTTAGTTGGAGCAAAGCCTACCCAAGTGTATATTTAGAATTGTACAGTAATACGATAATGGTTACCCAACCTTAGTTGGGACAAAGCCTACCAAAGTGTATATTTATAATTTTACAGCAGTACGATAATGGTTGCACAACGTTACATGTAGCTGGGACAAAGTCTATCGAAGTTTATATCTAGATTTACAGTTGTACGATAATGGGTGCACAACGTTACATGTAGTTGGGACAAAGCCTATCCAAGTGTATATTTAGATTTACAATAGTACGATAATGGTTGCACAACGTTACATGTAGTTGGGACAAAGCCTACATGTACCCAAGTGTATATTTAGAATTTCACAGTAGTATGATAATGGTTTCACAACGTTAGCTAGGACAAAGCCTACCCAAGTGTAGTCAGCATATTTCTGATGTCAACATTGAAGTTGGCGGAGCTGGAGGCTCTGGTCTGCCTGACATAAAACCCCCTTGCTTTGGGACCTGAAACGACAGCAACAATAAAAGTAATTCTAATAGTCATATATCGACAACAGCAGCAAACAACAGTACTACTACTATTGCTGCTGAAAAGACAGTAACGATAAAGGTAATACTAATACTCTTATTAACAACAGCAGCAAACAACAATACTACTGCTGCTACTCTTTCTACTACTACTACTACTACTACTACTACTACTACTACTGAAACGACAACAACAATAAAATTATTACTAATACTTTTAATATTAACAACAACAGCAAATAACAATACTACTATTTCTTCCATTACTGCTACTACTACTACTACACCCACTACTGCTAATACTACTACTTATGATAACAAATCCACAACTAATGATAATAACAGTAGTGATTATAACATTCATAATATTTACAACAACACAACAACAACAAACAATACTACTACTGCTACTATTACTGTTTGTACTACTTATAATCTAAGAGTAATAATGACGCTAATAATAATGATGATAGTAATATTTGACCCATACTTATTATGTTTTTGTTAATTGTGGGTCACAAGCAGTTGATACACAAAGTTTAAGCTAAATCTGAAAGAATCTTGCGAGACCCCCCATGTTAAACACGGAATTAAAATACTTGAGAATAATTATTTGTTTGAGTAAATCTGAAGCTTCTATTGAAAGAATTTCAGATTGTAAGGTCATGGAAAATTTGGCGGAGCATGGCATACATTGTTTGCCATGCTCCAGAACCAATGACGTCATATATCTGTTACCATAACGACTATGACGTCATATTCATGTTTAAGTGACATTATCGTGACGTCATTCTGCCAAGATACTAAGCACAACAGTTGGTAATTCCATAGTTGCTATGGTAACAGATCTATGGTGTCATCTCACTTATAATTCATGAGGAGCAGGGCATACGATGTATGACATGCTCCTCTCGAATTATAAGTGTGATGCTACCTAAAATTCATACAATGGCAAATTTTGATTTTCTCAAACCTATAATTCATTCTCAAATAATTTAATTCTCTATTGTTAAAGCTTTGATGCTTACAGAAAATTGTTGTTGAAAATTACCACATTTATTCCGTAATAAGATGGCGGTCTTTTCCCTTCAAATCAATCCAAAAAATCTAGTTCCATCTTATAAGACCATTTAAGACTGATCTAGATTTTTTTGGATTATTTTTTAGAAGCATTTTGAAGCAGATTTCCTTAGAATGTCTTAGATATTTTGGGTCACTCTAGAGAGGAGAAAACACCCGTTTCATAGCCGAATAAGTATGGAACGTTAATTTTTATAATTACAGATAAAAACAGTTCAAAAATAAGATATAGCAAAATCTTTGGGAATGACTGTGGTGGTTAAAAGAGGGTCAACAATATATTATTTAATCATTTCAATTCACCATGTTTAGATAGATGTAAAGCCTTTAAAATGGAAGACCAAAAAAACCCCCCAAAAAACACACAAAAAAAATGAAAAAAAAAAATAAAAAAAATACTGAAATAAATAAAGAAAGAAAAAAGAAGAAAATGGTGGAGTTGCACCCAATGAAAATTTACCATTTACTTTAGCATGGTCTTACTTGTTAAACCAGCGACGCTAACTGTGGCTCTAAGTCTGAGGTCACGCCCTACCGCTACAGCTTCCGACCCAACGACGGTTCCAAGCCCTAATCCAGCTCCTGCGTAGACGACCTCCAACTTCGCTTCGGGAACCTGAGGGGTGATGGTCTGGTCAAGATTATTTGCCCTGTAATAAAATACAGTCAACTCCCGAAATCTCGAACACTGATATCTCAAAGTATCTTCTTATATCAAAGAATGACTTTCATATTTTATTTACATTTCAACTCCTGTTATCTCAAACTAATGATATCTTCAAGTAAATTTTCTGGTACCAGAAAATTTACTTTGAGATATCCGTAGTTTGGGCTGATGTTCAACTTCGAGATATTGAGAATTGTACAGTCAAGGACCAAAAGTAATTCCACAAAATGAATTTTCCCATAGACTTCAGTGTATTTTCATGTTTGCAGGAAATTATATTTTGGCACTTCAGTTAAACGGATTACAAAAATTTTGGTACTGGTAGAAAGCTGAAAAAATATAGCATGCAATATATTTGTTTTGTTTCGGTAGTTTACCCTTTTCTCAAACAGCATGACTTTAACTTGAACATTTAAATTACTGGTCCAATTTTTCGTGACGTCGCCATTAACGTCAATGGAAACTTGGTAATTTCAAAATTTACACAAAGTTTGACAAGCTGTTTCTCCACGCTGAGGGGTCAGAATTTAGTTCTGTAAACAATGTTTATTGCATAATTCATTTAGCCTCTCAACCATAGTAATTATTTTATGCTTGGCCTAGGATAACTGCCAAAATTAAGTTTCTTGTATACATGCAAATGCACTAAAGTCTATGGAAAAATATTTTTGTGGAAATACTTTTGGCCCTTGACTGTAGAAGGAAAGCAATTTGAATACAAAACACGTTATTAATACTCTCGGTATTGCTAGGGACGGGAAGCCAGTAAAATCAGTTATCCAGTAATATTTCCTTTGACATGATATGATGCATCAGTCAGTAACAAGCCCAACCCACCCCACGGGCGGAGGATGGTCCAACATTGGGCTTAGTTGTCTTACTTTAAATCAGCATATTCTCCGCAGTGTCTGCAAGATCATCTTTCCAATTGAAAAGGTACTCAAATTGTAAATACCAGGGTTCGAGGTTATAAAACTTGAGCATAATCTCAAACTTTTAAAAATCACACTGATTGGCTGCTTCCGAGCATGTGCTCGGAAGCAGCCAATCATTGTGCTTTATTATCATGAAGAGAATCCGTGTAGGGATAAGAAACATTATATACTCTGAACAGTCACTCTTTATTTATGACGTTTCGGCATACTGCCTTTATCAAAATCATGTGCTTTATTTTGAGTTTGAGAATGTACTCAAGTTTTATAACCTCCGGGCCACAGTTGCTTCTCTTCAGTGTTGATTCATGCAGCTTAACAAATAAAAAAATAAGAAGAAGAAGAAATAATAGAAAATACCAAAAATAAAAATGAAGCTTACACCACTTGGATATCCACTTCTATTTTATTTGTCGGGCTATTGGCGGGACAGACAATTGCGTAAAGTCTGTTCTTCCCTGCGTCAATGTTGAAATTTTCTGTCCCGGAGTCCGGACCCTCTCGGTATTGAATTCGCCAGGTATAGGATCCCTGCATTTTAAAATACAGTTTTAAACTAGACTGAAATTGGTATAGTTAAAAGAGCGTGGTAAAATATTATTCGAAAAAAAAATCTTATCAAACGCTCTGAAAAAGGCTAACAAAAGCTGGTATTAGATCAACACAATAGAAACATACATGTACATAGATGGTGGAATGGCCACAGCCGTAGCATATTTTTGCGTAATTGTTGACAATGACTCTTTGAACGACACTTGCGCTCTTAGACTGGCTCCAGTCTGAAACATTGATTTGTCTAAATTCATATATTTTTTCAAAGTTTAATTTTAGATACTATGTCTCTAAAATCCCATTTTCTCTTGGTCTGATGTTGAAACATCAGCTTAGAGAAAAGAGGGATTAAAGAGAATGAAATTTATTACAGTCTACGAAAAAAATTATGAATATAGGCAAATCAATGTTTCAGACTGCAGCCAGTCTAATGCGCTCTCATATAGTCAAGCATTCTTTTAAAGTCTCCATAGTCCTATAAGTGATAAAAACGTCTAAACGCAAATCTTTATGAAAAAGTGCTTCAATCTTCACGTTTGGTGATAAAATATGAAATGGTGTGGATAGATTGATCCATATACCTGGTAAAAAGTATGGGGGACGTGTTTTTGAAAGACAAAATCTCGTTCTACAAAATACAGATTTCCTTTTCTGGTTGCCCGTTGAGCGATGCAATATAAACAAAAGCGTAACAGTGAATGGGACTCCACTGCTGTACATTGTATTTTTACCATTTTTTCATTGTTTACGAAATCGAAAGTAGGTCATTTTGGTTGGCAACTAAAATGACCCAAATCAATTTTCGAATGCTTTTTATATGAAACTCAATGATGTTTTATTGGTTCAAAGTTGGCTAATCGCGGTGATTTACTATGACGAAACTATGGCAAGAAGCTTGCAGCGATACCTCACGATAAAAATTTTTCATGCTGATAGAGCGATGGGGCCTTTAACGTTAATGTCTCTATATATGCCAATACCATGGCCTTGCGTGCTCTTAGTATTAGTCCTAAAACACATACTGGGAGAGCATTAGGAGCTCTCAAATGCAGAAAAATAATTGAAAAAGTCTCCACTGAAAATGGTATTTTAGAAAACGCCCAACTGATATTACCAAATAAGCAAGGTCAAAACACAAATATGGGGTAAATGTGGAACAAAAACGAAAAAAAAGAAGAGAGAGAAAAAGGAGGGAAAAAGGGGGAAAGCGCAGTTGGAAAATCGAAAACAAAAACAAGTCCATGCGCATACTTCTTGACAGCATGACCCCTGCGCAGTGACCTCTGACGTCATGAGAAAATAAGTGTCATATATCCAATACATGTAGCTAATCATATCTCCTATCGATTGCACTATCTAACTGACCCATCAAGTGGGTAAGTCAAAATTTAGGGTCAAAAACTCGACCCAAACTCCTCTTCCACCGATGGCCATTGAAAGGATGCGCAAAGGGAGAGTTCCACCCTATAGGAAATTTACATAAGGTTCTGCCCAAGCACCGAATTCCATAATATTATGCATAGTGATTGTCTAGGACATTACCATTGCCTTTGTGAAATATTTGCTGATCCATCTATTTCAATTGTTAAATTACAACATTTTAATTGGATTGGATGCTAAAAATAGGGGCACCCCAATTTAAAGCAGCCCAAAGCTGTAGAATTTTTGAATTTCTGACCCGTTTCATTCTCAAAATGATTCTTAGTAATTCTTAATTATGTATGTACAACGTTTGTATTTAAATGTATACCATAAAACTTTCCGTATTAACTTTTGTTTGCAGATGCCCCAAAATTTCAGCTCCATAAAATTTTTTGAACAAATTATATTTTCGATTTGACTATGTTGCAGTTCTTGTCAATCTGTCAAATTAATATGAAATTAGGCCATACATGTGAATCATAATTATAAATTTTCTTGAAAATTGAAAACCGGTAACATGATATTTGGAATGCTGAATTTTAACAGTTGAAAAAACACAACGTTTAGGAATGCATATACATGTAGTCTTGTGATTATTTTTATGCTAAATATTTTTAGTTTTAGTGAATTTTATCATCTATTTGCATCACCAAATCCTTTATTGTCGGGCCCACTTGCGGTGAGCGAGACATAATTGTTACAACTTCAGTTCGGTGTATGTGCGAATATGCGCTAGTGCGAGCGTTCGTGCATCCGGCTGGATTTGTCCGGACCATAACTTTTACATTTATGAATGGATTTCAAAATAATTTGGCACAATTGTTCTCCTTGGTGAGTAGCAGTGCCATTTCAACATTTGTTTAGGTGGGTCTAAGGTCAAGGTCACACTTGAAGGTCAAATGATAAAATGGTCATAAATTGAGCTTGTCCGGGCCACAACTTCTAAATTTATGGATGGATTGCAAAATAATTCGGTACAATTGTTTTCCTTGATAAGTAGAAGTGTCGTTTGAAACAATTGGTTAGGTCGGTCCTAAGTCAAGGTCACACTTGAAGGTCAAATGATAAAATTGTCATAAATTGAGCTTGTCTGGCCCATAACTTCTACACTTATGTATGGATTTCAAAATAATTAGGCACAATTGTTCTTCTTGATGAGTAAAAGTTCCATTTGAAACATTTGGTCAGGTAGATTAAAGGTCAAGTTCACACTTGAAGGTCAAATGATAAAATTGTCATAAATTGAGCTTGTCCGGGCCATAACTTCTACACATTTATATATAGATTTTGAAATAATTGGGCACTATTGTTCTTCTTGATGAGTAGGAGTGCCATTTGAAATATTTAGTCAGGTAGGTCCAAGGTCAAGGTCACTCTTGAAGATCAAATGATATAATGTTCATAAATTGAGCTTGTCCGGGGCATTTCTGCTACTTTTATGCATGGATTTCAAAATAAATGGGCACAATTGTTCCCCTTCTTAATGAGTAGAAGTGCTATTCGAAACATTTGTTCAGATAGGTTGAAGGTCAAGGTCATTTTTGAAGGTCAAATGATACAATGGTCATAAATAGAGATTGCCCAGACCATTTCTTCTATATTTACGGATGGATTTCAAAATAATTTGGCACAGTTGTCCTCCTTGATCAGTAAAGGTGTCATTTGAAGCATTTATTCTGGTGAGTCCAAGGTCAAGGTCACACTAGACGGTTAAATTATAAAACTGTTGAGCTTGTCCCAGCTATTACTTCTACATTTATGCATGGATTTCAAAATAAATTGGCACAATTGGTGTCCTCGATGAGTAAAAATGTTATGTGAAATATTCATTCTGGTAGGTCCAATGTTGTATTTATTTGTCTTTATACACTGTCGAGTGGTCGGAATTAATTTAGTTTTTCATTTATTTCTCAGACAAAGTAGATCAATATATCTGCATATGGAGCTTTTTATTATGATTGTAGTTTAGGTCACTATTATTATTATTATTACTAGAAAATGAATTGTTTCTATGAACATATTAACACTTAAATGTGACAGGCATTTTTGTCTAACAAATCACCTTCGTCTATATCATGCGCTATGTGACAATATTACCGGTTTCCAAATTTCATGAAATTCCTCTGGTATAAAGAGGAAAAATATGGCCTATTTTTCAGGAAATTTCATAGGTTGACACTGACTGGACCATACATAAATTTTGGGATGCTTTTTGTTTTTTTAATAGTTTTAGTGTCGCCTTTAGCCGTATTTTTTTACTTAATGTTTAAAAAAAGTTTTGTTTGCATGTTTGCATAAGCATAAATGGAATCAAAGATATCCATATGGAGCCCTTTTACTATTGTAGTTCACATTTTATGAAATTGAATAAAGCTGAGGATTTATGATTGATAAATTATAAGGCTGGTATCACAAAAAATGGGAGTACTTCAGGGTGCTCTCCTGAGACCTTAAAGTCTTTACTGAGGTTGAAGATAGTAAACATGCAAAGTAACAAGAAAATCCATGCGTGGGCAGATTTGGAACCCCCGCTTTGGCTACAGTCAGACCAGTGGCGTTGGGGGAAAAGATAATATTATTTGGATAGTTTTGAAATATGAGTTACTCTGAACAAACAGCATTGATCTCTTCGTGTTTTCATTTTAGCTGACTGTATATGAGCCGCGACACGAGAAAACCAACAATGTGGTTGTGCGCCAAGCGCAGGCTAAGATCAGCCTGGGCATCCGCCTAGTTTAATCAGACTCTTCGTTAAGTGCTCAAAGGGTAGCTAAGGGTCTAAGGTACCTCCATGCAGACAGCAAAGGCTCTGATCAGACTGGGCGGATGCCCAGGCTGATCTGAGTCTGCGCTGGGCGCACAACCACATTGTTGGTTTTGTCGTGTCGCGGCTCAATTATATACCATAAACGGAGTCTGCTTATCTTGTTTCCTGGTCAGTCATTGACATCGACGTCGGGACGCAACAACAGATCTATAGATAAACTACTCAAATCCGTGGTAGCATTTTATATCTTTGAAGACAAATACAAAGTAAACAAACAACCACTCACCGTTATAGCTAGGGTGTCCTGAAAAAATATAATAAATAATAAAAAAAATGAAAATAAAAAATTCTAAGAAAACATTTAAGACACAGTTTTTCGTAATTTCATGACAACAGAATACAAGTATATATGTTCTGCGCAAAGTAGGAATCGGTACAATTCCGGAATTGTCCTGCGCAAAGTAGGAATTCTCACTTTGTTGCTCAAAGTGGGAATTCTTACCTTGCGCAAAACAATTCCGGCATCCGTGCCTCTGCGCAAAGTAAGAATGGGACAAAGTGAGAATAAATAAGATGCTAGCGCGGTTAACAAATAAATGTTTGCATTTATTTGTTTGATTAGGTCTTTTCGTTCATTCATTTTATTTTTATTTTGTAATTATATTTCTGACAGAACAGAATGTATGAGCCTCTGGCATTGAAAACAACTTTCAATATTTCTCTTATATCGGTACAAAGTTTCAAGTCGATTCCTTAAAACTGTGAAAGAAATTGATTACACAAACTTGTCATCCTAAATCACCCTAATCAAAAATATTTTTAAGTTTTGATCTACATACCACGCTGAAGCCACAACCATTGGAGTTCTCAGAACCGTCGTTGGTGTTGACGACGCTTCGAAGAGAGACATCTGCCGTGGGGTCGATGGTGCAGGCGGTTACCGCTTGGTTGTTGGCAGTTAATCCCCTCCATTCCCCCTCAAAATCACTCATCATATCAATCGTCAAGGTCATGGTTAGTGTGTTCTCCTCTGGGTCTCGCATGCAATACGCATTCGCTAAAACAGGCATTAAATTAACCCATTAATGCCTAGCGTCCTATAGAAAGGCCGTAGGCAAGCAGTGCAGACCCAGATCAGACGCCGCAAAACGCGGCGTCTGATTAGGGTCTTCGCTGTTTGCATACAATTTACAGACATTTATATAAAAATGATTAAAAATAAATAGAAACCCTTTCAATGTTTAAGGACTCGTTTCATTTGTCTAATTCCTATGGGTAGAAGAGAAAAAAAAATAAATAAACGAGGTTGCAAACCGTCCCTCAGCTCAGTAACATCAGTAAAATTTCTTAATTTCAAATTCATTTGAAAGTTGGTTTGTGAATAATGATTTTCCAATATCTGTGCTCCGTACACTAAAGCACGCCTTAGGCTAGGCTGCATGCCAAAGAAATTGAAAGGACCTCTGACAGTTTCCATGCAAATTTGCCTATTTTTTGATAAATTACTGCGGCTTTCTTGGGAAGTCGATAATGAAAATTTTGGCATTAATTGGTAGAATTATCACTTATAAAGAGGTTTTGAGATTCATTTGAACAATTATTACATCTGAACACAAACTCTCACTGATTCTCGCAAGAGGGTTGAGTGAAATATTCGGTCATCCTAAATACATATATTTTTCGCTTTATCTTATTTACTGAATTTTATTTGTGAAAATGAGCTTAAAAATCAAGTAAAGCACTGCAGCTGCTCATAGTATGCAATTATGTGTAAAGGACCTCTGACAGTTATAATGTAAGTTTGCCTATAAAAGTGGTCAAAAATGAACATTTGGTATATTTCAAAATAACTACTGAAATGTCTCCCTAGGAACTTCCTATAATTGATACAAAAACTATTTTTCGGTTAATAAGCACACACACTAAGATTTCTGGTGTAAAAAGCTAGTTTTTCTAATGGAATGTATGCAAAATAGGAAAAGTTTTAAAAAGATACTTCCCCACCTTGCCTCAGCTAGCCACTTTGCATGTATGTGTGTACTGTCAATATCCACATTATATGTGAGTGGCAAGCTGAGGCACGGGGGGGGGAGATGATAGTCTACAGCTGAAAAACTGAAAAGTGGGTGGGGTAATCAGACCCTCTGCATCTTAAAATAAGGCTAGCATACTTTTTATTTACATATTATTGCATGCTATATGCAGGTGAAGTGTTCACTCTATCTTAAGCAAGTTTTACAAAATAAAACTCAGTAAATAAGAAAAATAGAAAATTATATATATTTTGGATGTCCGAAATTTCTATTTACCCTTCTTGGGAAAGTCAGTGTTAGTCTGCAGACGTAATATTTTTTTTTCAAAATCACTATAGAAACTTCTTAATAAGGCATACGTTTACATGTTAACGCTAAAATCATCAGCATTGGCTTCCCATGGAAGCTGCAGTAATTTGTCGAAAAATAGGCAAATTTACATTGAAACTGTCAGATGTCATTAAAAGTATGCTAGCCTTATTTTTAGACACGGAGGGTCTAATTACCCCACCCACTTTTCAGTTCTATCTCTCCCCCCCCCCCCCCCCTGTGCCTCAGCTTGCCAATCATATATAATGTGTATATTGACAGTACACATATGCATGCAAAGTAGCTTGCTGAGGCACGGAGCGGGGGGGGGGAGCATCTTTGAACTTTTCCTATTTTCCATACATTCAATTGTAAAATCTTGCTCTTTACACCAAAAATCTAAGTCTGTGTGCGATATAATTGCAAAATTATTTTTGTGCCAATTATAGGAAATTCAGAGCAACACATTTCGATAAAAATTTCGAAGTATATCGAAAAGTCATTTTCCCACATTTTTATATATAGGCAAATTTACATTACAACTGTCAAATGTCCTTTGAATCCTTCTGATGCGAGATTCAAAGACTTTATAAGATTTCCCCAACATTTTTACAAAGGTAAATGATATTTGTCGTTTCTTGTCTGCTTCCCTTGTTGACCAAACCCCATTCAAAATTGGACCTACTCTTAAAGGAAAAAAAGTTTCGCCTAGCGGGAGAAGGGATTTTTTTACCAAGAACGTGAATTTCGATTCATCTCATACAAACTTTTTTTTTCAATATATACGTTGTCGTTTTACATGTATGCTATTTATAACTAAGAAGTAGAAAAGTGTACCTGTGTGAGTTGCAGTTCTGATACAGTTCACTACACAGAGACTGCCCAGGCAGACTCCCTAAAAATCAGAAAACACATATGAGCCGCGACACGAGAAAACCAACAATGTGGTTGTGCGCCCACCGCAGACTCAGATCAGCCTGGGCAGCAGCACAAATTAACCAGACTCTTCGTTAAGTGCCCAAAGGGTAGCTAAGGGTCTAAGCTACCTCCATGCGGACAGCGAAGACTCTGATCAGACTGGGCGGATGCCCAGGCTGATCTGAGTCTGCGCTGTACGCACAACCACATTGTTTGTTTTCTCGTGTCGCGGCTCATATTAATTAAATATACAAATAAACAGGAAGTCTATGACGGTCCCGTATAGCTCTCATGAGAACTCAGGTCCCCAATTTTAAATAAAAGCTATGGCAATCTTCTTAAGTTTCAAACCATGTGTAGATTTTTATTTATTCATTTGTAATACCATATTTGCTATGAAAAATTATGTTTACATACACCCCTCAACCAGCGTACAACGAAATCCCTCGTATGATAAGGTATTATACAAAAAAGCTATTTATCCCCTTAGCTATCCCTGCCAGTTTGGTGACAATCAATTTACTGATACAAATCTTTATTTTATCTTCTTGTGACATGGAATATGGGGTCATGGTTACAAAAAAAAAAAAATGCTTTGGGCTTGTTCAGGTGACGTGTCCAAACATTGTTTTACCTAGTTCAGACACTGGTTCAATTCTTCTTTTGGCCTTGAAAAGGGTTCAAAGGCAGCAATCCTATCAGTCCTTTAGTCTGTCCAAACGATATATCAGTGCAAGATTTGTGAAGATCCGTCAACTGGTTCAAGAGGAGGGGACAAGAAAAAAATCTAGTATTCTACGTCATCCTGCGATCATTACAACACACTCAAGGTAGCTGCCGTACACTGTTTCCTGTTGATGATACCTTGATACAAATAAAACATTTCATTCGGGACATGTGGTGCAGAGAAGCCATTTTGAGTCATACTTAGATCTCTCCTGTGACCTTAAAATAGAATCAAGGCCACCAAAACTTGTTAACAGGTACATGCACTTTATGTAAATCATGCAGTGGCATTTATTGGATTACGTATACCGACGGTAGCTAGGCGGTTCGTTGGGACTTAAATCGTGTTTTTATGTCCAATAAAATGCCAGCGTCTCATTTTCTCCAAAGAAAAAACTCCGACCGGAAGATCAGTGACAGAAAAAAAAATCTAAGCCTCAGTGGTATGGGACAGAAAAGAATAGAACAGAAATACGCGTTATATCGTAAAGCAACCAACACTCGTTGTTTGTCGCCTGTCTTCGGCGGCAACCAACTCGCTGGTTGGTTGCTCTTAATAGCGTGTGTGTCAGATATTTTATGCAATTGTTCTTTAATTGAGCCGCGACATGAGAAAACCAACAATGTGGTCGTCCGCCCAGCGCAGACTCAGATCAGCCTGGGCATCCGCCCAGTCTGATCAGACTCTTTGCTAAGCGCTTAAAGGGTAGCTGAGGGACTTAGCTACCTTCATGCGGAAAGCGAAGACTCTGATCAGACTGGGCGGATGCCCAGGCTGATCTGAGTCTGCGCTGGACGCACGACCACATTGTTGGTTTTGTCACGTCGCGGCTTAATTATCGTTTTACGTTAAGTGTTTCCCTTTATGAAAAGCAGTAGAAACATAGAAAATGTACTTACTATAAACAGTACTGACACTCGAAGGGACATCATGTCTGAAAAAGATCATAATGTAACTAAAGTACCTATTTAAACTTTGACACGACATCATTCATGTTCATGTAACATTAATTTCAAGCATGCATGCAGGTAGAAATGATTATAATTTGGTAAATGATGTAGTTGATTGGAAGATTCGGACAAAACAAACAACACTTGAAATGATCTTTAACATGATGCACTAAACACTGTTTTGTCAAGTGTCATAATTCTAAATGCAATTCTGAATCAGTGATATACCAACACTGCTGTGACTTCGTGCCGTTTCATTGACACTGAAATGTGATATATGACCGTTGTGTGCTATTGAATGGGCTGTTGTTTGCATAAAACATTTTTGCATGCCGTCTGTTGAATGTGATTTAGCAAAGTGCAATCTGCTTTACGTACAATTTAACCAGTCTTGGACCACACTTTCCAGAAGACGCACAATTTTGCATGAACTAATTCATAATGTACAAATGTCTACGCTTTTGAAGCTGGTTTAAGATAGCCTCTAATCTCCATTATCTATTCGCTACAGGCGTACGAACCGTGGCGCTTTGGGATAAAGGGCCTCGTTTACTAGTTTTGAGCGCATTGACCCCGCAAAAAAGATTTGCGGGCTCTCTTCTTTTGACCACCCCACCAGCTGATACAATAGTTTACAAACGCAAAAATATGGCTGATGAACATGACAAACACACAGTAAGCACCGTAGTTATAGAAAGTGAGGTAAAAACTACCAGATACTCACTATATTCTGTCGAATGTTGGTTGGTTGGTTGGTTGGTTTGGGTTAACGGCCCTTTGAGACAGTATTTCAGTCTATATCGGGCCGTCTCACAAAGAGAGGGAGAAAGAAGAGAGAAATGATAGACGAGAGAAAAAATGTCCAAACAACCCCCACCCGCACCCACTGCAAGCACAGTAGGCCCTTGCCCTACTATTATCCTAATCAGTAGGACGCCACGGCACTGGAAGTTATACCCAGCACCATCGCACCCCCAACCACCCCCTCTGTCGAATGTAAACAGATGATAACACTACCAGTCAGGATGCAATATAAAAGAGAAGAAAGGCCCATACGGTGACTGGCATTGATCAGATCAATTTACAGTCTGATGTATAGAGGCAATGTCATCAAATATACAACACTCAATTCTGGCTTGATAACGACAGTTGGCAAAGTGCAAAATAATAATAGATCTAAAGTGGTGCTTAAATGTCAAATTGTGCTATAAACAGATTAAGGTGTCACCAACTTTTCATGTTTTCAGCTTCTTTTCTTAAGTGATGACCGAATGACCCTATATGACCATTTAAATGGCTAAAAACAAAAACTAACCGTTTGCAGAGTCAGAAATTACATATCCAATACAACAAACGTTATCAGAAAATATACTTGATCACCGAATCGAGACGTTCACTGAGCGAGACGATAATGTAATAACTTTGACGACTTGCTTCAGTGACTAAAATCGGTAGATGCATCTCATTTTAGTTCAAATAGCATGTATGATTTTAAGACGCACTGATGTAGAATAAATTAATAATTATATCCGAAGCAGTTCGTTTTTCTTTACGTGCATTACTTAAAAATAAAAAATAAATAAATAAATAAATAAACAAATAAAAGGAACTGTTTTGCCGCCGATAAGCACTTAAATCCCCCTTTTTAATTTGTAGTTGTAGGAGCAGTTAGCCGGACAATGTCTGAATCTTAAAAAATATAAACCAAATTATTGAAGGTTCATCTCTGCCTTTGGGTCGACAAAATCCGTATTAAATTATCTTACATCAATTAATGTCTACGCTGTTTCATCTAGAACGGTTCATTACAAAGTGAGAAATATTCATTGCTGCATCTTCATTTTCTGCCCTATTTTAGATTGTTCGCAGATCATCATCATATTTCAATTCTCATATCGACGTAACCCCCGCACCTCAGCGGAACGAATCCATAGCCGGGGCGCCGAGCGTCCGTCCATTCGCAGATCATGTCTGAAGCTTCACTGTTTATTTGTGTAGGAGTACATGTACATGCGAGTCTTACAAGATGTATTTTTTTCATGTATTGGAATATTTTCATATGACCCGCATGTTTGTTTCATTTCATGAGAAATATTCTTTTCCTGTCTTTTACCTTTTTACCTTTTTCTTTTCTGTGTTCAAGATGTATGGGTACGCCCCTATGTTTTTTTCCCGGGCGCATTACGTAGGCACGGAAATCGTACCATATATGATCCGCGACACGACAAAACAAACAAAGTGGCTGTGCGGCCAGCACAGACTCAGATCAGCCTGGGCATCCGCCCAGTCTGATCAGAGTCTTTGCTGTCTGCATGGAGGTAACATAGACCCTTAGCTACCCTTTAAGCGCTTAGTGAAGAGTCTGCTCAGCCTGGGCGGATGCCAAGGCGGATCTGAGTCTGCACTGGGCGCAAAACCCTTTTGTTGTCGTGTCGCGGTTCATATGTGACGGTGTCTGACATTTTGAGCCTTATGGAGCCGAAAATCGGAAATTTTGATTTTTTTTTTTTACATTTTCAGATTTATTAGTGCTTCCAGAATAGAGTTCAAGAAGCACAAAGAAATAGCGCTAAGGTTTACTGCAAAAGCAAATGAAATTCACACAAACCTTATTTTTTGTTTTCATTTTACTGATTGGATACAATTATTGTACATATTACATGTATACATATTATGCAGGAGACCATATTGACCACATTGCTAGAAGATCACAAACAAGCGGACATAAGAACAAGTAACACTGAGGAACCACAAATGAATTTAAAAAATACGAAATTAAACATTCGCGTAAATTTCGGAGTTAAGAAAATGAACTGCATCATAGCAACCACTTTCTTATGGCACTAACTTACTGATCAGGTCGTATTCACAGAACGTTTTTCTCGAAACGGACTGAACGCATTAGTGGCATACCGACTGGCTCTGATCGGATCTTAAATTCTAAAAATTGGGACAGGTAAATTAATAACCCTGATCGTCATAAAACGGATCAGCTTAGTTTTACAATTCAGTATTTCGTGTAGCTTCCAGTGCCGGGGCGTCTTACTGAATTGGACAATGGTAGGGCAAGGGCTTACTGTGCTTGCAGTAGATGCGGGTGGGGGATGTTTGGACATTTTTTCTCTCGTCTTTCATTTCTCTCTTCTTTCTCCCTCTCTCTGGGAGACGGTCCGATATAGACCGAAATACTGACTCAAAGGGCCGTTAAACCGATATCAATCAATCAATCAATCAATCAGTATTTCATACCACAGACGCAGATGGAATGGCAAACAGGACAGTATGATCTGATTCGCCACTGTTTTTGCTTAGACCTAACTGTCGAAATACTTAAGATTTTATGGTAGCCCAATAAACAAAAATGAACATTTCCGTATATTTCTCAGTTTAGAATATGAGCCGCATCGTAGCAGACACTTCCTTATTGCATTTATAGGAAAGTCGGGTAAATTCGGACAGCGGGTAAATTCGGACAGTGACATTGTTTCCTTTATATATCAGTTGTTTGGAATTTAAACAAAATTAACTTGGCAAACAGTGAAAATCCTGATGAGACGGCTCATTATGAGCCGTCTCATCTGGATTTTCACTGTTTGCAATGGTATGTCCGAATTTACTCGCTGTCCGATATTACCCGACTCCACTCTACAGCCTTCACATTCAGATTCTAGGGAACTTTTCAGAATGAAAGTGCCTATTTATATACAAGACTGATAAGCTGCTGTAACTGCATCCTGTTGTGACATAGTTGACCAATTGTCTAAAGTCCATAATTTTCAAAGCTGTATAAGTACTTTCTGTTTTCTTATGCTTATCAATTTACCCGGGCCCAGTTGTTGAAAGCATCGTTAACTTAACCCACTAATGCCTAGCGCTCCAAAAATGAGAAATAGGCAAACAGTGCAAACCCAGATCAGACGCCGCTTAGCGGCGTCTGATCAGGGTCTACACTTTTTGCATACGACAAATGGGTATTTTTCCTCTAAATAAAACAGAAAATCGAAAATTAAACTAAACCTGACACCCCTAAAATGACAAATGGACTAGTCCAATATATACAGATAGAAGAGTCCACTAGGCATTAATGGGTTAACGAAGTCGTTAGTCAAGGATTCTTTAAGACTATTAGTATACATAGAACCAAGTAGGCTAACATTTTTGCTGAAAAAAATAGAGGAGCTTTTGCACTTCAAAAAATTCTTCACATATTCTCACCAAAAAGTGGCAGCAGTGTACTTGCATACACAATACGTTTGAACTTTTATGACTAGAGTTAGTTTTGAACAAGTGGGCCCAGATGTTTGACTCATGGAACTTTGGCGAGGCCATGAAATATAACATTACTAACTGATCAGGGCCCAGGTTCACAATCCATTTTAAAGTTAAGGACTACCTTAAAGTCTAGGTCGAAAACTTCACACCAAGAAAATTTTATTCAAATCAAATACAAAATTATAGTTTTCGCGTGAACCCCCCCCCCCCCCCCCCCCACACACACACACACAAAAAAAAAAAAAAAAAAAAAAAAAAAAAACATCCTATAAATTTTGTTTCTGTCAGTTTTTATTTACACATGAAATTTTCGACCTAAGGAATGTTTGTGAACCTGGGCCCAGATCGTGTGTACTGAAACCTTTTCTCTAAACGGACGTGCCCATGAATGGCATCACAACTGGCATTGACCGGATCTATTTACAAATGTAGGGTTTATAGTGTGGTTGCAGCTTATAAGAAACATTGGTCAAAGGTACCTAACTTCGATATGCAGCGTTATTCATCCGAAAAAAAATATTTTCTCTAATATAAACATAATAAAAGGTGGATTCGCTGTTGTGGATGACTTACCATGTTCAACATAGCATAAATTGGGTGTCGGCTAAATATTACTTTGCCTTTTATCTGCTTGGGTGCTTGGCTGCCTTCTCTCACGTTATGCGTGACTTAAGCAATATTATGACTGCATAAAAAAAATAGTATAATGATTGCTGTGTTTGTAGCGTGTATCGCGTAAATCCTAGATAATGTAACCCGGCAAAGGCTTCTCAGGATTTTTATAAAAAGAATCTAATACTAAATGGGCCTGTTAATTTTTTCGTTCTTTTATATTTTTACTTGTTTGAATTTCACAACCTCATGACTACATACCGTAAAAATATAATATTGGGGTAGATAGGTCTAGGCAAACAGTGAAGCAGTCGGATCAGGGTCTACGCTATTTGTCATTCCATCCGTGCATTTTTAAGACGCATTACAACTCTGAAAAAAAAAACTGTTCATCCAATGGCTGCTTGGATCCTTCTGCGAACACCCGTATTGGTTACATAATCTTTGTATATGTTCAGTAATCATTAATAGCATCTCGTCACGAAGGCCTGTGTTCTTTTCTCTAACTCTGCTGTCTATGACTTACAGGCATACAGAAATACGGATATGACAAGGGAGCGCATCAGTTTTACCTTTGATTCCAGAGATATGTTGTTTTCTCTCCATATTGGCTCCAGTTTTGTCGAGAGAATTATCGATTCTGAGCCATCGTCTGAGGCAATTGCTCCAAGGTATTTGAAGCATGTTGTTGTTCCAAACTTCTCCACTAAGCCAGAAGACCTTGAGATGAGGCCAAACCCATCAGTTTCCGCTTCTTGGCCATGGTCAGGAATTCGTCATATTCTCCAATGGCTGCTTGGACTTTCTGCGAACATCCTCATTAGTTTCATGATCCTTGTACGAGATATTCAGTAACTCTGATGACTGTATAACTCATAGCAGTATTCTGTCCATCTTCTTAAAATCTCTAGGTCTTATGTTAGACAATTCCCAGACTTGTTCTGGACAGTTGCGGATCCACCCTGTTTCTCTGAAGTTAGATCCTTCACCAGCTGATATGCTCTCTTGCTAATATGTTTGTTCAGGCAAGTTTCAGTCCCTTTGCATTGAGTACATGTACCTATCCGTTCCTCCTTTGCTTTCTTCAGGCCATCTGAACCCTTTTGTTAGCTTCCCTGTATTCTTTTGCACCTTCTGCTTCTGCCTCTTCTTCCAATCCTTCCTCTAATCACAGCGGTCGAGAACATCTCTGGTGACCCGGGTTTTTTTTATCCTGCAATATTCCTTCCCAAGAATCTCACTGGCTGTGTCAGTAACTGCTGTATCGTAGATGGTAATTATACTATCTATGGCTTTGTCGTCATCCCTCAAACTGATGAGTGGTGCAAAATTGCCACTTATTATTGCTTGGAATGTACCTGTCATATGTGGGTCTCTTAACTTTTCAAGGTCCAACCTCAGTCTTGACTGGGTTGGCTTTCTGTTCTTCTTCAGACGAACGCCGAAGGTCATCCTCGCCGAATCATTGTCACTTCCTATGTCTGCTCCATTAAAGCTCCTTGATCTATGAATGTTGAATCCTGACCGGAACTGCTTCCCCACCAAAATGAAGTAAATCAGGCTCAGAGTTTACAAAACTTGAGCACATTCTCAAACTCAAAATAAAGCACACTGATTGGCTGCTTCCGAGCACAAAATAAAGCAAACTGATTGGCTGCTTCCGAGCACATGCTCGGAAGCAGCCAATCAGTGTGCTTTATTTTGAGTTCGAGATTATTCTCAAGTTTTATAACCTCGAACCCTGACCAGACTACTCCTGAGCGGTCTGATCTGGGTCTGCACTGTTGCTCTGACCACATAGATACTTAGAATTTTTACGAACACGAAGAGAAAGTATTTCTGAAAGGTCTATTTCAAAGTCCATAAAGCATGAAGTTCTAGATTAAACAGAGACAGGTATTTGGCTCATTGGTATAGTTACTGTGATTCTAAATACCAACAGTCCTTGATTCCTTCATTATTATACTCGAAAAAGTATTAAAGGGTCAAACTTTTATACCCTGCGATTGCTGGAACATTTCAAACATTTGGTAAAATAAATCATTTCTACCTTTCATTTTGTTCATTTTGCAAGTTTTATACACAAGCAGTTTGAATCTATAGCCTTTGTCTTGACCAAGTCCAGGCTTTAAGTCAAACTACCCCTGGAATAAACGTTGTTTGAATTCCCATAGAGAATTGAAGGTGTGTCAGTTTGGTCGGGCATAACTTCTGAAATTGCAATGAGTTTTAAAATTATTACAGCTTGCTGACCTTACAAATGATTAGGTTTGATGACGATCGAGAATTTTGCAAAAAAATAATGAATTGGCGAAGTCAAAAATATTGGTGAATTTGTTCCTTATGGACTTCTGAACACTTTGAATTTAAGTGTAGTGTGCATTGAAGTCTGAACTTGGTCAAGGCAAAGGCTATAGATTCAAACTTCATGTGTATAAAACTTGCAAAATGAATAAAATGAAAGGTAGGAATGATTTGTTTTACCAAATGTTTAAAATGTTTCAGAAATCGCAGGGTAAAAGTTTGACCCTTTAATATTTTTTTCGAGTATATTAGCACAGCAATAGCAAAGACTGTTTCACTGTGATTCTGAATGAAAGACGAACTCCAGAACAACCGAACAATAGTTTATTATAGTCTCAAAACTTAGAGGGAGTGAGGTGAGATCGTCTCAGTAGCAATGTGGAATGTGAGAACTCTGAGGCCAGCTCGGAAAACTTGAAAAACTGACTCATGAAATGGATAGGTATCATTGGAACGTACTTGGCCAGTTGGTCCTGTTGACTCAACGTTTTGGTCTCGTCTTTTTTTTTAACTTTCTTATCTTAGAGAATTGTTAATAATGATATCATGCGACAAATGGTGGGATTTCTTCTGTAGAGGAGGAAAAACATGATAGATGCAAGATGATATTATATGAACCACGACACGAGAAAACCAAGAAAGTGGCTGTGCGCCCAGCGCAAACTCAGATCAGCCTGGGCCTCCGCCCAGTCTAATCAGAGTCTTCGCTAAGCGCTTAAAGGGTAGCTAAGGGTCTAAGCTACCTCTATGCGGATAGCAAAGACTCTGATCAGACTGGGCGGATGCCCAGGCTGATCGGAGTCTGCGCTGGGCGCACAACCACTTTGTCGGTTTTCTCGTGTCGCGGCTCAATTATTATAACCTCAACGTAAAATCTCTTCTGTAGCCGAATAACGGCTCGATATCTATAGACTAAAACCAAACAGAACCAACCAACCATCCTTGGCAGTTTTTAAACATGTCGTGTCTTTTTAGATCAAAGGGATAAAACTTCGCTATTAAAGTTCTTGCGCATACAAACATGTTTATTGCCGCTGAATGAATCAGCTTCGAATTATTTCCGTCCAGAAATTATATACAGCAGGCATATTCCGTTGAAACAACATCGAATCGGCATTGATTTTAACGTCATTGAATAAACATTGATTCAAAGTTACGACGTGGAATTAATGTTGATTCTTTGTGTGCAGTGGGTATGTTTATTTACGTTACAAAGACATGGGTTAGTTAGAAATCAACGTTGACTGTTAAAATTGGTTTCATTTGTTTAATTGATTCAAAATTGATATCAACGTTGATTTGACGTTTTCTCTTCGGTCTTTTACTTTATTGCCCTGTACAATGAAAAACTCCTTGCCGTTGCAGATTTTTTTCCGAACAGCTTAATTTAACACGAGATTGTGTCGTGCAAAACTTAGCTATCATTCTTTTATCAAAACTAACAAACTGTAGTTTGATAACGCCTTTCGTTTATTCTAAAGATTTTTTATAAAACATGTAAGAAAATGCTCAAAATGGTTTAAGAATCATGCCAAGGGCGATTTGAATACTGTACCACTTACTACCCACCCATACACGACATTGGACAGGGTAATAAAGTAAAAGACCGAAGGGCAAATTATATTAAACTTACCTCTTTACATTTTCGAAGCTGAATAGCTATAAATGACGCAGCAGATTCCGGATAAAATCTCAAAACATAATGATTTCCGACTACTGGTTATAAGCGAACGTTTGTACTCTCGATTCAACGCTATGAAAACCGGAAGAGATTGTACATGTAGTTCGGATACTGTGAGTCTAAACCAATAAAAACTTCTGATTTCTCAAAATATATCAGCTGATCGTTAAGGACAAAAATAAAATATAATCTGCACTTTCTAAGCTATTTACCTACCTTTGTTGAAAAAATCTTGTCATCAATAATGTTATAACTATTAATATAATTCAAATGTTCGACTCAATCATTCGATGTCGGATGATATATAAACTAAATTCTAGTGCAAAACGGAAAAACGTGTGTTCTGTTAATTTATACCATCCTTACAAGAAATCGCCAACTTAAGCATGAAATATTTCGCATTGAGCCAGGTCTAAACTGGTAAGGGTGGTATAAAAATAGTTATACCATGGTCTGTACGCCTGTATGGGAGATAATCCTCTCGCTAAAGCTCGTGAATTATCTCCTTATACAGACGGACAAACCATGGTATAACTATTACGTCTATATTTACTGATGTATCTTTTCTCGAAGCCATTTTGCAGTTGTTAACGTAGAATTCCGCCACTGTTTTTTTCGGCGAACCGTCCTTTGGACGTCCAAGAATTTCTGACCGTATTTCTCAAGTTATAATACGGAGGTTTTTCCTTCCCAAAAATCAAGATCCGTCTTATAGGACTGATATAGAATTGATGGATGATTTTGGAAGGGAAAAGCCCATCATATAGCAGAATTTCAGGACCGATTTTGATATTTTGGGTCATTCTGAAGAGGTGAAAATCCCTAATCGTAGCCGAATAAATATGGTTATATCATTGTGGCCACCAAACCTGACTCCAAATATGGAAAAAAAAAATATTTTAGTAAGAATGGGATGTTAAGAGCTTAGCCTAGTCTATTTAATATAACAAACAGGAGTCAGCGATCTTCCAAGTTTGACAAAGGAAATATGAAGCAAGTCCCTTTTATAATAAAGGATTTTTTCGTGTGTGAAAATATTGGCATTTCTGTTTTGATTCTTTCTGGTTGTTTATGTGTTGTTAGTTGCTATGTCTATTATTGATTATAGTGTTGTGATGTTTAGGCTAGCCCATTGACCACCTACATGGGAAATGGCTGTTCACATGGCTGCCGCTGGTGTTGTCTTTGGTGGTGACTTTATTTGTGTTGTCTGTTTCCCATATGGTGTCTTGGGTTGCTCTGGAATTGAACTGTGTCATTTCCTGAGAATTTTCCTACTTAATTATATTACAATGCAATAATTGAGATCTTAAATCAAATGCTATGTTTTTTCTCACGTTTCATCTCATCTGGGGTTCACAATGTTTGCAACGGTACACTTATGGGACACTAGGCATTATGGGTAGATCAAGAGATCAATTTGGTTTCATGGAATCGTTTAACTCAGAAAGCGGTCAATCATCTCACCTTTGGCTCTGTTCTTAGCGGCAAATTCGTCAAACTGGGTAGGATAAGGCTAGATGACTTACGGTAAACGTTAAAGAAACACACTCGTTTTGTGTTTTAATACCAAGCAGGAATTGCAGACAAAAGAGAAACAATGGGCATATTCGACTGGGCGTTTCGTGCTTCACGATTCTAAGCATGAAACACTTTTCAAATAAAAAGTGGGTTTTTTTTTTTTTTTTTTTTTTACTAAGAATCGTGAAGCACGAAAAGCCTAGTCAAATACGCCCAATATTTAAATGAAATTTTCTTTCATGTACACGGAAACATCTCCTCAAAAGATAATTCTTACAATGACGAATATGCCTCTATTTCTTGCTCAGAGAGCAAGTTATTTCCTTTTCCTTTGAGAGTAGTCCCCATTTTGGAAGGACTTCGTCGTCCTTTGGAAGGACTTCGTCGTCCTTTGGAAGGACTTCGTCGAACTAACAGGAAGACACAAAAATATTGACCCTTTGTGAAAATGGCTGAAAACATGGAAGTGTATCCATTCTGTTTAAGGCACCTACAACAGACATTTAAATTATTTGAGAATAAATTATAGGCCTGGAAAATCTCATTTTTCCATTGTATTAATTTTAGGTAGATCTCATAAAAATTCGAGGGGAGCATGTCATACACTGTATGCAGTGCTCCCCTCGACTACAAAGTGACATGATACCATGTATCTGTTGGTTTAAACAATATTTTATTCAAAGATTTTGTACATGCATAAACATAATACAGTGAATCAAAACAGGATCTGACGGTAAGCGTAACGCTTATATGTAAGTCATCTCCTGAGATCTGTTACCACAGCAACTATGGAATTGCTAACTGTTGTGCTCGGTTCCTTGGCAGAAAGACATCTCGATGACGTCACTCAGACATCAAAATGACGCTTAGTTACCATGGTAACAAATATTTGACATCATTGGTATCGGAGCACGGCAAACATTGTAGGCCATGCTCCGCCATTTTTCATTATTAGAAAATAAAATTCTTTCAACAGAAACCTCAGATTTTCTCAAACAAATAATTGTTCTCAAGTCATTTTATTCCGTGCTCTACATCACAGGGTATAATCGATTCTGCCAATTTTCGCTTCCTGCAGAGACTGTAGGCCTACATCATATTTGGCTTCCGCCGAGACTGTCTGCGATCTCTTGCTTCCTGCCGAGACTTCTGTACATGATAAATGGCTTCCTGCAGAGACTGTACGCGTGATTCAGCTTCCTGCCGAGGCTCTCGGCAGGAAGCAGAGTCACGCGGACAGTCTCGGCAGGAAGCCAATTTTCGAGGACATTAGTCCCTGCAGGAAGCTAGAGTTCGCGGACAGTCTCGGCGGAAGCCAAATATGATGTACTGTCTCTGCAGGAAGCGAAAATTGGCGGAATCGATTATGCCCTGTGTACATGCATCTCCTTCTGTCTGGATTATACTTAGTCAGAACGCAACCACCGGCACGTGGCTGTGCTTTGATTATAGTGTATATTATATTAAAGTAAAACACAATATTATTCGAAGGGAAATACAGTCAGCTGTCGATGTCTCAAAGTGGTAGTTCGTCTCAAACTACTGATATCTCAAAGTAAATTTTCTGGTCCCAGAAATTTACTTGGAGATATCAGTAGTTTGAGGTAAAATGAGTTGAAATGAATAAGGAAACGAAATGTGCTCAAAACTGTATTTTTTATATAAGAGTGCACTTTGAGATATCGGTGTGCGAGATATCGGGAGCTGACAGTGATAATAAAACACACAAATACTAAAAACCATTACATTTATTAATCATGACACTGCATCGAGTCAGAATCTGCGCAAAAAAATGAAACGATAAGGGTAGGTGGTGTTTACTTTAATTTGAAATATACTAGTAATTGTGAATTATACTAGTAATTGTGTTTAAAAGTGGATGAATATAAAACATTTTGGCATACTTTAATAATGACTCTCAATGAAGAGCTTGTTGTATCACGAGGCTGCTTCTAACAAATGGGAACAGCATTCGATGGAACATATGAAAACTCGTACATTCTGTCGCCAAGTTAATAAACATCGCTAAAAATACAGTACCCGTCTCCGTAAGGGTGTGAGGTAGGAGGAGGCTACTGGAGTAGCACTCGAGTGAAATACTGGGATGGCAGAGATATGGGTACAAAACAAGAAAACCCTTCAAAAGCAAAGATAATGCAGCAGAATTCAGCCTAAAATAATAAAAAAAAAAAAAAGAAAAAAAGAAAAACATTAATAAAAATCTTACTGAAGTTTAGATATTCAAAATTTTACGCAAAACTTCAGTAGTAACGCAATCACGCTTTTCCGGGCCAAACATTGGCAGTACATATATGTTTATTTATTTACTATTCTAACACAGTGCGCCTATAGAAGCTATGGAAAGTTACTGTAATTCATTCTGCAACAATTCACTGTTTCGGAGCGCGTGAGTATAATTGCTGACGTCACTACAACTACTGACGTAATTTTGTGACGTTTTGAGACGATAGACGGTGTGACGTCTCTTTTTCTTTCAGAAATCGCCATAAAAAACTTATATTTATCTTAGATACAGTTACGAATATTGGCGGCAGCATGAACGCGCTGCAAGAAGGTTGGGAGAGTTTGAATGAAAAGATTATTTTTTCAGCGTTTTTGAGTGTTAGAATCGAAATAGTTCAGCTCTAGCACTGAATTGTTGAGTAATAATTCACTGTTTGTCGGTCACTTGTAAGTAGATATATCGCTCCGCGCTCGTGATATGATCTACTTTACAACTGACCTCCAAACAGTGAATTATTACTCAACAATTCACTGCTAGAGCTGATCTATTTCTTAATTATTATTAACCTCGTTTCCATTTTTGTACTAAAATTGCAATTCTTTATCGCAAATCACATTTTCTCAAATCTCAAGCGTCCTGGAGCAACTTGTATAGCCTTGAATGGAAGATAATTTATAAGTAGGTCTGAAAGTGAATGAATAGGGGATGTCTGCCGACCCCAACATAGACAAGGAAAAACATGGCAAATAAATAAAATAATAAACTATTAGCAAATTCTTTACTAAGCTATTGCTTGGGAGACCCGCTGAGGTCATCACTGGTTTTAATCCTCATCGAGATCTTCAATTTGATTCCACACAAGGCTACAATAAGGGGTTGAAACCTAATGACCCCTTTAGAGTGTATTGTTTATGCACATTTTATAAAAATAACGCGACAATCGCTGCAGACTTGTTTCAACTTGCACCTGTTTTGCTTGTATTATTTATTCGGTCAAAAAATCTTAAAATTCACTGTCCAAATGAGAACAAGAGGGCCATGAGGCCCTGAATCGCTCACCTGAACAATTGGCAAGGTGGCTTATACTTATCATGTCTGAAATTGTCAAAGTATGAGTTTTGGGTCAAAATTCAAAGAATGACCACGACCACTTGTACTCATAAATCTTCATGTACTCATTAGACAACCATATATACCATTTTTAGGCCAAAATCTCCAAAACTTTCCATGAAATCTTATGTTCTAGCATTTTCCCATATTTGACCATGCCGCAAAAAAGGTCAATGTAAACCCAAGGTCACCATTTGAACAGTCTTGGAGGTACTCTAGTACTCCATGCTATTTACCAAGTTTCAGGGCCATAGGTGTATTGGTTCTGGGGAAGAAAAATATTAAAGATTTATCCCGTAAGTGGTAATAGCGGCCAAGTTGGTTATGTGACCTGGACAGTTTGAACAAATTTTCATTCAATCAACCCCTGGTGGCTCTATATGAAATGTGTTCACAATTGGCCCTTTGGCTTTTGAGGAAATGGTTGAAAATGTCAAAATATGAGCAATCTGGATCAAAGGTAAAAAAATGACCTTGACCTCTTGTACTCATAATTCTTCATGAACTCATTAAGACAACTGTATATACCAATTTTTTGGTCAAAATCTTCAAAACTTTCCATGAAATCTTATGTTCTACCATATTCCCATATTTGACCTTGCTGCAAAAGGTCAAGGTCAACACAAGGTCATAATTTGAACAATCTTGATAGTACTCAAGTACCCAATGCTACTTACAAAGTCTCAAGGCCATCGTTAAATTGGTTCTGGAGAAGAAGATTTTTAAAGGTATTTACCATATATGGGCATGGCGGCCATGTTGGTCATGTGTCCAGGACCGTTAGCAAATATTTTCATTCCATCAACCCCTCGAGGCTCTATATGAAATTTGGTTTCAATTGGCCCAGTGGTTTTAGAGCAGATTGTTTGAAATTGTCAAAATTTGAGATTTCTGGGTCAAAGGTCAAAGAATGACCTTGACCTCTTGTACTCAAAAATCTTCATGTACTCATTAAGATGATTCTATGTACCAATTTTTAGGCCAAAATCTTCAAAACTTACCATGAAATCTCATGTTCTAGCATTTTCCCATATTTGACCTTGCCGTAAAAATGGTCAAGGTCAACCCAGGGTCATAATTTGAACAATCTTGATAGTACTTGAGTACCCAATGCTACATACCGAGTTTCAAGGCCATCGGTCTACTGGTTCTGGAGAAGAACATTTTTAAAGGTTTTTACCATATATGGGCATGGTGGCCATGTTGGTCATGTGACCTGGACCGTATGCACAAATTTTCATTCCCTCAACCCCTGGAGGAACTATATAAAATTTGGTTACAATTGGCCTAGGGGTTTTTGAGAAGATTGTTTGATATTGTCAAAATATGAGAGTTCTGGGTCAAAGGCCAAAGAATGACCTTGACCTCTTGTACATATAAATCTTCATATAGTCATTAAGATGACTGTATGTACCAATTTTTAAGGCCAAAATCTTCAAAACTTACCATGAAATCTCATGTTCTAGCATTTTCCCATATTTGACCTTGCCGTAAAAAAGGTCAAGGTCAACCCAGGGTCATAATTTGAACAATCTTGATAGTACTTGAGTACCCAATGCTACATACCGAGTTTCAAGGCCATCGGTCAACTGGTTCTGGAGAAGAACATTTTTAAAGGTTTTTACCATATATGGGCGTGGTGGCCATGTTGGTCATGTGACCTGGACCGTATGCATAAATTTTCATTCCCTCAACCCCTGGAGGAACTATATGAAATTTGGTTACAATTGGCCAAGTGGTTTTTGAGGAGATTGTTTGATATTGTCAAAATATGAGAGTTCTGGGTCAAAGGCCAAAGAATGACCTTGACCTCTTGTACTCATAAATCTTCATGTAGTCATTAAGATGACTGTATGTACCAATTTTTAGGCCAAAATCTTCAACAATTTCCAAGATATCTTATGTTGCAGCATTTTGCCATATAAAAGCATGAGTAAGCAAATTTGACCTTACCGTAAAAATGGTCAAGGTCAACCCAAGGTCATAATTTGAACAATCTTGGTAGTACTCGTGTACCCGATGCTACATACCAAGTTTCAAGACCAACGACCTATTGGTTCTGGAGAAGAAGATTTTTTCAGGTTTTTACCATATATGGGCATGGCGGCCATGTTGGTCATGTGACCAGGACCGTTTGAACAACTTTTCGTTCCTAAGGTCCCAGGAGGCTCTATATGAAATTTGGTTACAATCGGCCCAGCGGTTTCAGAGGAGAAGTCGTTTTAAATTGTGGACGGACGACGGACGGACGACGGACGGACGACGGACGACGGACGACGGACGCCGGAGCCTTACCATCCTATAAGCTCCCCCGGAGCCTCTGGCTCAGGTGAGCTAAAAATCTCTCTGATTTGTTTAAAAGACATTTTTCTCTACTATATAGAACACACCCTGGGATCCCCACTGTTGTATGGCCCTGTTATGTCGTTACCTATGTGAGACAGGGTATTTCCTTTGATGAAACACCAATTTCACTTAAAACAGAGAATTAAGTTATTTGGGAATTAATTATGATAAAAGAAAATCATATAATTTCATTGTATGAGTTTCAGGTTGCATCTCGCTTACAGTTCGAGGGGAGCATGGCATACACTGTATGCCATGCTCCCCTCGAATTATAAAGGAGATGACACCATATATCTGTTACCATAGCAATTATGGAATTAACAACTGTTGTGCTCAGTGCTTTGGTAGAATGGCGTCTCGATAACGTCGCTTAGACATCAATATGAACTCTTAGTTGATATGGTAAAAGATCTATGACGTCAATGGTTCGGAGCATGGCAAAAAGTATATGCCATGCTCCGCTAATTTTTCAGTGACAGTGAAAAACTGAAATTCTTTCGAGAAAAACTGCAGACTTTCTTAAACAGTTATTCTCAAGTTATTTAATTTCGTCTTTAACTGTTGTATAGGCCCTATATATGATTATGGCAGTCAACAAACAAGAATATTTGTCTTTCAGTTAATGGATACACTTTTAGGGAAAGCAACTCTGCCTTTCTTATTTTTATTTCCTCCTTGGGGGTTAACTCTAAAATGAAAGAATTTTCTGGAACTTTTGTATTCTATTTAAATTAGATTCACTTTAAAGGTCTTTGTTAATCAGGGCAGTTAACAGAAAGGCACAAAAGTTGTTCCTCTTTGTAAAAATGGTGGGAAAGTATCCATACACCACAGCTATGCATTTGTATAAACAGTTACATAGGTGTAACGTTTTAAAATGCAGGACAATTGAAAAAGTTCCCGTCATGTTCTTTTGGAAAGTCGGAATACCGCCTGAATATCTCCTTGCCCTTGAATACAGTAGCCAAGACCTCGGTGTCCTTTATATATGAGCGGTATGAGGGGTTTAGAATGTCTTGGTTTATGATGATAAGGTCTGCTTCTTTACCTGAAGAGAGAATATTTTTAATAAAACAGTAATAATAATAACGGAGTGGCTATTTACAGTTAACTGTAAATAGCCAATAAACGTTAAAACGGCTATTAAAATTAGATAAAGGTGTGACGCCAAAGACATTTACAAATAGTTTTATTTATGATCATGTGATAGGGTACGCCTGAGGTCTTGAGTTTGAGCCCCAGTCGGGCCACGAGTTTGTTTCTTTCAGAAGGTAATGAATTTAAAAAGGTGAAACATTTATGTGGCTGTTGCTTATTTCTCGAATGATTGTGATAAATTATTACACACTTTGCATTATCTAATCTAGTAGATCTGATAGATAATTTATAGCCAAACAGGCCTTTTCACAATATCTCAGTCATGCAATAGATATAACGAAAAGGGTTAGAGATCAGATGAAACAACGAACCTAGCCGACCCTCGGGATTACGTTTCCAGAGCATTAGCCCCTTAGCCAACACGACTGAACATTATTTCGTAAGATTTAGCAGCAAAAAGGACATTAGATAACATTGAACTTGAATCTTTGTCCTAGCGAAACTCTGAAATAATAAATTGACTACAAATACCCGTGACTCTAATTATAAATTGTAAAAAGCTTTAACTGCAGTCGACTGTAAATGGCCATTTTAACGTTATTTGGCTATCTACAGTCAACTGTAAATAGCCAATTTAACGTTTTTTGGCTATTGACAGTTAACTGTAAATAGCCATTTTAACGATTTTTGGCTATTTACAGTTAACTGTCAATAGTCTCTGCCTAATAATAATGTTTGTGGTAAACTTTGTCTCTGACAAGACAACATTTCCTGGGACCACACCCTATAGAACCCGAAGTTACACTCCCAGCGGACACACAAGTCAAATAAGATAAAATGAATTGACACCATATCAATGTCGATGCGACTTCATAATGTTGCATCGACGTAGATACGAGTATGACGTCTTATGCATTGTGTGCTAGCCAGGCTAGATTGTGGATTGGGGTGGATCAAAGTTTAGACCCACAGAAGCCATTGATCGTTCCAAGGTACAGTCAAGGGTCAAAAGTAATTCCACAAAACTGATTTTCCCATGGACTTAAGTGTATTTTCAAATTTACTTGAAATTTCATTTTGGCGCATCTGTGGAACGGATTGCAATTATTTTGGTACTGAGAGAAAGCCAAAAGAATAACGCAAGCAATGTATTTGTTTCATTTCAGTCGTTCAACTTATGCCTAAACAGCATTATGTTCGAGTTGATGCACATTGTTGTTGGATCTTTTTAACTATGTTTCGATTTTCTTTTTCGTTCAACGGAAGCAACCCTGCCAGATTCATTTTGTCTTCCTTCTTCACTTGGGTCAACACTTAAAGGAAAGAATTTGCTCCCGTAGGAGCAAATTCTTTCCTTTAATTGTGACCTCTTTTATGAATGGTTTTGTCGTCCAGGGAATCTAACAGGATGTCTCGAACATTGTATCCCGTCGGCAAAAATGACCGAAAAAACACATATCGGTGTAAACACATATCGGCACTATCACCCACCTACTACATGCAGACTGTAATATAGGGATCAAACATGGGTTTTCATGCATTGAAATTTGCCCGGTACCGAGGTAGCTGTTGAAAAACGAGGCCGAAGGCTGAGGATTTTCGAACAGCTTCTTAGGGACCTGGCAAATGTTAATGCAATGAAAAAACATGTTTGATCGTTATTACTGCATAAATTCATCCACAATGCTACAAAAATAACGAAAATGTTTGCAATGCTACAAAAATAACGAAAATGTTTGGGCACTATTTTTCGGCCTCATGCTGATTTTTACACGCACTTTGCATTTGTATAAAAAAAAAGTCCTCGTTTCAGGCCATGATCAGCTATCGTGATTTTTTGCCAAACCTTTAGCAACAGTTCACAAACCAAAATCATTTTCACTAAATATTTTCTCAATGTCGCCTGCTCTTTCATTTTTACAATATCCGAATCTGTATAACTCTTGCATACATTTTTTTCATCGATAACAGTAATTTATGGAGTATCGCCCTGATTCTTACATATGAAAAGCCGCAAAGCGAGTCATTATAGGCGCGTGAATCGTTTTGTTAATACATGGTTTTGTGTTCGCCTAAACATGCCTGTAAATAGCGTGTGACACCAATATTTATGCAACAGTAACACGCTTACCACCCTACTTGATGCAGAATGTAATAACATAGTAATGACTGTCAACTGTGGTTTTCACGTTCATCACACAAGGCCGGTCAAGATTTTTAAGTATTGCCTGCTAAGTGAAAGTATTGCCTGCTAAGTGACGTCATCTATTTAAACATAACGCAGAAGTTGCGGGCGAAATCTTTGACTATTGCCCGGTCACGAGCTAAGTGACGGCATCTATTTAAACGTAACGTAGAAGTTGCGGGGGATATTTTTGACTATTGCCCGGTCACGAGCGAAGTGAAGTCATCTATGTATAGTCCGTTTGCTCCCAAGTGCAAACGGGGTTTCGCGTAATTTCTCGAAAACGATGAAAGTTCCATCAAATGTTCCAATGCCCTATAGACCTTGAGCTGACCATAGACCCCCCTCCCCCCCCCCCCCCCCCCAGGGGGAGTTTTGTACCTTATGATTTTCTAAAACTACATTATATAAGAAACAAAATGACACATGTTAGCCCTCTGTACGTTGGGGCGTTAACGTATGACGTCAACGTCAATTACACTACCCAAATTTACATATTTACGTTATAATAGAAGATACGCATTGCTATACACATGTTAGTATTCGCCCTAAATAATGATGGGTTTTTTCTGCTAGTGCATAAATCGCTGTTTCAAAGTAATTGACATTGTCAAGGATAAGTTGATTAACCCTTATAACGTAATTTACATTGTGTTTGACGTTTTCCCCCTTCAATGTCTAAATACATGTAGTATAAGGAGCGAATTTTAAGAATTTAAGTGTAGAGAAAAGTTACTGTCATATATATGACTGTTTCAATATTCTAGTATAAAAAAGAAAGAAATTTACGTCTTACAAAACTCGTCAGCAGTCACGATAAATATGTAACGTATATAACCACAGCAAAAAATACAAAAAAAAAAAAGAAAAAAAAAAAAAAGAATAAGACTAAATCGCTGAATTGGTGGACTGAAGTTTATACGTGCTCCATCAATCTTCTTTGATTCATGCCCAGCTTAGATAAGTTAGACAGCAGTTAAATTAGCAGTGGATACATTTAATTGGGACAGAAACTATCTTAATTTTGAAGAACTTAACCTACAAAATGAAGAGAAAAGCTAAGAAGGCCAACATCAGAAATGTCAATGTTATATGTCCTCAAACTATAACAAACAAAAATAAAACATCTAATAGTGTATATTTGAAAAGCAATCTAACAGTAACATTACGTTACATAATTGTAATATGTCGAGGAATAAGATTTGTGAGTCATCTGTTATCAACATTTTAGTTCCCTGGCGGCATGAACTATTCATTGCTGTAGTATAAGCTTACCACTGGTAGTCAGATGGCAAATTTAGCTCTTTGAAATTCACAAGAGTTCAGCAAGACGTACATAGATTGTTACAGCTGAAGCAGTTCGACTTTGCCTTCAATTCAGTCTCACTTAAAAGTGACTTCATAAAAAATTTAAATTTTATGCATTAAATGAAGTAAGTATAAGTTGGTATATGCCGCAACTGATTAAATATTTAGGTTCTCGTTAAGATGGGATAAAACCAATTTCGCTACCTGTGCTGTTGGCTGAGCCATTCAATTACCCTACATACAAATATGCAACTGTGACTACCAGCCGAGGCAATCAAAAGCAGTACCAACTCTGCCGGCATGCATTAACACCATTTTTCTATGCTGTCAGTCGAATCGTCAGCCACGAGCCTACAGTAGCTGCTTTACATGGGTTAGCAAATATGTGTGGCTCTCGTTATCATAACTTATATGTTAATTTGTGATCTACGTGATCTGTTTATGCAGCTCCCTGCCATCAAATACATTACAAAATGTTAATAATGTGAAAATTTAAGGATTATAGAAAGTGACATACTTTATAACACATACAACATTCTGCCTTCAGTCTGTTCAGGAGTTTTATTTTTCATTATGTTGTAACAAATATTTAACTGGTCAGATAATTTTGCAAACCCCATGGTTTTATTCCCACTTGTTGTTACTATTAGGGACTAAAGGTGTTACGAAATACAAATTTCAGTCAGACAATTTTCAATAATGTAACAACTAAAATTGGGGCTTTATTCTCTAACAGTATTTAACATATTTGGACAAGGATGATTTGATAAGCAGTAAGATATCATAAATAAGCAGTTTACAACCATATTTATTGCTAAAAAGTAAACAATATGGTAATACAAGGTCACAGAGATCAACTGCAGTAAGTTATTTAGGTTAGCCCTTCCTTGGCATGTATTGGTATGCACTATTTCTATTGTTTGATTATTTGCTCTTCAGAAATACTGTATTACTAGTTAAGGATTATTATCATTATCGGTAATGAATTCATAAACTCTCAATAAATACGTTGTATACGTTACTTGTTTGGTCGTTCTTTTTTTGGGTCTTTCTTTTTTTCTCAATATTATGCTGCAAAGCATATAACTACAGCGTAGGCAAATACATTCTGAAGGAGAAAAACTAGGATTTGCTCATAAATATCTGAACAGCGATGACAAACATTAACATATTCTGTCATTTTCATTTACCATTTTATTATGTGCGCAGAGCAACTGGAACACTGTCCCTGGAAAAAAAACATTTTTGCCCTACTAAACGTGTCTTTATGTTCTTTAGTGAATAGATTCTTTAAGAGATGATTGAATGTAGTTAGATTCTTTAGGATATGGTTGAATGTAGTGAGACTTTAAAGAGCAAGAAACAAAAGCATAGAAATATATCATCATACACATAGCATTTATAGATTGCTACAGTATACTAGTAAACTGCCAGTGTCTCTTTTCTGTATTAAATATTTCTGATACTATTCTCCCAAACTCCTGGTTTACAATAATTGTTAGTTGCATAAATGAACTAAGTAAAGCAATGTACGGACACTATTATTAATTATTTTCAAAAGCTTGTTTGTTTCTAACTGTAACTCAGCAATGTTGTTTCCTCTGGTAACGTAAAATATACGATAGTCTTACAAAAGTAAGTATACACTGCCAGCAAATATCTACATTAGCTTTGATGCAGAACTGTATTTGGCTTAAGCCTTGAAACTTCAGGTTTACTGTTCTGCTTTATAGTTTTTCAGTGTGCAAGTAAAGGCTACAACAAATCCTGTCAATAAACAAGATGGAACTCTATTTAGCATTGTTGATTACTGATTATTTTATAGTTTTAAACTAAACACGTCAAAACCACTTAGCTTTTAATGGTATCAAACTGATTGCTAATCATTTTATTCGAGCCCTATATGCAAAATCTTAGCTGGCTTTTAATTGCTGCGACTTTATTTTTTCTGAAGTTTTTTTTTTTTTTTTTTTTTTGATATTTTTTTTCAGCTGTATATAACAAAATTTAAGGTGTGTTACTGTCTTTAGAACTCAAATGTACAATTTGTAAAAGAAACAAACTGGGCAATGCCATTATGAAATATACTTAGTAAAACAATTGAAGGATATTAAATTTGAATCCTAGATGTGGCTTTTAATGGAATATATACCAAATTAAATGTGCATGCATGTACTTGTACCGGGCGTATGCAATTGATGCGCAGGATTAATTAACGTCACGCTACAGTGGTCAGTGGACGGTACCATTCCAAATGTACTGACCCCCTACTGTAAAAAATCACAAACAATTAAAATTGAGTTTAAATCTCCTTTTTCGCATGTAAATCACATAGGCAGCTTGCCTGATCATTTAAGCGCCTCTAACAATATTCTGATGCCGACTATTCTGCTGCTGATCAAGGCTAAACTAAAGAATATTCAGGCCAGTGAGTAGGAGTAGTCTAGATCCTTCAGATTTGCAAATGTGTCAAATGCTTTTAGTGTGTAACATATGTTTTATGGGAATAATAGCCTCCTTATGGTAAACCATTCAACTCCTTAAAACCGGTATTAACAACAATATTGCGATAAGTATGCATGTTTGTGAATTCATGATTTAGGGGGTTATTCCATTTGGAGCGGTACTGTAACGTAACCACGTAAGCGTGACTTTAACTGGACAGGCTTTTAATTGTAGATACCCGATACTATTGAATGCATGCATATTGAAAATTGTAAAGATTTTGTTTTAAGCAAAAATAATCATAGAATTTTAATATCCTTCAATTGTTTTACTAAGTATACTTTTATTTTTGATATAATAACAAAGTAAACTGCAAAACCCGTTTTACATATGCAGAATATGTCAATGCCCTTAACATTACAATTTGAAGTATACCGTGTTTAATCACGTATAAAACACATCTCATGAATCCCTAAAAGTAATAACTGAGAGGAGTGTTGATAGATCCAAGTACACAATATATCATAAGAACACCCAGACTTATATGTGTTATTTTTTATGTGACAGTGGAAAAAATCCAGATTAAAGGTATTATAATAAATATTTTAAATGTTAATGTTATTTACGTTACTACTAGTAATAGCTTATCATAGAAAATAAACCAGAATGAATTTTTTCTGTTATATTAGAAGATTCTTTTATGAAGAAACTGCTACCAAAGAAAATAAATGATTGTATCTTCAAAAATATGATTTTAACAAAACTAGCCCTAGGTAACGTATATAATCGATCATTATGGCCGACTAAAATGCATTCAAAATATTGTTGAACTGTTTCTTGTTGTTCAGATAGGCTGGCATATTCATTATTACCTTTTACTGTTGTTTTGGATTCCAACAGTATAGTTCAAGCATTTGAATTATACGGAAAGTGATAATTGTAATATGGAACATTCATAAGGGGGTACTGTGTTCAACATCCTATTTCTCCCATAGTATACAAGATAGGACAATATTTTTTGCAGATCTGAAAAGATCAATAAATTTTCTTTAACACAGTAACAAACATTTGGTCTAATATTCAAGGAATAACTTATAAAAAGAAAGTATTTAGGATGGAAATTGCAATTTTAATGGAGAGTAAAGAAAAACGTCACGTATATTACACCATGTAAGATAAAGTGACGTTTCAAACATCATAACTTTTAGCTGTTGGATTGTTCTATTAGACTGCATTATAATTTTAAACATAGGAACGAGACTTCTATTTTTCATAATTTTTTATATTTTTTATTTTATGTTAATTATTTTAATGGGTAACGTAATGTAATAGGCTGTTACAGCTTAACGCCCCACTCGCCAGAGGGCTAACATGCTGCAAAATACTTCTAAGATGCTGGACTTTAAGAAAAATATGTTCTACAAAACTCCCCCTGGGGGGGGGGGGGGGGGGGGGTAAACCATATCTGGCTCATGGCCTACTAATGATTCTTATAACTATACATAACAGAATACGGAAAGTCCAAATTTTTGGATGCTTTTGTAAAATGTTTTCCATTGACCTTAATCCAAAATCTGAGCAATTTCACTAAAGGGCGTCGTATTCTTGTTAGAACAGCCAAAATATAGTTGATAGGCAATAGCGTAAATTCGTTGTTAACTACAGGTGTGGGCGTATATGAATGAAATAGTAATATGTATTCACCTGCCGCATGCGTAACGCATGGTATCACTGGTCAGGTGATACTATGTCGTAAATAAATATTGAACTATTGTATTATATTATTTTGCAAGTAAAAATTGTATGTTTTAAAATTTGATAATATATGGATGAAACAAAAAGTAGAAAAAATGGATTTAGAATAAAATTTCAATTAATTATGCAAATTTTGTTCTAGGGATAGCATACATTGGTCACATGCTCTAACACGTAAAACTAAACGGGAATTCCAAAAGCCAACTTTTACTCCCTGTTTTTGTATGGAAACTTTTTTTTATGCAAAACCTCATTTTTCTGCAAAATTGTGATTTTGTTATGTATAGGATGAAAACTAAGAATGAGCGATTCGAAAATCTTTTACCACTCACCAATTTTGAGAAAATATTGGGGATGCCGTTTGCATTCGGGAGCAAACGGACTATAAACGTAATGCAGAAGTTGCGGGCGATATTATTGGCTCTTGTCCGGCCACGAGCTATGTGCCGGCAGGAGTAAATGAAGCTTTCCGACATAATGCAAACATGTTGTTTACGTTGGTTGGGTGATGACACAAATATTTCATGCATTGTAGGGTCAATTGTCGAACTCATCACTACTCGCAGCTGTAGACGACCCGATGCAATATCATGGGGATTTGTGAATCGGGTTGTCCAAAGTACCTGGGCTTGATAGTTTGGGTTGTTGCCTAGAAAGCATGAAATGGATGTATATTTTCAACATCAATGCAACGTGACGATATTGCATAGACGTTGCTATGACGACTGAGACGCGACTCGACAAAAACAACAAAGAGGCATGTGCGCCCAGCGAAGACTCAGATCATTCGCCCAGTCTGATCAGAGCTTTCGTTATGTGCATGGAGCTAGTTTAGACCCTTAGCTACCCTGTAAGCGCAAAACGACGACTCTGATCAGACTGGGCGGATGCCCATGCAGATCCGAATCTTCAATGGGTGCACATGCCGGTGTTTTGGTTTTGTCAGGCCGCGGCTCACGGTATTTCAACGCTGTATGACAACTAAGAATTCAATATGACAATTTTACCTTTAACAAGTGATCCGACATCGTTTTCCTGTCTCATAGCAAATGCAGGGTTTATGGTGTACATTTCAATCGCTGTCTTAACGCTTACAGATTGACTGCCCCTCTCCGTTGCATGCTGAATCCCAACAAATGGATTTAGGTCGCTGACGTCCCAGTCACTACTAAAAGTAGCTGTTGCTTTCGTCTCCACAACACTCTTAACTGGTATAGAAAAGTCTGCTTTGTCTTTGCCAATCAGCTTTTCAATATTCTCGTGCCCCGCCGGAAGAGTGAAACCGCCAGCAACTTGAAAATCAGCGATAACATCGAGCTGATTAAACCTATTGATGTCATTAAGATCGATTATTTCTACATGCGTTAATCGATGTCGGGGATGTCTCTGGGCGTACGGATCATATGAGTTCTCGATTGCATTCAGTGCTTCGTGGATTCCACGGTCGCCGATTGCATGAATATGAAAGTCGAAACCCTTACCATTATCAAAACTCTGCAGAGCTCTAATGTATTTTTCTAGTCGGTTCTGGTCAAAATAGTTCATACCCTTGTTCTCGGTTCCCATTCCTGGAAGTTCAAGGTCAGTCTTATATGGGCCTAGCATGGCTGCTGTTGTACTTTGAAGCAAGCCATCTGAGTATACTTTAATCTGAGATTTCCTAAGTGAGCAGTCCTTGGGATTGTCTGAATACAGTTCCTTGAGCTTGCTTATCTGAACATCATCGTTCTCAAGAGGATAGGCCCAGAGACCTAATATTGCTCGAACATTAAGTAAACCTTCATCACATGCTTTATCCCATGCTTTCTGGTGCATTCTTTTCCAAAATAATCTAGCGTCACAAACTGATGTTATCCCATTTGCCGTCAGTTCTTCCAGAGCGGCCAACAATCCTTCATAATTTAACTCATCGAGCTTAGCGTTGGGTGCCAGTGCCAATGACATAATAGCAATGCCTTCATTTTCAAGGAGAATACCATTTGGCTCATCGCTCCCTGATTCTCTCATGATGACGCCTCCAGGTCGCTTGGGTGTATTGCTGTCGATGCCTGCGAGCTCAAGTGCTTCTGAGTTAACCCAGACTGAATGCGATGTTTCCTCCATCATAACCGCTGGATCATTAGGTATGAAATGATCCAGAATAGCTTTTGGAGACCTACCTCCATTTTCTATATGCTCTAGCATTTCTGTAATAGAATGTCCATGACCAAGAATCCAGTCTGTCCCGCTTTGCTTCATCGGACATTCTTCTAAAACTAGTCTCATCTCTTCAGTATCTGGGCCAGTCTTGCTTGGAAGAATGCAGACTCCTCCAACAGGTGAACGTGCTTCAAGAGGGTGCATATGAACGTCATGAATACCTGGTAAAACAGTGGCTTCGTCAAGATCGTATACTGCTACCGTTTCAAAGCACTGATCGCTAATATACCACATAGCAGCGCAGTTACTTCCAACATAAGTTATAATGCCATCATCAATAACAATAGCTTCTTTTGGAGTCTTTTCCCAATTCGGTTCATTTATATCAACAGTATAAACATTCCCTCTTACGTAAACGCTTCGATCTTTCACAATACTTGGACAGTTTTCTCTTTTCCAAATCATGTCCAGCAAGTTCGCCAAATCACGGTCGGTCAATTTTTCCAGATCTTTGCGTATACTTTTTGTCAAAACGCCGATGCCATTCAAAAACAACATTAATATACATACGGCTTTGACTAGTTCCATATTTTTTAACATGTATTTACTCGTTATCCTTGCAATTTTGAAGTTTATCAACCGAATCAGCTATCAAATAACCAATTCAGTTGAATTTAATCTATTTATAATTTTATATTCAGTATTTACATTGCATTTTATGCAGCCTAAATGAAATGTACTATAGCTGACAAAGACTGCTAAAACCCGGTGTTGTTTTTCGATCCATTTGATTCTTTGCTGAGAAAGCAAGTATTTCTTTGGTTATAAGAAACCAAAGAAATAAGACGGGAGTGTTTTCCCTTCCAAAACAATCCAAATATCTAGGTCCATCTTATAAGACGGATCGAGATCTTTGGGATTGTTTTGGGAGGGAATACCCATATTATAGTAGAACTTCATTAGACTGATTTAGACGTTTGGGCTCATTCTGGAGAGGGTAAATCCCGTCTTATAGCTAAAGAGATACGGTAATTGATACATGAAAACATTAATGAGCCGCGACACGAGAAAACCAACAAAGTGGTTGTGCGCCAAGCGAAGACTCAGATCAGCCTGGGCATCCGCCCAGTCTGATCAGCGTATTCTCTGTCCGCATGGAGGTGCCGTAGACCCTTAGCTACCTCTTAAGCGCTTAGCAAAGACTCTGATCAGACTTGGAAGATGCCTAGGTTGATTTGAGTCTGTGCTGGGCGCACAACCACATTGTTGGTTTTGTCGTGTCGCGGTTCAATTTTATATTAGTTGATTTTATTGTTGATTGTTGCAATGAATATTGCAAAATCTTAAAACCAATTAACATATTAATCATTCAATAATTTACCTAAGTTGATTCTTCTTTCCGGTGACGTACGTGTCAGGACTTGCTGGTAGGGTAGTATACTGTGCAGATCCTGATCAAACCTCTCCTTATTAAAAGTCTAGAATAGCTCAACTACGTTGCTGGGGCGCTTACGCCCCAGTATTGGTATCATTATTATAGTAAATTGTAAATTATGACTGCCAGCCATATTTAACACGTATCATAAAATCTAAAAATTGGGGCACCTGAAATATTTACCGTAATTGTCCTAGAAATGCAACAGTTTGGTTTTAAAATGCGTCCGAAAGATGCAGATAAAATGAGCCGCGACACGAGAAAACCAACAATGTGGTTGTGCGCCCAGGTCAGACTCAGATCAGCCTAGGCGACCACCCAGTCTGATCAGACTCTCCGCTTTGCGCTCAAAGGGTAGCTAAGGGTCTAAGCTACCTTCATGCGGACAGCGAAGACTCTGATCAGACTGGGCGGATGCCCAGGCTGATCTGAGTCTGCGCTGGACGCACGACCACATTGTTGGTTTTCTCGCGTCGCGTCTCAAATGACAAACTGTGTGTGGACCCTGATAAGCCTGCTCGAAGGAGCAGTCTAATCTGATCAGGCTGCTCGAATATGCAGTCTGATCTTGGTCTGGACTGTTTGCCTTTGAGCAGTCTGATCAGGATCCACAATTTTTGCTTAGGCCTACCCACCCCATTTCTTAGGATTGTACGACATTACTACATGTGCAAGAAATATTCAAACTCTTTAATCGATTAATGGCGAGATCCCGAGCGGCCATAAAAAAAGGCATTGACAAACAGTGTAGAACCAGATCAGGTGCCTCAGAAGGCAGCATCTAATTAGGAAATGCACTATTTTCATTAAAGTCTTTATAGTCCTATTAGTAGTAACCAAATGAGCCGCGACGCCAGAAAACCAACAAAGTGGTTGTGCACCCAGCGCAGACTCAGATCAGCCTGGGCATCCGCCCAGTCTAACCAGACTCTTCGCCAAGCGCTCAAATGATAGCTATGGGTCTAAGCTACCTCCATGCGGACAGTGAAGATTCTGATCAGACTGGGCGGATGCCCAGGCTGATCTGAGTCAGCGCTGGGCGCACAACCACTGTGTTGGTTTTCTCGTGTCAAACCCGGTCTGGCCACATACTTTCGTTTCTCCTTCCGCTGATTCAAGAAGGGCAGTTGTCAGTTACTGGCGAAAGTATGTGCACTTAGTACTGGTTAACCGCTTAGGAGGTCTAAGCCTGCCCAGGAATAGTGTGGTTAGGTTAACTGACCGTCCCGACATGACCTTAGTTGTTTACCGTGGACGTTAAGCATCAAATCAACCAACCAACCTCGTGTCAAACTTCACGTTCTACGGTGATCAAAAATAGGTTGAAGTGCATAAACTGATCCCTGTAACTGGAAAAAAAAGTATTGGGTACATGATTTTGAAAAACTATAAATTGCTGACCAAAATATATACTGTAAAACACTTATATTTGGCGGCAGCAAAATTTGGCGGTTTTTATAAATGGACCTTTTGGCGGATATTTATTTTGGCGGTTTTGCGATTTACAAATAAAAAAAATGGAAGCAAAACAAAAACAAACGGAGAGAGGTGCCTTAGTCTTATAGCTCATTTGAGTCCTAGTTCTAATTGACATTCTTTAATTAGGCGGCTGATTGCAGTGATTACATTTCAATTATATCTTTATAAACAAAACTGTTTACATTATACAGGTTATTGTCTTGCTTCTGATTTTATTAAATTGGCATAGGTACTAAGTAGCATGACATAAACATCGCTACACTCCGTTTCGCCCTGGGTGTTTTACTTGGACTTCGTTTCTACTAATGCATATGATTTATATTTGCCTTGATATTATAATGGAAGGAATACATCTCTCAATGATAGAATTTCTCCTTGATCAGCAGTTTAATTGGCGGCATTTTGGTGATTCTCTTCTTTTCCGCCTATATCGCCAAAATAAAGTGACCGCCAAATATTAGTGTTTTACAGTATCCTTTTCTGGTTTCCGATTGAGCGATGCAATGTAAACAAATGCGTGACAGTGGATGGGGGGGGGGGGGGGGGGGGGCCACCCTTGGACATTGTATTTTTACAATTTTCTTCAAGTCAATGAAATCGTAAAACGATCATTTAAGTTGCCAACTAAAATGAGCCAAATCATTTTTTCAACCTTTTCTAAAACTCAAGGAAGTTTTATTTGCTAAAAGTTAACTGATCTAGGTTATTTACAATAACGAAACTATGATGAGAAAATTGCAGCGATACCCCTAGATAATTTTTTCAGGTGATAGGGCAGTGGGACCTTTAAAAATGAGATATTAAAAGAAAAATAAAGACGACACCGGACAGCCCTTTTTCATGTTTAATTAATATGGAAACGAATCTGGATGAACTTTGAGGCAGAAAAAGAGTCCACTGTACATAAACGAGCTGCGACACGACAAAACCAACAATGTGGTAGTGCGCCCAGCGCAGACTCAGATCAGCCTGGGCATCCGCCCAGCCTGATCAGAGTCTCCGCTGTCCGCATGAAGGTAGCTTAGACCCTCAGCTACCCTTTAATCACTTAGTGAAGCGTCTGATCAGACTGGGTGGATGACCAGGCTGATCTGAGTCTGTGCTGGGCGCACAACCACTTTGTTGGTTTTCACGTGTCGCGGCCCAAATAGCTATTCTCTTGTAAAGGCCCTGTCACACTACAGCGTTTCAGACAACGTATGCCGACGTATGAAAAAATTATCCAATACGCTGGCATACACTGGAGATAAATTAAAAAATCAAACGGCAGCCTGTTTTGGAACACATACATAGCGTACTGAACGATTGTATAACGTATTCATAACTTATTCACAACTTATCCCTAGCGTATACATAACTTCAACAAGCATATAACAGCGTGTTCCCAGCGTATCTGTAGCGCTCTTGTCTTATGCCGAACGCATGCACAACGTTAGTCTAACTTAAGCCGATCTTATGTATAGCGTGTTGGGGCGTGCTTCGACGATCAGATTTAAAGCGATGGCTCTCTACAACACTTTTTATTGAAGTGAACGTGAATCGATGGACATGCCTCAAAAACGAAATTTAAAGAACGTTGCAGGTAGTAGCTGACCCAAGAAAACTCCATCTTTACCGCATGCATGCCTACCCTCGTCCCAATCATCACCCGACTACCGTGCCTACGATGGTAGCCAACCTCGCTCTCGCGCAGACTCCAATGCCTCTTTAATGGTATCCGTGGTGGCATCTGCAGCAGCTGTGGTGACATCTGAGGTGTCAACCTCCTCTCAAGCCACTTAGACGATAAGCAGAAGTGGTCGTAGACGATTGCTTACTAAAAGTGATGAATTGCTAATCTGCATCCAATATATATAGCTGAAGCCCAGGACGCTGGCGGATATGCTACCTAAATACGCTCAGTGCGTTCGCGACACGTTGAATAAGTTCTAAGGTCGTCAGGCATAGGCTGAATACATTCTGGAAACGTCCGGTATAAGTTACAGATAAGTTACCCATAGGTTAGAAGTAAGTTACGCGTACGCTACACAATGGACCTGCTTGTTGCCGACGTATACCAACGTATGGTTAACTTACACGTTACGTGCATGAAGTTACGCATATACGTACCTGTCGCGTACATCAAACTTATGTCTAACTTATAAGCAATACGTCGGCGTACGCTGAAAATTTTATGCATGCGCCAAATTTTGGGCCGCATTCGACGTACAACAACTTATACCAACGTATTTCAGCGTGCTTGTAACTTGTTCATACCTTACCCTTATTCAACGTACACCAGCATGTTTGCTAAATTTCTCATACGTCAGCATACGCTGGTGCTATACGTCACTGTGTGGCAGCCACATAACCACCAAAATTCAACACGCATAATCATCGACTGTTATGAAACTATCTCAAATTTTATAGATGTGGTCACATAAAATACTTGGTTACTTCTAAATCATGTATGTCGCCAACATGGTCCTAAAATGATAACGATAAAGGTATCATGTAGCCCTTTGGTCGCAAGGGCAGAGAGCTGATAGAGACCTGTCGTCTCTTGGGCACTGGCAGCACAAGTCCCAGTCCTTTCCTGTCGCCGCCTTTTCAACTAGGCGATGCTTTTTATGACAACAAATCATCCATCCGCGCAATTTTAGAGAGCCTGTCATCATGGTCATAGTTGACCGAGTACAGTAACGATAGAAAGAAAGAAAGAGAACAAACAAGAAATTGTTACTACTGTCATAACGTCGGATTTTTTTTTTGTTTGCCTGAGGTCAAATATATCGTTGCAATTTTACTAATCTTAAACAGCAGTTTAGTAAAATTGCAACGATAATTGCAGTATACACGCAACTGCAATTTTGTGAATATACCTGTATCTTAAACAGCAGTTACAGGTATACTCACAAAATTGCAGTTGCGTGTATACTGATATAGGCGCGAGTTACTTTTATTCGTTCTTTGTTTACATTTTAATAGAATCAAACATCTCCGTGCGTAGAGCCTAGAGGCCAGTAAGGCTTTTAGTGGCTTGCTTGATAGAAAGATATAAAGATATTCTGGAATAATATTCGCTGCAATTGAGTAAGTTGGTGTAAAACTGGTGATGTTGTCGTCCAGGAAGACAGGGGGCGGTTCCCGAAACGTGATACTGATAGATCATTATGATTATCATTATGGAGGTTTTGCCATTAAACAAGTTCATAATTGGAGATTTCGCTGGTAACAAGTTCACATTCAAACTAAGAAGGTTTCACCCCTTGAAAAGTTTTCCTCTGGGATCTCTGGGCGGTACCTCTTTTCATTCCCTACTCCCCTCGCTCTAACATCTACGTCTGCCAATTAGCCTAAGTGCATGGCCAATATTGGCAAAATCAGTACTTAGAACTGTGCAGTGATCTACCCAGATCTGAATATTACCCAGTTCTGAACAGTCACATCTTTAGAAACAGGATACTTTAACCTCAAGCCATCTCGGTCCCTAGACACCTCTGCCCAAATCATCTCAGCCTAGTCCAGCTCCGGACCGAAATTATTTCAGAAACAAAGTTTCTAATTTAGTGAAAATTGAAACTTCTTTCTAGGTGTTTTCCGGCCCAGAGCTGGGCAAGTCTCAGCCCTACCTATAGGAGACCTTCCTATATATTCATTGTCCAGTGATATTGCCTTATGTCTTGATGACTATTTGCTGTACAAAACATGCTTGCTTGGGATAATGACTCAGTATGACCCGTGGTTAACCTCAAACAAACAGTAGGTCACATTGACCTATATTTCATGGTCCAGCAATTTTGCCATATATATATCGAAAACCTTTTGATGTACGAAGATGATTACTTCTTATAATGATTCAGTAATGTGGGTCCAGTGCTCCAGATAAGAAGGGGTGACAGGGATAATTTAGGGATAATTTTGCATATTTGTCCATAAAAACATATTTTGTGACCCATCATTAGAACCGTCTCGCCGAGACGGTTCTAATGAGGGGTCACAACATATGTTTTCGTTGAGAAATAAGAAAAATTATCTTCAAATTATCCTCATTATCCCCTCTTATCTGGAGCTCTGACCCACATTTTGACCTAAAAGAATTAGTAGTGACCTATATTTCTTGGTCCTGAGATTTTGCCCTGTAGCTCAAATTCTTGAAGACTATTATGTACAACATGATTGCTTGCAATAATAATATATTGACTCAGTATGACCAGATGTTTGACCTGAAATAAAAAAAGTAGGTCACAGTGACCTATATTTCATAGTCCAGTGATTTTGCCTTATATTTTCTAAAACTGTTTCATCAATTTACGTTATACTTGGGTTAATAGTTCAGGATAATGCTGTGAGTGACCTCATATTTAGTGTAGGTCAGTGTGACTCCTATTTCATGGTCCAGTGATTTTGCATCACATATCTGTCTCTATTTTATGTATTTGCATCATAATTGGGTTAATGATTTGCCCTGACATAATGAATGGTATCCTCTTAGTTGAAGGTCAGTGTGACTTGTATTTCGTGGTCCAGTGATTTTACCTCATTTTTGAACACTTTTTTTCCATGGATTTGCATTATACTTTGGCTAATTGTTTGGGGCCAAAAATTGGGCTGACACTATGAGTGACCTAATACTAATTGTATGTCAGTGTGGCCTACATTGTATGGTCCAGTGATTTTGCATTGAATATCTAAAACTTTAATATGGATTTGCATTATTTTTTTTTTCGTTCAGGGTGTGAGCTGCCACTGTGGGTGTTCTCATAATAACTGTAGGTCAATGTGACCCCTATTTCATGGTCCAGTGATTTTAGTTAATATATCTGACACTGTTTGATGGATTTGCACCATACTTGGGTTAATGCATTGGGCTGACACTATGAGTGACCTCATACTAATTGTAGGTCAGTGTGATCAATACATCATGGTCCAGGGATTTGAGCCAATATCTCTTACATATTTCGGGGGTGGTGGTCGGGCGATGGTGCTGGATATAACTTACAGTGCAGGGGCGTCCTACATGTTTGGTTTAAAGTGGGGCAGGGGCCTGCTGTGCTTGCAGTCGGTGCGGGCGGGGGTTGTTTGGGGTGTTTAAATTTTGTCAGCAGGATACCTTAAAAGTATATGAGCGAGAGACTTGAAACTTTGTCAACTGATTGGAGATGATAAGTAGATGGCCTGATCAACTGTTGAACAAAGTCCATCAAATTTTATAGGAGTTATGGCACTTTGAAAATTTTGGCATGTCAACTTTGTTAGCAGGATATCTTGTAAAGTATTATAGTGAGGGACTTGAAACTTTGTCTGATTATTGGAGATAATGAGCAGATTAATTGATATACTTTTGAACAAATTCCGTCAATTTTTGTAGGAGTTATGGCCCTTTAAATTTTTTGCATTTTAAACTCGTCAGCAGGATATCTCAAAAAGTATTTGAGCGAGGGACTTAAACCTTTGTTAGCAGATTGAAGATGATGAGAAGGTTAAGTGATTAACATTTGAGCAAAATTTGTCAACATTTGTAGGAGTTATGCCCTTTGAATCTTTTGGTATTTCAATTTGTCAGCAGGATATCTTACAAAGTATTATAGCGAGGGGCTTGAAACTTTGTTAGCCGATTGGAGATGATGAGTAGATTCATTGATTAACTTTTGAAGAAAAAAAAACTTTCATTACTTGACCGAGTGACTTGTAACTTTGTAAGTTGATTGGAGATGATGTGTAGATTAATTGATTGACTTTTGAACAAATTCTGTTAAATTTTATAGGCCGTTTGATTTCAGCATTTTCAACTCAGCAAGATATCTAAAAACGTATTTGAGCTAAGAACTTGAAACTTGGTCAGCTGATTGGAGATGATAAGTAGATTTACTGATTAACTTTTGAACAAATTCCATCCGTTTGTTTTAGTACAGATCATTCTTTTATAGTGTCAAGCATATGGTTGGAGGCATAGTGTTTTACAAACACCTTTTCTAGTTTTGGTTGCACTGTTTGCTCAGACCTATCTGTCTCAATACTAAATAATTTACAGTATATATGAATCAACAAACTTAATTCTTACCAGAGCGCGTGGATTCGAATATAGCAGGCTGAGCTATAGTGTACATGTATAGTATTGGTTGTGCGCATCCTTTTCTTTTCACACACCCTTATCTCAACGCCCTGTACACGTTTGAATGAGAAAATCAATGTATCTTTTGAAGTACATGTAATTAGTAGTTTTACTTTCAAAATTACACAATTACACGTACTGTCTACGTGTATTGTTTACTCCTGTTTGATTTGAGCCGCGGCACGAGAAAATCAACAAAGTGGTTGTGCGCTCAGCGCAGATACAGATCAGCCTGGACATCCGCCCAGTGCGATCAGACTCTTAAAGGGTAGCTAAGGGTCTAGGCTACCTCCATGCGGACAGCGGAGACTCTGATCAGACTGGGCGGATGCCCAGGCTGATCTGAGTCTGCGCTGGGCGCACAACCACTTTGTTGGTTTTCTCGTGTCGCGGCTCATTTGAGTCACTGTGCTTTCAGGATTCTATATGTCGTTATTATGGTATCATGAAAGGTGAATCTTTTTTGTAATTGATGCTTATGCACAAGTATGTTGCTTTTGTGCTGGCACGTTGAATTAAAAATTGTTATAATAAAGTTGTAAATAATGGTGAAATAGGATGCTCTACGCGGATTTAAAACTTACTTTTAAATTATCAGAAGATAGAGTGCAGTTCAGTGTTTTTTTGTTTTTTTTTTGTTTTTTTTGTTTTAATTTATTTATTAATTTTTGTTTGTTTGTTTGTGTTTGTTTTCGCTATTTTAGGAATGGTGTCTGTGTTCACTGAACTAAAGAGAAAATCACGATGTTACCGCCTAAAATTGATAATTTCAGGAAACAAATAGTCACAAGGGATGTGCTTGGGGTGGGGCATGGTTTTGAATAAAAGCATATGTTGTTTCATAATCTGATTCGTCACTTCAAAACGTGCCTACAAAGCATCTTTCCTGCATATTATGTGAAAACGGCGGGTTTTTCTGGTAAGGCTAGTACGTTGAACAGTGAAGAAACTCTTTGGGAACAGCTTGGGCTGTGACGAGAGTTCACTTGACATAGGACTGTTTGAGTCTTTGCTGTACGAATATGCTCAAAACGTCTGCGAATAACAGCGGTCGATAAGCTTACGTCATGCACTTGCAGTGCTCTAGATTTAACCACTCAAACGCCAAAAAGCAGACGACAAAATTTACGTCTGCAAAAATTTCAAAATATGTTTCATCCAAGCTATATCATATTGAAAATTCAAAGACTAGAGGGCAAACAGTGTAGATCTAGATGAGGTGGCTCATTATGAGCCACCTCATCAGGATCTGCACTGTTTGCAAATTCTGACATTTTCATCACTGGCGCTTTAAAAGTGTTAAAAGGGTAATAGGGATAGTTTAGTGATAATTTTCCATATTTCTGCATTTAAACATATGCTGTGACCACTCACTGTAACCGTTTCGCTGAGAAAACTTATTTCAGATTTATGCTCAAAGCCCCATCTGCAGCTTTGAATATGTATATTTTTTATATTTTGTTCTTACAGAAATAAAATGGATAAGTGCCTCCTATCCTGTTGTCTTCTTCTTGTTACTGTGTGTGCGTCTGGAACAGAAGAAAATGCTGAAAAGGCAGCTGAAGAGTACAAATGGGACCCAAAAGGATACATCATATTCTGTCTTTGTATGGGTAATAATTTCATTATTGTATCCTTTTGCCTTTAAAAGTCGATTTTTACCGTAAAAATCTAAAAATTGGGACACCTGAAGTTATTGCCGTAATTGTTCTAAAGTAGAACAATGCAGTTTTACAATGCAGTATAACTGCTTCCAAGAGATGCAGGTGGAACAGAAAATAGTGTAGACCCTGAGCAGTCTGGCCTGGGTCTGCACCAGTTGCTTACACCTCTCTGTTACAATATTAAGAAATTTTATGGTATATTGATTCATGGCTATTTATTTATGTCTGCCATATGTTGACTTTAATTTCTTTTCCTTGTTGTTATGAATAATTGCTTTCTGATAAATAAATTAAGTTAAATAACACTCTTGTAAAACAGATTTTAGTTTAAAACTTTGCCATACCAACTGTTCATGCTTTCCACACATCTCTTCAACATATTTTATCAGGAAATGACTTCAGATGCATTTAATTTCGTTAGCTCATACGATTTATATTTTTCTGCGCATGGTTTTCTGCATATACACATATAACGTTACTTTTGACACATTTTGAAAAAAGTTATTCAAAATGTCAATACTACAAATGTCAGTCGTTTTGTCCCTTTTAAAGCAATCATTTTGCAAAAGCCAAAGCGTCTTGCCCACTTCCGACATTGGCGTGGACTTCCGCGCCCATGAAACCTACTTCAACTTTTGGGACAACGCAAAAATGGGCATCATTGAAAGCAAAAGTGGGTACAATCCTTCACGTCTCATTCATATTACATGTACGTCACATTGTTAATATATATACGTTGGATTAAATATTGAAATCCTAAAAAAGCAGGCACACGCCATGGCATCGACGTAATTTCATGGCTTTTCTGCGACGTTTTACACCGTTGTTTTAACGGTGTTAGTCCACTGAAAATATAAATTGAGCCGCAACATGAAAAAGCCAGCAAAGTTGCATGTGTTCCCAGCGAAGACTCAGATCAGCCTGGGCATCCGCCCAGTCTGATCAGTCTTTACTGTCCGCATGGAGCTATCTTTGACCCTTTATTATCCTTTAAGTGCACAGTGAAGACTGACCAGACTTGGCGGATGCAAGGCTGATCTGAGTCCTCGCTGGGCGCAGCAAGTAAATGATATGTGGTTGTGATACTAGCTAATGGCCGCATGCATGCACTTTTAATTGCATCCACCCAGTTTGAAATTATATTTTCCTTTGCTTTTAAGGGAGATTTGGAAATCAGGTGGAGCACTTCCTTGGAGGCCTAGCTTTTGCTAAGAGTATAGACAGAACCCTGATTCTGCCACCATGGAGAACATATGTAAGTACATGTTCTTTAATTAACTCTTACTCTATGATTACATGGAAGTCATTTCAATGTATAATTTAGTTTATTTTTCTTTCTGGTCCATTGGAGCCATTTAGAATCATTTTGAAAATAGAGTTCTTTTCACAGAGACTCTACAGTATTGCTGCTCTATTACATTCCATGAACAGACACGAAAAATAATAACACAGTCTTCTATTTCGTTTCTTTGAAGATGGGGAGGCCCGGTTGCTCAGTAGGTTAATCGCTGGCCTGCTGATCTAGCGGCCCCGGGTTCGATCCCCGCTTGAGGCGAAAATGTTTTCAAACGTAAACGGGCTTTCATTGCACCCAATCTTTCATTCTCACCCTGTCATCGTCCTGGTGTGAATGAAATGCTGTTGAAAAGGAAGTTCAATCGCAAATCGTCCATCCATCCATCCATCTATCTTGGATGGCGTCATTGCTTTCTAAGATTCTAAGATTCCTTAGTTGCAGTCTCTGTCGGTAGTTGCTGTGATACCTCTTTCCATTTTTCCGTCTGTATTTCAAGTTGTATTGAGTTCTTTGCATTTTCTGATTTCTTTCCAGAAAAATGTTCCATTCACTGACTGGTTTCAGCTGGAGCCTATATCTCAGTACCATCGTGTCATATTAGCAGAGGAGTTCATGCAACACCTTGCTCCAGAACATTGGCCACCTAGCAACAGGATTGGCTACTGCTTCTCATATGATAAAAATAAAGATTGTGACATGAAGCACGGTAGGAATAACACCTAAGTTCTGTTCGTGCACGTGATGCGTTTTTGTAACTAATTCTGAATCATTAGTTTTCAGATTTGGAGACTAAAAGAATCTATGATGGGATTGAGGCCGCGATAAGGAAATCTCCAGCTACTGTTCAGATTATTAAGTGGCATGCAAGGCAAGAGGATTGCCTCGCATGAAACTTAAATGATCTGAAAACGGGTCGTTGTTTAGGTCTTAACACCATCTTTCTCTCACATACCATATAAAACATAAATTAACATTTTCACACTATGCAAGCCTTTAGTATGCTTTTACATAAGGTGGTTAGTTGGTTAAAACAAAACGCGAAAAGAAGCTCGTCGGGAAAGGTGAGTCAGTGCTTCTTTTCGTTGGAATCTAACAGTGACATTTTGCACTATAAGTAAGCAATCTTACATTTTGCACTATAAGTAAGCAATCTTACATTTGACACTATAAGTAAGCAACCTTAGTCTCACAATTCCTATATGCCTTAAAACTGCAGATTTTTTGAAGCTCAGATAAGTGTGATATCACAATTTTACACGTGACATTCAGCTCGCAATAAGGCATTTAAAAATCATTTGCTCGGTAATTTTAACCATGAAAATCTCCGCCGATCCGCAGATTCTTTTCAACCTCTAATTTGGAAGATGCCGGTTATAGCTTACAGTGACAGACAGTTTAAGTAACAATTGCCGATTACCAGCCAGACCTACCCCATGTAGATTTAACAAAACTATGCCGAACTATGAGAACGATCTATTTCAAATTACGAGTGGGCATGAATTTGCCGACAGTCAGCGCAAATATCGAGCAAAGAGTAGTAGTAAATTCCGTAAATTACAAACAGAATGTCGTAAAATTATGAATTCACTATTGTTTGAGTAACAAATTTTGCAATTTTTATGGTGTGTAGAGATCTTTGAGTTGTTGTCGGCAGTAATAAATGATACTTATATTGCTGTACTATTATGCCAAATGTCACTGTTAGATTCTGTAATGCCGTTCGCCAGGGGTACTTATGTACTATCAAGGCGATCCGCATTCAGCGTTGCATTTCAATGTAAAGTATAAATGAATTAGTGCCACTAGATGCTCCCAGCCAGAAGGCTTCGAAGGCCCATCAGCACTTTACGGAAACTTGGAGGAAAGGGGCCACAACTTGCACCCTAATATGGTCCGGCGACACTGATCAACTCAGCGCGCTTAGAGCTGATCGATGTTGCCAGAGGGGACGTGAACGATGGCAGGCTCCAAGTCGCAATTTTGCAGCCTCCTGGGGTCAAGATAAATAAACTAGATTTTTAAAGATGAAGAGACAAGATTTCTATAAAGTTAAAACTTGTTATTTTTGTTAGGAACAGACAAACTATGTCTGTCCTTCAAACAGCCACTATTTTAAACAATTTTCAAATAGTTTGATATAGACAAATATTCACTTAAAAGAGAGAGTTCAGCTTGCCAATAAGACAGTACATGTACATAAAACTGTAAACAAAAGCGCGTGACAGAATATGCAAATTAGCCACATGTGTTTCCACAAATAGATATATGACGCGTCTGTTTACTGGAGCGACATTACAAATTCTTCAAAAACTTATCCATAATAAATTCAAAGACGCGTCAGTGTAATCTCAAGAGAAATTCATAGTTTTCAGAGTTTAAGAAAGTCGCGAATTATTATTACACAGCGATAAATTTGTATCTTCCGAATTCCGGAAGCAGTGCGACACTGAACTTACTTTACGATAGTTCAGGATCTAGAACGTTATGATAGATTGCGGTGAAAACCACAGTTGTGTATTTAATAAAGATATTCAAAGAGAAAATGGATAAGCGTGACTGTTCGTGCAAAGCGACAAGACAGGAATGAAAAGAGCCCGCCGAAGCAACTTGACGGTGACGTAAACGGCTAATTTGTCAAGAATAATCAGTTTGATTGGTTAGTTATACCGAATCTTGGTTAACTTTAGCCACACGGTAAAAATCAAACCCAAGCATAAAATACATTACTCAGGTACCGTACCGCCAATACCGATCGTAAGTGAACAAGGCACAGTTGAATCCCTAAATTAAGGGTCCAGGCAAGATAAACTCTCTATTACATAACAGTAATACAAGAAACTTCCCATAGACAAGGAAGCTGTGCTATACAAACATTGTCAGTCTGAGAATAATGGGAGGGCTAGCATAGAATAGAACAGAATGGGGCAGAATAGAATAGAATAGGGGTAGAACAGAATAGAACGGGATAGAATAAAATAGGGTAGAATATAGAATTGATCTTAACAATATAGCCATAGAAACAGTCTAAGTGATGAGGGGTGCACAGACAGGGACCCATAGGGTGCCATGTCACTACACCACTCCCCCCTTAAGTTAAGGTTTGCCTCCTGGCAAACTACAACATTATTTACACTTAATTGGCATTAGCAGATTGCTGATATGCAGTGGTAACTAATTATTTTGAAAAACTGGTTACAAAATTCTGTTTGACACAAGGTCTGCAATGCCTGCTCCCAAAGTTTACAAAGTCCGAAGCCCACTGCATACACAGCTATATCTATATCTGCTGAAAACAACTGCAGGGATAATTCTGGCCTAGAACTCTACGAGAAGCAATATCTCATTTATCCAAAATTTGCGAGCATTTCCCCACTCAAAGCGAGAACTCCTGGCAAAAATTAGAGTGCATCTCTCGAATAGTCACCCCAAAATGATCCCTGCCACTGTTCAGTACAACGAAACAACATTGGCCGACCTTACACTGATTTATGGAAGTCATTCTCTCACTATTCATTAATCTAGAATTATCCACTTCTTACGAGCGTTGAAAATCATACATTTCAGGTTCAGCCAATCCGTTTCGTCACTTTGCCTCATCTTACAAATTTTGCTAGTACAGCAAATTCTGAGGGAGCCTTGAAACTCAGCATACAAGTATTATCAGGTTCACAACTATGCACATGTTATAACGACAAGATTTAATAATAGCTATGAAACGATTGATGGTAAGAATTGAACTTCGCAATGTACATATCAGTACTTAATATGCCCTAAATTTCAGAACTTAATATGCCCTAAATTTCAGAATGTGAACAAAGTATTTCAGAGACTGTCTAGGATGCACAGTATGTTCTATTCACATGGAATGTTGCGGATAAAAAAAATAGGACATTACAAATATTTTATGTGCTAACAAGAAAAAAAAATATATATATAAGAAAATGGTTGGCTCCCTCATATCTTCACAACATTTTTCTCACATATTTCCTTTGACCACGAATATAGGTGAAATTCCTGGTGGTGCTACCCTGTTCAAAACAGTTAACTTGGAACAACCTGCTATGAGGGCCCGATACAGAACAAGCTGATGCCAAGTCAAAGACTGTATGCTTCCTGCCGGATAGTTCCATTCAGAAACTGACATTCCAAAAGACCTCACCTGCATATGCATGGTCAAAGGGAAACAACTCAATTTACATTTTGATGGATGGCACATCTTTATGACATCCCCTTATTCTGATAGAATGTGAATGATTTTGTGACTTATGAAAATGACAAGATGGAAAGCTCTTAGCATGACTATGAACCAAGAGGAAAACGATGCGCATAACATGAAGATGCTATAATGATTAAAGTGAGAAAATGTAAACCCTATGACTATTCTTACATTGCCTTGCATGAAGGCTTATTCTCACAAAACGTGACTTTTCCCTTATCATATGACAGCCTCCTACATATGATTACAAGCTAAGTTTATTCATGAATGATAAAAATGATTCAATAAAACCTATGATACTGGCAGTAGCATCCTGTTTCCTTCCCATGTCTTAATTATTATTATCATTATTTTTTTTTATGTTTTTCTTAAAAAAATTTACTGTTACTCACAGTAGTCCCTTATACGCCACTTTACCCTAGTGGACCGGCAGCTACCTTGACAACGCGTTGTCACCCGTGGACTTACTTCTCTCAGTAGGTCATGACCTGGCACAGGTGTCAAGATCACCCCCTTGTACACCCAGGCCGAAACGGTCACCGAAAAAAAACTAAAAATGGGTCAGTGTCCTTTACACTGTACAGCGCCGTCCAAACCTGAGTCATCAAGGACATATTTTGCGTGCCCCCAACCCCTCTGGCCACAGGCAAAATATTTAAATTCTTCTCCAGTTCAATTTCTCACTATTATACCCCACTGGGCTCAATATTATAAATTCATGAGGCATTCCTCACACATCATGACAGCTGCACGTTTAACACTTAACTTGAAACCCTAATCACAGAAACTATATACAAGATCAAAGAATGCTACCCTTGACCAATTCCTTGCAGTTTTACACATAATGCCCTAAAGCTAGTAGTCTCAATGACATATGTAACCAGTCCACCACCAAAACATTTTTTTTTTTTCCAAGGAAGTCTCCATCCGTAATTTGGACCTACAGTACACACACTGTCAACTCATATATTGACATGAAATATCCAAAACAAAAAGATCACAGTTTGCCTCCATATCATTGGTGTGTGCAATGGTTACATTCTTGAGTCATCATGAAGACTTATTTCAAAATACTGTATCTAGTGCCCTAACCACAGGGATCCCTAACAAGTCTTAAATTTTTATTCACTCCATTCTGCATTACTGTAAGATAGTCCCTTTAAAGTTATGCCCTCACAATACTGTCACAGTTTTTAATTTCCTCTCACCGCCCTCAGATTTTCATATAGGTAACATAATCATATTTTTGTCTTAATTAACACTAATTATTATATTGCACAGGGCGTCAATACTAAATCCTATTTGTCTACTTTGTTGTTTCCCGGACCAGTCCCACAGAGAGAAACAGACAGAAGGACAGCAGGAAAAGCAATGCTTTTCTAAATTCAGTATAAGTGTATATACATATCACTTGAGCTCCCAAACCATCTGGGTACTGCTGTCCCTCCCAGGCGCATCTGTCTGCGTCCCTCTCGTGGAACTATCCGGACGAACAAACATATATAACTCCCTAATAAGGGCGATGACCTGAGGGGGAAGCTGCGCCCCTGCAGAAAGGACAGGAGAGACCAAAGCAAGGGAAAGGCCTGAAACATGACTCTGAGCTGCAGGAGCAAGACAACTAGAGGTGGACGTAGAGGACAACACTACTACATCAGATGAGCAGGGCTGAACAGAGGGAAGGGAGACCTGAGATGGACCTGGAACAGGGGAGGAGACTTCAGAAGAAACTTGAGAGGCAAGAGAGTCAACAGGAGAGGCCAAGGAAAGAGGAGAGCCCAAGGCAACAACAGGCGAGCCCAAGGAGACAACAGGAGAGGCCAAGGAAACAGCAGGAGGAGCCAAGGAAACAGCAGGAGAGGCCACAGCAGCAACAGGAGAGGCCTGAGATGGAACAGGAGAGGCTAAGGAAGGGTAAGGAGAGGCCAAGGAGACAACAAGAGAGGCCAAGGAAACAGCAGGAGGAGCCAAGGAAACTACAGGAGAGTCCAAGGAAACAGGAGGTGCCAAGGAAACCACAGGGGAGGCCACATCAGCAACAGGAGAGGCCTGAGAAGGAACAGGAGAGGCTAAGGAAGGGTGAGGAGATGCCAAGGAGACAACAGGAGAGGCCAAGGAAACAGCAGGAGGAGCCAAGGAAACTACAGGAGAGTCCAAGGAAACAGGAGGTGCCAAGGAAACTACAGGGGAGGCCACATCAGCAACAGGAGAGGCCTGAGAAGGAACAGGAGAGGCTAAGGAAGGGTGAGGAGAGGCCAAGGAAAGAGGTGAGCCCAAGGAGACAACAGCAGAGGCCACAGAGGCAACAGGAGAGTCTTGAGGAGGATGAGCGGGAACGGTAATAGTTACCAGAGCATCAGAAGATGTAGTAAAAATGGCGGCCACACCTACCTGGGGGGACACATCACTCGCACTACAGACCGTCAACTCACCTGACACAGGACAGCCTGCCACGTCCGCTGTCACCATACTGGCGCTGGATACAGCGAAAGAGGAGGGAATCAAGTGACAAGGGGGAGGCACATACAAAGACGGTTGTGACGTGACCAGCCCAGGAGAAGCATGGAACTCAGACACGGAAGCTGCACTGCTCACGGATGGGACCCTAGTCCCAAGAGATAAGAGATAAGAGGGGATGGCAGAACTAGAAGGGATGGTGAGATCCTCAGAGCTAGAGAAAGAGCCATGTCCAGAGGAAGCCACCAGAGAATCAAAGGACAACTCGGAAGGAAGCGCTGCCTCAAAAGAAGAGATGTCACTATCAAAGAAGAAATCTTCAAACAAGGTACCATCGTCCTGCAGAGAGTCAGATAAGGAGAAAGATGGAGGAACAGGAGTAGAGGTGGGAGGCTCGGAGCTCAGAGTCACAGCTGAAGACTTAGAGAGAGTGTAAGAGGGAATAGATAGAGACTGAGATGGAGGGATCCCACCCGGACCAAAAGATGGTTGATATTCCGCTGGCTCCACACTGACATCTGGATCTGCTCCTAGATCGTCCACAATCTCACTCGCAGCTTGATGTCCCATAACCATAGCGGGCATCGGTGACGGTGGCACCCTGATGGTAGGCTCTGCTATGTCCCATACTCTTCTGGCTCTTTTAGAGGGAGGAGGTCCCATTTCTACCCCGTGCTTCTCTGCCAAATGGTTCCGCATTTCAGCGACCCTCGTCTCCGGACACGTGAAGGTACTGCACCGGCTGCACTTCATACGAGGCCCGTGGGCGTCCTTCTCATGGCGTCTGCAAGAATACATGTTGACATATCCCTTTCCACAGAAGCGGCAACAGTGGGAATACATGGGTTGTGGTGGCCTTGGCCTCATAAGCCTCACTCCGCCAACATAGACCCTTCCTGTAAGTGGGGCACCTATGGCTCTCATCTTCTGCAATAAAAGTTACTTTAAGGAGCCTGTTCTGCAACAGGGCAAGCTGAACTCTGAAACAGGCCATATTTGCCTATGCCCTGCCATGATATGGTTTTAATCTGTTATGATGCACAACCAAATCTTTTGCTCGTGCATGCCGCCTTATCCTAATCACAACATCGGACAATGGCTCTACAACTGTGAAAGGGCCGGACCACCTACTGGTGAGCTTTTTCACCCTCCCTTTACGTATTGCAGGGGTGAAGAGCCACACCAGATCGCCCTTCTTATAGTTATTTTTATATTGTTTCAGATCATACTCTCTTTTCTGTTTATCTGTAGCTTTTTGTATATGACTTCTTGCGATTTCATGGATTTTCACCATGGATTTCTCGAGGTTGGCCACATACTGAGAGGCCTCTTGTCCCCGTTGTTCTGATCCTTGGGGAGCCCCATAGACCAGATCAATAGGTAGATCCATCTCCCTCCCATAGGTCATCATTGCTGGGGACATCTTGGTTGTTTCACTCATGCATGACCTATAGGCTAAGAGCATCATTGGGATATGTTCATCCCAGTCTTTTTGATTGTGATGAACATATTTGCTGAGGATTTCAATAAGCGTACGGTTCAGCCTTTCAACTTGTCCATCACTTTGGGCATGATAACTGGTTGAACGGGTTTTCAAAATGCCCAACTTTTCACACAGTTGTTGTATTACATTTGCTTCAAACTGAGTTCCCTGGTCACTATGCAGAATTTTCATGACCCCAAATTGGGAGACCCAGTCCAACACCACATTAGCCACCTCAACAGCCGTGGCCTTACGAACTGGGTACGCATTTGCCCATTTCGTAAAACAATCTGTCATAACGATTAAATACTTATTCATCTGGTAAGTTTCAGTCATAGGTCCCACTATATCTATCTGCACTCTCTCATTAGGGAGACCAGACCTATACACTTTCATAGGCGCGCGCGGGGGTTTCGCAGGCTGCTTACGCGCTTGACATCTATCACAGCTTGCGCAAAAGTTAGACACGGACCGTGCCATAGATGGCCAATATGCACGGCGTCGAAGCCTATCTACAGTTTTCTTAACCCCAAAATGGCCCAGTCCTGGGTCTGAATGAACCATTTTCAAGATGTCTTGTCTCAGTGCCTCGGGCACTACCAGCACCAGCTGCTCAGTGCTCGTGACTTCGTCAAACCAGCTACTGTAAAGAACGCCATCTTGTAATTTCAGACGGTCCCAATGAGCCCAATATGCTTTCATGTCCCCATCTAAATGGGAAACACTTTCCCAAGGTGGTCTTTCGGGAGAACTCCTTAACCACTCTAGTACTATTTTTAACTTTTTGTCACTTTGTTGCGCATTCATAATGTCTTCGGCAGACCGCGCCCCTAACCACTGCGCCCCAGTTGCACTGGACCCAGCCTGGCTGCGCGTTGTCACCCTTCGGTAGGTTTCAGAATTTTCACATCCACATTCCCCGCCCTGAGTTTGCTGTGATAAAGCGGATGTCAATTTGGAGCTCCCCCCTTGAATATCACTTGCGTGTCTACAGACGCAACTCACATTCGCTTGCTCGCTTTTAGTTTCCTGTCCTTTACACACAACACACATACCGCACGGAATCCGTGATAATCCGTCTGAATTGCCGTGCAGCTTACCTGCCCGGTGTTGAATTTCAAAGTTATACGCCGATAAGACCTCAAGCCAGCGGCTTATCTGACCCTCAGGATTTTTGAATCTTAGGAAAAACTTAACTGCCGAGTGGTCAGTGCGAATGGTAAACTTGTTTCCATAAAGGAAATGATGATAGTGTTTGACCGCATTTACGACGGCTAAGAGTTCCCTACGTGTGACGCAGTAGTTCCTTTCGCTCTTCGACATGCTTTTACTGTAATATGATATCACCCTTTCCTCGCCATCTTGGATCTGAGACAGGACCGATCCTGTTCCATACCCACTGGCGTCGCAGTCGAGAATATATGGCAAGTCCTGGCGAGGATACCCTAGCACCGGTGCTGATGTTAACATTCGCTTCAACTCATCAAATGAGCTTTGACATTCATCAGACCATAAGTACGGCTTTCCTTTCTCTGTTAGTTTATGAAGTGGGCGAGCGATATCGCTAAATCCCTTACAATACCTGCGGTAATAGCTCGCAGTTCCTAGGAATGCCCTCAATTCATGCACGTTTCTAGGTATGGGCCACTCTCGAACGGCGCGTATTTTCTCAGGATCTGTTGCTACACCATGCTCAGACACAATGTTCCCCAAGAAGGAGACCTCATATTGAAAGAATCTGCACTTTCCGGGAGACAACTTGAGGCCTGCGTCACGAATTCTGGACAAGATCTCGGCCAACCGCGTTATATGTTCATCCACTGTCTTCGAAAAGCAGATTATGTCATCGACATATAAGAGGCAAGTAGACCAATGCAGCCCAGACAATATGAGCTCCATGAGCCTCTGAAAGGTAGCCCCAGAGTTACATAAACCATATGGCATAACCCGAAAATTATATAGCCCATCTACTGTCGCAAAAGCCGTCTTGTCCTGATCGTCTTTATGGACCCCCACCTGCCAATACCCGGAGGATAGGTCCATTACACTAAAGTACTTATTGCCTCCCAACGCGTCTAAAGAATCATCAGTTCTAGGAAGGGGAAAGAAATCTTTTCTTGTAACCTCATTTAGCTTTCTGTAATCAATGCAAAAGCGATACGTGGAATCTTTCTTTTTAACTAGTGTAATAGGTGAACTCCACGCGCTCTTACTGGGGGTTATAAGGTCGTGCTCTAGCATTTTCTTAATTTCGTCCGTCGCTGCGGCGCGTTTTACAGAGGGGAGGCGGCGAGGCGCTTGTTTAATTGGGGCATTTTCCCCCACGAAAATTCTATGCTCCACGAGGCTTGTACGACCAATATCTCCTTTATACTTTGAAAAACCCTCCCCATGCTTTTTCAGTAAGGCCCTTAAAGAGCCCCTCTCTTCTTCTGATAAATTTGCCATTGAAGCCTCATATAAACCCCTTAGATGCACAGGGACCTCATCCTGTTCATCCGCAACTGTTTCGGTTCTACAGTAATTTGCAGAGGGGGGCGAGGTTTCCTCCTCTTCGACAATCTCTACGGGTTCGCATTTGGCCGCAAACGTATTGTTATAAATAGTTTGAGGAACATTCGAAAGGTTCGCGAGTCTGAGTGTCACTGACGCTCCATTAATTATTACTAGGGACTTGGCTACTAAAACATTTTTCTCCCCCAGACACTCCCCATCTGATTCAATGAGGACTGGCTTTGATTCAGTTCTAGGAATTTGCACCCCCTGAATTTTACCCCTTATTATAATTTCACTATTTGCGGGTATTGTCACTGTTTCACATGTATTAATGCGGAGAACTGCAGGGAGCTTACTTTCCAGTTGACACTTAATTGTGATTCCATTCATGCTCAATGAGCCCTCCCTTACATTAATGTCAACCCCATTTTCATAAAGAAAGTCATAACCTAGAACCCCTGCTACCTCAATATTTGCTACTACCATCTTTTGGGGTGTTACATGCCCTCCTACATTCAGAGGAAAAATGGCGCAACCAAGAGCATTTATGGAGGCACCATCTCCCATGCGTATTTTAGGCATGTACGGTTCTAATGGGGGGCGCTTGCCTTCAGGGATGGCGTAATATTTCTCAGGGCGTAAGAGTGAGATTGTCGCCCCAGTATCCACCAAGAAATTTAAGTTCAAGTTATGAATCATACATGGTAACATCAAAGAATCATGCATTTGTGTTTTATCTGTTTTATCCATACTACTGGACCCCTTCAAATGAGGAGCTGAGCCATGGTCCACTGGCCCAGCTAACAGCCGTTTCCCGGAATGCCTTGAGTAGTCTCGCGATTGCCCTCATGAAACTCAGGCCGCTTAATCTCCGAAACTGAGTTTTTCATGTCATTTTTCCTTACTTCACAATTTCTTATAAAATGCTTTTGGGAGCCACAATAAAAGCAACTTCTGTTACCCCCATTATTACCCTGCCTTCTTTTTGCCTGACAGTCTTTTTCTTCGTTACCCCTCCTTTGCCAGTTTGTATCTAACTTATTATTGTAGGGATTATTTGATGTCTGTCCAGTCACAGGTGGTGCATAATATGATTTTTGGTGCCCAGGCTCACATTGGCCACCTGCACCACCTAAGAGTGTTTCCTCACATGCCCTAAAGGGACGAAAGTCAGATTGTCTCCCCCTTTTACCCCTCTGGAATGCTTCATATTCAAGTGCCAATTTAATAGCATCATCCACTGTCCTAGGTTTACCTTGTAAAATTGACCACTCAAGGTCTGCATTGTTCAGGGAGTCTATGAAGCAGTCTTTGGACAATTGCTCTCTGACCTCCACTGGGGCGGTCGGATAGGCAAGTCGAACAAGTTTGCGTACATCTTGTGCCAATTCTGGAATCGATTCCCCTCTTTGCCTTATTCGTGATTTTATTTTAGCCCTGTATAACTCAGATTGGTGAATCGGTTCGAACCGGGCTGACAATGCTGACACTAAAGCTGTGAAGTCACCCCGTTGTGATGGGCTCAAGTCACTTAACACGCCTTGTGCAGTGCCCCTAAGGTTTATCGCTAAATTGATGGCTCTTTGACCATTACTCCAATTCAAATGGTCAGCCAGCATATTGAACAGAACCAAATAGTCAGACCAGCTACTACTGCCATCATAAGTACCCGGTTTCAAGGACTTTTCATTTCCAGAGCCCCTTTGGGATGCCCCATTACCCCATTCTGTTATTTGTGATGACGATTGATTATGTGCCCTGGTCAGGTTTTGACCCATGGATCCGTAATCACATGGTGTGCGCACGGCATTACTCACACATGACGTGCTACTGAACGTACTATCTTGTGGCATTCTAATTGGGCCCATTTGGGTAGTGCTTCCAATATGCGCCCAATCTAATCCTGAACTTGCAGCTTGCGGCTGCATGTTGTTAGTTTGTAGAGCCATTGGACCTCGCAAAGCAGGCATAGGCGGATTTACAGTATTGACGTGGCTATAACTTAACACATTTGTGACCCCTGAGCCACTGCTCAAGGGCATGTCCCCACACGCGAAATTTTGATCAATGGTAGCATTTCCATTAGAATGAGGTACCCTAAATAATACCTCCCTACTAGGCGTTGCCTCAATATAAGATACTGCTGATGCAGGATCCTGGACCCCAGGATGATTCCTGTCTTCCAAGAGTGAAGCTTCTTGGTTGGAGGCCATCGTTCACTTGAAAAAAGATTTTACTAACACAGACAATATTATAATGCAGTCAGATAAATTTTAGGGTGCAAGATAGATTTTTTTTTTTTTTTTTTTTGGTAGCCGAGACTAAAAAATTTACATCAACATAACACCGGTCTCTGCGTGGAATATGCAACACTGTAGTTTTAAGAAAAAAAACAAATCCCTTTAGCTGCCACCATTTGTAATGCCGTTCGCCAGGGGTACTTATGTACTATCAAGGCGATCCGCATTCAGCGTTGCATTTCAATGTAAAGTATAAATGAATTAGTGCCACTAGATGCTCCCAGCCAGAAGGCTTCGAAGGCCCATCAGCACTTTACGGAAACTTGGAGGAAAGGGGCCACAACTTGCACCCTAATATGGTCCGGCGACACTGATCAACTCAGCGCGCTTAGAGCTGATCGATGTTGCCAGAGGGGACGTGAACGATGGCAGGCTCCAAGTCGCAATTTTGCAGCCTCCTGGGGTCAAGATAAATAAACTAGATTTTTAAAGATGAAGAGACAAGATTTCTATAAAGTTAAAACTTGTTATTTTAGTTAGGAACAGACAAACTATGTCTGTCCTTCAAACAGCCACTATTTTAAACAATTTTCAAATAGTTTGATATAGACAAATATTCACTTAAAAGAGAGAGTTCAGCTTGCCAATAAGACAGTACATGTACATAAAACTGTAAACAAAAGCGCGTGACAGAATATGCAAATTAGCCACATGTGTTTCCACAAATAGATATATGACGCGTCTGTTTACTGGAGCGACATTACAAATTCTTCAAAAACTTATCCATAATAAATTCAAAGACGCGTCAGTGTAATCTCAAGAGAAATTCATAGTTTTCAGAGTTTAAGAAAGTCGCGAATTATTATTACACAGCGATAAATTTGTATCTTCCGAATTCCGGAAGCAGTGCGACACTGAACTTACTTTACGATAGTTCAGGATCTAGAACGTTATGATAGATTGCGGTGAAAACCACAGTTGTGTATTTAGTCAAGCCGCAAGACGGCTTGACTATATATTAATATGAGTCCAAGTTTTTTATGTGATGCGTTTGGTGTTTTAATTGCTTACTGATGAATAAAGAATCGATTATACGAGAAAGAAAACTTAAAACCTGTCTGTTAACAGTCTCGTGTAGGTTACAATTATTAATTGAAACGTGGGACTAGATCTAGATGCGCAAGTATTAAAGGAAATGAGTACTTTGGATTCGGTCCCTAGAAATACCGGAACGAGAATGGAGAATAGATAAGAAGTGTAACCCGCACCCGCATCCGCGTAAACCGCATTGGAATTTTATGAATGGCTGAACATGTATGTAGCAGCAAAATAAATAATGTTAAGGCATTGAAATAGTTACATATAGGACTAATCATTTCAAACCCACTAAGAAAATACGTTAGTCTGATCTAGTTGAGACTATAAACACAAGAAGTCAAATTCAAAGTAGGTAAAATGTGTAACCCGTACCAGCGATAGAAAACCCTCGTTGGGAGTTAAAATCCCATAAATGCCTTCTTAGCGGTAGAATGTACGTCTATAGATGAAGACAAATGATATATAATACGCAATGTCAAATTACACTAACAAATTATGTAAAAACACGAAAATACGGGAACGCACCAGAATGCACGTGTTTTACCGAAACGAACTATATATATATATATATATAAATATGGTTTGCAGCACAGATATTCCATTTTTGGGGTTTTAACATGAAGTGCTTATTTGGCGAAAATCATTATTTGAGTCATATACTATTATTGTGCAGCAGAATAACATACACGATACCCTTTAGTAGCGATACCCTTTAGTATATTATAAACACAAAAAGTCGAATTCAAAGTAGGTAAAATGTGTAATCCGTACCAGCGATAGAATACCCGCGTTGGTAGTAAAATCCCATAAATACCATCTTAGAAGCAGAATGTACGTCTAAAGAAGAAGACAAATGATATATAATACGCAATGTCAAATCACGCTAACAAAATATGTAAAAACACGAAAATACGGGAACGCACCAGAATGCACGTGTTTGACCGAAACGAACTATATATGTATATAAATAAATATGGTTTTCCAACACAGATACTCCATTTTTGGGGTTTTAACATGAAGTGCTTATTTGGCGAAAATCATTATTTGAGTCATATACTAATATTGTGCAGAAGAATAACATACACGATACCCTTTAATGCATGTTCGGGAATTCTAGTCAACTGATTGAATTTTTTTTTCATAGTTTTACCTGTACAGCACTTGTTTCATATAAACACATCCCCACTATTATTGCCTCTCTTGCAACACAAAATGCCCTTACCCTCTTGAGAAACAAGTGCCTGTGCTGTACAGGAAATCTGATTTGATCAGGATATCACGCCCCACCCTTTGCGGTGAGGTTTTATAATATAAATACCCTTTCCTCTGTACGCAACTTTTAAGAAGTGTTTAGACGATCATTTTCTGTTGTATGTCATTTTGATGAAATTCTAATATGAAACTCAAACTAAAAAGTCAAATTTCTGTGTTCTGGTCAAATGCTTAAAACATATTTGGCATATTCCGTGCCACCCAGGTGCACATGGAAGTTCCCGGAAATTCTGCATTTTTGTCTAAAGACAGAGTGGTACTACAAAAGAATGATTAACGTCCATTATCTAATAAGTCAATCGCTACGTGCCTCTAGTGTCCGATTACCCTAAAATTCTAGTCTGTCACTGTATACTGTATTCAGATTGTCAGCGTATGTGTACTTGATCGTGAACGTATGTACGTCCCCAATCTTGTTAGACGCGGGTATAGATTTTTGTAAGAGATAGATGAATAGATTGCCTGTTACGGTAGCAACTTGATACTTTAGTACATCAGCAATGTGCTATTACCGATATTACCAGGTTATTTTGACCCATATTTCAATGTCCACTGATATCGCATTTTTTGCTACTTTTATACAGTTAATATATTTGTAACTATTCAGTTCACTGCATTATAGTTTTTAGAATGTGGCCAAAATCTGAAAAGTTTGGCCATAAAATCCCCATCAATAGACCAAAACAAATAATAATAATAAAGGACTAAAGTATTTGTCTCGACTGTAACAAGTATTAGCTCTCTGAAAACTAACAACTTCATCTCTAGGAACAGCCAAAGCAGTTCAATGTTTTACATTGCTGATACATAAATGTCGTCCCAGAGATGGACTGTCACAATGTGGCTTGACTTCTCTGACGGCATTTCGTCATAACTAGCTTGTTAATAAAGATATTCAAAGAGAAAATGGATAAGCGTGACTGTTCGTGCAAAGCGACAAGACAGGAATGAAAAGAGCCCGCCGAAGCAACTTGACGGTGACGTAAACGGCTAATTTGTCAAGAATAATCAGTTTGATTGGTTAGTTATACCGAATCTTGGTTAACTTTAGCCACACGGTAAAAATCAAACCCAAGCATAAAATACATTACTCAGGTACCGTACCGCCAATACCGATCGTAAGTGAACAAGGCACAGTTGAATCCCTAAATTAAGGGTCCAGGCAAGATAAACTCTCTATTACATAACAGTAATACAAGAAACTTCCCATAGACAAGGAAGCTGTGCTATACAAACATTGTCAGTCTGAGAATAATGGGAGGGCTAGCATAGAATAGAACAGAATGGGGCAGAATAGAATAGAATAGGGGTAGAACAGAATAGAACGGGATAGAATAAAATAGGGTAGAATATAGAATTGATCTTAACAATATAGCCATAGAAACAGTCTAAGTGATGAGGGGTGCACAGACAGGGACCCATAGGGTGCCATGTCACTACAATTCTTAGGATAAGTTTGTCAATTCAATTGAGAAAAAAAAGATTGTACTCACCTTTCTGGACTAAGTTCTTTCGATTTCTGTACTGATATAGATATATCAATTGTAGGAAATCCTTTCGGACCATTCTGGGACGGATTAGGTGTTGATTTTAACTCCACGATAACTTACAGTGCCAGTTATCAAGAACCACAGAAATGGGCATCATTGTAAGTAGATTTCAGTATTTGACATTAGATAGCGAAGCGGGACGTTGATGCCATGATGCAATTATTACTACAGTAACTTGAACTGACACTCTGTATCACGTCGAACGGATGTGTCCAGATGATCTGGGCACATTTACGAGACGTGATACACAGGGTTTTATCACGTTACTGAAGTAATGATATGGTTATTATATGTCTTGTAGTCTAACCTAATACCCATTTCTTTTATTGAATCGGAACGTAAGTAAAAAGTGTTGGAACATTTTGCCCGAGGTCTTGATAGATGCTGCTCCAGTTTTACACAATGTCAGCATCACTTTCCACAATGACCTTGAAGGTCAGGGTCACATTCTTAGGGCTTTGTATTCACTGTGGGCAAGCACCAGGTCAAACGAGCTATGCTGTCTGGTGATAGCTTTTGTCATCTGTTATAGCTCCTTAACCCAGAGGTAAACATTCAAAATAGATCAATTAGAATTCTGAAATATTCGTTTCCAGTCTAACGACCTCTTTGTTTCATGATATGAAATGATTTGGATTCTTTTATAAAAGGCAATCAGTTGAAAGAAATGTACACACGTATTCAAGAGTTCTTGTAAAAGACGCCGTGTTTGTGCAGTTTCTAGGCTTGCATTGTAAAATCTTTCCATTTTCTACAAAGGTATGCCACATGTATGATATTAGCACATATATGTATGTTAAGTGTGATCTGTTTATGGTATAAGTTGATTAGTCCTACCCAAACTCAGTTAACAACAAAGTAAATTCAGCGTTTGCAGGGATCCTTAGATGACCCTCATATAATAAATTTTACCACGAGCTGTGGAAATCATCCTTATTATGCAAGCCCTTGTCTGAAGTAGCTTAATCTTTTTCTTGTCAAAGATGCTAAGTTAAAGTTAGCAAAACTGCAGTCAACCCAGTTTTAAGTTCAAACCACGTATTATTGATGCCACTGCAACGTATTTGCTTTAAAGTTTCTTGCTGAGTTGGTTTATAGCGGAAAGATAAATTATGGCTGGTTTAGACAAGTGAATCTAAACTGTGAAATATAGTAACAGTTAAACTCTTGATCATATGACGTCTAAATGCGGGTTGATTTATAAATGAGCCGCGACACGAGAAAACCAACAAAGTGGTTGTGCGCCCAGCGCTGACTCAGATCAGCCTGGGCATCCGCCCAGTCTGATCAGAGTTTTCGCTGTACGCATGAAGGTAGCTTAGACCCTTAGCTACCCTTTAACACTTTTGGAAAGACTGTGTGGATGCCCAGGCTGATCTGAGTCTGCGCTGGGTGCACAACCACATTGTTGGTTTTCTCGTGTCGCGGCTCAAATAGTTTGTAACATATATTTTAGATTTCCGCCTGATAAATATCCAGTGTTGGCTCTTAAAGGAGCGCCAGCCTCGTTTCCAATGAAAAAGGAACACTGGGGTCTACAGCAGTATTTACAGTGGTCAGACTACATACAGACAGAGGGAAATGAATACATTCAGAAGAACTTTCCTGGGGAGAAATTCATTGGTCTGCATCTAAGAAATGGAATAGATTGGGTAATAGTATAACATTATAAATTTGTTTGATGTCATTTTAGAAGTTCTGACTGGCCAATTTTGTATTGAATCAAAACTTATTTCTTGTACTGTAAAGTTCTAAGTGAGAAGGTTCAAATACTTTGAAAATGTTTTCTCAGATGATGGCTCAAAACCGGAGAGATACTAAGGAATAGAATAGAGGTCTGAGCAGCATCCGCGTTCGTGTCCGTGTCTGTGAGCAATTTAACTTATATTAACCATTTGCGTTTAGGTCTTTTTCTCACTAAGTATAAGGGCTAGAGTAATGAAACTTGGTACACACTTACATCAGCACATGATCACCTTTAAGTTAATGTTTGCACTATGTATGACTTTGACCTACTGGTCATGGGCTACTGACTTTGAAAAAATTAAGGTTAATTTATGTTTAGCATTTGTGTTCAAGTCAGTTTCAGAGTAGTTATAAGGGTTAGACTGATATTTGGTCATTACTTGCATCTGGACAAGGGCATGTGAGTGTAACCAACCATGTAGGACAGAGACCTACATTTTTACGCTTCACTGACTTTGCTGATATTTCTCAGTCCCTATATACGGGTTACAGTTTTTATACTTTGCACACACTTACACATGGACAAGATCATTTCAGCAGCATCCTCTTTGTATGGATTTGAGGTAAAGGTTTTATGCTTTATTGACTTTATGATATACTTGACTGACTTTGTGATATATCTCAGTCCCTTTATGGGCTAGGGCCATGATACTGGGCACACACCTACATATGGACGGGACCATTTTACACCATCATCCATGTATGGATTCGACCTATCTTTTTGCTTCACTGACTTTATGATATGCTTCACTGACTTTGTGATATTTCTCAGTCCCTATATGGGTTAGAGCCATTATACTTGGCAAACACTTATGAATGGACAAGATAATTTTAAGATGGCCATCCATGTATTGATTTGACATGTATCTTATGCTTCACTGACTCAATCATATTTCTCAGTCACTATACGGATGGCATTCATTATACATGACACTTATATACATTTGGACAAGAGCCTTCATTACCACCAGCGCTGTGAGAGTCAAGCACCTGTAAGGCGCACTTTGTTGTCTTCTGACAACTCTTGTTCAGAATTATTATGATAGCTCTGATAAGGATTACCTTGAAAAAGCAATTCTTATGGGGTTCTAAATTTATGAAGAATAAGCAATTTCATTGTCCTAATATTGCAGCATTTTTCTTCCTATTTAGAGCTTTGCATTCACGTAAACAACAGCCACCCCTACTTAAATCTGATGTTAATGATATCAAAATGTGTCATGAACCTACATACACAATAAATTAAAAAATATTATATATTTGCATGTGATTATAAAGGTTCATCTGATGTGGGTATTTTCCAAATGCACAAAGAACTTTGTTGAAAACAAATTCAGGAAGTGTTTAAAGCACAAAAAACAGACTGCTCATTATCACAATTTTCAAAGACGGATGCAAACAATGTTTTGTGTACTAGTAATATGGTAAATGAGTACATTTTCAAGGGAAGCAGCTCTACCAATTTCTTTTTGTCCCCCTTCTTAATTGGGATCAACTCTTGACAAATTTCTCCGCTAGGAGAAAACTCTTTCCTTTAAGGGAAGGCACCATTTTCAAAAGGCTTCTTTGTTCAGGCCCCGAGGTTATAAAACTTTTTTCGTTCTCAACTCAGCTGAGCATGAAATTTTGTCTGCTGATAAATAGGAAAATGCCAACTTATGGTGGCATTTTCATATATATAAGCAGAGAAAATTTGATACTCAGCTAAACTGAGCAAGAAAACAACTGTACTTATCAGTAATTTGCTATTTATTTGCAGGTAAAATTTCATGCTCAGCTGAGTTGAGCATGAACAAAGTTTTATAACCTCGGGGCCAGGTAAGCATACAAAAAGTGTAAAATGGCAGAAAAACATGGCGATGTACCCATACACCTTATAAGCAGGGCATTTGGAATGATTGCAGTCAACTGATTTTTAGCAGGCACCAAAGGTAAATGCAAAAAAACTGATTGCTTGAGGCAGGTGCCTGCTTGATGCAGGTCGCTTTGTTCTAAAAATACTTCGTTGGGATGTGAGAGTTACGCCCTTTAAGACATGTTTTTGCTTAATAGAAATGACAAGTTGACTGTACAGTGAAAGTACATGAGCTTTGTTATGAGTCACATGACTTTTGTCTTTTTTATCGTATTTCAGAAAAATGCCTGCGGACACACAGATGGTATGAACAAATACATGGCATCACCTCAATGTTTGGATCCTTTAAGTGGTGGGAAAGTCACCATGGAGATGTGCTTCCCCTCAGAGGAAGAAATATTAAGGTGAATGGATACACTTCCAAGGAATGCAACTCCATCATTTTCAGTTTTGCTTCCCATCTCGAGGTCTACTCTTAAAGAAAAGAATTAGCTATCATCACATGAGCTTGTATAATAAGATTTGAATAGCTGCCCCTTAAAATTCAGATTGCATCATCAAAAATGTCAAACAGAAGAAATTGTGTGTTGCAAGGATGCCATCATCTCATAACTGTTCAATAGCCTTGCACTCACCACTTTCCTGCTCCATTGGTATGCTCTATTTTGCAACTCCAATAGCTGTTCTGGCACAGTGCGTACAGCCTTATCGAGCTCGGCCCAAATCTTTCCCTGTCCTCTCCAGTTCAAAGAAGAGAATGCTGTTTGTTCTCCAATGATGTTTTTTCTCACATTATAAACAGATACCGTAAAAATTCAAAAAAAATGAGACAGCTTGAATGATTACCATGGTGCCTATCCTGCAAATGAACAACTGCTTATACAATGCACTCAGGAAATGGTCCAAAAGATGCTGGTAGAATGGCAAACAGGGCACACCCTGATCAGATTGCAATCTGATCAGGGTCTGCACTGTTTGCTCTAACCTGCTTGTCTTCATAATTAGAATGTTTATTAGGTCCTGTGCCAGTGTCTGTAGTAAGAATAAATTGTCTTTCTTATTTTTCAGATTAACAAAAGATGTGATAGTAAAATCTAAAGCTAGAGTGATATATGTAGCTACTGACCAGAATCCATACACAGAGCAGTTAGAAAGCCATTTGAAAGAACAAGGGGTATACTTATTTGATCTTGGAGTTATTTTATGACAGAACTTGTGTTTGTATGCAATAAATATGCCCTGCATAATCTATAAAAAGACCTGGGGTTTGCAGAGTGAATCAGTATTTCGTTTTGGCTCATTTCTGTCTTAAACATAGATTGCGGGTACCGAACAGAAATGTTTAAGGCGATTCCAATGGACACCGTCAATCTATGTCTTGGAGCAGACATAATTAAGTCATGACGAGCAACACGAGAAATCCAACAAAGTGGCATCTGCGCCCGCCGAAGACTCAGATCAGCCTGGGCATTCGCCCAGTCTGATCAGAGTCTTTGCTAGGCACTTAAACGGTAGCTGAAGGTCTAAGCTAGCTCCATGTGCACAGTGAAGACTGTGATCAGACTGGATGAATGCTCATGCTGACCCGAGTCTTCACTGGGCTCACATGCCACTTTGTTGGGTTTGTCATGTCCCAGCTCATATATGCTTAATGCATATGCAAACAGTGAAGACGCAGACCAGCCTGTATTTTCTTCCAGTTTGATCATAGCATTTGCTGTTGGCACACCGGACAAATGGGGCCTACAGAATCTGCAGGAGCAGGATAAAGACTCAGTCTAGAGTGCACAGGTTCAGAGACTGGTTTGAGTCTTTGAGTAGTTGTAGATACGTTAAGCTTAATGCGTAATGCGGCTCAGTTTTGATATCGAATTTGATTTTTGGTTCAGACGAATTTCTGGAGCTCTGATAACCTTTATCACATTGATGTTTTATGCAGTGTGTAAAATTTAGGCTTTTACAATCTGTTTACAAACACAGTAATCGCCTTCAACAGATACTGTAGGAACCTGGAAATTATAATAATAGTTTCCGATATTTATTTCTTTGAAGTCTTCACAAGAACGTGCTATAACAACATTAAGAACCACCTTGGCATTTATCATAAACTGCACCTTAAACAATCTAAAAATTAGAACACCTAAAATGATAACTGTAGTTAGCCTAAAAATGTAACAGTTGGGTTGTAAATGCAGTAATGTGCCCAAAAGGCGTCGATTGATAAGCAAACAGTATAGACCCTAATGGATGCCATCTACATGTTTGAGGACAGAAATAAGAATATCTGTCTTAAAATTTGCTAAAAATTTCCCACTTAACGCCATTCTGTTGCATTTACTTCAGTATAACATTGCTTCCTGCTGTTTTCATAGGATATTTTTATAGGTTATCAGACGTCGATGGAAACAACATCGTATTAAAGTCTCCTTAGTCCTGCCAGTGGTAAAAATGTCTAAATACAAATTTTTATAATAAGCGGCTCAACCATCATGTTTGGTGATAAAATCTTGGCTGATGTGCATATATTGAGTCAGATAACCGGAAAAAGAAGAGGAAATGTGTTTTTTTTTTGTTTTTTTTTTAAATGACAAATTACTCCACACACTACAGTTTCCTTTTCTGGTTTCCTGTCGAGCGACGTAAACGAAAGCGGGACACGCCCGAACATTTTTACCATTTTATTCGAATTTTCGAATTTTTACCATTTTATTCGAATTTCATATGTATGAAAGTAGGTCAGTTTAGTTGCCAGTTAACTGACACAAATCTTTTTTCAAAACTTCCTTATGTGGAACTCAAGGCTGTTTCATTAGTTTAAAGTTGGCTAATCGCAGTCGCAGCTTGCAACGCTACCTCACAAAACATTTCCTAAATTTATACCACTGACAGAACTTCGGGGCTTTTAACGTCCATAAACGTTGAAACAACGTGTTTTCAACGTTGTGCCCCTACTTGGACATTGTCATATATATTCTTTCAGGTGAAGGTTTTCCATCAAGATCCCTGGCTACCACAACTGGACCTCTATATACTTGGGCAATCCGACCATTTTATAGGCAACTGTGTATCATCCTTTACATCATTTGTAACAAGAGAACGGGCAATACAGGGAAAACCTACTTCATTTTGGGGATACAGTTGATGAACATTGTTACGATAGATGTTTTTGTTACCATGAAAGTCTTCCTGATTTTTAGGATTTATTTGATGAACAATGTTATGATAGACGTTTTTGTTATTTGTAAAGCCTCGTGAACAATGTTGCCATAGGAAAAATTTACTTTGAAAGCTGACTTTTTTCTCAGAATTTGTTATCTTAAAACTTGTAGCAAAATTGGGACACCGATAATAATTTCATGTAATTGTCCTAAAATTTGAACAGTTTGCATTTGCGGTAATGCCCCCAAAAGATGCAGATGAAATTGCTCTTGAGTGGCAGTCTGATCTGGGCCTGCACTAATTGACAGTCTGTCCCAATAGGTAGAATTATATTACAGTACTTCATTTTAGGAATAAAGTTGATGAACTTTGTGGGATTTTTTCTTGGAATTTAGTTTGATATTTTGTTGACTAGGAAGCCTGCTGATGTTATACACTCTGATAGAATGTTTTATTATTATTACTATTGTTATTATTTTCTTTACATGGAGTCTGTGAATTTTGTTGATGAACATTACTGCGGTAAAGGATACAAGATTCTGTTACCGGGAAAGTCTATGTCATTTTGGGAATAAGGTTGATAACCTCTGTTCTGATAGAAGTTTATGTTACCGGGAATGGCAATTGAAGTGAATGAGTACAGCTTTACAACTTCCTTAAAGCGGGTCAACACTTGAAGTAAAGAATTTGCTTCTCTAGGAGCAAGTTCTCTCCTTTAAAGGTAGTCCCCATTTTTGGAAGGGCTACGCTTTCCATTGAAGTAAACTGGAAAACACAAAAATTATTCCCCTTGATAAAATGGTGGAAAAAAAATTGAGGTTACCATATAATACAAATTTCTGTCATCTGAGAAAGTCTGCTTTATACTTTCAGATTGCTTCCTTACTGACAAAGCGTACGTCGATCTGAGTACTTAGCTCAATAACAGTTTTATGACAAAATTTAGTAGCCAATATTTTGTATTTATTTAAAACTGTCCACAAAATGATGCAATAAAAGACTTTTACTTTCTGTTTGTGCTCTCAATTGTGTAGTATTCTTGTTCTTAGTTATGGGCTCTCGTGCGAAATTAAGGTGAGGTTGTAGCTTCAAAAACCTGAAGTGAGCTAATGAGTGAACTCGGTAAACGGTAAACCTTAGTTCACTCACTTGCTCTCTTAAGGTTTACAAAGTTGCAACTTCATCCTAATCTTGCAAAGAAGCCTATAACCTAGGCGCAAGAATAATACAAGTACCACCAACTCATAGGTCATACAGAGACGGGGACCTCTGATTAGTTGATCCAAACTAAAGTTCCACTATCATTTACATTTCAAGAACCGGTTTAGACCTATTTGTGTCCCGATCTGTTTAGATCACATTGTAAATGGGTACCAATTTCAGTGGAAGGAAATCTGTCATTTTCATTTCAGTACTTCCCGTCAAAATAAGGGTCGCCACACGGCACTGAATAGTAGCTAGAGTCAAGATACCTGTAAATATTACATCCCCTGAAAGAAAGGAATAAACCAAAAAAACGAAAATAGCAAACTTGGTTTGACTAAGTCTGTTCATGACCAGTGATGATTATGATTGTTTTTCACTTAGCTCTTGGATTAGCACCAGCAATGAAATATTATTTGTATTTGTGCAGGCACGCGACGACATGTGAAAAAAATATAAATTGAATATATTCATTTCTATTCTATTCTATCCCTTAAGCTTACTAGGTCGTTGGGGCACTACAGATGACTTCAAAACAATCCCTTTCCACCTTGTCCTGTCTTCAGCTGCCCTAGTTGAGCTGGCAAAATCTATTCCTGTCCACTCCTTGATATTGTCTTCTCACCTTTTCTTCTGTCTACCTCTTCTTCTTTTTCCTTTCACTGTGCCCTGAAGAATTGTCTTTGCTAAACCAGAAGACCTTGAGATGTGGCCAAACCACCTTAGTTTCCGTTTCTTGACCAGCGTCTGGAGTTCCTCATATTCTCCAATGGCTGCTTGGATCTTCCTGCGAACCTCCTCATTGGATATATGGTCCATGTACGAAATGTTCAGTAACATTCGGTAGCATCTCATCTCAAAGACCTTCGGTCTTTTCTCTAACTCTGCTGTCAAGGTCCACGATTCACAGGCATACAGAAATATGGAAATGACAAGGGAGCGCATAAGTTTCACCTTTGATCCAAGAGATATGTTGTTATCTCTCCAAATTGGTTTCAGGTTGGTAAGAGCTGAAGTGGCTTGTGCAATCCTTGAGAGAACCTCCTGTTTTGACCCATCATCTGAGACAACTGCTCCAAGGTATTTGAAGCTGCTTACGGTACCTAGCTTCTGCCCTTTTACCTTGATCTCCCTCTGGATGCCATCTGCGCTGTTCGTCATCAGCTTGGTCTTCTCAGCACTGATCTCCATCTTATACCTTGTGCAGGTTTGGTCGAGACTTTCAACTAGAGCTTCTAGTTACTGCTCTTCCTCAGCTAGAACGTCTATGTCATCGGCAAACCGCTGATTGGTAATGTTTCTGCCGCCTATGCTAACCTTTCCGTCATGTTCTTCCAGAGCATCAGACATGATCCATTCGAGAAAAAATGTTGAAGAGGGTGAGTGACAGAAGACATCCTTGTCTTACTCCAACTGTTGTTGTGGACCATTCTCCTGTGCTGCCATTTATCAGGACTGCACCTGTAGCCTTGTCGTATAGCTGCTTAATAGTGCGAACTAGATTTGCACTGACATTGTACTTCCGCATGGAATCAATGAAGACATGGTACTGATTCTGCTGATGTTGGAGATACTTTTCACACAGGATTCTAAGGTTGACGGTCTGTTCTGTGGTGCTCCTTCCTGCTCGGAACTCAGCCTGTTCCTCAGCGATTATCTCTTCGGCTTATGGTTTAAGCCTGTTCAAGATTACTTTCAGCATGACTTTGCTTGAATGACTGATGAGGCTGATGGTTCTGTAGTTCTGGCAGAGCTGTAGGTTGCCTTTTTAGGGAGCGTAATAATCAGCGACTGAGTCCATGGGGTAGGCCATTCTCCTGTTCTCCAGATCCTATTACAGATATCTGTGAAAACATCAATCATGGTCTCCCCGCCAGCTTGAACAAGTTCTGCTGGTATTTTATCAACTCCGGCAGATTTCCCCTTCTTTAGTGCTGCTACTGCAATCTCAACTTCCTCACGAAGGATCGGTTGTTGATCTTCTTCTGGGGGCTGATTGCAGTCCAGAACCGCATTGTCACCGTAAGTCTCATGGTTGTATAGTTCTGAGCAATATTCTGTCCATTTGCTGAGAATCTCTTGTTCCTCTGTTAGGCATTTCACAGACCTGTCCTGGATAGTTGTGGATCTTCCCTGTTTCTCTGAAGTTAGATCCTTCACCAGCTGGTAAGCTTTCTTGCTGTTGTTTTTGTTCAAGCAAGTTTCAATCTTCTCGCACTGACTAGCTATCCAGTCCTCCTTCGCTTTCTTTACTGCCTTTTGAGTCCTCTTGTTTGCTTCCCCATATTCTTCTGCTCCTCCTGCTTCATACCTCTTCTTCAAATTTCTCCTCTCATCACAGAGGTCGAGAACATCTTTGATGACCCAGGGCTTTTTCCTGCGACGTTCCTTCCCAAGCATCTCACTGGCTGCCTCAGTCACTACTGTATTGTAAGTGGCAATCATGGTATTGTAATGAGCCAGTGTTTTAGCCTGCCGAACTCCGGATCGCTCGAATCCCATGTGGTTCAAGTTTGTAACGGGACAGTTTATGTGTATTTTATTGCTCGAATTATTTGTCACCTAAATCCATTTAGTCTGCCATGACTAGCAATGTTAACTTACCTGTTGCACATGATTAGTCCACGTGTCATGTCTGTTTTACCCATCTTTTAACGTAAAGTGTCCCAAATTCTGTATCAATTATTGTCAACACGTTTTTCGTGTATTGATTTGTTTTGTGTAAGTACAATATTGAGTGAGAAAGAGGCTGTCGGAACGCTGTAAGAAGTCACCGAACTGTCAAAGTGAAACTTTCGCAGTTTCATTCAAATTAATCAAAGAACCCTCATTATTATTCTCATATAATTGCAAGAGTCTTCTAGACAATTCATTTCTGCATCGTCTCATATTTTTTTTACCATACATTCCATTCATATTTACTGAGATATCCGGCGTTTTCTGCAGGCACTGTCCGATTTTTCATTTGTATTTTGGCGGCCATTGAACTTTACCGCTATGTTGTTGTCTTCATTCTACAAGGAGACGTTGTAGGATCACGTGATCCTACAAAGTTTTCTTGTAGGATCGTATGACTTTACACTCAAATCTTGTAGGAATGTATGATTTTTCAGTAGATTTTTGTATGAACGTAGGATGTAGGGTTGTAGACTATATAAAGAAAGCTGTAGGATTTTCGAGGACTTCGCCATTCGATACTAAGGTTGAGAAGACGCTAAATTAGTGTCTCTCGTCAATTTTTATTCTAATTTCTTTAGATTAAGTTCGCGTTTTATTAATTTATTATCAAAGGATAGGGAAACGATAAAACAACATCTTTGGGCAATTTTATTAGTTTATTAAGCATTTTCTTCCGAGTTTTCGTGATAATTTATTTCGTGCATCACACTTCATTTTTCATAAGTCATTTTTGGCCTCAGTAAACTTTCATTTGACATTGTAGGTAGACAGACACAGCTTTGGGTGCAAGTGATCACTGTTTTAAGCTAAATAAGTCATTATTGTCATTTTTCTGTTGAAGGAAGTTGATTTAACAAGTCCCATGCTACCATTTCCATTTATCGCCATGTTTTAACATTGTATTAATTTGTTGAATATTTCTAGTTGAGTTTGCATAAATAATCAAAGAGCTAAGAGAACTGAAGTCAAATTAAAAATAAAATATGCAAACTTCAGATAAGTTTTAGTCTTTTTCCTTTTCCATTTATTAACTAAATCAGGCTTTAGTTGAAGTCCATTTTGTTTCCCATTTTGGGTTGCTTGGTTTTCCTACCCTGTCTGCCTGTTCAAAGCAAGTGCTACATAGAGGATCGGTGGTCTCTGGGTTACTAAGTGCTGGTCTGTACACAGTCCATATAGCGGATCGTAACAACTAAAGTGGTGGCTAAGCGGTGCGATCTGTTAATTTGTCAGCAGTTCGTGTGATACGAACCCAACAACATGGGAAGAAAGCAGACCAGCAAAGCTAATGGTACATGTAGTACGGTTGAGCAGGATGATTTTGAACCTGAAACAGAAGTATTTCTTAATGAATATGCGTCTAGTGGGCAGACGGAAGGCACCGACCAAGCAAACTACGCTAATTTGGCAGCAAGTAGTGGCCCCAGTAATACAAATGTGACAGATCAAGTTGTAGCTGCAACATCCTTGATCCAAATGCATGAAGCACAACAGAACCAAACTGGGAGGGGGTCCTCTGTAACGTCCATGTTTAGAAACACATCTCTGCCTGCATCCAGTAGTTCTTATGAAAACTCTATCCAGTCTATGCAGACACATATTGCAAGTTCTTTAAGCAGCAATGACTGTGCTTCACAAGCGGTCACATATTTAGAAGCAAACATAAGAAACACCATTTCAGGTCTGAGCAATGCTCTTGCTAGCATGCAACAACAGCAAGTAGGCTTACAACAACAGCAAGCTAGTATGGAAATAAAACAAGACACAATATCAGGAACTCTCACAAATGTAATGTCTTTGCTACAAGAGTTAACAAGAAAATCCCAGAATACTAGTCAGAATAACTGTGTCACCAGTTTAGCACCACAAAACCGGGGTTCGGGAAACTCATCAGAATTTTACGATCCTGGTTCAAACATGCAGCCGGTAGTAAACAGGGCAGCAGGCGACCAGGTAAGTCAAAGGGTGGAGTTTGAGAGTACTGAGACAAACATTCCCAGGGGCACTAATTATGTGCAAGAAGAGACTGCCACAGTCAATGGTGAAAACTGTAGTAGCAATTCTTGGCAAAATCAGCGGGTTCCTAATGAAGGACAGACAAGTCGGCCATATTACAGTCACAGAGGTAACACATGCAGAACAGATTCCACTTATACTCAAGGTCATGAATGCGAAGATTCGTCACGCCACGTGCAATTCGGGAGATTTGAGAATCCTATCAGACACGGTACTTCTTGGCGGTTCAATGACGACAGGAGCCAATTATCTTCTGGCTTTGACAATGTGAAGTTACCCCCTTTTAACGGAAAGGAAGATTGGAAAGTCTGGGTGCGTAGATTCGAGGCAATTGCAGAAAGAAGGCGTTGGTCTGAGGAGACAAAGCTAGATAATTTATTGCCAAAGCTTCAGGGTAAAGCAGGTGAATTTGTATTTACCCAACGCCCGCGCCACACTCTATCTAACTACGATGATCTCCTTAAAGAGCTAAATAGCAGATTTCGGGTTGTCGAGACAAAGAAGACTTTCGCGGCAAAGTTTAGCCAAAGATCACAGAAGCCTGGGGAAACGGTGGAAGAATTTGCAGCAGAACTAAAACGCCTATATGCAAAAGCATATACTTTTCGTGACGAAAAGACAAGACAAGAGGACCTCGTTCGGAGATTTTTGGACGGGCTCAGAGACAGTGACGCGCGTTTTGAAATTGAATATAACAAGGAACCAGAGGATATTGACGAGGCGGTATATCATGCCGTAAACTTTGTACAAACTAAACGCCGAGGTGCTACAGATAGTTCAGCTGACAGAAAATTTAAAAGGTATGCGAGGAGGTCAAAACCAGAGCTTGATAGTTCAGCTGAAGAGGAATCTCAAGATGAAGGTGAGGACTTAGACAGGGTATATAGGTTACCTGCAAAGAAAGACAAAGCCCAGGATAAGAAAGTTGATACAACTGAACAGAACAAAGACGCAGCCAATGCAAAGAAGACCGCTGATACAGAGTCTCTTAAGGTTCTAACAGAAGCTAAAGATTTGATGCAGAAGCTTATGAGCCAAGTGCAAGATATTGTTAAAAGTAATGTTTCAGCCACAAATAAGCAACAAGAACAAAAGCTGTTTACGGGCAGAAATGTTGTGTGTAATGGCTGCTCGCAGGTAGGACACGTCATCAGAGAATGCCCGCAACGAAATGATAAATCCAAGGCTAACAGACCACAGGGCTGTTCCATTCAAAACTATGGACCGGGGAAGACGGCACATGATGGCAGTGTAGTAAGTAAGAATTTAAACTAATACAGGCTATCTCTGGCGGCCACAGGGAAGCCTGTAATGAACAAAGAGGCCAAAATATAGATGAAAAGGGTAAGGAAGTTCTGAAATCAATTAAGACCTCAAGAAAGCTTCCAGATGGTATTTACATCAGGGGTGCGGTGCAAGGGTACCCGATTCTTTTCACAGCAGACACAAGGGCATCAAAGACAATTATTTCCAAGTGTATGTATGAAGCAATGGAACCAGCTGATAGACCTACTCTCAATAAATCATCTAGATTATTAGGACCGAGTGGAGCCGTTATAAAAGAACTAGGTAAAGCAAAGTTTACAATTACCCTAGGAGGGATGGAAACAAATGTCGATGCTGTTGTGGCAGAAATCGACGATGACGGACTTTTGGGAATTGACGTTCTTCAGAATGGAGAAGGTGGTCCAGCTGATTTGCTACTTAGCAAGGGAGTGCTTGCGGTGCAAGAAAATGAGGTGCCGATTATACAGGTAGGTCTGAAGACAAGAGTTCGCAGGGTAACTGCAGCAGACCATTTCGTTATTCCACCACAAGCGGAATCAATCATAGATGTATATGTGGAAAGAAATGACGGTGATGACTTCTCAAGTGAGAATAATTATCTTATAGAAGCCACGGAGCACTTTCAAGAAACGTATCCTCTTAAGATGGCAAGTACATTAGTTGACATCAATAAAGGGTGCACTTGCACAATCAGATTATCAAATCCATTTCCAACAGCAGTATCCATCAAACAGGATACTTTAGTAGGGAAAGCAGAACCAATAGTTGGAAAGCCGCAGGTCATGTTTGAGAAAGAAAGTGAAGGTGAAGAAGAAAACTATTACAAGGTAAGAAGAATAGATTTAGAAGCGAGGACAAACTCGAAGTCGAATTTAGATTCAGAGTCAGACATAGCTAGAGAGATGAGTAAAAGTCAGGTAAGGAATGTCCCGGAACACCTCAAAGATCTATATGGGAGATCAACAACAGACCTCACAGAGAGAGAAAAAGACAGAGTTGCAGATCTTCTCTTCAAATTTCAGGATACATTTTCACGAAATGAATGGGACATAGGTGTTACTAACCTAACAGAGCATGCCATTAAAACTGAGGGTAAGGGTCCAGTGAGGCAGCCACCAAGGCGTGTTCCTTTGGCTCACGCTGACAAAGAGAAGCAGGCTATAGAAGATATGAAGGCAATGGGCGTCATTCGGAATAGCGTATCTCCATGGGCCAGCCCTATCTGTTTAGTGACCAAGAAAGATGGTGGAGTTCGCCTCTGCGTGGACTATAGAAAAGTCAATGAGCTAGTGAAACCAGATGGATTTCCACTCCCTAGGGTCCAAGACTGCTTAGATGCCGTAGCAGGGTCAAAATGGTTTAGTACTTTTGACTTGACAAGTGGCTATTACCAGATCCCTTTAAAGCAAGAAGATATACCAAAGAGTGCGTTTGTATGCAAGTATGGGCACTACGAGATGACCCGCATGCCGTTCGGTTTAAACAGTGCGGCCAGCACATTTCAGCGGACCATGGAACTGGCTTTGCAAGGGTTACAATGGGTCACATGTTTGATTTATATTTATGACATTGTTGTCTATGGGAAAAACTTTGATGAGCATATTTCTAGAGTTGAGGAAGTCTTGAACAGAATGAGTAAGGCAGGGTTGAAGTTAAAACCTGATAAAAGTAACATGTTTCAGACATCTGTAGTTTTCTTGGGGCACGTTGTTTCTACTGAGGGAGTAAATCCTAATCCGGCAAACATTTCAAAGGTAGTGGACTGGCCAAAACCAAAGTCTGCAAAGCAAATTCGACAATTTGTGGCCTTGGGGTCATATTACAGAAGGTTTGTCAAAGATTTTGCTACAATGGTCCGACCCATGGTGGAGCTCACAAAGAAAGGTAAGAAATTTATCTGGGACGCAGCGTGTGACAGATCATTCGAGTTGGTCAAGAAGGCACTTATTAGCTCAGATGTGATGGGGTATCCTCTTAACAACGCTGGAGAATTCATATTGGATGTAGATGCATCTGATGTAGGAATTGGTGGAATTCTTCACCAAGTGCAGGGTGAAAGAGAAAGAGTCATCGCCTATGCTAGTAGAGCAATGAATCGAGCAGAGCGCAACTACTGTATCACAGAGAAAGAACTGCTAGCGGTAAGATTTTTTATAGAGTATTTCCGCCAATACTTGCTTGGTCGGAAGTTCAGAGTGCGGTCAGATCATCAGGCACTTATATGGCTTTTCAAGCTCAAAGAACCTAAAGGTAAAATTGCAAGATGGATCGATATCTTGAGTCACTACGACTTTTCAATTGAATACCGTCCAGGACATAAACAAGCACACTGTGATGCACTTTCTAGGTGTGAGAATCCTAGAGAATGCGACTGTCCTAATCAGAACACCAGCGAACTATTGAAATGTGGTCCTTGTAAGAAGTGTCTGAAACGAGCACAGGATATGTTACATGAAGATCTGTTGAAAGAAGCAATGTTACCGGTAAGTCATGGGAAAAGCGAAAGCAAGGTCGAAGTTGACTCAAGAGGACAGGAAGTTACCAGAACTGTAATTCAAGACCAAGAACTACCAGGTCCATCAAAGAATGCGCAAGGTAATACAGATACAGAATCAGATGCTAGCATGCCTGGTACAACAGTAGCCAGTCTGACACCAGACGAGCTTAGAAGATATCAGAATGATGATTCAGACATAGGACCTATTATACGGGCAAAATTGTCTGGCATACGACCAAATAATCAAGAGATGGTAACAAGAAGTCCAGCATGTAGACATTATTGGGTCCTTTGGGATGCTTTAGAGGTAAGAGATAAACTTCTGTATAAAAGATTCTTAAAAAAAGATGGCACAGGTGACCATCTACAGTTGCTGGTGCCCACAGCCCTAAAAAGTGATGTGTTGGGTCAAATGCACAATTCTCTGTTGTCCGGACACTTAGGGTGTAAGAAAACAAAACAGAAAACTCTCCAAAAGTTCTACTGGTATGGTCTTAAAGAGGATGTCAATCTTCATATTCGTAAGTGCGACGTCTGTCAAGCAGACAAGAAGCCAATGAAGGCTCCTCGAGCTTCTCTGGGATCTTTGTCAGCAGGTGCGCCAGGAGATTGTCTAGCTACAGACTACTTGGGACCATTCCCGGTGACAGCTAGAGGTAACAGATACATCTTGCTCCTCACCGATCACTTTTCCAAATATGTGGAGATTATCCCAGTACCTGAAATGACTGCAGAAGTTTGTGCTAGCAGAATCTTAAATGAATACATTGCACGATGGGGCTGTCCTCTTTCCATACATAGTGATCAAGGGAGAACGTACGAAAGCAGAATCTTTAAAGAGCTGTGCCGGATGTTAGAGATAAGGAAAACAAGAACCAGTGTGCGAAACCCTAAAGGCAATGGTCAGTCTGAAAGATTTAACCGAACACTCCTGAGGATGATACGAGCATACCTGTGTGACAAACAAGACGAATGGGATCTTCACCTGGGCTGTTTGGCAGGTGCATACAGAGCAACACCACACGAAGCAACAAAGATGACGCCGAATCTCTTGACAATGGGTAGAGAAGTCAGGCTTCCAGCTGAGCTGCTGCTTGGAAGCATATGCTCTCAACAAGGAGATAAGATCACGTCGTATGGTGATTTTGTTGATATTCTCCGTTCACGAATGCAACATGCCCACGAAATTGCTAGGAAGTATCTTGCCTCCTCAGCTAAGAGAAGTAAAGACAGGTATGATGTCAAAGCGGCAGTCAACAGATATAATAAGGGAGATCTGGTGTGGTACTGGTTGGAAGCAAGAAAGCCAGGGGAAGCACCGAAACTAAAGCAGATGTACCATGGACCTTTTCTGGTCAAGAAAAAGTGACAGAGGTAGATTTCCTTGTCCAGCTTGATAAGTATGGGAAGGAGCAGCTTGTTCACCACGATAAACTGAAGCCCTATGAAGGGAACCAACCCCCGAAGTGGATAGTTAATGCCAGAAAGAAGCTGCTGAAGGCTTAGATTTTAGCCTTACACAAGACAGTAAAATAGTGTTTCAGAGAAAATAAACTGTAATTTGTGTATGTGTACGATTTTGAATGTGTATGTGTATTTTTTTTCAGTATCAGAGAATATGGGGTGCAATATGATAGAAACTTAGGTTTTCAAGCTAGCAAATGAATCAGCCTGTAAAGTCTTGTCGAGAGGAATTATCTTAGCAATGACAATTACAGATGTTTACAGCAAGTGCGCCTAGAAGAAGTCGGGTCGGTGAGTGCCAGAAACAGAAGAGAGATATAGTGGCGAAATGATTGAGCTATCTCAGTTTGGAAGTTTTCAGATGGTTTAGGAAGAGAAAGTTTAGTTAATTGAAGAGGATGAAGTTCGGTACTAAGCTGTGAAAAGGTCAAAGTTCGGAGAATACAAAGATGTAAAGACAAAGGTTGAAGATTGGTGAAAAAAAGAAGAAAGTAATAGGTTTAGAAAAAGAAGTGTAGAAGTTTGTCACAGAGAAAGGGGAGATAGCGGCGAATCATTTATGTGGTGTAAAAGCATTGTAAACAAGTAAAAAGGGAGTAATAAAAAAAGGCGAAGTTGCTAGTTGTCCTGTGTTTCTTTATGTCCATTGAACAGGGGGGGTCACCTGCCACATATCAGTGGCTGAAGACATAGAGTGTTTTCACGACAAACTACAGAGTTTCTCAGAAAATGATCAAGAACTGTATATAACGAATCAAGATTTATTTAAAGTATGAGTGTCTGTGTATCTGAGAGTAAGAGAGTAAGAAATTGTTGCAGCAGAAATGACAGATGGTAAAAAAAAAAAAAAAAAAAAAAAAAAACAAGTACAACGAGTCGGAGAAGAAACAGTAGGGACAATCATTGAGAGGCTTAAAAGTATGTAATGAACAAGCAGAATCACTGAAGCCCGGTAACAGCGAAGGATAGCCATAACTTGTAGGTGAGAGGACTGTCTTAGTTCGGAGATTTTCTGAAAGTATGCTGAGAAGTAAGGTGGAATAGAGTAGAAAGATGACGTTCGGATCATAGAGGTGTAAGGATTTAAAGTTCGGAGATTCTAATGAGTTAAGAGAAAGGCTAGTGAATGGTGCAGAAACAGATGTTGAAAGGAAATGGGATGAGCAGGAAAGTTAGTTTGTAAGAATGAGAGAGATAGCAGCTATTCGCCTGTTTCTGTGTTGAAGAAAGGTAGAGAGATTGTAAACCTTGGGAAATAAAGAAGTTGTTAGTCACAGACAAATCATGTTCTTTATGCCTATCGGCCGGGGGGTCTATGTAGGACATCAGTGATCACTTGCCCAAGCTTGTTTAATGTTAGGTGGTTTGTGACTACGAGACTATAACTATGCTTATAACTTCAGGTAAAGATGGAGCAGGAGTTGTCGGTGTTCGAAGATCTAGAGAAAGTAGAAAGAGCAAAAAAGAGGGGAAAAGCTTGGCTATGCCTACACTGTTACAACAACTCGCAGAAGAGATGGGTAGACATCAAATGCCGTGTTGAGGATCACGTCATGAAGTATCATCTGGCGTTGGAGGAGGTGCCTTTTTATTGCAAACTGTGTATGTTTAGATGCCAGCGGAAAGAGCAATTGGTTTCTCACGTGACTAAGTACAAGAGACATGTGGACATGGCGGCCAAGAGTAATATAATTGACCATAGTCCGTGTCTGGTTCAAAATACAAAACCTCACGTCATGTGTTCAATGGATTACAAACCTCTTACTGCAGAGAAGAGTCTACAGCATTTTCTGGGAATCCGTCCGGCAGTCCAGTCAAGCACTTCACAGACCAGTGAGCAGGTTCTAGAGACAGAGGCTATGTGTGAGACAGACTCGGAATCGCCAATTCCAGCCACTAGAGGAGAAGATATAGCACCAGCCTTGAATACAAACACCTCACCTGAAGTATTCGGTCAGATTGCTGCCCTAAATGTGCCCACAGATGTCAGTAGCCTGAGTCCTTCCATAAGCCTGCCAACTGATGGGATCAGCCTGAGTGACCAGCTGATGTCCGGACAGCTGACGCAGCTGCTGAGCAGCATTATAAATAATCAACAGCTACTTCTGACGAATTGCAGTAATAGTCTGTCAACTGCTGGGTTACTGAGTCAGCCTGTTCTAGGAGCTCTGCCTGCTACTCCAGCCCGTGCTCAGGATCTGACAGGTCCCCAGCCTGCTACAGAATCCACTGTCAGTCAAGAAGTGGTCAGCCAAAGTGTTCCTTCGATGCCCCAAGAAGTCGTGGGCCTCACTGTTCCACTATCAACTCAAGGAGAGGAGGATCAGTCAACGCTCTCAGCAGCAGATGTAGAGATGAACCAACCTGTAACACAAGAAGCTCAGGAGGTTGTCAACCAGACCAACACCCAACTTAGTCAAGACGTGGGCAGTAAACCAATCAAAGAACTAAGCCAAGGTGTCAAAGAACCAGAAGCTCAGACGAGTGATGTCATGGAAAGCCAACCGCTCGATCTATCAGTGACTGTTGTTGCTTCAAATTCTGCTGTGCCTTGTCAGCGTATGGTTAGAAGCGTGTCTGAGAAGGATAGCAGTAATAAAGAGTTAGAGAATGACAATGTTGAGGAGATGCCTCTGGACCTGTCAGCCAAATCAAATTTATCTGAAGGGCAGGATAAAGAAGGGATACAAGTAGAGACAACAGCTAATGAGAGAACTGACATACGGAAAGTGGTAGTATCAAGAGAACTAGAACCAGCTACTACTGAAGAATATGTGCCACAATATGTGCCCACACCTGTAGAACAGCTTAAGGAGATGACAGAGAAGAGAGATCAAGAACCGGGGTGCTCAGTAGAGACTTTGAACCAAGGAAAGGATGAACACGTGCTAGAGGATATTCTTCAAGATGAAGACATGACAATTTCGTCACCAAAGAAAAGAGGGATAGAGAAAGAAGACAGACAAACTAATTATAAACGAAGAAAACAAGATCATTCTAATACTAAATTACCTGTAGATATTCAAGGACTAAGTGAAAGTACACTAGTGACGGTAGTTGATATATTTCGAATAGTCATGGAGAAGAACGCAGTAGCAGTGAGAAAGATGGAAGAGAAACTAACCGAAAATACAGTCATGATGTGTAAACTGATAAATGGAGTAACCAGGCTGAAGAACTCGATCGACGAGCACGAGAAAGAAGAGAGGCGCAGAAAGGATAGGAGGAGAGACTTTGAGAATAGGCGGGAAGAGGAGAGAAGGAGAGACATTAGTAGATGGCGTGAAGAAGAAAGGAGACGGGAAGAATGGAGAAGAGAAGCTGAGAGGAAAGAGCGAGAAGAGCGAAGAAGGAAGGAAGAGAAGGCTGTAGACAAGGATAAATCGGACAAAAGGAAGGAGAACCAAGGTGATGAGAGGGCAGTTTTAAATGAAAGTAACAACAAGCAGGTGGAAAGAAGGGGGGACGGTGGTAAAGAAGGATAAAACTGGATTTATTGTTAATTTATTATCATGGTAGATATGGGACTCAAGATAGATATTTTAAGTCAACTGTGTGTGAGAGAGGGAGAATCAGTGAGAGAGGTTGGAGAGAGAGAAATTTAAATTAAAAATGTAAATTCTTTGCTTAAGTTTTTTTTGGTTAGAGTGCGAATGCAGACATCATTAATTAAGGTCAATATTGTAATTTGTAAACCTACGTGATCAAGGGATTGTTTGTGGCCTAGAAGCTTTTAGTTCTTTTTGTGTGCCTCCTTCATTTGCAGAGGGGACTTGCTGCAAATGGGGGTAGGTCTACAATTACCTGTTTCTCTGTGTTTGGCTTTTGTCCATTCCTTTGGTCACTGGTGATCGTTTCAAGGATTTTCTATGGAAGAATCAATTAGGAACATGGCTTGGGCATTCGTGGGAAGCCACTCTGCTGACTACCTTTGTGCAAGTCAAGTCATTCTTCCAAAGGAAGTATATAATATTGCATAAGTGGATGAAGGTCAAGTTAAATGAATTGTTTGCTGTAAGGCCTAAAATGGTGGTTGGTTCACTATCTTTGGCAATAATAATCTGAGTCTGGTAAAATGAACCACCATATTAAGCCTACAGTGTTGTTATTGTACCTTAAAAATGTTTAATGGTTCCTGAAGCTGATGCTAGTTTTATAAGGGTTAAATGTTGAAGTTTAAAGCTGTTAAATAATCTCTTAAAATCTTAATGATAACTCATCTATTTTTTTAATGTGATGATATTCCTCAATCAAAATCTACAAGTATATGGATGTGTAATATGTATTGAAAGATAAGTGTTATTGTGAAGTTAACTTTAACAATCCCACTTCTGACACCAAATTGTACATCCTTTTAGTCATAACTGCATAGAAACTTCATCCACTTCATTCTTCATGGGATTCGTAACAATATCAGTTTCTCGAATTCTTATACCGTTTCATTGTCATTGGTTTCTTTCTTAGCTCGTTAGTTGGAACTTTAACGAGCTGAGAGGGGGGTAATGTAATGAGCCAGTGTTTTAGCCTGCCGAACTCCGGATCGCTCGAATCCCATGTGGTTCAAGTTTGTAACGGGACAGTTTATGTGTATTTTATTGCTCGAATTGTTTGTCACCTAAATCCATTTAGTCTGCCATGACTAGCAATGTTAACTTACCTGTTGCACATGATTAGTCCACGTGTCATGTCTGTTTTACCCATCTTTTAACGTAAAGTGTCCCAAATTCTGTATCAATTATTGTCAACACGTTTTTCGTGTATTGATTTGTTTTGTGTAAGTACAATATTGAGTGAGAAAGAGGCTGTCGGAACGCTGTAAGAAGTCACCGAACTGTCAAAGTGAAACTTTCGCAGTTTCATTCAAATTAATCAAAGAACCCTCATTATTATTCTCATATAATTGCAAGAGTCTTCTAGACAATTCATTTCTGCATCGTCTCATATTTTTTTTACCATACATTCCATTCATATTTACTGAGATATCCGTCGTTTTCTGCAGGCACTGTCCGATTTTTCGTTTGTATTTTGGCGGCCATTGAACTTTACCGCTATGTTGTTGTCTTCATTCTACAAGGAGACGTTGTAGGATCACGTGATCCTACAAACTTTTCTTGTAGGATCGTATGACTTTACACTCAAATCTTGTAGGAATGTATGATTTTTCAGTAGATTTTTGTATGAACGTAGGATGTAGGGTTGTAGACTATATAAAGAAAGCTGTAGGATTTTCGAGGACTTCGCCATTCGATACTAAGGTTGAGAAGACGCTAAATTAGTGTCTCTCGTCAATTTTTATTCTAATTTCTTTAGATTAAGTTCGCGTTTTATTAATTTATTATCAAAGGATAGGGAAACGATAAAACAACATCTTTGGGCAATTTTATTAGTTTATTAAGCATTTTCTTCCGAGTTTTCGTGATAATTTATTTCGTGCATCACACTTCATTTTTCATAAGTCATTTTTGGCCTCCGTAAACTTTCATTTGACATTGTAGGTAGACAGACACAGCTTTGGGTGCAAGTGATCACTGTTTTAAGCTAAATAAGTCATTATTGTCATTTTTCTGTTGAAGGAAGTTCATTTAACAAGTCCCATGCTACCATTTCCATTTATCGCCATGTTTTAACATTGTATTAACTTGTTGAATATTTCTAGTTGAGTTTGCATAAATAATCAAAGAGCTAAGAGAACTGAAGTCAAATTAAAAATAAAATATGCAAACTTCAGATAAGTTTTAGTCTTTTTCCTTTTCCATTTATTAACTAAATCAGGCTTTAGTTGAAGTCCATTTTGTTTCCCATTTTGGGTTGCTTGGTTTTCCTACCCTGTCTGCCTGTTCAAAGCAAGTGCTACATAGAGGATCGGTGGTCTCTGGGTTACTAAGTGCTGGTCTGTACACAGTCCATATAGCGGACCGTAACAGTATCTATGTCCATATCATCATCCCTCAGACCAATGAGTTGTGCAAATTTCCCACCTATTGTTTCTTGATAAGTGCATGCCACATCTGGGTCCCTTAGTTTCTCAAGATCCAACTTTGGTCATTTGTGTTGCTTAAATAACATACAAAGACATAAAATCTGATGCATTTGCCATCTTGAATTATTATTTGATAATATATATCTGCGTAGGAATAAAATGGGCTTATCAATAAATAATAATAATAATAGACAAGATAGATTTTTTCACATTTGTTAGACAGCTTTTAGCTAAGCAGTTTTCTTAAAAGTAGTTGCATTTTTAAAAGTTCTCGCATTTTTAGGAAAGATGCCAATGAAAACCAATTGCCAGAGCAGCTCGTAAACTGAATAGGATCACGGGCTCCGTGATTACATTCGTAATAACAAAATTCAGAAGATTCGTGCAGTACTGAATTTACCAAGCTGATCGATATGGATTTTGAAGGCTGTATGGGCTTTGCAACTACCAGGTCGATTTCTTGTTAATACTGAGGTCAACTGACTGCATCCAATCAATCGGAACCCCGCTCGAATAATTCCGTGAATCAACTCTGATTCACGGAATTGACCGAGTGGTGTTCCGAATGTGCTTCCAATTTGTTGTAGAAGCAAACAGGAACTTACAAAACTTGTTTCCCTTCGTGAAAATGGCAGCTAACGTGGAGTTGTACTCATACATCTAACCTCATTGCGAAAATGAAAGAAAACCAGATTCTCAAACAAAACTGCGTAATATGAAAAGCCTTGTACCTCGCTCTCATACTGATTTATTGACTGGACAGTGTTGAAATGGAAACTCGTTTGTGCAAATGCTCAATATGCACCTTTGCAAGTAGTGTACACCAGTCCCAAAACGCAGCGCCTGACATGAGAAAAAGTATCCCGAAAAGACCAATACACAGACCCACTATATTAGTTGCGAGAAATGTTTGGAGTTCAATGAATCCAGCCACTGTCAAAAGTTAGCTTATTTATCAATGGCTTCAATCGCTGGTCTCGGGCATCTCAGGACTTTTGGTCCTGTCTGTATACCAAAGCAAGCCTACCATGGTTGTTTCTCTGGGCACTCCGGCTTTTCTTCCACAATCACTTACACTGGCATGACTGTTCATGACCGGCCGGTGAGTACTGTTTTAGAACAGGTTTTCTCATACCTTTAGAGAGGCGCCGTAGTCGAGTGGTTAGAGCGACTCGGCTATTGTGCAGAAAGTCACCGGCAGGTCGTGCGTTCGCGGCTCACCGTCACCATCCGACGACTGGAAAACTCTCTCTGTCAACCCAGCAGTAAATGGGTACCTTTTTTGAATCAGGGAAGGATAAGGCAGCGAAGGTACATATTATGGGAAAATGGCAAGAATGAGTTTCTTGTACTAGTATATTGCGAGATTATTCTTTCAACCCAGATGCAGGGTTCAGGTGTTTTGTTTTATCTATTGCTATAGCTCCGTTGTGCATCTTGTGAAAAGTCAAGGAGGACGGCTCCCGTCGGGCTTCTAGTGCTGGGCAATGCAAATGATTAAACATGTACCCAATGTGACGTTTTCCCCCACGTCTGCAAGTCCATTGGATTGCATTCAGCACCTTCTATATCTTACCGGAGTGAGTTTAGGTTCCAAATTGGTGCCCGGCATGCGTTTTCTATGAGCTTCCTTGGTTTACCTAGCCTTGGTTTACCTAGCCTTGGTTTACCTAGGTAAACCAAGGAAGCTTATAGAAAACGCTAGATTTATTAGAGAATGTTCAGAGACGATCTACCAAATTAATTCCAGGTTATTTCTAATCTACTCTATGAAGAGAGATTGAAAACATTGATTGGCATTTACCATCACTAGCATACAGAAGGACAAGAAGAGATATGATCGTGATGTATAAGATTTTGTCTGGACAATATGATTCCGAAGTATTGGATTTTATTCAGCTTCGACAAGATTCTTGAACCCGAGGTCATGTATACAAAAAGAATTAAGAAAAGTCCCAGGTTAAATGTAACAAAATATTCATTCTGTGTTAGAGCAGTGGCATTTTGGAATGGTACCGAGTGTTGAAGGCTTACACAGTCAAATCGTTTGTAGCTTGACTCGACAAATTATGAAAAGACCAACCATTTAAAGATTCATGCAGTTACAGAGAGGACATCAAAACACTGACCGGACGTGACCAAAAGCAATATTATGAAGAGTTTGAGCTGGTCCAACTGACCCATGAGGGGTTTCTACTAGAAGAGGATCTGTAAGAAAGACAGATCACCTCGCCCCAACCAGGAACTAGCTTCCCTGATCACAGGTCTTGATAAATATCCTTGGACGTATCACCGGTTAACAATTCTGATTCTGCACAAACCAGTCATTAAGTCTGAAACCCGACCCATCGGCATGTAATAATTACTAAAGAGGGCAGCATAGTTGCTATATACGTGATTGGGTTGATCACTAAGCATGAAGTCTGTCGCACTTCATTTACGTCGTACATATCCAGTAGACTATATCATATGATTATCATAAATACCTTGCAGAATCCTATATTATATAATGTTAAGTGGTCAGTCAAGATAATACGTAACTTTTTAGGTCAAAGGGAAACTTATTTATTTAAGCTTTGAAGGGTCAAGATGACAAGTAGATACAGGAATTTAAAACTATCATTACGTCCACATCAAAGCATACCTCTGGTTTGCTTCTTGCAAATGTTTTACTGACATCATTTTAATGCTAAAATCGAAATTTGCACCTCACACTCACCACAGTATGATCAGAATCGATCGAGTCTTTATAAATAAAGTAGGGTAGGGTATGTTAGAGCAGAGCAGGGCGAGCATATCTACCTACCTAGCCACCTACCGCCTACCTGCCTTCTTACCTACCTACGTATCTGTGACTTGCGGCGAACATATCTTATTTGCACACTGGCCTTCAGTGGCTTCTGCTATACATACTTCTGAGAAACAGCTACAAGGTTCTCTCTCTCCCCACCCCGGACGGTTATGGGAGTGTTTGCAGTCGGGTGATGGTGCTGGGTAACTCAATACAGGGGCATTCTACAAATTTGGAAGATAGTAGGACAAGGGCCTACTGTGCTTTCTGCAGGTGCGGGTTGGGTTGTTAGGATATTTTTTCACTTTCTTATCATTTCTCTTTCCTTTCTCCTTCTCTCTGGGAGACGGCTCAATATATACTGAAATACCGTTAAGCCCAAACCAACCAACCAACCAACCTGTCCAACCAACCCACCAACCAACCCAGTAGGTTGTCCTATAAAGGACGGAACGATATAAAAGACGGGTACCGGCTTTTACCTAACTCTAACTCTAAATCGGTGAGCGCTTAGATTTTTGCAGTTACCTCCCCTGCATAGATGTCGTTTACGAAGTTGCTATAGGTGACGTCAAGCTGAAAATATTGAATAAACTGAGGATTTCTTTGTAAAATTTAAGGTAATCGATTGTAAATCAGCTGTTCATATGTACTGTCAGTTGTAACTTTCTTGTTTTTCTGGTTTAAGTACACTGTTCCACGGATATGGGCTCGCTAGCTACAGGCATCTGAACTCTTCAGTCTCTTGTGCGTGTGGACTCCTGGACATCGGAGATAGCTTGATAAGAATTTAGCTGGGAATATACGTGAATATATCAGATGTAGGTCGATTTGGCAAACTGTGGGAGTTATGTCTATTTAAATAGGTTCGCAAAGTCTTTGTTTGGGGCTGTGCAGTTGCTGTATTATTGAGTGGGATTGGCATGTTTTCCCTGGTAGTGATTGAGTACAGGATCTATGTACCACAAGCCCCTAGATTCCACTAGCCTGAAGGTTAAACCAACTGTCCAGTCATATAGACATATATGCCTAGAGCCTTAGACCATGAGTCTAGCTGTACCATTCGAATTTTCCTATCTATTTAGTAAATAGAAGTAGCGTACAGTTGGCTCCTGCAGAACTGGAGTGTACATTGTACACCTGCTTATAATTCTCGAGAGAGGGTGTAGCAGTATACAGAAAGAGAGAGAGAGAGGCTGATTGGGTATACTGGCATAATTGAAATACGACGATATAAGCGACGGGTTTATGAAATATGCCTATAGAAAAGTTTCTCAGAGAAAAATGCAAAGACAAAACAGCAGAACTCAGATAACTTACATTTGATTAAATCACCCATAAGAAACACCATTTTTTTAGGCGTTCAACAAGTTTGACGATTTTGATTGGTTCCCAGGTTTGAGAGGTTCCTTATGGGTTAATTTGAAATAAAGGTATGTAACTAATGACAACATAATTTCCATTCTCATAATATGTTTTTCAAGCAGATAGTTGTTTGAAAATGGTATAATTTTCATATGTTCAAAACAAAATGAAATCCTCACATTGAAAACGAAATAGCTGTTTATGTTATGCACCAGTCATTTGCAACCGCGGCCTCCATGGGGCCGGGGATAGCGGGGGCATAGCAGGGCTTAAGTACCATGTTTTTACATAAGAGGTGTCCCTGCAGTGCTGTGGATACGCAGCGCTTTTGATTCCTGCCAAGTGATCGGGGAAAATAGTGGAGTGTTTTTGACAGCGGAGTGTTTTTGGTGTAATTTACCGCAACACATTGTCAGAATATGGATTTATAGCGAGCTTTTGTGAATGCAAAGGAGAGCTTATGCTATACCCAGGGCGTCGTAGCATCAGCATCCTTGTTTGCGCCTGTGATCAGGCTAATCAATGTTAAGAATTGCGTTTAACTTGATGTTGAATTCTGTATCTTACAAACTACAGCAGCTATGATCATCATACTTGGTATAGATACATCCATATGACTGCCGCAGCTGCATCACAAATCATATGTCCTTGACCTATATGTCAAGGTTGGCTGACTTTGCTGTTTGGCACTGTTTTTAAGGCAAATTGTTTAGTTTTGAAGATAACTTTGAGACCAGAGAGTTGATACTTGGTTAAATAGCATATCCCTATAATTGCAGCAGCTGCAAAGCATCTGTGCTGACTCCTGTGCCCTTGACCTTTATTCATGGACCATTGGTCCGGTGATTTTGCCTTGTTTTTCCAACACAGATTGATGGATTAACATGATATCTGATATAATGGATCAGTCTGACATTGCAAATGACCTCAAACTATTTATAGATCACTGTGACCTACATTTTATGGTTCAGTTATTTTGAGAATCAGGCTCCCATGAGGCATGCTTTGTTGTCTTCTGACAACTCTTGTTATTTATGATCCCCTGGGGGGGATAGGGGGTGGGGAGACCTTTACGAGGGATTTGACATAAAAAAATGTTCCTGCAGTGCAGGGCATATATCAGGGCTTTGCAGAATTATGTCTCCCCCCTTCAGGGTCGGGAGACATATTGTTTTTCCTCGGGCGTCTGTCCGTCTGTCCGTCCGTCCGTCTGTCACAAATTGTGTCCGTTCTATAACTTGAAAACCGCTCAAGCTATATTCGCTAAACTTCATATAAATATCAATCAACACGAGACGACGTGCAGAGTGCAAGAATGGTAACTCTGGCATTTATACTTTTTGAGTTATTTCCCTTGGAACTTTGTCCATCACAAAATTGCGTCTCAGTCGAGTCCGTCTATAACTTTAAAACCATTCAAGCTATATTCATGAAAGCTCATACAAATATCAGTCAACATCAGACGACGTGCAGAGTGCAAGAATGGTAACTCTGGCATTTATACTTTTTGAGTTATTTCCCTTGGAACTTAGTCCATCACAAAATTGTGTTTCAATCGTGTCCGTTCTATAACTTGAAAACCGCTCAAGCTATATTCGCGAAACTTCATATAAATATCATTCAACATGAGACGACGTGCAGAGTGCAAGAATGGTAACTCTGGCATTTATACTTTTTGAGTTATTTCCCTTGGAACTTAGTCCATCACAAAACTGTGTTTCAATCGTGTCCGTTCTATAACTTGAAAACCGCTCAAGCTATATTCGCGAAACTTCATATAAATATCAATCAACATGAGACGACGTGCAGAGTGCAAGAATGGTAACTCTGGCATTTATACTTTTTGAGTTATTTCCCTTGGAACTTAGTCCATCACAAAATTGTGTTTCAATTGTGTCCGCTCTGTAACTTGAAAACTGCTGAAGCTTTATTCTCGAAACTTCATACAAATATCAATCAACATAAGGCGATGTGCAGAGTGCACAAATGGTAACTCTCGCATTTATACTTTTTGAGTTATTTCCCTTGGAACTTTGTCCATCACAAAATTGCGTCTCAGTCGAGTCCGTCTATAACTTTAAAACCATTCAAGCTATATTCATGAAAGCTCATACAAATATCAGTCAACATCAGACGACGTGCAGAATGCACTCTGGCGTTTATACTTTTTGAGTTATTTCCCTTGGAACTTTGTCCATCACAAAATTGCGTCTCAGTCGAGTCTGTCTATAACTTTAAAACCATTCAAGCTATATTCATGAAAGTTCATACAAATATCAATCAACATCAGACGACGTGCAGAATGCAAGAACCATAACTTTAGCATTTATACTATTTGAGTTATTTCCCTTAGAACTTTGTCAGTTACAAAATCGTGTCTCAGTTGTGTCTGCTGTATAACTTGAAAACCATTTAAGCTATATTCACGAAACTTCATACAAATATCAATCAACATTAGAAGAATTGCGTAGTGCAAGAACCATAACTCTTGCATTTATACTTCTTGAGTTATTTCCCTTGGACCTTTGTCAGTCACAAAATCGTGTCTCAATCGCTTTTTTTTTCTTGAAAACCGGACAAGCTATATTCACGAAACTTCATACAAATGTCAGTCAACACTAGACAACCTACAGAGCACAGCATTTATACTATTTGAGTTATTTCCCTTGGAACTTTGTCATTCACAAAATCATGTCTCAATCGTCTAAGCTCAATAACTTGAAAACCGTTTAAGCTATATTCATGAAACTTCATACAAATATCAGTCAACATATAAATAGACGACGTGCAGAGCACTGTAACTCTTGCATTTATATTTTTTGACAAAAACTAAATATGAATATCAGTCAACATTACATGACATGCAGAGCATAACAACTATAACTCTTGCATTTATACTTTTTACTTATTATGAATCCCTGCTTCAGGGTAGGGAAACATATTGTTTTTTCCTTGGCGTCTTAATGACTGATCCTTTTGACATCAAAAAGGGGGGAGACATCTGTTTTTTCGTAGGAAAACAATTCTAGTGAAAAGTCAATATCCCTGCCAGGGCTCTCGATCACCGAAATTTGGGGCCGAAATTCGGTCCCATTCCCAATGCCAAAAAGTATGTTTTTTTCCCAATTCCAGACGAAAAATTCCCAATCTGACTAAGCCTGTTTGGTCCAAGAATACTGCAGTTGCATCAGTGCAAAATGTATTAAAAACGACCTAAAACTAATAATGTAACCATAATTTATAACTTTAAAAATCGGGAAGCGATTACATTTTCAACCACGATCGTCATGTTTTGTTACTGGAAAGTGGTACCGGGTTTTATCGTACTTTTAGAGGGTCGGGTATGAAAATCACAACCCGTACCTCCGTACTCCGTACCTAAATCCGTACCAGAAAATTTTAGGTCCTGTTGGGAAACAACCAAAGAACTCAAAATTAGAATAATTGGTGTCATATTGAGATATAATGTATAATAAAGATCTGCCAAAAAAATAAATTCCAAAATGACTTATTTTTTTTATTAAAATGACATTTTTGTATTTCTAAGGGGTATGAAAACCACAACCGTAGCTGGGATCGTTTTTCAGACATTTTTCGATAATGACACCAAATAATTGAAATATACCACTCATTCATGTTACAAAAGTAATATTTGCCTTATATGAAGCAAAAAATATATAAAATCAAGCATGTATAATGTTGTTTTTCTACAATATCGCGACTTTACCGGAAAATATTCTAAAAATAGAACCATAACAAATATGGTCCGATTCGGTTTCCACTATCGAACCGCATGTCATAAAATATGTTAAAATAGCATGGGATTTATCAAAATCTTAAAAGTATTTTTGTATTATTATGAGTATCAGTTATGAAATATATTTTCATTTAAATCTGTTAAATATGAAGACATGTCCCATCCCGTTTCTGCCTATTTAACGACCTGCGGTTCGATTGTAGAAACCGTATCGGACCATATTTGTTATGGTGGGCTGATGGCCTTGAAACTTGGTATGTAGCATCGGGTACACGAGTAATACCAAGATTGTTTAAATGATGACCTAAGGTTGACCTTGACCTTTTTTACGACAAGGTCAAATTTGCTTTCTGGCGCTTTTATATGGGAAAATGCTAGAACATAAGATTTCTTGGAAACTGTTGAAGATTTTGACCTGAAAATTGGTATATACAGTCATCTTAATGAGTACATGAAAACTTATGCGTATAAGAGGTCAGGGTCATTCTTTGACCTTTGACCCTGGTCTCTCCTATTTTGACAATTTCACACATCTCCTCATAAGCCACTGAGCCAATTGTAACCAAATTTAATGTAGAGCCTCTAGGGGCTGAGGGAATTAAAATTAGTTCAAACAGTCTGTAGGAGGCTGTAGGAGGCAGGGGAACAAAAATTTGTTCAAATGGTCCTAGTCACATGACCAACATGGCCGCTATGCCCATATATGGTAAAACCCTTTAAAAATCTTCTTCTCCAGAACCAATACGCCGATGGCCTTGAAACTTGGTATTTAGATAGGGTACGCAAGTACTACCAAGATTGTTCAAATGATGACCTTGGGTTGACGACCTTTGTTACAGCAAGATCAAATTTGCTTTCTGGCTCTTTTATATGGGAAAATGATAGAACATACGATCTCTTGGAAACTGTTGAAGATTTTGACCTGAAAACTTGTATATGCAGTCATCTTAATGAGTACATGAAAATTCATGTGTACAAGAGGTCAAGGTCATTCTTTAATTTTTTACCCTGGTCTCTCATATTTTGACAATTTCACACATCTCCTCAAAAGCAATTGGGCAAGTTATAACCAAATTTCATGTAGAGGCTCTAGGGGGCGGGGAACAAAAATTTGTTCAAACGGTCCTAGTCACATGGCCAACATGGCTGCCACACCCATATATGGTTAAAACCTTTAAAAATCTTCTTCTCCAGAACCAACTGGCCAATGGCCTTGAAACTTGCATGCAGCATTGGATATGCAAGCACTACCTAGATTGTTCAAATGATGACCTTGGGTTGACCTTGATCTTTGTTATGGTAAGGTCAAATTTGCTTGCTGTAGCTTTTATATGGAAAAATGCTAGACCATAAGATTCCATCGAAACTATTGAAGATTTTGACCAGAAAATTGAAATATATACAATCATCTTAATGAGTACATGAAAATTGATATGTACAAGAGGTCAAGGTCATTCTTTGACCCTGGTCTCTCATATTTTGACAATTTCACACATCGTCCCAAAAGCCACTGAGCCAATTGTAACCAAATTTCATATAAAGCCTGTAGGGGCTGAGGGAATTAAAATTAGTTCAAACAGTCTAGGTCACATGACCAACATGGCCGCCGTGCCCATATATGGCAAAGACCTTTACAAATCTTCTTCTAAAGAACCAAATGATAGATGGCCTTGAAACCTGATCTATAGCATCAGGTACTTGAGTTACTATCAAGGTTGTTCAAATGATGACCTTGGGCTGACCTTGACCTTTCTTAAGGCAAGGTCAAGTAAGGGAAAATGCTAGAACATAAGATTTCAAGGCAATTTTAGAAGATTTTGGCCTAAAAATTGGTATATACAGTCGTCTTAGTTAGTATATGGAAGATTTGTGGGTTCAAGAGGTCAAGGTCATTCTATGACCTCTGACTCATGTCTCTCATATTTTGACAATTTAAGACATCTTCTCTAAATCCACTGGGCAGATTGTAAGCAAATTTCATACACAGCCTCGAGGGGCTGAGGGAACAAAATTTTATTCAAGGGGTCTAGGTCACATGACCTACATGGCCACCATACTCAGATGAGCGATTCAGGGCCTCATGGCCCTCTTGTTAAGATATGGCCCTTTGAAAATTTCAGCATTTTAAACTTGTCAGCAAGATATCTTAAAAATATTTGAGCGAGGGACTTGAAACTTAATAGTCAATTGATTGGAGATGATGAGTAGATGAAGTGATCATTTTTTGAAAGAATTTTGTCAATTTTTAGCTCACCTGAGCACGAAGTGCTCAAGGTGAGGTATTGTGATGGGTCTTTGTCCGTCGTCCGGCGTCAACTTTTGCTTTAAACGACTTCTTCTCCAAAACTGCTGGAGGGATTTCAAAATAATTTCACAGAAATGTTCCTTGGGGGACTCTCTACCAAAATTGCTCAAATGGTTCCGCTCCGCTGAACAATATGGCCGCCAGAGCTAAAAATAGAAAAACCTTTAAACGACTTCTCCTCCAAAACTGCTGGGCAGATTTTGAAATAATTTCACAGAAATGTTCCTTGGGGGACCCTCTGCCAAAATTGCTCAAACGGTTTTGCTCCGCTGAACAATATGGCCGCCAGAGCTAAAAATAGAAAAACCTTTAAACAACTTCTTCTCCAAAACTGCTGGGCAGATTTTGAAATAATTTCACAGAAATGTTTCTTAGGAGACCCTCTACCAAAATTGCTCAAATGGTTCCGCTCCGCTGAACAATATGGCGGCCAGAGCTAAAAATAGAAAAACCTTTAAACGACTTCTTCTCCAAAACTGCTGGGCCGATTTTGAAATAATTTGACAGAAATATTCCTTAGGAGACTCTCTACCAAAATTGTTCAAACGTTTCCGCTCCGCTGAACAATATGGCTGCCAGAGCTAAAAATAGAAAAACATTTAAACAACTTCTCCTCCAAAACTGCTGGGCCTATTTTGAAATGATTTCACAGAAATGTTCCTTAGGAGACCCTTTACCAAAATTGCTCAAACGGTTCCGCTCCGCTGAATAATATGGCCGCCAGAGCTAGAAATAGAAAAACCTTTAAACGATTTCTCCTCCAAAACTGCTGGGCCGATTTTGAAATAATTTCACAGAATTGTTCTTTAGGAGACCCTCTACCAAAATTGCTCAAATGGTTTTGCTCCGCTGAACAATATGGCCGCCAGAGCTAAAAATAGTAAAAAAGCTTTGAACATTATCGTCTCTGAAGCCAATGGCTCAATTTGAAAAAAAATTCACAGAAATGTTTTACTCATGGTCCTGAACAAAAATTGTATAAGCGGTTCCACTCTGCTGAACAAAATGGCAGCCAGAGCTAAAATTAGAAATAAATCTTAGAATGACACAGAGGGCACAGTTATGATCCAGTCATCATGAAACTTTGTCAGAATGTTTATCTAAATGAAATCTAGACCATCTTTGAAACTGGGTCATGTGGGGTCAAAAACTAGGTCACTGCGTCAAATCTTAGAAAAACCTTGTGCACACTCTAGAGGGCACAGTTATGATCCAATCTTCATGAAACTTTGTCAGAATGTTTAGTTATATAAAATCTAGGTCAAATTTGAATCTGAGTCTTGTGGGGTCAAAAACTAGGTCACTAGGTCAAATCTTAGAAAATCCTTGTGTACACTCTAGAGGGCACAGTTATGATCCAATCTACGTGAAACATTGTCAGAATGTTTATTTTCATGAAATCTATACCAGATTTGAAACTGGGCCATGTCGGGTCAAAAACTAGGTCACTAGGTCAGTTCTTAGAAAAACAGTGTGAACGCTTTAGAGCACACAGTTTTGTTCTAATCTTCATGAGACTTTGTCAGAATGTTTGTCTCCAACAAATCTTGACCAAGGGTGCAACTTGGTCATGTTGGGTCAAAAAGTAGGTCACTAGTTTAAACCTTAGAAAAACATTGTGTACACTCTAGAGGGCACAGTTTTGATAACTTTGTCAGAATGTTCATATCCATGAAATCTAGACCAGGTTTGAAACTGGGTCATGTGCGGTCAAAATCTTGGTCATTAGGTTAAATTTTATGAAAACGTTAGGTACACAATAAAGGGCTCATTTTCCATTTAATCTTTGTGAAACTCTGTCTGTCAGTCATATGGATGCCTCTGAGGTTAAGTTCACAGGATACTCAGGTGAGCGATCCAGGGCCATCATGGCCCTCTTGTTTTAGGAGTTATGGCCCTTTGAAAATTTTGGCATTTTAAACTTGCCAGCAAGATACCTTGAAAAGTATTTGACTTTGCACATAGTCAGCTGATTGGAAATGATGAGAAGATGAACAGATTAACTTTCAAACAAATTTCTTCAATTCGTTTTGAAGTTATTGCCCTTTGAAATTGCAGCATTTTAAACTTGTCAGCAAGATATCTCAAAAAGTTTTTGAACTAGGGACTTGAAGCTAACAATTTCTGTCAATATTTTTAGTACAGACCATTCCCTTTTAGGGTCAAGGATATGGTTGGGGGCATAGTGTTTTACAAACACATTCTCTAGTTAGGGCTGTTGTGACTAGTCCTTGAGAGAACCTCATCTTTCAGTTTGGAACCATTGTCTGAGACAACTGCTCCAAGGCGTTTAGAACTTATCACCGTTACTAGTTTATATCCGTTTACCTTGATAAATTATCATTATTATAACTTATCTATAATATATAAATGTTCAATTATTATCTCGCCAGGCCGCATCGCGCAATCTGTAGGGCACCTGACTCATAAGTCAGAGGTCCCGGGTTCGAAACCCAGTATGGCCACATACTTTCGTTTCTCCTTCCGCTGATTCAAGAAGGGCAGTTGTCAGTTACTGGCGGAAGTATGTGCACTTAGTACTGATTAACCGCTTAGGAGGTCTAAGCCTGCCCAGGAATACGTTAGGTTAACTGACCATCCCGACATGACCATAGCTGTTTACCGTGGACGTTAAGCATCAAATCAAAAAATCAATTATTATCTCTCTCTCCCCACTCCCGTCTCTGGGAGAGAGATATTGAAGCATCAAATCAAAAAATCAATTATTATCTCTCTCTCCCCACTCCCGTCTCTGGGAGAGAGATATTGTTTTGTCTGTTGGGGAGACATATTGTTTTTTTCTCCACAGTTGTCAGTTCATAACTATGAAATTGTTGAAGATCAGAGCCAAATTCAGCGGCGGATATAAATTAAACAAATTAGCTTGTTCTCTTTGCAGTTTTGTGTCTTTGCCATTAATTGATTACTTCAAGGAATATTTTCATTATACTATACAGGTAGGGTATTATATATGACCATACAAGACGATACGTCGTGTTCAAAATTAGAATGATTACTTTTACATTTTATACCTTTTAAGCTATTTCCATGGTTACATTACTGGTCGGGCACCATGCACATTGCTTTCCTTAGTCAAATTTATGCAGTAGATGGGATCATTGAATCAATTTTTGTATGCATGAGGTTATAAGATCTGTTAATTTCCATGATGGGTTTAAGGGCTGAGCATGGACTTTAATTTGAAATTGATATGTTTATGTTTTATGGACAGAAAACTTTTTAGAATATCAGCATTTCTTGTCTGTTCAGCTGCAATTTTTTACACACCACAAAATATACCATAATTATCGACACATTGAAAGTTTGTGGTAATATCCATACAACATACATTGTGGTAATATCCATATAACATACAACAAAGTGATTGGAAAGCCACTCTTTCAGTATCTGAGCCGCGACACGAGAAAACCAACAATGTGGTCGTGCGTACAGCACAGAGTCAGATCAGCCTGGACATCCACCCAGTCTGATCAGAGTCTTCGCTGTCCGCATGAAGGTAGCTAAGACCCATAGCTACCCTTAGAGCACCAAGCGGAGAGTCTGATCAGACTGGGCGGATGCCCAGGCTATTAATAGTCTGCGCTGGGCGCACAACCACATTGTTGGTTTTCTCGTGTCGCGGCTCGTCTTTTTTTTGTCTCCCTTTCCAAATGATATCAATTTTTTAAGGAAATAGTTCTCTCCAATATGAGCTGATTTGTTTGTTCTTTTATATTAGAGTTGACTCCAGTTTGGAAGGGCTTTGTCAGTGGAAGCATATAGGAAGTTACAAAAGTTTTTCTCATCGTAAAATGACAAAACAGGCATGGTAGTTTCTGCACTCGCCTGCAGTCGTCAAAGTGATTGGAGTGACTATGGTAATAATGGCGAAAAATCTGTCTGTTTCCATATAGTTAATTGCAGGTCGTGACTGTGTGATAAAACTTGCTTATTGAATCAACAAGTATCTATTTAAACCTTGGCTTGAATGTGTAGATGTGTGAAATGTAATCATAAATTTATTTGTCCCTAAATGGATGTTGTAGTTATATATAGAACATACAGCTGAAACAAAATGAGCCGCAACACGATAAAACCAACAAAGTGGCATGTGCGCCATGCGAAGACTTTAAACAGCCTGGGCATCCGCCCAGTCTGACCAGAGTCTTTGCTGTGCACTTTAAGGCTGCTAAGGGTCTAAGCTACCTCCATGCCAACATCAAAGACTCTGATCAGACTAGGCAAATGCCCGGGCTGATCTGAGTCTTCGCTGGGTGCTCATGCCACTTTGTTGGTTTTGTCGTATCGCGGCTCATCAATAGTTCTGTCCTTGTAAAGAATGGTGATGTTTTGAATGATAAAAAAAAAGACATGTGAGATGTAAGATATCAAAGACGCAAACAATCAGAAAAAATAATGTAGTTTGTTGGCCAGCATTTCATATGCCCACTTTTATCCACCCAAAATAGTTGGTTGAAAGGGCAATAGAAATGGGTTCCGTCTGTTAGGCCGTTCATCTAACATCCAACCGTATACAAACCTTGTTGCTGCAACTCCTTACATGTTTTCATTTGATTTTCACAAACACTTAAGGATATTGTTTGTCATCACCTGGCGTGGATCATATCAGGGTATTGCTCGGACCCTTTCTCACAGAGTTACGGCCCTTGATCTGTATGTCTGCAGACAGATTTTGTGCCAACAAACTATTTATTCAGTTTTTAGCTCACCTGAGCCATAGGCTCAGGGTGAGCTATTGTGATCAGTCAGTGTCCGTTGTGTGTCGACCGTCTTCAACAATTTGCTTTAAATAACAGCTTCTCTGGAACCGCTAGGTCTAGGGCTTCGATATTTGGTATGAAGCATTGTCTAGTGGACCTCTTCGTAGTTTGTTCAAATGATGGCCCTGGGGTCCAAAATGGCCCTGCAGTGGGGCGTCTTGGGTTCGAAATTAAAATATACTTAAAATCTTCTTCTCCAGAACCGCTTGGTGTAGATGCTTGGAATTTGGTATGTAGCATTGCCTAGTTGTCCTTTACCAAGTTTTGTTCAAATAATGGCCCAAGGTCCTAAATGGCCCCGCCCCAGGGGGTCCAGGGTTTGAACCATAGAAATACATAGAAAAATATTCAAAAATCTTCTTCTTCAGAAGCACTTGGCTCAGATGCTTGAACTTTGGTATGTAGCATTGCCTAGTGGTTGTTCACCAAGTGTTTTCAAATGGAGGTCCCAGGGTCCATAATGGACATACCCAGGGGGTCCTGAGTTTAAACCTTAGAAATTCATAAGAAAATATTTAAAAAACTTATCCTTCAGAACCATTAGCACACTGGTCTGGCATTCAACACCGGTAACGAAGACAACGTACATGAAACTTGCTTGTTCCGCTGATCTGGATAAGTTTGTTTCAGAAGTATAGTCTCACGGACCATGCGATCCCCTGCTCTTGAAATAGGAATCAAAAGTTTTACTGAATTCATACGCATATTCAAGAAATGCTTGAAAACATTTTTTTGACTACAACGTCTATGCAACGATTCGATAAAGAAACTTATTCAAGCACTGCATATATACTGGACGGAATTTCTTCAAAAATCTGGTCTGACTAAGAGGTATAACAAACTGCCGGGTCCGTAAGACTGATAGTTTGAAATTAATTTAAGGGATATGCGAAAAAATCCAGTTTCATATTACGTTGCCTTCGTTGCCTGTGATGAATGCCAGACCAGTGTGATTAGGTTCAGATGCTTGAAATTTGGTAAGATCTCTTCAAGGTGTTTTCAGACAGTGGCCCCAGGGTCCAAACTGGCCTGGTCCCAGGAGGTCCTGGGTTTGAACCATAGAAATAGATAGATGGATGCTTGAAATCTGGTAAATAGCATTGCCTAATGGTCCTTTACCAAGTTTGTTCAAATTGTGGCCCCAGGCTCCAAAATGGCCCCACCCGAAGGGGTCCTGGGTTATGTAGGTAAATATTTAAAAGTCTTCATCTTTAGAGCCACTTAGCGCAGATGCTTGAAATTTGACATGTTATGGGTTGAACAATTTGTTCAAGTGGTCCAGGTCACATTACCAAAATGGCGGCCACACCCATATATGGTAAAAAAACCTTTAACAATCAACTAATGGAGTTCTACCAAGATTGTTTGATTGATGACCATGGGATGACCTTGAATTTTTTTACGGCATGGTCAAATTTGCTTTCTGGTGCTTTTTGTCGAGCCCGCTTGCGGAGAGCGAGACATAGTTGTTACAATGTCAGTTCGGTGTATGTCCGTGGGTGCGTGCGTGCGTTCGTGCGTGCGTGCATGCGTGCATCCGTCCGGATTTGTCCGGGCCATAACTTCTACATTTATTGATGGATTTCAAAATAATTTGGCACAATTGTTCTCCTTGATGAGTAGAAGTGCCTTTTGAAACATTTGTTAAGGTAGGTCCAAGGTCAAGGTCACACTTGAAGGTCAAATGATAAAATGGCCATAAATTGAGCTTGTCCGAGCCATAACTTCTACATTTATGGATGGATTTCAAAATAATTTGGCACAATTGTTCTCCTTGATGGGTAGAAGTGCCTTTTGAAACATTTGTTCAGGTAGGTCCAAGGTCAAGGTCACACTTGAAGGTCAAATGATAAAATGGCCATAAATTGAGCTTGTCCGAGCCATAACTTCTACATTTATGGATGGATTTCAAAATAATTTGGCACAATTGTTCTCCTTGATGAATAGAAGTGCCATTTGAAACATTTGTTCAGGTAGGTCCAAGGTCAAGGTCACATTTGAAGGTCAAATTATAAAATTGCCATAAATTGAGCTTGTCCGAGCCATTACTTCTACATTTATGGATGGATTTCAAAATAATTTGGCACAATTGTTCTCCTTGATGAGTAAAAGTGCCATTTGGAAAATTTATTCTGGTAGGTCCAAGGTCAAGGTCACACTTGAAGGTCAAATGATAAAATGGCCATAATTTGAGCTTGTCTGAGCCATAACTTCAACATTTACAAATGGATTTCAAAATAATTTTACACAATTGTTCTCCTTGATGAGAAGTGCAATTTGGAACATTTGTTCTAGTAGGTCCAAAGTCAAGGTCACACTTGAAGGTCAAATGATTAAATGGTCATAAATTGAGCTTGTCCGAGCCATTACTTCTACATTTACGGATGGATTTCAAAATAATTTGGCACAATTGTTCTTCTTGATGACTGGAAGTGTCAAGTGACATATGTGTTTGGGTAGGTCCAAGGTCAAGGTCACACTTGAAGGTCAGATATTGTAACTGTCATAAATTGAGCTTGCCTGGGTCATCACTTCTACTTATTTTCCTTTGTGAAAATTTGGAGAAAAAAAGAGAAGAAAATGCTGGCTAAGCATGATGTCTAGAGTGAAGCAGTTACTTAGTCTTGACATACTTATTGGTCACTAAAGCAAACAGCGGGCTCGACCAGTTGTCCCTGGACAACCTTCTAGTATTTTAGAAAATGCTTAAACGTAAGAGCTTATGGAAATTATAGAAGAATTTGGCGCAAAATTTGATAAATACAGTCTAACAACTAAATTATTACATTTAAACATTTTTGAGTAATAGAGGTTGAGATTATTCTTTCACCTTTAACCAATGTCTCCCATATTTTGACAGATGCAAACTATCAGGTTTGTTCAAATGACCCTAGTTTGACTTTTAACCTGTTTGCTCAGGTGAGCGATTCAGGGTCTCTTGGCCCTCTTGTTGAACTGAATTTCATAAGACTTTCCAGAAATAGTAAAACTCGTATTTGACGTCAATCAGATTCAACTGGGGTCATGATCGGACCCAGGGTTACAGCCTTGATCTTTCCAGCGATGCAAATGCATTATGACTGCAACTCTATCGTCAGTTTTGAGCCAATTTCCATGAAAATTTTGAAATTTTGAAGTTGACCAGATTCGATGAAGCTCATGATTGGTTATGGCCGTTGATCTGTTAGTATGTAGACAAATCTTGTGGCCTCAGATTTTTTCAATTTTCAGCCAAATTGCATAAAAAAATCGGGATATTGTGATCACCATTTTTTGTCAGTCAAACTTTATCTGGGTCTTGAAGCTTGATACTGCCATTAGCTGTCTTTCTATATAGTAAAATCTTATGGCTGCAACTCTTCCTGCAGTTTTCAGTTGCTTGTCATAAAATTTTCAAGATTTTGTGATCACTTTATGAACTGAAGTAGATCATTATTTGTCCTGGGGCCGTATTCATAAAACGACTTAAGTGGTTGCTATGCTGTTGCTAAGGCTGAATTTCTTTGAAGGAGATTCCCTACAACTATGAAATTTGGTCTGGAGGAACAGTCTTTGTAAGACTGTTCCTCCAGACCAAATTTCATAGTTATAGGGAATCTCCTTTATAGATATTTAGCCTTAGCAACCGCACAGCAACGACTTAATTGGCTTTATGAATACGGCCCCTGGTTAATCCCTGTTTTGCAGAGTTAATGCCTTTGATCAGTCCAAAAAGATCGTCCTTTGGGTACACTCCTACAATTTTCAGCCGACTTTCAGGAAGCTTTAAGGGCATAGATTATTCTCACCAGAAGTCGGATCAAATTTCTTCAGTGATCTGATTGAACTTTTTCTGCTAGAGTTACAGTCTTTGCTTAGTGCATTTGAGGCTGCAACACTGATTTGATCAATTTTTCAAGAAATTGTCCCCATCACTTTCCGTATAAGTTATGACATATGATCGTCACAGTTGTTTTCATTTTTTTCGAACTGAGTTAACTTGGACATAGTTCTCTCCCTTGAAATCTGTAAAATACTCATTCATTGATAATAACTTCGAAATAATATCTCAGTAAAATTGATTGCTTTTGAAGCACTAATAGGCAATTTGTAGCTATTTTTCTGTTGTTAAGCGGTTAGAAGACTTTTGTTTTCTTTGCCCAAATTGATGAGCTAGCTTTTTGTGGACATCATGAAATATTAGACTTGACGTCAGTGTGTACCATAGGAAGTGGCGATTTTGATTATCGTTAAGGTTATTTTCGCATTACTTCTTTACCTACATTATTATGACACCGCTGACTATTGAAACTGTTCATGACTAGGGTCGAGTCGGGTAACTTCGGAAAGCGGGTAAATTCGGATATACATGTACCATTGCAAACAATGAAAATCCAGATGAGACGGCCGTCTCATCAGGATTTTCACTGTTTGCCCAGTTAATTTTGTTTTAATTCCAAACAACTGACATATAATGGAAACAATGCCACTGGCCGAAGTATCCTGCTGTCCGAAGTTACCTGAATTTACCCTGTAGCCAGGTCGCGATTGGTTCATTTTTGGCAAATTTGTTGTTGGATACTCCGCATAGCTCTGTTGATTGCTTTAACTCTTTCACTACCAAAAAGCAGACGATAAAATTTACGTCTGCAAAAAATTTAAAAATGCCTTGTCCAAGACTTTTTATATTGAGAATTCAGAGACTAGAGGGCAAACAGTGTAGATCTAGATGAGGCGGCTCATTATGAGCCACCTCATCAGGATCTACGCTGTTTGCAAATTTTGCTAATTGCGTCACTGGGGCTTAAAGAGTTAAACTTGCGCTTTGATAGATTAACTCTGTCTAATATTTGATACACAAACTCATGATGAGAAATGAACAGATTGCTGTGAATAGTTAAATATGCTTTCAGTTATTTTGTTTTGTGTGTGAATGGCTGTTGCTAGGAGCAGCCAGATATATGGAATAATAAATCATGGTTTCTAGGTTCTTTTCAATTTGTTTCTCAGTTTCAGTGTTTGTTATTACATAGTTACATGTTTGTGTATTGGTCATTGGCCTGTTTGTGTTTTGGCCATTCGTTGTGGTAGATGTCGCTTAATATTATGCACATATAGTTGGACTATAATGTGGTTCTTCCATTATTAGCTTAACTGACCTAAGACTCTCTGGTCAATTTCTTGATTGCACAGTGTCATTTGGATTTCTTGACGTGCTCTTAAATAAAATTGACCAACCAATAAAGAAATAAAATAAATACAGAAAAAAGAAAACAAGATTGAGATTTCAGCATTTCTTCGTGGTGTATGCAGTGCATTAGTTTTGCAACATCAGCAGTAAAAGTCGTAAATGAATAAATACAGGCGCCAGCTACTCAGTATTTTTTTTTTATCTCAAAGTTCTAAACAGTAATTTATTGTTTTAACTTGAATAGTAAGTTGGTTCTTTGATAACATTCCACCCTGTCGCAAAATCAGTATAATCTTCAATCACACTTGCTTTGCATGCGTATGGTTTTGGCAGGCTTAAACAATTGCTTTTTGTGTGAAAGTGTTTGGTAAACAATTCTGCCCAAGAAAGAGTACATTAAATTACTTATCACTTTATTACAACGATGTTGACTTAACTTATCGCAGTGGTTAACAAAACTGCCTTTGTTAATTGTTTCTTTTTTCTCTCTCTCTCTGCTGTGAATAACTTACGCGTATATGCTAGTTAAGGGAAAATAATGCATACATTTGTAAACTTAAAATGCTACATATCCATGCTGAATATTCCTTAAGATCAAATGTAAACTATTAATTTCCTATCGAGAAAATGTGTGACATTCAATTCACTATTTCGCACGAATGTTTGCTTATTTAATTAGCATATTGAAAAGGCTTATAGTATCTAAAGGACTTGTTTATTAGACACCATTCGTGAGCTTTGACCGGCAATGTTGTTTCAGTATGGTAAAAGACAAACACAATTGCGACAAATATTAATTGATTAAAAGTGACCTGACGGTCTTTGAGTTTATTAAACAGGCTTGCAAGGCCATTTGGATAATCGCTGTCCGAACCAATATCAGTCTTCACGAAACACCGTCTGACCGCCTGACAGGTCTGGTAAAGATTCATTGGGTCATGTTACGTAACAGGTATTCAGTTTAAGAAAATGAAACGATTTTTTTCGCCCAATTTATTCTTAAGTTCTTTAACATATCTCCCACCCGCTCTACTCCAGTTATCTGATCAAATACAACAACATTTTAGCACGAAACATGAATTTTGGGCCACTTTTCATAATGATTTGTTTTAGACATTGGAACCACTGGTAGGACAATGGAGACTGTGAGTATAAATTAGTCAAGAAATGAATTAATCAGGTTCCACATCCCACCCTCAAAGCTACACCTAATGGGGAAGTAGAAACAGCACTTGACAGCACTTAGTGTAACACGCATGTAACCCGACAGTTGCGGTAAATTTAATTAAACAGCTTTTTTTTCTCCCAAGATATGTGGCCACCAATCTAGTATTAGCTTAACTAATACATTGTCGAAGACTATCACAAAAGCAGACAATACAAAAAAAAATCAATTAAAAAAATCAGACAATTAAATTAAGCCCAGAAGTTGCTCATAATCACGGTTTCAAAATAATTTTTACCTTTTTTCTCCTTTTTATGATTCAAATCATTATAAATTTTTAGAGCGCATCAAAGAGAACTTTCCACAAGTCGTTACGCCTTGTGAAAAGTTCTGTTTGGCACGTCATAAGAAGAAGAAGAAGAAAAAAAAAAGAAAAAAAAAAACTTACATTCTTCATACATTTACTTGAGAAAGAAAGTAAGGTCTCTGTTTCAGGAAGATTTCTTTAGAAGTGAATTTAGCGTGCAATACTTCCGCTTTTCTTAAAACTATCAGTGATAATGTTTAAGAAGTTAGCTTATTTAGAAAATTGAAGATTCTAAAGAAATTAATGGCTAATAAACGGGATACATTGTAACTAATAGCTAGAGAGTTCACCGTATTAGGTTAATTTCCAACAAAGCACGAGAGAAGAAGTAAGATATAATATATTTATGAGTATTTTTTTTTACTATTTTCAGATGGATAATGGATAGCCAGCTCGATTCTAGGACAACGGTGAAAATGTAGTCTTTTGATCCTAAAACCAGTAGGAGAAGCTGGAATTTATTTTATCAGTAAAGTTTTAAGAATTTTGATGACTGAGCCTTGCTATATAAAAATGTAGGGAATAAAGGAAATAGCTAATAGACAATGTCTTCCTATGTCAGTGTATGTGTCTCAGGATGATTTTGTTAATAAATGGAAAAAGCATGGAGGGAAGAAAAATAGAAAATAATGTGAATGAAGAAATTTAATGAATAAAAAGCAGTGGCTGCTTTTGTGAATAACATACGAGGGAGATGTATAATGGAGAAAATGGATCAAATTGGAAAGATTCCAATAACGTTATTAGTAGAAGTGGCACGGGCATTGACGAGGAGAATAATGAAAAACGGCCAACACCATTTGAAAAGTTGTCCATTGACTTGACTAATGATCAGAAAGTGCTAAAAGAGATCACGCTAGGAAAGCGAATAGGATTCTATAGAATAAGAGGAGAATTAGGCAGTGGCAACTTCTCACAAGTGAAAATGGGTATTCACGCATTAACACGAGGTAAGTTCTTCTTATATAAAATCAATAGTCATCATAAAACAGTTTAGAACAGCTTCTGATTAGACTGTCTTGGATGATAAGTCTCAGCTAGTTTTAAAATGAAAGCAAGAGCGACATCAATAAGAATCATAACATCGTTGCCACTTGTTCTGCTTTCATTATCAAACGACTCAAATTTGCTTTGTGATACGAATCATTTAACGTTAATTGTGCCGAATTTGCCTTCATTTCTTTGACATCAATATCAAAGCTGTGTTGTTTTCTTTTGCATTATATATACTAAGGAGGCCTTTAACTTACGAAAACTAAACACTTATTAGTAATTTAGAACGGCATAAAATTAAAATTGAAGTTTTTTTAGCTCACCTGAGCCGAAGGCTCACAGGTGAGCTTATAGTATAGGCCGTCGTCCGTCCATCCGTCCGTCAACATTTTCAAACGACATCTCCTCTGAAACTACAAGGCCCATTGTAACCAAATTTCATATATAGCATCTATAGGCAGGGGGAACCAATAATACTGTTTTTTTTATCCAAATCGCTACAGAACTTTGGTTGCTATGGCAACTTCAAGTTTCCATTGACTTGTATGGGAAAAATTGAAAGTTTGCATTTATTGCTATGTCACTGCAGATATTTTGACAAAACTTTTACAGAAATGTTCATTGAGTAGTCCTCTATCAACCACATGAAATTTATGTCAATTGCACAATTTGGCTGGTTGCCATTGCAACTGATTGATTAAAAATAGAAAAAAATATTCAAAAATCATCTCCTCAGAAAATATGCAACCAATATAGCCCAAACCTCACAGAAAAGATCTTAGTACTAGCTTCTATAAAAGTACTGTTTTCCTTGGGAATTGCTCTAGCAGTTTGGTTGCTATGGGAACTTAAAGTTGCCATTGACTTATAGTGGCAAAATAGAAAATTTGCATTTATTGCTATGTCACTGCAGATATTTTGACAAAAACTTTTGCAGAAATGTTCATTGAGTAGTCCTCAATCAACCACATGAAATTTATGTCAATTGCACAATATGGCTGGTTGCTATGGCAACCAAATGATTGAAAAAAGGAAAAAAATATTCAAAAATCATCTCCCCAGAAACTGTACAACCAATAAAGCCCAAACTTCACAGAAAGGATCTAAGTACTGGCTTCTATAAACTGTTTTTCTTGGCAATTGCTCTAGCAGTTTGGTTGCTATGGGAACATAAAGTTGCCATTGACTTATAATGGCAAAATAGAAAATTTGCGTTTATTGTTATGTCGGTGCAGATATTTTGACAAAACTTCTACAGAAATGTTCCTTGAGTAGTCCTGTAGCAACCACATGAAATTTATGTCAATTGCACAATTTGGCTGGTTGTCATGGCAACCGAATGATTGAAAATAGAAAAAATTATTCAAAAATCAATCCTCGGAAACTATGCTACCAATAAAGCCCAAACTTCACAGAAAGGGTCTTAGTACTGGCTTCTATAAAAATACTGTTTTTCTTGGTAATTGCTCTAGCCGTTTGGTTGCTATGGGAACTTAAAGTTGCCATTTACTTATTGCTATGTTGGTGCAGATATTTTGACAAAACTTTATTAGAAATGTTCCTTGAGTAGTCTTCAAGCAGCCTTATTAAATTTATGCAAATTGAAGAATTTGGCTGGTTGCCATGGCAATGGAAAAATTGAAAAACTGTTTAAAAATCATCTCAAAAACTATGAGATTGATACAGCTCAAACTTTGCAGAAGGGATCTTAATACTAGCCTCTATAAAAATAATGTTTCTCATGGCAGTTGCTCCAGTAGTTTTGTTTCTGTTGGAACTTTAAGTTGCCATTGACTTATGATAGGAAAGTTGAAAATTTTCATTCATAGCTATATCGCTGCAGATATTTGGACAAAACTTTTACAGAATTGTTCTTTGAGTAGTCCTCCAGCAACTGCATGAAATTTATGCAAATGACACAATTTGGCTGGTTGCCATGGTAACCAAATGGTTAAAAACAGAAAACATACTCAAAAACCATCTACTCAGAAACTAATTGGACGATAAACCTGAAACTTCATTGAAAGGATCTTAGTAATAGCCTCTATTGAATTACTATGTTTTATTATTGTTGCCCATGTGGTTTGTTGCGATGGCGACTTAAAGTTTCCATAGACTTATAATGGGAAAAATGTAAATTAGCATTTGTTTCTCTGTTAAAGTAGATATTTTGACAAAAGTTTAACAGAAACGTTCTCAAGAAGCAGACTTCAAAATTCTGCCATATTGTACAGTTTGCCTTAGAGTTACTTACCCCTGAGTGCTGAGGATGAATGGACTCAGGTGAGCTACAGGACCATTGGTCCTCTGGTATATTAATAAAATCTACCCAACAACATCCCAATCTCTACACATCATAGTAACAGCTTACTGAGCGCTATAAGGCTGCTCTTGTATTGTATTTCCTTTTGGTAGACGGCGTTTGTCTGATAATGGCTTATATGACGTCACGTTTTGCCATTGATGTTCACAGTTCTACAAATTTACATGTGTTTGATGGATGGCTGGGTTGTGCTTCATGATTGTATTATTTTAAATTTTGTATAATTAAGCCATACTGTTGCAGCTTGCAAACCTATACAATTGAATAGTTGTAGTGATAGCCAATGACATTTAAAAGTATTTAAATCAGTTGTATTAAGTTTGCAAGAGTTCATCCTTTAGTTTGCAAGAGTTCAACCTTTTTTATTTGCAGAGAAGGTGGCAATAAAGATTTTAGATAAAACCAAACTGGACACGAAAACCCAGCGCCTCCTTTCACGTGAGATCTCCAGTATGGAGAAGCTCCACCACCCAAACATTATCCGCCTGTACGAAGTGGTAGAGACATTGGCGAAATTACACATAGTCATGGAGTATGCGGGTGGAGGGGAACTTTTCACAAGGATCTCAAACGAGGGCAAATTTCCTGAACCTGAGGCTAGGAACATATTCGCACAAGTAGTAGCTGCAGTTGATCATATGGTAAGTATGCCGTTTATTTTCTTCTATTTTTAGCTCACCTGAACTTCAGGAAGAGCTATTGTTGTCACCACGGCGTCCGCGTCAGCGTCCGCGTCGGCGTTCGGATTGGATGTTTTGGTTAAAGTTTTTTAAAGACCTGTATCTCCTTAACCCATGGATGGATTCTTTTGATACTTGCACTGTAGTTAGATATTGGTCTAATGTTTAACAGGGTACCACCCCCACCCCACTTAGTGACCTTGATGTCAAGGTCATGGACTTAGAAAATTGGGAGTTTTTTTGGACTGGATGTTTTGGTTAAAGTTTTATAAAGCCCAATATCTCCTAAACCCATAGATGGATTCCTTTGATACTTGCACTGAAGTTAGATATTGGTCAAAAGTTTTCGATGGTACTACCCCCACCCCCTCTGTGACCTTGATGTCAAGGTCATGGACTTAGAAAATTGTCTTTTTATTGATTGGATGTTTCGGTTAAAGTTTATTAAAGACATATATCTCCTGAACCCATAGATGAATTCTTTTTATATTTGGAGTGTAGTTAGATATTAGTTCAAAGTTAGATAATGATTCAAGGTTTGATATGTCCTACCCCCCACCCAACCCCATCCCCACTCCCACCCCCACCACCTATCTGCTTAGTTCTTTGACCTGAAGCTCATGGACTTTGAAATTTCATATGGATTTTTTTTATTTTAATTTTATTTTAAGACTTATATCTGAGATAGCTTTTGTTTATAAATGTGTTGTCATATTGGACATGCTTGCCTGAAGTTTTATGCATAGCAGTCCACACCACCATAGCGACTGTGTGATGGGCAAGCACCTATTCAGGCGAGCTATGCTGTCAGGCGACAGCTCTTGTTTTTATCCTAGTCTAAAGTTTTCTTTAGAACCAGCGAATGACAGACTGATAAACACTTCCGACATTCAGCAAGATCTCCCGTTCTGAATTTTATTTCAGTAGAACCTTACGTATAGCCTTGAGGGGACGCAAAATGCTAGTCACAATGATCTAAAATCAATAACAACAAGTCACAGACATTTCAAATGCTTCAGTCACAAATCAGAAAATGCCTTTTTCTCAGATCACTGACTTATTTATCTGACTTTTCACAAATTACGGACTTGTAAATAAGCCCAATCATTAGTCACAGCAAAGGTTCTTGCCCCAATCTATCCCATTTATTGAGCAGAGACTTGTATTATTCACATCTGATCGTGCTCTGTTAAAATGTAGCTCCATCCATTTACATCTTATCGGGAATTGTTTAACAATTCAGGGATTTTTCGACCACCACTTGGAAAAAATGGGTCTAAATATTGATTACTTCACGATTCCGCAAGTTTGTGTTTACGTCTGGCATATTATATTTCAACTTGATAAAATTATGAGAGGCTATAGAGATATCTCTGCATGTCCACAAACTGTCGCACTACGCTGGACCTAGGTGCCAGGGTTTGACGTTTTCATCTATGTGACGGTACATTATAGCGCGCCTTTTAGATAGCGATGGACTGCGTATGTGATAACCATTTAGCGAGATCAGAATGGTTCCTGCTGCTCTTAGGCACTAACCAAATACTTTGCATACACTTACGTCTGGAAAAGACCAACAGCAAGCAGTGGACAATGCCTAGCATTAGCTATAGTTAATTGTGCATTGCACTTAGATTAAAAAAATATTCAAATACTGAGCTTAGATCAGTTTCTAACTATAAGAGTACTAGTAGTCTTAATGCTTGGCATACACTTGAGAAGATCAAAAAATACCCTATATGATATGGGCTACTGCACTTGGAAAAAATGACCTTCATCCAATGCGCTTAGGTCGGTTTCTCAGAAAACAGAAGGAATAGAGTTAGGAATAGAGTATTTGTTATATCATTCCTTGTTCAAAAGGAAATTGTTATAAGCATATTTTCATTAGCCTTGTCTGATAACCGGTATGAGTGTTGCTTCTTTCTTGACGGTATCACCACCAATCAAACAACTATGAGTATCACTAACAGGCTTAGAATTAATTTAACTCCCATTAGGCTGCATTCCGCGTCTTCTGTACAGATTCCTAATTCAATAAATGATTTTAAAACTTTCCAACCTTCAGTAAGAATAAGGCCTTTAAATTTATGTTCTTCCTTTTCAGTCAACCTCAATGGGGTATCAGATTTTAACGTTCTTCGCAATAACCCCCATGTTAGATTAACTCCAATTAAGTCCCCAATACTTCACAAGTATTCCAATCCCTTCAAAAGACCTGGAATGTATCCTAATATCTCTAAGTGCAATGCCAAGAGGTGTAATTGTTGTAAACATTTATGTACCACAGTGTTCTCCCCAGAAATTTCAGAAGGCATGTCGCTTTTAGCAAAAAAACCAGATTTTGACTTGTTGATCAATTTTAAAAATCCTTCAAATAGCAATGTTTTGTCAAAATTAGCCTAAATTTACATTATAAATAATTTACTGATGATCTTTAATGCATTTCAAACAACTTTACTGGCTAAGAAAGGAAAATAACAGCACTTAAACAAAATTTCATTGGAAATTAAAGCATGTTGCAAAGGTAATTTGAAGAAAATGGCATGTTGCAAGCGACATGCCTTATTGGGCTGGGGAGATCCCTGTGTACCAAATCTACCATTACATCATCTGTCAATGGTAGAACATTTTCAGTCGTCAATAATTCTGAACTGGACTGTAAATCGACTGATCTGATATACGTTTTAACCTGAAAATATTTAACTTTAATAAACTAGTCTCAGATCTTGATGGTCACACAAATACACCCGATACATGAGATTGTGTAGACTCCAAATTTATCTATCCTGTCGCTGGCCATGTCATTACAGGGAATCTTAATATTATTTCAGATTCAACAATTTGTAACATTATTTCGAAGGGACCAAAATATAGATTTCCTAACCGTATTGATTTAAAAAAATGCAGGGAAGATATAGCCTGTTCTTTAACTGATTTTGGTAAATGATAGTGGTCAAGGTACCCAAATCATAAGTCCGAACTCGTAGGTCATTTAAACATAGACAATTCCGGAATATTTTAGATACACAGACATGGACCCCAAAACAGAGGTGTGATCAGGTGCCCGCGGGATAGTAAGCATCACCTGCCTATTATAATACACCCGCCATATCTATGTATCTGTGGAAAAGTCAGTGAAAAAGAAAGTCCGGTATTTGAAAGCTTAACTAAGCTTCGGCTGAGGCCATCAAATCGGAGATTAGTTTAGAAACGGCCACATTGTAGGGATCAACAAGGTCATGGTGTCTCCCATAAAACTTTTTAACTGTCGACACAAGCTTTGCTTTATGATAACCCTGCTTCAACAGTTTCTGAGTGAGTAGCTTCCCTCTTTCAACAAAGTCTTGATATTTGAAACAGGCCCTAGCATAGCGGACTAGTTGAGAAACATAAACTCCGTATGCAGGCGCCGAAGGAATATTACTACTCAGAAATGGAAAGTTAACTATGGGAAAGTTGAAGTCGTCCCTCTTGTCATAAAGCCTAGTAACGAGCTTTCCATTGTCAATATAGAGATAGCAATCTAAGTATGAAGCAGATGAACTGGACTCTGTGGTATCTTTAATTTCAAGTTCACATGGATAGATGAGGTCAATATACTCTGAAATCTTTGGATTATTCAGAGACAGAACATCATCTATGTACCTGTAGGTGAAGTTGAATTTCGATGGTGCAAGCGGGAACATGTTGAGTCTGATGCCTTAAAGGAATGGAAGGTGAACATTTTTAATGTAATGGATAAACGTATTAAATTCTTTTCCCAAAACACAAATCTTTTGCCGCCTAAACCAAAATCAACATTCCGTCACTTGAAGTTGGGTATCCAGCAGTTTCATAGTAAGTACGTTCTGGTTCCAGCAGACAAGGCTGCAAATAAGGTTGTCGTTGTTAGACGGTTACACTATATTAACACATTGAAACAAGAACTTGGCGGCACTAAGGCCTATGAAGAGACTTCAGAAGACGTAAAGTCTGTTGTCTTTAGGCACTGTAATGATATAGCCCTCAAGTTTTCTGTAAATGTAGAGGAACGGCAGGACAAGCTTCCTACGCTGAACTTTCCAAATTATTAACTTCTTGCCTTACCGCTATCAAAATTCATGTAATTAGGTACTGCGAAAAAGTTTACGAACGGTCAGGACAAAATTTGTTTTGGTCAATTAAAAATTCTACCGAGGTTCTTGATAAACTGAAGTCTAGAGGATATCGCGCGTCTAGTTTGTCTACATACGATTTTTCTACACTCTATACAACTTTGCCCCATAATTTAATAAAAAAGAAACTAATAAATTTAATTGAGACTACTTTTCAGAGAGAGAGGGTGCTCTTTATCTTGCTTGCAATGATAAACATGTTGTTTTTTTTACTTCCGATGACCAAAAAAGGTTTAAAATGTGGTCTTGCCAAAATGTTTGTGGTGCTTTAGTATATCTTCTAGATAACATTTTCATCAGATTCGGTACTAAGTTACACAGACAAATTTTGCTATGAAAGAGACTTTATGATGTCTCTTTCTGATGATACTCAAGCTCATGTCATTGAAGCATTCAACTCAACGTCTAGATACTTGGACGACCTTTTAAATATTGACAACCCTTATTTTGAAGAAATGGTGTCAAATTTATCCTGCTGAATTGCAGTTAAATAAAGCAAATTCTTCTGATACCGAGGCCCCATTTTTAGCTCGCCTGAACGAAAGTTCAGGAAGAGCTATTGTTGTCACCACGGCGTCCGCGTCCGCGTCAGCGTCCGCGTCGGCGTTCGGATTGGATGTTTTGGTTAAAGTTTTTTAAAGACCTATATCTCCTTAACCCATGGATGGATTCTTTTGATACTTGCACTGTAGTTAGATAATGGTCTAAGGTTTAACAGGGTACCATCCCCATCCCACTCAGTGACCTTGATGTCAAGGTCATGGACTTAGAAAATTGGTAGTTTTTTTGGACTGGATGTTTTGGTTAAAGTTTTATAAAGCCCAATATCTCCTTAACCCATGGATGGATTCCTTTGATACTTGCACTAAAGTTAGATATTGGTCTAAAGTTTTCGAAGGTACTACCCCCACCCCCCTTGGTGACCTTGATGTCAAGGTCTTGGACTTAGAATATTGTCTTTTTATTGATTGGATGTTTTGGTTAAAGTTTTTTAAAGACACATATCTCCTGAACCCATAGATGAATTCTTTTTATATTTGTACTGCAGTTAGATCTACAGAGTACTTCCCCAACCCCGCTCAGTGATCTTGATGTCAAGGTCAGGGACTTAGGAAATTTTTGTCTTTTTTAAAGTTTTGTAATTGCATACTGATTCATAATGCTTTGCAGAGATTTAGTTTATACTTGAACTGATGTTAGACTCTTTTCTTTTTTGAGTTTTTACAAAACACCCTAAACTTACCCCACTAGATGACCTGAAGTCAACGTCATCGACTTAGAATGTTGTCTTAAAGCTTTTGGTTAAAGTTTTATATTTATGAAGACATAATTTCACAGTGCCACGATGATGGACTCAGTTAATACTAATACTTGGACTGATCTTAGATAATGGTTCAGGGTTTTGATACATCCTAGCCCCCCCCCCCCCCCCCCCCCCCTATCCGTCAGAAGCTCATGGACTTTGAAATTTCATTTCACTTTTAAATTATTTTTTTTACTTATTTCTGAGATAGCTTTTGTTTATAAATGTGTTTTCATTATGGACATGCTTGCATGAAGTTTTATGCATAGCAGTCCACACCACCATAGCGGCTGTGTGATGGGCAAGCACCTATTCAGGCGAGCTATGCTGTCAGGCGACAGCTCTTGTTGGATTTACATTTATCTATTTTAGATGGATTTGTTTCATCTAAAGTTTATGACAAACGCGATGATTTTGATTTCGACATTGTTAATTTTCCGTTTTTGGATGGTGATGTTCCCCGCACCACTTCTTATGGTGTTTACATTTCTCAGCTTATTCGCTTCGCTAGGGTGTCTAGTCATCTGGCTGACTTCAATGCTCGTAATAAAAGTTGGACTGCCAAGCTTTTACAGCAGGGGTATCGGTATCGTAAACTTCGGAAAGCTTTTTCTAAATTTTATCGCAGACACTTTGAATTGGTTTCTAAATATAATATAGGGTTAAGGTCACTTTTGCAACAAGGTCTATCGGAACCTGAATTTTATGGTGACTTAGTATATAAATTACGCAAAATCGTAGGGAAAACAGAATTTCCCGATCAATTTAAGAAAATTATCATACGATTTAAACGCATTGGCTATAACATAGATGTAATGCGACAGTCTGCATGCTTAGTGGTTAACCCAATCACGGTTGACAACTTTGCTGTCCTCTTTAATTGCACGCCGGTGGGTCGGGGTTCAGACTCTATGATAGCCCCTACATAAAGCTATATATTAGTTGGTTGGGGCCGGATGATTGTCTGTTTCTTGGCCCACCGGGGTTCAACTGGTGGTCTTCTTTTGCTCCAGTACTCCAGTGGTGTTGCTGACGCCCCAGGGATCTCCGGGTGTCTCAACACGTTTTTGCGGTCGAGTCCTCATCCTTGCTTCATCACGGTCTTTTCTTGATCTTAATTGTTGACCGTGATGACTCTCTGGTGGGTTAGGGGACCTCCATACGAACCGAACTACCAACTAATTGTGTGCACCGCAGCGGAGGGTGAGGGTGAAGGTTTGGGCCCAGTAAAACCGGTTTAAACCCCCAGTAGTTATTACTGACCGTCCCAAGGCGGTACTTTTGTTTCGGTTGCATTTGTTTTATGTTCGGTGCTGTTTAATTTATTGTGTTCTCAGTTTAATCCTTCTATCATAAAAATAGAAAATAGGTAAAAATAATTGTTAAATGTTTTTCATATAATTTGCTTAGTCCGTTGTAACCTGTCTGTTGGTCTAAATTACAGGCCAACTTCGTTGTGTCAAACTTGCTTATCTCGAAAACCCTGCTAGTGTCGAAGTGATCTCCCATTCCCGAACATTCCCCCCTATATAATATTGCATTTCGACCTCCGTTGTGTCGAACTCGCTTATAACGAAAACACTGCTGTATCGAAGTGATTTTTGATTCCCCTCCGACACTTTCCATGTGTTTTACCACTGTTTGTGTCGAAGTCAAAATGTGTATTTAGAAAAAGATCGCAAAACATCGAACAATAACAATGAAAAAGAACGATTTACCGAACAATTATCTTTAATTGATCGCAGTTCAATCAATTATCCCAAATTATCCAATAATTATCCAATGACTGCGTACGCAAAACGATGCAGACATTGGTTTGTTGATCAGCTGTTTTTGTGTGTAAGTTAATTGACCTTGAACCGCATATACGTCACAGGTCAGGTGCGTTCGATTGGAAAGTTCGGTCAATTAGGCGCCTTTGAAATTTAATTGATTGAACAGTATTGAGCGGCGCTCTTTGATGCGGGCTATTAGTAACAACCCCGTTTTCAGTAGAAATTGTTTTACTGCGTTCGTGCTCCACACGTTTTGTAGAAATACTGACTCTACGAAAGTTAAGATATTGTACATGTATAGAACAAAAATTTTGATGACGTCACAATTTGCCTATCTCGAACTTCGGAAAACTCGAAGTGGGTTCTCCATTCCCTTGGAATTCGAGATATCGAAGTTGGCCTGTATGTAGTTCAATAAAGATAGCTGAGTTGCCATCTATTTGGGAAAGAGCTGCTGACTCGGCTTATCACTTGTAATTTGTTGTTTGTTGGGATGTCTTTGTCAATCTTTCCCTTTGATGTTGGGGATGGGGTTTGGTATCTGATTCAGTCAGTTCCTGAAGTGTAGTTACTCTTTAAATTTACAATGCTTTGGCATGTTGCATAAGCTTACATTTGGTGAAGACTAACAGACATAATATATCTTTCTGACCTTGAATTATTCGCATGGTCAAAACACTTAGAAAGCATGATTCGCTTACTATGTTTCTATGTTCCCAAGTAACAAAACGAAGTAGAGTCGTAAAACTTGATAATACACAATGATTTTGCCGTGTATCTTTCTCACAAGTAAATTGGCTTGTAGAATACTGTAGATAATGGTACATTCCGCCACACGATATATCTGCTACTACTTATAGGTCCATGTGACCTACATTTCACAGTTCAGTAATTTTTGCCATAACACTACATCATGTAATTCATGGATCTGAATCGTTGTTTGGATAAGGGTTTATTCTGACACTGCAGTTGGCCTAATTTTTCTTGTAGGCCACTATGGCTAAATAATTTGCAATTCTGTGATATTGTCCGACACATTAAACATTATTGAATATATATGAGAAGCATAATTTGGATGATGCATGAGTTTGACATTGGGCTAGCCCTCACACTAGTTGAACGTCACACTAGTCTGTATATCAAGTTCTAGCTTTTTAGCTCACCTGAGCCTTTATGCTCATAGGTGAGCTTATAGTATAGCCAGGCATCCGTTCTATTCTGTTCAATTGTCGGTTTTCCATCATCAACATTTTCAAACATCTTCTCCTCTGAAACCACTGGGCTGTTTGAAGCCATATTTCATATGGAGCCTACCTAGGTCAGGGGAACGAAAGTTTGTTCCGGATATCTGGGTCACATGACCAAGATGGCCGCCACGCCCATATATGGTAAAAACCCTTCAAAATCTTCTTCTTAAGAACCAAAAGGCCTATGACCTTGAAACTTGGTATGTAGCATCGGGCATGCGGGCCCATCATAATTAGCTCACCTGAGCCGAAGGCTCACAGGTGAGCTTATAGTATAGGCAGGCTTCGATCATCTGTTGTCCATCCGTCAACATTTTCAAACGACATCTCCTCTGAAACCACAAGGCCCATTGTAACCAAATTTCATATATAGCATCTATAGGCAAAGGGAATTATAATACTGTTTTTTATCGAAATCGCTTCAGAACTTTTGTTGCTATGGCAACTTGAACTTTCCATTGACTTGTATGGGAAAAATTGAAAATTTGCATTTATTGCTTTGTCACTGCATATATTTTGACAAAGCTTTTACAGAAATGTTCCTTGAGTAGTCCTCTATCAACCACATGAAATTTATGTTAATTGCACAATTTGGCTGGTTGCCATGGCAACCGAATGATTAAAAATAAAAAAAAAATATTCAAAAATCATCTTCTCAGAAACTATGTAAACAATAAAGCCCAAACTTCACAGAAAGGATCTTAGTACTCGCTTCTATAAAAGTACTGTTTTTCTTGGCAGTTGCTCTAGCAGTTTGGTTTTCTACATGTATGCGAACTTAAAGTTGCCATTGACTTAATGGCAAAATGGAAAATTTGCATTTATTGCTATGTCGGTACAGATATTTTGACAAAACTTTCATAGAAATGTTCCTTGAGTAGTTCTCAACCAGTCTTATTAAAATTATACAAATTGCAGAATTTGGCTGGTTTCCATGGCCACCGAAAAATTGAAAAAATATTAAAAAATCATCTCCTCAAAAACTATGTGACCGATACAGCTCAAACTTTACAGAAGGGATCTTAGTACAATCCACTATAAAATTACTGTTTCTCATGGCAGTTGCTCCGGTAGTTTTGTTTCTGTGGGAAGTTTAAGTTGCCATTGACTTATAATAGGAAAATTGAAAATTTTCATTTAAAGCTATATCGCTACAGATGTTTGGACAAAACTTTTTACAGAATTGTTCCTGGAGTAGTTCTCTAGCAACCGCATGAAATTCATGCAAATGGCACAATTTGGCTGGTTGCCATGGTAACCAAATGGTTAAAAACAGAAAGCATACTAAAATATCTTCTACTCATGCAGAAACTAATTGGCAGATAAAGCTGAAACTTTACTGAAAGGATCTTAGTAATAGCCTCTGTTGAATTACTATTTTTTATTATTGTTGTCCACGTGGTTTGTTGCAATGGCAACTTAAAGTTTCCATGAACTTATAATGGGAAAAATGTAAATTAGCATTATTTCTGTGTTAAAGCTCTTATACAAATTTTAAGAACTGGTCTGATGCGTAACCCTCAAGTCCACTTTTTGCTAAGGTTGACTGCCCATTCTCTTGAACCTTTTCTGCTACAGCTGACTGCTTACTGACATAAAACCTTACCATGACAGCTTTAATACTGGCATAAGCTATCTCTGCAGCAGATGCAATTGAAAACAGAAATTAATTTTCGACTTTCACTGAGTTGAATATCATCAATTTGACACAAATGTGCTGGCAGAATGGGAAATACTACTGCTCTCCCTGAACAGTCTGACCTTGGTCTACTAGGTTTTCTCAGACATTCCTGTCCCAATATAAGTGAGGTGGTCACCTTTTACAGATCATTTTGGAACATTTATTTGCTTGTAAGACCAAATTTGTACCTGTTGTCAGAGTGAAAATCCAAGTATATTCAATTTCATGTACAGGCTATACTGTAAAATGAATAAGACGAAGAAGCTATCAGAATCCAATTATGTCTATGCAAAGAGATATATTAATTAGCATCAGTTTCTGGAAAGCCTAAACTGCCTTGGTGAAAGCCAGTTAACAAGTTCTTATAGTTTTAAAACTGTTGCTCTAGACCTTGTATTGCCTGTATGCCGTTTATTCAAGGCCTTCTAAAAGCTGTTTTAGGTCCAGTTTCCATAAATATCTAGTTTTATTTAAAAGAAAAACAGTTCAAATATTTCAGTATATAGTAGAATCTTAGCATTCGAATCAGGAAGTCCAAAATTTGGCCTTTTCCATGCTTTCATTTTTAGGAGCCATATACATGACTTCTAAGCAAGTATTTACGCACAACTAGCCAGGTGAAAGATTTTTAACAGTGCACTGATTGCACATGCATAGTATACTAAATCATACAGGTGTGACACCCCTTATTCAGTGAATAAACCTTACCACCACTGAACTAGAAAGTGTAAACAGTTCTTAAAATTCGTAGAAGATCTATACTGTAGATATTTTGACAAAAATTTTACAGAAATGTTCTCAAGAAGCAGACTTCAAAATTCTGTCATATTGCACAATTTGCCTTTGGAGTTACTTACCCCTGAGTGCTGAGGATGAATGGACTCGGGTGAGCTACAGCTACAGGACCAATGGTCCTCTGGTTTGCCTTCTGATCTTCTCAACAATGTCTCATAGATTAACATCTTATATTGCAGTGAACTGTGTCTGACCTTTGCCTGTGTTGTTCACGTTCAAGGCAATGTCTATAAGGCGCATTTCGTTATTTTCTCACAGTTCTTGTTATCTTTATTCATTCTTATTTTTCATCCTTTTACAAGACTTCATTATTTTCTTTTATATTTTGAATTTTAGGAGCTTTATATATACCAAAACCTTGGCGGGTTTAATTTAGACGTTTAATTTAATTTAGACGTTTAAGAGATATATTCGTATGTTTATCTATGAAATAATTTTAACTTTAACTTTGACGAGTTACACGGTCGCAAACTAAGACTTTGTAAGTTGGAATAGGTTTTAATGCATTCTGTTATAATTTTGAGAAATATGTCGTGTTATTGATTTAATTTTCTGAAAGACTGAAACATATTCGGTGTCATGATAAGTGTTGGGCCATAGTTTTCTCTTTGTTAATTTAATGCAATCGAGTCATTTTACCCGTGTACCTTGCGGAAGTATGTACACTTAGTTCTGGTTAACCGCTTAGGAGATCTAAGCCTGCCCAGGAATAGTGTGGTTAGGTTAACTGACCGTCCCGACATGACCATAGCTGTTTACTGTGGGCGTAATTTAAAAAAACAACAACAATAAAACAACAACAAGCCATATACCTTGTCACTTATGGACTGTACATGAAATTTGCTATGTTTACTTCTCGATGTATGGGTATATCTAACGCAGGTCTATTGAGCCTTTATTTGTATTTTTGAGTGGCTGGTGACATAAGTGAAAGTTCATTCATTGATGTACAGAACCTTTATTGGCTGATGTCATAAGTGACAGATCATTCGTCAACTCCGTAATTATCTACAGTTGCTCCTGCCTCTGTTATGATTCGGTGTATTCACAACTAAAATAAATTCTTAATGAAGATCCTCTGATAAGAAAGAGCACATCAAAGAAACATAAAATGCAGACTCGGTTTAAATGAAAAGGTAAAGAGGAAAATTCTCAGGAACTGACACAGTTCAATCTCAGATCCAACCCAAGGCACCAAAAAGACAACACAAAATTAGTCACCACCAAAGACAACACCAGCGGCAGCCATGTGAACAGCCAGTTCCCATGTAGGTGGTCAACGGGCTAACCTGAACATAACAAACAATGTATCAATAACAGACATACATAGCAACTAACATGACATAAAACAACCAAGAAGAACCAAAACAGAACTTCCGCCTTGGGGCGGCCAGTAATGAAATTACTGGGGGGCTTAACCGGGTTGTGGTCGACCAACCTTCGCCCTTTGTTCTGCATTGGTTCATCATATACTTAGTTCTTCGACCCAACAAAAACAACCACCGCCCACACAACAGTCTTACAAAAAGCACCAACCCTGACAATAAGAACAAATCATACGTAAAACATTACACAGCTATACTGAACAAAAAAAAGAAACGTTACATGTACTTCCAATGCACGATTTCTTTGAACTGAATTAGGGTTCTGCCAATTTAATTTTATGTCTAAGTGACAAAAGGTTTTGGAAGTTCAGAAAATGAATATCACAACAAGAATTGCGAGATTAATGTCCCCAGATTTGTTTGATTCAGTGAGGGGTCAGAATTTGATAATGCTTTTTTATGTGCTTTTTATCCCCCCACCGAAAGGTTCGGGGGATATAGCGATGAGCCTGGCGTCCATCCGTCCGTCCGTCTGTCCGTCCGTCTGTCCGTCCGTCCGCCGTCCGTCCGTCCGTCCGTAAACATTTTCTTGTCCGCTCTATATCTTGAATACCCTTTGGAATATTTTCATGATACTTCACAGTTTTGTAGAACAGGTCATGACGATATGTCGCATACAAGAATGGTAACTCTTGCCATTGTACTTTTTGAGTTATTTCCCCTTTGGTGAGTGTTTGGCAGATACGTGTCCCCTCTGTAACTTGAATACCCTTTGGAATATTTTCATGATACTTCACAGATATGTAGAACAGGTCATGACGATGTGTCGCGAACAAGAATGACAACTCTTGCTTTCTTACCTTTTGAGTTATTTCCCCTTGATGGTTTTAGGTGTGATTTTTTGGCAGATTCAGGTCTGCTCTATAACTTGAATTTCTTTTAGTATATTTTCATGATACTTCAGAGATATGTAGAACAGGCCATGGCGATGTGTCGCGAACAAGAATGACAACTCTTGCTTTCTTACTTTTTGAGTTATTTCCCCTTGATCATTTTAGGTGTGATTTCATGTCCGCTCTATAACTTGAATACCTTTTAGAATATTTTCATGATACTTCACAGATATGTAGAACAGGTCATGGCGATGTGTCGCAAACAAGAATTACAACTCTTGTTTTCTTACTTTTTGAGTTATTTCCCCTTAATCATTTTAGGTGTGGTTTCGTGTCCGCTCTATAACTCATATACCTTTTGAAATATTTTCATGATACTTCACAGATATGTAGAACAGGTCATGACGATGTTTCGAGAACAAGAATGACAACTCTTGCTTTCTTACTTTTTGAGTTATTTCCCTTTGATGAGTTTAGGTGTCCGCTCCATAGCTTGAATACCTTTTGAAATATTTTCATGATACTTCATAGATATGAAGAATAGGTTACGGCGATTTGTCTCATACATGAATGACAAATATTGCATTCATTCTTTGTGAGTTATTTCCCTTTGGTATTTTGAGCTGCTGTTTGAGTCTCTGTTCCATATCTGTATAACCCTGGCCTGCTCCACAATTTTAAGTACCTTATACCTGTTAGAATATTGATGAACATTCTGTGATATCTTATCAGTGTTCCTAACTCTCTCTGACCCCTCCACATTCCCCTCCCCAACCCCCCACCCCACCCACCAAAATTTTTTTTCTCCAGATTTAGATTCTTTGTCCAAATTCACTTACTAGAGAGCTCAAAATTAGGTTTGTAGGGCTTGTAGTTTAGAGGTTATTCACACATTTTGAAAGTTTAATGTATCATATGCTATATGTTTATGTATATGGCGGCTGTTTGAGTTATTACTTCTTTTTAGCAGTCAAGCATACTATTTTAGTCTGAGTGTTTCATAATCATGCATCTGTTAAACAGATAATGTCAATCAGAAGCATAAAAGAATGACAATATATTACTTATATGTGTTTTGTAGTGCACCCTTTTTACTAAGGCCCATGGGGGTCTTCGGTCGGGGGATTTGCCATCTCCTCTGATGGCTATTTTTGAAGTCCCGTATTCACTCAAGTTGTCAGCCCATGTAAGCAAGTTACTTCTGAGGCGTTAATCAGGCACTAGTTGTTACGAAAACAGTCCAATACCTGCTTCCAAAGGGTTTATCAGTGAAGCGCAAGGCTTGAAATATCGCTTGTCAGGACACTCGACTCTGACTTTCATGCTCTTATACTGAAAATCCTATAGACAATGGAAGGTGATACACCAAGGCAAATTTTCCAGTTTGATAAAACTTTTTCATCATGAACCACTGACTGGATAAGCTGGAATAAGATCCATGGATCAGACTTGAAACTTTTACTCAAACGTACTGGTTATTCGGAGTAATTGATTTGCTATACATTTAATTGCAAGGGAGACAATTTCAAAAACACAGAATCTTTAACATCTTATTTCTTTGAACTGCTGGTTAAATGTCGTACGGTTCATAGGATTTCTTGTTGACGGTTACAAGGCAAATCGAAAAGGGTAAAAATTTTAGCACTTGCGCATGCGCATTAAGCGTTTCACATTGTCTGTGGCGTTTGCAGTCAAAGTGGAATTATTCTGTAACACCTGGTGCAAATCAAAAGCCGATAACTTCATATTGTTGTCTAACATCTGGCATGTGAGAGAATAACGTAACGATATTTGGAATTATTGTTCTTTAGCTTAAAATTCATGAATAATCTTTGTAACGTTTCTTTTTTTGTTCAGTATACTTTTACCTATTTTCAACTTTTAATGTCAGGGTAGCCTAAATAACAAACCATATATCAAAACAGACAAAGCGACAAACAACACATGCAACAACTACAGAAGTGCGGCCATGGGACGGTCAGCAGTGAAAGGACCTCTGACAGTATCAATGCATATTTGCCTATTTTTTGACAAATTATTGCACCTTCCTCGGGCAGCAAATGTTGAAATATTTGGCATTTATATGTAGACTTGAGTACTATAAAGACATTTTAACAGTGATTTTGAAAAATTATCATGCCTCTAGACTAACCCAAACCGATTTTATCAAGAGGGGTACGTGAATTTTTCAGTCTCTGAAAATAAGTCATTTTTTTTTTGGTTTTCTAACATATCGAAATTTTAATTGATAACTATGCTAAAACTGACGTACACACTACTGTTACTGATATTTTGCAATATTTTTTTTCAATAATAAGGACTTTAGCCTATTTTAAGGTATAAAGGGTGTAAGTATCCCACCCACTTTATCAGTTTTTCAGCTGTAGACTATCTTTCCCCCCCGTGCCTCAGCAAGCCACTCATATATAATGTGTATTATGCTAGTACACACATACATGCAAAGTGGCTAGCTGAGGCACGGGGGGGGGGGGGGGGGAAGTATCTTTAAAAAACTTTCCCTGTTTCCATTACATTTAATGATAAAATTTGGCTTTTTCCACCAAAATTCGAAGTCTATGTGCAAAAAAAAATCAGAAATTAAATCCATAGTCAGTTTGGGGAAGTTGAGAGCAACAAATATCAAGAGAAATTCTTGGGTATACCAATACGTTAATTTTGACTAATTTTATAGGCAAATTAACATTACAACCGTCAGAGGTCCTTACTGGGGGGGGGGGGGGGGGGGGAGGGGGGAGGGGCTTCACCGGTTTGCGGTCGGGAGCCTGTTCATGTGCAGTAATTTATGATGCAACAAGGTACAAGTTACTTTGTGTGTTTTACTTGTTGGCACCTCTCATGTCCCAAATACTATAGCATTAAGGAAAAGTAAACATAACATCCAACTCCCTGCGTACGGTTCTGTCTAATTGCAGTGCAGTTAATACTATTTATAAATGAAAAGTTACATGTTTGAAATGACTGGAATGCACGAAGAAAACAGAGAAAACTTTGACGAAACATCGATCATGAGACCAAATATGAACATAATTCTACAGAAAAATGAAGCTTTTAGTTAACTGTGGAACTATTATAGATTTTGGGGGATCCGGAGAAACGGAAGCATATCAATGTTGACTCATGCTCCATAGCACAGACCAATATCTTCCTGTAATGAAAATCATAACTAAGCGTGCCCACACGTAGAGGATATAGAGTAAAAAGATAGGGCTGAGTCTGGTAACTTTGGACAGCGGCTAGATTCAGACATACCATTGCAAACGGTGAAAATCCAGATGAGATGGCTTATAATGAGCCGTCACATCAGGATTTTCACTGTTCGCCCAGTTAATTATGCCCCCAATTTCGGAGAAATTGTGGGGGCATATTGGTTTGGGCCTGTCCGTCTGTCCGTCTGTCATATCAAGAACCGTAAGAGCTAGGAGCTTGAAACTTTATACACATGATCTGTATGAAAAATAAGCGAACACGTGTTTTTTCTTTTTTCCGCGGGTCACATATTTCAAGAGTTATGCCCCTTTTTCGACTTAGCCTGCGGAACCTTGTGAACAAAATATCTCAAGAACCCCTGATGCTAGGATCATGAGGTTTTGCAGGATGAGAATGCCCAAGGTGTAGATGACCTGATTAACTTTTGAAACAAATTCGTGAATTTTTGACCGAGTTATGCCCCTTTTTCGACTTAGTGCATTGTAAGCCTATGGAACCTTGTGAACAAAATATCTCAAGAACCCCTGAAGCTAGGAGCATGATTATTTGCAGGAAGATACTGCCTGTGGTGTAGATGACCTGATTAACTTTTGAAAAAAATTCGTGAATTTTTGATCGAGTTATTCCCCTTTTTCGACTTAGTGCATTGAGGCCTATGGTACAAAGGTACCCTTACATATAGTCAAGAACAATAAGAGCTAGGAACTTGAAACTTTATACACATGATCAGTATGGAAAATAAGCAGACCCGTATTTTTTTATTTTTCCGCCGGCAATGTATTTCCAGAGTTATGCCCCTTTTTCGACTTAGCCTGTGGAACCTTGTGAACAAAATATCTCAAGAACCCCTGATGCTAGGATCATGAGGCTTTGCAAGATGAGAATGTTCAAGGTGTAGATGACCTGATTAACTTTTGAAACAAATTCGTGAATTTTTGACCGAGTTATGCCCCTTTTTCGACTTAGTGCATTGTAAGCCTATGGAACCTTGTGAACAAAATATCTCAAGAACCCCTGAAGCTAGGAGCATGATTATTTGCAGGAAGATACTGCCTGTGGTGTAGATGACCTGATTAACTTTTGAAAAAAAATCGTGAATTTTTGAATGAGTTATTCCCCTTTTTCGACTTAGTGCATTGAGGCCTATGGTACAAAGGTACCTTTACATATAGTCAAGAACAATAAGAGCTAGGAACTTGAAACTTTATACACATGATCAGTATGGAAAATAAGCAGACCCGTATTTTTTTATTTTTCCGCCGGCAATGTATTTCTAGAGTTATGCCCCTTTTTCGACTTAGCCTGTGGAACCTTGTGAACAAAATATCTCAAGAACCCCTGATGCTAGGATCATGAGGCTTTGCAAGATGAGAATGCCCAAGGTGTAGATGACCTGATTAACTTTTGAAACAAATTCGTGAATTTTTGACCGAGTTATGCCCCTTTTTCGACTTAGTGCATTGTAAGCCTATGGAACCTTGTGAACAAAATATCTCAAGAATCCCTGAAGCTAGGAGCATCATTTTATGCAGGAAGATACTGCCTGTGGTGTAGATGACCCGATTAACTTTTGAAAAAAATTCGTAAATTTTTGATCGAGTTATTCCCCTTTTTCGACTTAGTGCATTGAGGCCTATGGTACAAAGGTACCCTTACATATAGTCAAGAACAATAAGAGCTAGGAACTTGAAACTTTATACACATGATCAGTATGGAAAATAAGCAGACCCATATTTTTTTATTTTTCCGCCGGCAATGTATTTCCAGAGTTATGCCCCTTTTTCGACTTAGCCTGTGGAACCTTGTGAACAAAATATCTCAAGAACCCCTGATGCTAGGATCATGAGGCTTTGCAAGATGAGAATGCCCAAGGTGTAGATGACCTGATTAACTTTTGAAACAAATTCGTGAATTTTTGACCGAGTTATGCCCCTTTTTCGACTTAGTGCATTGTAAGCCTATGGAACCTTGTGAACAAAATATCTCAAGAACCCCTGAAGCTAGGAGCATGATTATTTGCAGGAAGATACTGCCTGTGGTGTAGATGACCTGATTAACTTTTGAAAAAAATTCGTGAATTTTTGAATGAGTTATTCCCCTTTTTCGACTTAGTGCATTGAGGCCTATGGTACAAAGGTACCTTTACATATAGTCAAGAACAATAAGAGCTAGGAACTTGAAACTTTATACACATGATCAGTATGGAAAATAAGCAGACCCGTATTTTTTTATTTTTCCGCCGGCAATGTATTTCCAGAGTTATGCCCCTTTTTCGACTTAGCCTGTGGAACCTTGTGAACAAAATATCTCAAGAACCCCTGATGCTAGGATCATGAGGCTTTGCAAGATGAGAATGCCCAAGGTGTAGATGACCTGATTAACTTTTGAAACAAATTCGTGAATTTTTGACCGAGTTATGCCCCTTTTTCGACTTAGTGCATTGTAAGCCTATGGAACCTTGTGAACAAAATGTCTCAAGAACCCCTGAAGCTAGGAGCATCATTTTTTGCAGGAAGATACTGCCTGTGGTGTAGATGACCTGATTAACTTTTGAAAAAAATCGTGAATTTTTGATTGAGTTATTCCCCTTTTTCGATTTAGTGCATTGTAAGCCTATGGAACCTTGTGAACAAAATATCTCAAGAACACCTGATGCTAGGAGCATGATTTTATGCAGGAAGATACTGCCTGTGGTGTAGATGACCTGATTAACTTTTGAAAATAATTTGTAAATTTTGGATTGAGTTATGCCCCTTTTTCAACTTAGTGCATTATTTGCCTATTGAAGCTTGTGAACAAAATATCTGGAGAACCCCTGATGCTAGGATCATGATTTTTGCAGGTTGATATAGCCCAAGGTGTAGATGACCTGATTAACTTTCAAAAACAAATCGTAAATTTTTGACTGAGTTAAGCCCCTTTTTCGACTTAGTGCATTGTAAGCCTATGGTACAAAGGTACAAGCATTATTGGATGAACCTTCTCTAGAGACAAGCATATGGTTGGGGGCATAGTGTTTCATAAACACATTTTCTAGTTTTGTTTTAAGTCCAAAAGAGTGACATATAAAGAAAATAATGTAACTGTCCGAATTTACCTGACTTGACCCTAAAAAATGACCAGAAACGGATACAGTCAGATTACATATTCTGCTCTGATAACCCAAAGGGAAAAAGACACGAGGGGCACGCACAGTAAATCGAATGTGCAGCTATTTCCCAGAAAGGTGGTAATAAAGCTACCTTAACTAATATTTATGTCAAATTCATATCTTAATTAAATAAAAAAAAAATACCAGCAGTTTGCTGATAACTGACGCCGATGTCGAGCTGGTGCGACACTTTCTGATGACCTTGGGTGCGTAGGAGAGCCAGCGATATAACTTCTAATAGTTATTTCAGTCACGTTGAGTAGCTCTATTAAATAAAAAAAATACCAGCAGTTTGCTGATAACTGACGCCGATGTCGAGCTGGTGCGACATTTTCTGATGACCTTGGGTGCGTAGGAGAGCCAGCGATATAACTTCTAACAGTTATTTCAGTCATGTTGAGTAGCTCTATTAAACAGTTTTACTTTTCTGTTTTTATTCTCTGTTGACAAGAGCAGATAATCAGTACAGGTTCGATTTAGAAAATAAAAAAGAACTGCAAGTTGTGGTAATGTTTTCTTATAACATGTATTTCGCCTACATTTATCAGAAGCGTTACATAGGTACATGTATTGGTTTTTCGTCCTTGATGCGTACCTGGCGTCATCGGCGGTGTGAACTGTCCGATTGAGTTCTGTAAGTAGTATAGGCAACGCGAGAGAAGCAACACACAGCTTTCTCTAGAATTCTTGAAATGAAAGAACAGAAATCATCATTAAAAGCTTGTTGTATTTTTCTTAAAGTTGATATTCAAACAGTCAAGAACATACGGGACCAAGTTTAAATATCCTCCTCCCACTAGTATCTGTTCCTCCAATAACGAATATTTAACATGCTCTGAAAGAAAAATGTATATGTATCCTGTGTCGTTTAAGATTTCGGGTTTCTTTAAACAAAAATAAAATATGTGAGCTTACGAGTATTGCCTGTTGGTTTAAGCCTGAGTTACCCCACACACTTATTTTGTTTATATATTTGCCAAATGAGTGATTCGTTCAAGCTAAAAAATTTTATTCAAAAGGCCCACATATCAGTCCAAAGGGTCCACATTTCAGTGGTTATCAATAGAGTGTTTTAACAAAAACACACTAGGTCACATGCAGAAAGGGCCTTGTCGATTGGGCTTCTACCTACATGTATAAATGTCATGAAGCATTCACCTCCCGCATCTAGAACTTCGTTTACTGGATCAGAATGCTTAATACTTGTCTTGGCCCACCGTTAACTAAAAGACGTAACTGATTTAACTAAAAGACGTAAACTGATCAGAATGCTTAATGCTTGTCTTGGCCCACCGTTAACTAAAAGACGTAAACTGATGTAACTTCTGCGCTTCTGTTTCTATGAATAGCTTTTACAGTAAAAAGTGTCTTATGGGTAATCTAGGTGACTAAGAATATATAAAAAGCCTCTAGATATATGTGTAAGGAAATTTGCATTTCTCTTAGGAGTTGAGCGGCTAATTCATATTCTGACTTGTGCAGCAATAATCCGAACGTGTAGGAAACTATTTCCCCTTATAAAAAACAGTGATTTAAATTATTTTCCAAATTGCTGTTTGTGATTTTGAAGATTTTTTTTTTGGATTTCGTGAACATTGATTCAGAAGAGACAAAAAAGCTTCATTTAACTGTAACCACATCCTTTTCCGCTGATTTTACGGTCATTAGTAACAAGAAAAAATCATTTGCAAAGACTACTATCCTCAACTTCGAGTAATGAGTGATCAATACTCCTACACACCTACTTATCTGTATAGACTTGTTTAATGTGCTAATGGTAATAAGCAAGATACTAATGACTTCAGAAAAAAAAAGAAATTCTTGCACTTTTACTAATTGTTTTATTTTTCATGGTGTGGATGTGAAGTAGTGATCTGCTATTAAGTGTCAATTTTGATCCCTGTTTTTCCTCAGTCGAACGTCCCCATCTTTTTCGACGACCACAACACAAAAGTCGAGAGTTTACCTTGAAGTGATATCAGTCGTACTTAATGGTGTAGTAAATCGGTCACAGTTTGAATGATGCAACATTTCTTGGTATAGTAAAATGCTTGACAAAACAATGGATTCTTGTCAAAAAAATTGTTTGACTTTTGGTTATACGAAACAACTTACCATGTGTACATATTCGGATTGTTTGCCAGTAACCTGGCCCAGAGGTTATAAAACTTGAGTACATTCTTAAACTAAAAATAAAGCACACTGATTGGCTGCTTCCAAGCACATGCTCGGAACATGCTCGGAAGCAGCCAATCATTGTGCTTTATTTTGAGTTTGAGATTATTCTCAAATTTTATTACCTCGGACCCAGTCTGTACACTGAGGATGGTACATTCCTCATTGAAATGATTTAACCTATTTATGCCTTGTAGATTCTTCTATCCTTATAATTTGGATGAGTCCATTTTACTTATTTTTTAATCTTTTTTTAAATAAAAAATGCTGTAAATTTTACGACCATTTGACCATATGATCAGTGTAGTGCCTGATCACATCTTGTGTTTTGTTGCGTCTGATCTGAACTGCACTGTTGGTCTTTGTCCTTTATGTGAGACGCTAAATATTTATAGGTTAGGCACAGATTAAGGTTCGGTCTTTGGTTTATAGCGCAGTGAACTTTTTATCCGTATGATCGTTATATGGAATGCCAGACACATATAGTGAACTACGAAGATTTGTGGCCGTTAAGTCTTAATTTAAAGCCATGAAATACAACGCGTTAGTGAAACAAATAGTTGAAGCATCTCGAATGTAAGCTGCTGTAGTTCGATTGTCTGTAGGTCCGTCTGTTAGTCCATTCGTCAACTTTACCATAAAAAGTTATGAGTTAATCTCTTTTTTGGTTTTTCATTTCTCTGTAAGCAGATGTCAGATCCTATACCGTCAAAGTTTGCATTAAACCATCGTGATTGTTCATATGTTTGCAACTCATGTAAGATAGGTTCGCAACTCATATCAGATTCTTTTAAATTTGGTTCGTGATATTTTTTGTATCATTCGCTTTGACATGGAATATTGTAGACTCTGAGCAGAATGTGGGTGGGACCAGGGGTCACTAATTAGGATTTTGGCGTTTGCATTTTTTCTTGTAGTTTTGCTATACTGCTACACTTGAATGAAGCCTTTTTATTTCTGACAAGGTTTACTTCTGAAAGTTATAATATGGTAGAGTAGATTTCATCCTCATGATGCTGCTGATGAGCTAATGTCAAGATCATTGACTTGGGAAAAATGCAAAAGGCTTCCATTACAGTTTTAAGTTTGTTTTCATTAGGCGGTGGCACTGGCCGGGGGTATATGGTAGCTCCTGTACACTTGCTCTAGTTTCTAATAAACCTAACTGCCGAAGTAAAAGACCATCATTGTTCTAAAGGGGGTAGATACTTTAATTTCATCATGCCTCAGTTTGGTGTAAGGTTTGTCGGAATAATGAGTTTAGGAACTGAAACTGAAAAGTTTTATATATGAGCCGCGACGCGAGAAAACCAACAACGTTGATGTGCGGACAGCGCAGACTCAGATCAGCCTGGGCATCCGCCCAGTCTGATCAGAGTCTTGGCTGTCCGCATGGAGGTAGCTTAGACCCTTAGCTACCCTTTGAGCACTAAACGAAGAGTCTGATTAGACTGGGCGGATGCCCAGGCTGATCTGAGTCTGCGCTGGGCGCACAACCACATTGTTGGTTTTGTCATGTCGCGGCTCATATACTCTCAACTACCAGTTGTCACAGGTTGCTGCATTCCTGATAGGTAATAAAAGTTTCCAACTAGCAAATGAGGATACGTTTTTTTATGAATGAAACACTAGAGTTTACTTCTGTGAGCAACTAGTAAAAACTTAGGATAAACTTCTACAGTCACTTCAGTTGTTTTACTAGTCTAGAAAATAATCCTGAATTAGCTCTTAGATATGTGTTTGTCTGGTTTAAACCTGTGCTTTTGATTACAGTAAATATATTGGAAAATTTCATAACGTATACCATGTGCCTACAAATGATGGATGACAAAATGGTTTGTGGGAAAATGTTTCATATTGATCTTTCAGTTACCATGATTACAAATCTCAGCTACCGTGCTTATGACATGTTGATAATATATCTTTGGAAATGGTTAAATCAGAACGTCATAGTGCACAATTATTGAATTATATAGAGAGACTAATATCTTTTTTCAATAGGCAGATGACATTTCAAAGTTCAGTAGACTTATGACAATCCAGGCGTTCACTGTAAGAATTATAAAAATTGGGTCACTTTAAATATAATTGTCCTAAATGGAAAAGTTTTGTTTTACAAAGCAGTAATGTGCTCAAGGGATGCAGATGGAATCGTTGGAATGGCAAACAGTGTAGAACCTGATCGGACCGCTCCTTTTAGGAGCGGTCTGCTCTTGGTCTGCACTGTTTGCTCTCTCAGGTGAACACCATCTTGGCATTTTTGCTTCATTTCATGGCCAAAATTTCTTCGGGCAGTAGGTAGGGCGGAAATTGTCTTTATTTACACGAAGAACGAGGTAACCATTGCAAATTGAAAATATTTTAGGATTTTCCATGACATATCAGACTGTTTTTGAAAATAATTTGAAGATCAGTATCCAGTTATTATGGCTAGAAACATCTTAATATATTTTAAATCGCACGCAGAAAACTAATGATACTTAAATTGCGTGCCTCAGTTTTGTTACAGACAGGAAATCTGCAGTTGGTAATCACATTAGGAAATTGTATGATAAATCCAGTGGAATAACAAGAAAAAGTCATTTCAATTTTCAGGTTTACTTGACAAAACTGCACTGAATCAGTGCAATAAAACTATTTCAGGCTCTCCAGAGAGTGGCACGATAAATAATCGTTGTCCTTCTTTTGCAAAACGAAGAATAGTGAAGCGTGACCCTACTCCTCCTCTCCTCACCCATCCAGAAACTAAAAAGAATTACATGTAATAATGATAAAAATCACTGAACATGAAATACATGAAAACTTAGGCGGCCTATCCCCACAAAGGAATACAAAAACGAGATCAGAACCGCAGCAGGACGCCTTAGAACGGTCAGTGAAACAAATTCTACGGGGTATTGGGATGAACCTTTTACTGTGCACAAATCTTTACCCTGGGTTCTTTTTTTATTTGCATGTCTTTAGGCACACGTTCACATAAACTCCTTCACTTAAGGATAATATTTTTTTCTCGCCAGCGAAGCAGAGGCGAGACATATGCATTGCTTTTCCGGTGTCGTCGTCGTCGGCGGCGTCGGTGGAAACTTTTGTCGAGTTTTTGCGTTTTGCTCATTTTCTCAGAAACTATAAGGGCTAGAGCCATGAAACTCGGGTCATACATACATCTGGAACAGTAGAGCAATATTGAGTCTTGGGCTACATTTTACGGTTCACCGACTTTAAATTTTTTTTGTCGAGTTTTTGGTTTAAACAATATTTTATTTGAAACTGAAGCATACATAGAGTGAATACAATAATATATAAATGAAATCAGTTCAAATAGGATTCAGAAGAAAGTCTTTCGACTTATGTGAATCTGTATCCTGTCGAGGTTTTGCGTTTTGCCATGTATCTCTAGAACTATAAGAACTTGGGTCTTGCATACTTCTGGAAGAGCAAAGGCCAAAGCCATCATCAATATTAAGACTTTACCTACATTTTACGATTAACTGACTTTGCAAATTTTGTCGAGCTTTCGCGTTTACCTCTGTTTCTCAAGAAGTATAAGAGCTATAGCCATAAAATTTGGGTCATGCGTACATCTGGGAGAGTAAAGCTCCAAGCTGCCATCAATACAGAGTCTTGACCTACTTATTACGGTTTACTGGCTGCAATTTGGGTTGAGTTTTCGCGTTTAACTCCTTTTCCTAGAATGTATAAGGGCTAGAGCTATGAAACTTGGGTCATGCATACATCTGGGCGAGCAAAGCTCAAAGCTTCCATCAATACTGAGTCTTGACCTACTTTTCTTGGCTCACTGACTTTATAATTTTTTGGGGTCAAATGTTCGGGTTTTGCTAGTTTCTCAACAACCATAAGGACTAGAGCCATGAAACTTGGGTCATGCATACACCTCGAAGAGTAAAGGTCCGACCCAACATTGCTTTTGAGTCTTGACATACATGTACTTTTTATGGTTCACCAACTTTGCGTATTTTGTCAAGTTTTGTTTAGTTCTCAACTTCTGTTTCTCAGTGCTAGAGCCATGGAAAATAAGTCATGCAAAGATCTGGAAGAGTAAAGTTTAAAGTCACAATCGCTATTGCCTCTTGTCTGACATTTTGTAAAGTTTATTGATTTTACATCGATTGCACTGAAAGCTCACGCGAACTTATCTAAATACTCTCGATGGCACGGTTGTCGGCGCGTTTGTGGTCCTACATGTATACTGGTAGAGGAAACCGGAGTACGCGGAGACAACCACCGACCTCGGACGGGCGACCAATACCCTCCAACATGACGACGCCGGGACATGTCTGACATTTTAAGGTTCTTCAACTTTGCAACATTGCCCTCAAAGTTAGCTCTTGTTTCTAGGGAATGATAACGGTTGGAGCTATGAAATGTGGGACATGCATACATCTGAAACTGAAAACTGTCATCACTGTAGCATCTGGACCTAATGTTAGGGTTCACAGACCTTTCAAAATATGCATAGTGTTTACTGATTTAGCTCTGTTTTGTGACAGAGCGCCAGCAGGCGAGACACCACATTCTGCGGAATTCTTGTTAGACAAGCCAGTATTTTAATTGCCTTAACATTCAAACCAGAATTTTATGGCTTTGATATTACTATAACTTACAAAGTGTAGTCGTATCGCTTTTATGATCAGCTCTTAGCTGAGCTTATGTTTGGCAGTATAGTATATCATCGGGAACTAGTTACCCGTCAGCGTAAATGGTCGATTTTAAGGTCTAAAGTTATTCGAAGCGTTTCTTTAATTCTACCAGTGTATCAACAGATAAAACAGAAAACATATAAATCCAGAAGGTGATTATGGAATTTATCGATGTATCGGCAGACAAATCACTTACTTTGTAAGGTTTGTAAATAATTCTAGTAGTTCACACATCGATAGATAAAAAATACCGTATACCGGGTAATTTTCGCGGGTTCAATTTCCGCGGTTAGGGGTCAAAAACATAAATATTAAATTTTGCGATTTTTAATTTTCGCGGTTAGCAACATGCTCGAAAAGCAAAATTATTTCTTTTTCATTTGTGTCTGTGTTTGCTTCGGTAGTTGCTGGTGCTTTTCACTTGAGCCAGTTCTTTCATTAACCTGCCGCGGCCCTGCCGCAGGTTAATGAAAGAACTGGCTCAAGTGAAAAGAGCCGAAGCAAACACAAACAAAATATATGAACACTGTGTCTACAGTAGACACTTTGTAAGAAACTGGAAATTATTCGCGATTTTAATATTCGCGGTTTCGAAGTGACCGCGAAATACCGCGAAAAATGAAACACCGCAAAAATTACCATGTTTACGGTATGTTTGTCTGTCTGCATATCGGTCTACCTATCACTACCTCATAAGGTGAGTGGCTAACTTCAGAAATTAGCACCAAAATGAAAGAAATAAGATTGATTAGTCAAAGTACGTACAAGCAGTACGGTACATCAGATGAATGCTAAACTACAAAGTACATGGCCCTGATGTGAATAAAACCGTAATGCATGGTCTCAGCATATATCTTGTCATGAAGTAAATGATTTTAGTTGAGCCGCGACACGACAAAACCAACAAAGGGGTTGTGCGCCCAGCGAAGACTCAGATCAGCCTAGGCATCCGCCCAGTCTTAGACCCTTAGCTACCCTATTAGCGCTTACCGAAGAGCCTGATCAGTCTAAGCGGATGCCTAGGCTGATCTGAGTCTGCACTGGGCACACAACGACATTGTTGGTTTTCTCGTGTCGCGGCTCAGTTATGATAAAGCAGACATAATTGCTTTTATTTCGCATCATGGATATTATACAAACAGAATTTCAGTTCGATGATACGGTTACCGTAATTTTTAGTTGTTTCGTTAATGCAAACCATAAAAAATCTATTTACCTTGCAGTAATTTAATTTAATTTACATGTAATAGTATAAGGGGATAACTGTACTCAAAATTGTCATTTAGGGAGGTAAATCAGTGGGTTTATGGTCGGAAATTTCGTTTTACGGCGACAGTTTCAATACAGTTATCCCCATTTTAATGCACCTTTTCACATGTTCACCTTTCATATAGTATTAGTTTGCATGCATTTCATGCGCTGTCAGCAACGTAACACCAAACGTCAACCAATGAGAAGCGGTGTTACTTAACGATGTCGGGTTTGCGACAGTGTATCGCAGAATATATTGTCGCAATTTTTTGACGTTATCCGATCAGACGTCGCGTTATATTCGTAAGTGCATAAGAATTTTTAATTATTATCATATTCAGAATATTTTCCTTTTCATTTATTTCAGCACAGTCAGAATATCATTCACAGAGATCTTAAAGCAGAGAATGTATTTTACGCGGGGCCAAGACTAGTGAAAGTTGGAGACTTTGGTTTTAGTACGTTTAGCAAACCAGACAATCCTCTGAATACCTTTTGTGGATCACCGCCCTATGCAGCCCCTGAGTTGTTCAAAGATGAGAGTTATATTGGTACTTTTGTAGATATTTGGGCTGTTGGTATTTTATTATACTTCCTAGTGACTGGCATTATGCCATTCAGGGCAGACACTGTCGCCAAACTGAAGAAATGTATCCTTGATGGAAATTACATAATTCCTTCATATGTGTCCGACAGTTGTCAGTTCCTTATTCGCAGTATTCTGAAAGCCGTTCCACAAGATAGGTTCACGTTAGCTGAGATAATTAACTCAGAGTGGCTTGAGGGCCAGGAATTTCCGAAGCCTCTTGAACAATACAGTATGAATCCCAGTCCTCCAGGTGCTAGTCTAAGTGAAGAAGAGAAAGAGGCGAGGAAAGCGCTTCATGATCTAGGTATCAAAGATGAACATTATCACCAGACAAATGGACGAGATTCGAGGAGTAGTGTTACTGGTACCTACCGAATAGTGCTTCATAAGATACATAATAGAAAGTTAGGGCTTACAGAAATGGGAGAGTCTCCACAGGACATGAATAAAAATGAGTCAAAGCCACCTTATCAGTCACTACCGTCCAAGCAAACATCAAAACTCTGTGTTATTTTATGATGTAGTATTTGTTGTAGGATATTTTTGTCTTCATATGGGCCACCGGCCCACAGAATTTGAGTAGTGCTATATAGAGGTCCAGATATTTGGGTTGTAGAGAAAAGTTATGAGATAACTATATGGTTATACTCAATAAACACAGATGTTATGATCCCACATTCAAACCGCCTTGAAGGCGGTTTTCAAGGCGGTTTGAATTAAGGCTCACACAATAATCTGGAGGCTTAGAAAAATAACTACAATATGTTAGCACAAAATAGCTGACATTGTCATGAAACACATATTAGTTAAACATACATTTATATATAATCTACAGTATCTGAAGATGTTACCCATAGGAGCAATCATTGGTAATTATTTGTAAGTGATATACTTTTCAGAGACTTTTTAAATGTATTAAGCTAATAGACAAAAAAATAAATAAATAGATCATCGCAAGTAGAAATGAGAAACACGTCTAGCATGTAAAATGATGAAACAGAAATGAGCCGCGACACGACAAAACCATTAATGTGGTTGTACGGCCAGCGCAGACTCAGATCAGCCTGGGCATCCGCCCACTGTGAGCAGATTTATTCCCTTCAAAGCAGACTGCAAGATGGGATGTTTTTTTCTGTCCAGAGATGCAATCAGGAAGGTATAAACTTCGTTACCATTTGTAAAACATGGTGGGTTACCATTTGTTAAACATGGTGGAGCTATGGAACTAAATAGAGGTGTACCCATACATCAATAAAGCATTTTAAGTAAGAAAAATAATTGGTGTATACAGAAAACATGATCGTTTTCACTTATGACTTATTTGCTATAAATTAACTGATTACCATTATGTTTAATAATGCCACCGAGTTAATACTGTTAATACCTCATAAAAATATAGTCTATGGTCTGTCATTAGATTTATAGTGGCAAGGCTGTTCTAATAAGGGATCGAGAAATTATTTTTACATAAACCTGTGAAGGAAAAAAATCTGTAATGAAATACTTCCTCTATCAGAGGAACTGATCAATATTTTGTCTAATGAATTATGTACTGTGAGAGTTAAGCCAGTGACTTAGGCGAACTTTGATTCATTTATGTTATCAAATTACTGAAGTTCATTTAACCATATATTGTCACGTAGTAAAACCGTATAATCATTTCAAGTTTTCAATAAGGTGATTCCATTCAGCTCATTTTGTAGTTTTATACAGACAAAAATAAATATATATGAGTTTTTTCTGCTTTAGCACGATGTTTTATATGGTACAAAAAGCTTTGCACTTTAAATAACAAAGGACCTCTGACAGTATCAATGCATATTTGCCCATTTTTCGACAAATTACTGCACCTTCCTCGGGCAGCAAAAGTTGAAATATTTGGCATTAATATGTAGCTTTGTGTACTATAAAGACATTTTAACAGTGATTTTGAAAAATTATCATGCCTCTAGACTAACATAGACCAGTTTTTTAGCTCACCTGAGCCGAAGGCTCACAGGTGAGCTTATAGTATAGGCAGGCATCCGTCGTCCGTCATACGTCGTCCGTCGTCCGTCCGTCCGTCCGTCCGTCAACATTTTCAAACGACATCTCCTCTGAAACTACAAGGCCCATTGTAACCAAATTTCATATTTAGCATCTGTAGGCAGGGGGAACCAATAATACTGTTTTTTATCCAAATCGCTTCGGAACTTTGGTTGCTATGGCAACTTAAAGTTTCCTTTGACTTGTATGGGAAAAATTGAAAATTTGCATTTATTGCTATGTCACTGCAGATATTTTGACAAAACTTTTACAGAAATGTTCCTTGAGTAGTCCTCCATCAACCACATGAAATTTATGTCAATTGCACAATTTGGCTGGTTGCCATGGCAACCGAATGGTTAAAAATAGAAAAAATATTCAAAAATCATCTCCTTAAAAACAATGCAACCAATAAAGCTCAAACTTCACAGAAAGGATCTTGGTGCTGTCCTCTATAAAAGTACTGTTTTTCTTGGCAATTGCTCTAGCAGTTTGGTTGCTATGGGAACTTAAAGTTGCCATTGACTTATAATGGCAAAATAGAAAATTTGCATTTATTGCTATGCCACTGCAGATATTTTGACAAAACTTCCATAGAAATGTATCTTGAGTAGTCTTTAACCAGCCTTGTTAAATTTATGCAAATTACGCAGTTTGGCTGGTTGCCGCCATTGCAACCGCATAGATAAAAATAGAAAAATATTAAAAAATCATTTCCGCACAAACTGTGTGGCCAATAAAGCTCAAACTTTACAGAAAGAACCTTAGTACTAGCCTCTATAGAATTACTGTTTTTCATGGCAATTACTCCAGCAGTTTGGTTGCTATGGCAACTAAGAGTTTCCATTGACTTATAATGGGGAAAATGGAAATTGGCAATTTTTGCTTGTCTCACTGCATTTATTTAGATTTTCTTTCTACAGAAATGTTTCTTGAATAGTCCTCTATGTTTCTTATGAATTTTCTCCAAATCCCTGAATTTGATTGGTTGCCATGGCAAAATATAGGGTAAATTTTCGGACAAAAAAAAAGAAGAAAAAATGAAAAAATCTTCTGCTCAGAAGCCATATGCGGGGATGAGCTGATATTGTGCAAACATGTTGATGACAGAAGCCTCTACATGAATTTTGTTTTTTCTTCCAACCCCATAAGAACTTTGGTTGCTATGCAACTTACAGTTTCCATTGACTTATAATGGGAAAAGTGAAGCCATGAGGAGGATGAAGTTGATACTTTGCATACATATTAATACCATTAGCCTCTACCTAAAGTATGTTTTATATTATCATTGCCCATGAGAACTGGTTTTGCTATGGCAACTTAAAGTTTCCATAGACTTACAATGGGGAAAGTGGACATTGGTATTTATTTCTGTGTTACTGCAGATATTTTGACAAAAGCTTTACAGAAATGTTCATAGAGTAGTCCTCTATCAGCTATATGAATTTTGCCCAAGGAGCTGATTTTGATTGGTTGCCATTGTAACTGAAAGGCCAAAACCTTTTTTTTATTTTTTTTTTGCGCCAAAGATCTTCTTCTCAGAAGCCATTAAGGGAGGATAAAGCTTATTTTTTGCATAAATGTTTGTGATATTATCCTCTATATAAATGGTGTGTTTAATTGCTGTTGTGCATGTTGTTTTGTTGCTGTGGCAACTTATTTTTCCAACATAACCTCAGTGCTCAGGTGAGCGATATAGGGCCATTGGCCCTCTGGTTCAATAGGGGTATATGAATTTTTCAGTCTCTGAAAATAAGTCCATTTATTTGGTTTTCTAAGATATCGAAATCTTAATCGATAACTATGCTAAAACTGACGTACATACTACTGTTACTGATATTATGCAATATTTTTAGCTTACCTGAGCCGAAGGCTCACAGGTGAGCTTATAGTATAGGCAGTCGTCCGTCGTCCGTCCGTCGTCCGTCCGTCAATATTTTCAAACGACATCTCCTACAAGGCCCATTGTTACAAAATTTCATATATAGCATCTATAGGCAGGGGGAACCAATAATACTGTTTTTTATCCAAATCGCTTCAGAACTTTGGTTGCTATGGCAACTTAAATTTTTCCATTGACTTGTATGGGAAAAATTGAAAATTTGCATTTATTGCTATGTCACTGCAGATATTTTGACAAAACTTTTACAGAAATGTTCCTTGAGTATTCCTCTATCAACCACATGAACTTTATGTAAATTGCACAATTTGGCTGGTTGCCATGGCAACCGAATGGTTAAAAAATAGAAAAAATAATCAAAAATCATCTCCTCAGAAACTATGCAACCAATAAAGCTCAAACCTCACAGAAAGGATCTTAGTACTAGCTTCTATAAAAGTACTGTTTTTCTTGGCAATTGCTCCAGCAGTTTGGTTGCTATGGGAACTGAAAGTTGCCATTGACTTATAATGGCAAAATGGAAAATTTGCATTTATTGCTATGCCACTGCAGATATTTTGACAAAACTTTCATAGAAATGTACCTTGAGTAGTCTATAACCAGCCATGTTAAATTTATGCAAATTGTGCAATTTGGCTGGTTGCCATTGCAACCAAATGGTTAAAAATAGAAAAATATTAAAAAATCATCTTCGCAGAAACTGTGTGGCCCAATAAAGCTCAAACTTTACAGAAAGAACCTTAGTACCAGCCTCTATAGAATTATTGTTTTTCATGGCAATTGCTCCAGCAGTTTGGTTGCTATGGCAACAAAGAGTTTCCATTGACTTATAATGAGGAAAATGGAAATTGGCAATTTTTGCTGTCTAACTAACTGCAGTTATTTAAATTTTTTCCAACAGAAATGTTTCTTGAGTAGTCCTCTACGATTCATATGAATTTTCTCCAAATTGCTGAATTTGATTGGTTGCCATGGCAAAATATAGTGTAAATTTCGAAAAAAAAAATTCTTCTGCTCAGAAGCCATATAGGGGATGAAGCTGATATTGTGCAAACATGTTGATGACAGTAGTTTCTACATAAATTTTATTCTTTTTCTTCCAATCCCATAAGAACTTTGGTTGATATGGCGACTTATAGTTTCCATTGACTCATAATGGGAAAAGTGAAGCCATGAGGGGGATGAAGCTGATACTTAGCATACATATTAATAATTTTAACCTCTACCTAAAGTATGTTTTATATTATCATTGCCCATGTGAATTTGTTGCTATGGCAACTTAAAGTTTCCATAGACTTATAATGAGGAAAGTGGACATTTGCTATTTATTTCTGTGTTACTGCAGATATATTGACAAAAATTCACAGAAATGTTCCTGGAGTAGTCCTCTACCAGCCATATGAATTTTTCCCAATTACCCGATTTTGATTGGTTGCCATTGCGGCTGAAAGGCCAAATTTTCACTTTTTTTTTTTTCCAAAGATCTTCTGAGAAGCCATTAATGGGGGATAAAGCTTATTTTTTTGCATAAATGTTTGTGATATTATCCTCTACATAAATGGTGTTTTTTATTGCTGTTGTGCATGGTGTTTTGTTGCTGTAACATCAGTGCCTCAGTGCTCAGGTGAGCGATATAGGGCCATTGGCCCTCTGGTTTTCAGTACTAAGGACTTTAGCCTATTTTTAGATATAAAGGGTGTAAGTACCCCACCCACTTTTTTCAGTTTTTCAGCTGTAGACTATCTTTTCCCCCCGTGCCTCAGCAAGCCACTCACATATAATGTGTATTATGATAGTACACACATACATGCAAAGTGGCTAGCTGAGGCACGGGGGGGGGGGGGGAAGTATCTTTAAAAAACTTTTCCTGTTTCCATTACGTTTAATTATAAAATTTGGCTTTTTCCACCAAAAATTGAAGTCTATGTGCAAAATAATCAGAAATTAAATTCATGGCCAGTTAGGGGAAGTTGAGAGCAACACATTTCAAGAGAAATTCTTGGGTATATCAAAAATTTAATTTTGACTATTTTTATAGGCAAATTTTAAAACATTACAACCGTCAGAGGTCCTTAGCACATTCTATTATGGGAAGGGGTGTTAATTATGCTAATAAATTAACATGTGTACTTCTTCCATCATTTTGAATCTCAGTATTTTTACGCAAACTATCTTTTTAAACATTACTTATGAGTTTTGGCTTACAGCAGTTATATCTTTATTTTAGTACATCTTAATTTTGAGCATACATTTTGACATTTGTGTTAAATTTAAAAAAAAAAGAGTTTAAACCATGTTTTTCATATACATGTACCAGTTTAGTTTTCCAAACCACGGGTTGAGGCGGCTTTGTTTTTCTTTTATACACTTAAAACCTTTCCCAAACTTTGGTTAGAGTTTGTTCTCTGAACCAGAGCTTGAGCACAGCTGAATTCCAAGCCAGAGTTTGAGAAAAAATGTTGATCCCAGTATTCTATACCATGGCTAATATTTTTATTTTTCTGTGCTATAGATTAAAAGGTTAGTGGTTACATTCAAAGATACCTTGCATGTATATGAAATCATAGTTTGCAGTTTCAAGTGTATGTCATGAGATAGAGGACTATCATTCTTTTAGCATGCCATCAGCATATTTATTTCAATTATATGTTTCTTTTTCTTTAAACTAAATGTCTAGGCTATTTCAATATTAAATAGGTTTAAGACGAAGGTACATGTACAATTAGAAGTGTAATAAGTCAGTAACACTCAGCAGGCACAGAACGGTGCCTCAACGTTGCATCAACCTTGTTTCAACATCATGACGTTGATTTAATGATGATTCAGCATTGTGTGCCCAGTTGGAAGACAGCTGATATTTGATACTGTTTGTTTTCTATATAATATTTGTTTTATTATCATTTTGCTGTCAACTGTCTGGGACATGTTTTAATTAGTCAGGTTTAATTGCTTTAAGTTTGATTGTTTGCTGTTCTATGTTTGAATATGTTATTGCCACTATTACATATATAGCTGTAGAAATACCATAAAACTTTAAAAATTGGGACATTTTAATAATCACCTTTACTGTGGTAAATATTGAACAGTATAATTGTTTTTGGTGTAGTTATTCGGCTAAAAGATGCAAATGGAATGGCAAACAGAGTAGACCCTGATAAGACTGCTCCTCATGGGTCTGCTCTGTTTGCTAATACCTATTTTCCCTGTATTTAGAATTTTTATGGTAGTCTTATACAATTATGTGATTATAAACTACTATACATGTAATTGTTAGATGGATGGATGGATTTCTTGGGATTTTAAGTCCTTTTTAACAGTATTTCAGTCATATCAGGACAATGTGTGGTTGGTAATGAAAGCTTGTGTGCAATGGAACCCCGTTTATGATTGAAAATATTGCTGCCTACAGCAGGGCTCGGACCCTGGACTGCTAGATCAGCAGTGCTTAACCCACTAAGCTACTGGGCCTCCTACTATAATTGTAAGATATAATGTTTATTACATATCTGTTGCATGAAACATGCGGCTTACATATTTATAAAGTTACTGAAGGCCAAACTCTTTGCAAGTGGTTTCGATTTTGTCATTTTTGCCTAGAAAATGTGAGGTGCCTTTGCTGTGCAAAAGCTTCTCACATTCTTTCAGCTGAAATATTGGCTTACTTGATTTACTGTGTAGTAGAATTCTTTATGGAACATTGAATAACGACCTGGGCTCAGTTGTTTTAAATTCTAATGAGAATCTAAATTTTAAACTCATTGTATGCAAAAACACTGCCAAATTTGGCTAAAAGAATGTAAGGAGCTTTTGCACTAGGAGCTTTTGCAGTGCAAAAGCTTCTCTTATTTTTTCAGTCAAAAATACAAGCACACTTGATGTTATGTGTGCTAGAAGGCTAACAAATCACTGACTAACGACTTCGTAATGCTAACAATGCTTTGAATAACTGGACCCAGAGCTCTAGGCAATTAAAATTTATGATGATAATTCCTAGATAATTTTCTATATCCGTTTATGCATAGCATTGGACTGCAGGGATCTTCGCAAATATGGTAGCCTAATATCTAAAAGTGCCCTGTAGACAATGACAAACCTGATTAGCTTGAGAGATTGTAAGAGCCCATTTTGACACATTAGAAAATTTATGGATGAACTTCACTGTCATATGCTGCTGAGTATTTCTACCTCTGTAAGCTTCTAATGCCTGTTGTCCCATTAAAAGAGACTTTGCAGACTTTGAAGACCCAGGTGATGAGGGCTGACACTGTTTGACACAGGCATGGATTGGCCCACATACCAGCTTCTGATAATTGAAGCAATAGTTTCAGTTATCATATAGGTGTATCGGTACAGGGTAAGCAACTATTCTGTTATCATTTGAGCTACGGCACGACAAAACAACAATGTGGTTGTGCGCCCAGCGCAGACTCAGATCAGCCTGGGCATCCGCCCAGTCTGATCAGAGTCTTCGCTGTGCATGAAGGTAGCTTAGTCCCTTAGGTACCCTTTAAGCGCTAAGCGAAGAGTCTGATCGAACTGGGCGGAGGGCCAGACTGATCTGAGTCTGCGCAGGGCGCACAACCACATTGTTGGTTTTCTCGTGTCGTGGCTCATTTGCCTCCTTTCTCATTGGTTTTCTGAAACAAACACACCCTGGTGAGAGGAAAAAGCAAGTTTTCTGTACATCGTTCTTGTTGCCTGTTATGAATGTCGGACCAGTGTGGCAATGTCACAAGCAATCTGTACAGTAATTACAAGACTACTTTTTTCTGTCTTCTGAATTAAAAGAACATACATACGGATAGCTTGCTTATAGTATTGTTTTTAGCATGGATTCTAAAAGAAATAGCATTTTTACAGATTTTTAATTAGTACATGCTTAAACGACTGTTCAGTGATTTAGCTTGAAAACAGATTTTTTATTAACTGTTATTTTTCTTTCACGCTAAATCAGTGTTTTGTCTGACGGTTAATTTAAACTGAGCATAAGAACAATGGTGCATATAAGTTCTCCGCCAGAGGGGAGGTGGACCGGTAAATTTTTTTCAGCATCGATATTAGCGTTGGCTCTTGTCAGCACCTTACTTTCTGAAAAGAAGATTACAGCATTGACCAGACTTGCAGAGATAAGCAATATGAGAAGGAAAAGTGACGACCTTGCCCCCATTTTCAAGGTCACTAGAGGACTTAACAGAAATGTGGAAAGATCTAGTCTGTATCGTAAACCAAGCTCGATTTTAACCAAACTTTTTGGCGAGGGCGAGGTCTCGATCATACTTTCAAGGTCTCGTGAGAACTTAGGCTTGACTTCACCAAAGTGTTGGATTTGTACCAAACCAGGATGAAGTTCGTCCCCAACAATTCTCCTCACCTCGATATAGTCACGCGCGGTACTGAAAATTCAGTTTTTTGATGTAGGGTAGAATTAAGTTTGTAAAAAATGACCGCACTAATATTTCTTTGATTTTCCTACAAAATATATCAAAAGATTTGTAAGATAGTGTAGAATACTAGGATAACACAACATTTTTGACTTAAGATCCGTGCTTTAAGAAAAACGTAGAAAACTGAGTAACTTTTTGCTCATTTTCTCTATTTTCCCTATATACTATTAGGAAATGATGGTCATACCAATCAGAGCAAAAATGACCGCATTAAATGTAAACTTAAAAAGTTTGAAAAAAATATCTATGTGCAGCTAAAAAAGTGCATTATATTGACCTAACACAACATTTTTCATTTTTTATTCAGGGAAGACAAAAAAAAGAGAAAAACTGTCAATGTCCTATCTAATTTAATGCTATTTCAAGCTCACGCGATATTGTCGTTTACAGGTGGATTATACGGGGCTGAGGAAAAAAGTTGCCCATGTACATGTATTAGTAAGAAATGGAACATAACTTGTTTGATTTCGGTGACTTTGATCAACTTTCAATGCCACGGGAGGACTTGTAATGTTCTGCATCCTATATCCTGATCGAAATATTGCATGTATACCAAAACCAAGATGGTTTCATCAACAGACACAAAAGAGGACATTGTCTTGACCGTATTTTCAAGGTCACAGGACGACTTGCAATATTATAATAGCCGTTTTAGTTCCAAAAAGAATGCTCAATTGACCTTGAACATTGAGTCAAGCTTATCATAACCTCATAACTGTATCAGGCCTGAAGAGGTTATAGTAACCTAGACTTCATGTTCGAGGTCGAGGGGGAGTCTTGCCGAAACTTAAAGTATTTCTTGAATTAACGGGTGGATTTATTAGCCTTGCATAAGTTTATAAGTATAAATTTGGAAAAGCCAAAGACTTAGTTTAATTTTGGTGATCTGACCTTGTCTCCTATTTTTAATGCCAAAGGGTGGGCGGGGCGCGGGGGGGGGGGGGGGGGGGGGCTTCCCTGAAAATATAAACATCTATTGACCCTACGGGTCGAATTTCACCAAACGCGCTCGTGTATATCATTGGGAAAAGCCAAAAACTCTGATTAGTACTGTGTTGTCTTGCTTTCATTTTCAAGGTCACAGGAAGGTGAATTATCCTTCAGATTTTTTACTCCTATGAGGCTCATTTCATTATAGTTATGTTTTGTCTGACATAATGTAAATACGTACATTTAGTAAACTACCCAAAATAAGTGTTACACCGTAATGTTAATGCTGGCTTGGTAGAATCAGTACTTTCATGAATGTACCGTATTGATCCTAGTAAACGCCCCCTTCCTAAAATAAATTCTTTCCTCTAGGAGCGGACCCCTTTGAGAAGGAGGGGGAGTTGGCTGGGGATGGGCGGCGGGGCGGGGATGTGTGTGCGTGGGGGGAGGGGGGGGGGTAGAAAATGACCTTAAAGTATATCCATTCACATTAATACTTCATTGTAGAAGTATTTTGGCAGTGGCCGATTTACTACTCTTTTGGCTCTAAACAGTACCACTATTCCGTACCCGGTTGCGTTTAATAGGATTAATATGGCATGTCTCTGTTTAATACAGACATTTTTTGAAGTTGGCAGAAACTGAAAATTTTTTATGAGTCTTAGTTTGGGAATTAGATGATTTTGAATCACATACATGTGTTGGAAAAGTGGAAAAAAGTAGCTGGGGTTGTAAAAGCTCTTGGAATACAGTAATATGTGTGGAAGTGACCAAATGCATTTGCAGGGGTTCAAAGGCAGTGTTCGAATGTCATTGATATGTGTAAATATATCACACTATGTAATATTATCAATGTCATTAACCTTATAATTCCTCAAATATGAATGATTAGTATTCTTAAGTAAGGCGATTTTTTTGCAATAATTACGCAGTTGTTTGCGCAAATTTAATGGACGACTGTTTTAAAATATGTTAGAATTTTCTACCTCAAGCATAATTTATATATATCAAATCTTGATATTTCAGATGCTTAAAAATCCAAAGCTTGTTTATGGGTAAATATGAGGTTTCTGTCTCCCATTTTAACGCCGTTGTGTCTTGAAAAATATTTCATACTTCTTTTGCGTTTGTCATAATACCCTCAATAATTTTGAATCAATTTTTGCATATCTGTCTTACTTGACATTGTGCTTTCCTTGCACAATGATCCATGTCATGACAGTCTTCTGAAGATTATAAAGTCTGATAGTCTTAAGTAAAATTTTACGAACTGTCAAGGATCTTATCAACCGACTGGCAATAATCATATTTTGACTGGCGATGAACTAATCTGTGTACGTATAAATAGGCTGTTTAACATGTTCATGTATTGTATTATTCAATTGCTGTGACAATCCTGTTTTATCTTGTCATTTGTTTCATGTGTTTAGAACGAAAATTGAAACTGATAATTCGAAGTTCTCGATGATTCAGTACTATTTTGCATCCTGGATCTAAATACACGCATACAATTTCACCATCAAAAAGGAGTCCCGCTAGCTCAGTAGGCTAAAGACAAATATTCTTGTTTATTGGGGGCCATAATCCTATTATGCAACAGTCCAGTAACTCTGCTATTTCATCAAAGGAAATATCCCATCTCACATAGGTTATGACATAGCAGGGTCACAGAACCAATAGATACTGGGGGGGGGGGGGGAGAGAAATATTTGTCTTTAAGCGCTAGTCTGCTGGTCTAGCGGTCTTGAGTTCGAGCCTCGCCCGAGACGGGAATCTTTTCAATCCTAAACGGGGTTCCATTACACACAACCTTTCACTATCGTCCTGGTTTGACTAAAATACGGTTAAAAAGGACGTAAAATCGCAAGTCATCCATCCATTCTTCACCATCAAAAAGCCAGCCCGATAGTACAAACAAATATGACAGGTACCGTAGACTCCGAATTATCAAGGTTCCACTATAGTATGTATGTTTAAGATGAATACAGTCAATCCTCGATATCTCGAAGTCAAATTTCACCCCAAACTATTGATATCTTAAATTTAATTTTCTGGTACCAGAAAATTTACTTAATTTTGAGATATCAGTTGGTTGAGATAACAGGAGCTGAAATGTAAATAAAAATAGGAAATACATGTATATTCTTTGATATAAGAAGATATTTTGAGATATCAATGTTCGAGATATCGGGAGTTGACTGTACTTACACTTCTGAGGGATATCAGTTACTGACACTTCTAAGGGATATCATATCACTATCACTCTGAAATGGAAGTATTCGTCTACCATAGCATGGGAGTACGAGGTTAATCTGAATGGAAATAAGTTTCGCCCAGAGGGGAATAAAATTGAGCCGCGACACGAGAAAACCAACAAAGTTGTTGTACGCCTAGACTAGCGCTAGTCTGATAATGAAAAGAAAAAGAATTAACTTTTTTTCTTCTTCTTTTCTCTGGCTAGTCTATAAAACTTGAATCTGCTGCTTTCCTGATATATACATTATCAAGAAGTCGACCTATAAGTATAGACTAGCTGTAAGAACACAGTGGTACGAACTGGGAAAATAGTATGGCTGACTGATATAACTTCTTCGCCCAGTGGCTAGGCTATTGTACGCCCGGCGCGGACTCAGATCAGTCTGGGCGTCCGCCCAGTCTGATCAGAGTCTTCGCTGTCTGCATGGAGCTAGCTTAGACCCTTAACTGCCCTTTTAGCGCTTTGCGAAGACTCTGATCAGACTGGGCAGATGCCCAGGCTGATCTGAGTATGCGCTGGGTACACCACTATTTTGTTGGTTTTCTCGTATCGCGGCTCAAATGCTTTAAGAGTTGGCTTGCTGTATTGAGAGATTCAAGTTCCGGAGAAACCAATTCTCTTATTCTAGACTAACTTCCTTATGATAACGAGGACAGAATTCGTTAATTTAAGAGTGACGTAATAATGTCCCTTTGAAGTGTAGCATATACCTGTAGATGGTGTGAATATTTGTCTACCTCCTGGTTGTAGCTTCAATTGTATAAACTTTTCTGCAGGATACTGAGGGCTCCTTCAGTAAGTATCAAAGAGTATTTGTCTTCAGGAACAAATCCTTTCCTTTGAGAATAGATTCCAATTTGGAAGGTCTTCATTGTCTATGGAAGCAAATTGGAAGACATAAAAGGTTTCCCTCATCGTGAAAATAGCTGGAAAACATTAAATGTTTATCTATACACCTACCCATAGGTCGTTAGGTAAGCGGTCAGCGACTGTGCATCTGCGCGGTCTGATATGTTTTTCATTTTTGCATCAACGCTTTTTCGAATGTAAACAGTGACAAAAAAAAACAACAGAGGAAGCTGCGTAGATGTCTAAGCACAGGTAGTGTTTAGAATATAGCTAATTGTTCAAATGCAAACACCAAGGGCGTAGCTACCTATACGGCAAATACGCAAGTGCGTATTGAAATTTTGTCAAAATTGACAAAATTTCAAAACGCACCTGCATATTTGCATGCTGAAATTTTATTAATTAGACAAGATTTCAATACCAATTTCCAAAGAGGCTGAAATACTACCTTTCCCTTCAAGGAGTAGAGTTTAAAACATGGCTGTGCGTACCATGCAATTGCCTCTTGTTACGCCCATGAACATTTAACCTCAAACCTATCATGTTACAGGTAATTAACTGTTAGCGCAAGAAAAACAAATGAGTCGTGACACGACAAAATCAACAAAGTGGCATCCGCCCAGTCTGATCAGAGTCTTTGCTGTGCGCCTAATGTGTAATTAAGGGTCTAAGCTACCTCCATGTGGACAGCGAAGACTGATCAGACTGGGTGGATGTCCAGGCTGATCTGGGTCTTTGCTGGGCGCACATGCCACTTTGTTTTGTTGTATCACGGCTCAAATGATCTACAGTATGATCTACGGTATGAGAAGTACTGTGTCCCTTTCAGCATTGCAATAATTACGCAGTTGTTCGTGTACTTTTAATGGACGACTGTTTCAAAATATGTTAGAATTGTTGAAGTTTGAGATTTTTCTTATACTGAACAAAACATTCTCTTCTTATTATTCAATAGAGTTCTGAGGATCTCTATATTGTCGATCAGACTGTGATAAGATTTAGTCCATATGGATGGATGTTCACGGACACAGTTGTGTATGAAATATTTTTACTTCTGTCTGTGACAGTTTTTATCAAAATTTAATACGAGTTGACCGTGTCTGTAAGCCATTGCCAGCTGATATGACACCTAATAAATTCAGAGTAGTAATATTTGTTTTTATTGTGTGTCTTGATTTTCGCGCGACGGCGAGACCGTCATCGCACGTGGAAATGTTGGCATGTCAGTATTAATCAACTGTGGCAAGTTAAATCTATCGCCTAAAGAGGCTGTGGACTACTCATATTCAACAGTGTATCACACGAAGCCGCACAGAGACGATAATGCATTGGGTTGTTCACAAGATCGAGGGTCGATAGGTTTGACTGTTGCCCGTAAAAGCAGGAAAAGTGTTTTTAAATTTAGCAACCGTTGCGAAACAATGTTTTTTATGCCAAGAAACTGTATAGTCCGACGTTACACAGCGCATGATCGGGCGAGGGTAAAAAATGCTGCCCGCCGATTATATGTTACGTTCAGAAGTGGTATGTCACGTACGTGTACCAGGCGACAGTTAAAATATTTACCGGTCACACGACATTCAAAACTGTAGAACTTTACTCTTCTGATAGTTAGTTACGTAATAACTTTGAAGCTGGTGATATTTTCATTTCGCCCGGCTACATGCTAAGTTACTTAAGATCTATGTAGTCGTAGCTTTCTGGCATAATTGAAACATTTTGCATTGGTTGGATAATAAAACAACTATTTTATGCTTTTTAAGGGCAGCAGTCCAAACTATCCTTCTGAAAAGTGTTGACGCTCCGATGCTCTACCGTTTGCGGTTTTGGGCGATAGTGCATTGAGCAATGAACCACCTACAGCACTCGAGACGATAGTTTCAACTGTTGCTCACAAAGGCATAAACTAATTGTACAGTATCTGCTTTGATTTTTTAGCGTTTTCTCGAAAAAAGGTTGCTGTACGTATCTGCGAACAACAAAGACCTAAATCAATCCGCGATTCAATGTGGTCTAACCAGAGCCTTCATGGTGAGCCTGTCAATTTCTCAAGATTGATACGTATTACGTGCGAACAGCAAACTCTCTGACCAGACTGCGCGGATGCCTTGCAACTCATTTATTTGTAAATAAGCATTTTAAATGAGCGATTTATTTATATTATACAGCTGTTCTATTAAACGTGAATTGCAAACTGATTGTTGAAGATTACTATCACTGTTAAATGTATTAATTAGTACTGATTGAATTTATAGTTAGAAATTTATTTTGATTGATGTGTGTACATTCCAGCAAGAATAAAGTTAATGTTACCAACTGTGTTACTTCTTGTTTATTAATACAAATAAACGTAATATATGAGGATTTTATATATTAATAACAGATACCCTCACTTGTATTTACTAGTCGACTGTCTAAGCAGGGTTGAGGCAGAGACAAGGAAATCTCAGGCTCTTTTTCAGATGATTTAGTTTCATGCAAGGCTTACTTCGTATGAGATTACATGAGCTGAAAAGGAGAAGATTTCCTTTTCGAAGTCTCAGCGCATCAAAAATTTATTTTTTCACTTGTCCATAAACCCATAATTACATGTATCTATTGAATGCTTAACCTCCAGGTGATTTTTACATAAGTATTTCTATAATAGCGACAATTTTGATCCGCTCCACCCTCTCCCCCATTATGTATTACTGACCGTTCCAGAGCCGGGCCGCGTAGCGCAATCGGTAGGGCGGTAGGGCACCTAACTCATAAGTCAGAGGTCCTGGGTTCGAAACCCGGTCTGGCCACATTCTTTCGTTTCTCCTTCCGCTGATTCAAGAAGGGCAGTTGTCAGTTACTGGCGAATGTATGTGCACTTATTACTGGTTAACCGCTTAGGAGGTCTAAGCCTGTCCAGGAATAGTGTGGTTAGGTTAACTGACCGTCCCGACATGACCATAGTTGTTTACCGTGGACGTAAAGCAACAAATCAATAAAAAATGACAGTTCCAAGGTGGTACTTCTGTTGTTGTTTTGTTGGCCATATCGGTGTTTTCTTTCAACTGTTGTGTGAGTAGCGTTTTTGTTGGAGTGACTGAATAACCACACTTGGAAAGAACTGTTCATTCGGTTTCCTGACATAAACTACTGTCGTTTTATGTATACTCTTCTTTCTCTTTTGGTTTTAAGGGCAGGATATGGAATCTAAATGTATTAGTTCCTGATCATTTATTTCATCAGGGCACGCATTTAACTCTTTCGGCGCCAAGTTTTTCAGACGACAAATTTTCGTCTGCTCAAATCATCAGACGACAGATTTGTAATTGGAAATTTTAACAATCTAAAGACATTTTTCATAATATCAGGCTTTTTAAGTTCATATTTGAATGGCAAACAGTGTAGATCCTGATCAGACGGCTCTTTTAAGAGCCGGCTGATCTGGATATACGCTGTTTGCAAAGTCGCATTTTTGCGACTTTGGCACCGAAAGAGTTAAGATGATTGACAGCTATTTAGATTTCATACACAGAACGGGCTATCAGCTTCAGAGTTTGCAAGCAGTGCACAAGCGGATTTTTGTAAAACAGCAGTACACTTTTGTCCACAGCCTACAAGTTCAGATTCTGGTGAACTTTCCAGCATGAAATTGTTTGTTTACGTAGATGGCTGATACGCAGCTGTAACAGTTGCTTAAGTGGCACCGTGCTGCGAAACAGTGGTCAAACTGTTTGATGTTAAAGATTTTACAAGCTGTATAAGAGCTTTCTGTTTTCTTATACTAACAGCGGCTAGTTAACAAATAACTATAACAACTTTATCAGGTCCTTGGATGAAGAGACATTCCAGAGGCTGAAGCATATAGTAATAATAATAATAATAATAATAATAATAATAATCGACTTTATTTTCAGAGGGTAAAACACATTTAGTAAAAACTAATCTTCCATGTGGCCCTCGTAATGAAACATCCTTGCTGGATGTTTGTTTATCTCCAAAAATCGGTGTGAGGCCGAATCATACTTCCGCGAGTGTTCAGTCTACAACTGTTACCTTATGCGGTTATGTCACAGAATAACCCATGTTTCCCCATTTCCCTTAGGTCCCTGTGTTGGGCTCATGCCACTGAAGTTACATAAATCCATCTTAGTGGGCTCTATTTGGCAAAAATGAATGGTGCTAGAAATGTCAACCACATTTCATGTAAGCCGCCATCTTAACTTCAGCAGTTTGAGTGGACAGCCAATCAAATTGCAATGTCCGAGGACCATAGTATTTTATTTGCGAATCCACGGACACTTTGGGGTAACTGAAACGACTGGTTGCTAAATGGTCGTAGCAACAGGGAAAGAACCAACACCCAATGCATGAGCTCAATATACGGACCAGACTGCAGGATTGGGTGAGCCGCGGACAACTTTGGGGTACCCAGAAAGTTGTCCGCAACACCCGATTTGGTATATAAGCGGATGTCTGGAACGCTCCATTGGAAACTTTTGTGCCGAGAACCCTTTGGTTGTTTCCACGTCGGTTTCTACCGAGAATCCACATATCAAATCAATTACAACCTAAAACACATCTTCAAAAATCTACAACATAATAACAATCAACTAGTTCAGGCTAGAAGACAGTGAGTAGCAACTCTATCAAGAATTTACGAGTTTCTTGGATTCTTTTGCTGCAATTTATCTTCAAAGTAAATCTTAGATCTAGTTGTGGAAAAGCATTCTTGACCTTGCATTTAGTTCTTTATTATTGAAATTGCACCCAAGATTTATTCGGGTGGTTGCATTCTAGTTGTAAACTTATAGGCTACGGTCTAGAGGTGCTCGCATGAAGATTTTAAGGCCATGGAGTAAACTAGTGTGGCAGAGGAGTGCTCGGGTTGGATGTTATTGAGCCTCAGGGAAATATTCTTATATCAGTTTTACTGTGTGGGTATCCACTAGCTAGTATTCACACTGTGGGTCAAGACTGCTTTAGGAAATAAATGTTAGCTTGCATAGTTGGCCAAATGTAAGTTGTTAGTTGTAAGATACTTAAATTGCAGCTTGGGAACTCAATTATACTCGGGCCCTCACATCACAAATATTCAATGTTCACTGCTTGACATATCCCTACTCCTACAACTCCCCAAACCAGTTCCATTCCCCGTACTATCCTGTGATAAGCGCAATAGCAATGTATCAATAGCAAGGTATCAATAGCAATGTATCAATAGCAATGTATCAATAGCAACGTGCCATTAGCAATTTTGCCATAAGCAATAGCAATGTATCAATAGCAATGTATCAATAGCAATGTACCAATAGCAATGTGCCATTAGCAATTTTACCATAAGCAATAGCAATATGTATAAGCAATAGTAATCTAATGGAATTGTGTGGTTAAAGAAGCAGTAATGTGTGAATATTGAATGTTGCTTTGCATGTTAGTTAATGCTCGGCTAGTTACGCTACCATATTAGACATGTTAGAAGTAGAGATAAGTTCAGACTTCGTGATTCAGAACGAAGTTGCTTTGTGCTAAATGTTTTTTGACTTCGTGATTCGGAACGAGGTCTTAGTTCCCACATCATCATCAATCATTTGAGCTAAGTGTACATACTCATACTATCATTCATCTCTCGTTTGAGTCGCATAATTAGTTATATGACATATGTTATAGCTTCGTGATCTGGAACGAAGCATTAGCTAATAATAGGGTGTTCTATCATCAGTAGCATTTAACGCAATTCATGAATGTTAGGAGAAAATGAGATAAATGATTAAGAAGCAGACAGGCTTCTGGCAGTATTTTCTACCCTTAACTAACTGAACCTTGAGAGGGGGCGCATCTAGCAACGTGAAAGACGTCACAGTAAATATTGGTTAACGGTCGTTCGTGTTGATACAGCAAGCAAAGACAAAAATCTCAGTCATCTGTAGAAATATATTGATGAGAATATGCTCGTCGCATTTCCCTTACTCCTATATCGCAAGCCAAGTGTACTAAAGATCCTCAACATGCACAGAAACACTTTCAGTGGAAGCATCTCTGCCATTTTCAGTTATGCCTTTGAGATCGATTTAGACTATTATTCTAGATCATCGTCTTTTATATTATTTGGATCCTTTTAAAACTAATCAGTCTTTGAATCGACTGCCCAGTTAAATTAAGAAATTACAGTATGTTTTTTTTCTGGTTTCGTCACCAGATATTGACAGGGTCACTGACGAGGCTTTATTAGGCGAAACTATGTAGTCTGGCCCATGTTCCTACTTCTGTATGTATTCTCTGCTCTTGAAGGAACTTTTTAAGATTTTAATTTTACTTCTCAGTTGGGGTCAACTCTTAAAAAGGAAGAATATGCTCCTAAAGGACCCTTCAGGAGTAGATCTTGGAGCACACAGATCTTTAGCAGCTATATGTTCACCAAATCAAATGTACAGGAGATGAACTATATAAGCATTTTTTTCCGTTCGTATCCTTGCATGTAAATATCACACTATAAGTTGTAGAATTTTTCGAATAAAATTATTTAAACCAAAAGTAGATCTTGGAGCCTTTTTCCTTTTAAGTGTTGACCTCATTTTACAAAGGCTACGTCATGCTGAGAAGCAAACGGGAAGTCACAAAGTTAATGTTGTTCGCCTTTGTAAAAGAAGGTGGAAAAAATTGCACTGTACCATATACTTGAAACCTCATTGCGGGAGTGTGGGAAAAGTCCGAGTACCTGTCCGTTTCTGAAAAATAATGGAGACGAGGACCAGAAGGGGCCGAGTCCCATTATTTTTCAGGAATGGACAGAAACGAGGACTTTCTTTTACTACTTAAAATACACCTAAACAAAAAGACGTTGTAAATTGAAAGGCAATTTGTATTTTACTCATGTACATTAGGATAAATTCTACTTTGTCTATATTGATTTTTTATCATCTGGCCATTCCTGGGAAGCAAAGGGCAGTTTTATAAAGGCAATCTACCATAGGTGTATTATAAGATACAATGTAAGTTAATTCTGATCAACCCATGTCAACAGTTACATGTATGAGTCATTTTACATCCAGGAGAAGCGGTCATCTCAACGTGTTACCATGCAACCGCATAGTAACAGCTTGAGACGACCCTTTCTCCTGGATAACTCCTACGAGGCTCATAACATCGAAATATGTCGACGTTTAGTCTGAGATTCATTGATTGCCGATTGCTACCAAGGTTTACTTTTTAATAACCTTTCTGAGAATCTCAACTAATGGTTTAAAAATTTGTCAAAAGTAAGACTGCTTTGCCATATGGAGGTCAACCTTAAAACGCTTGAGCATCGTTTCTCCGCAGCACCCGTTTTTGTCATAACAAACAGCTAAAAAGTCAGTGAGGAATTTGAAAGTCTCATTTCTTCGTCAGTGGGTTCTTATCTTTATACAGCGCATTAAACATTTGTCTGTAAGCTTGCGAAAGCAAGGGTTTCATCAAACGATTTACACTTTCGCCCTTTTATTGAAATTGATAAAACATGACAAGTATATTATTGGAGGCAACGCTTCGATCATTTTGTAAACGGGTCTTGTTATTGTTTTTACATGTACATGTGATCACTATGCGGCTGCTGTGTACACGTTGAGACAACCCCTTCTGGATTAATGATGGCGCATAGTTCCGACCAGGCTCAGAATGTCAAATTGTGTAGTTTCACCCGGTTGGGTGCGAAGTATGACGTTGAAGTTATTCCAACGTTGTGGGTCTAGTGGGTTTTCTGTATCTAGTGTTGAGCATTGTATTATAAAAGTCAATTTCTTCGTGCAAAACTTTATGTTTCCCCCTACACATAATGCTAATTTACAGCGTGTAACCCAGTGAAGCACCATCCATTCCAATATTGGCGACCGATGAAATGTTCGTTGATTTTTTATTCGGTATGAGGCAGTTTTCAAGGGCAGATTACTCGGAATTAAGTCAGTTTTGATCTCCTTAATCGTCAGTTCAAAATGGGTTGAAGGATTATTTTGGACTTGGCTTTATATACTGCAGGTCATCTTTTGACGCGAGTATGCACAAAAGACAAGCTTCGACTGATTTTGGTCGCAGACAGGTTGCAATAGTTTCCTGGAAGTCGCCTGTCGTATTTAGTCGCCGATTTGTTGCAGATTGTTTTTTACTGTGCGGGGATCGGTTTCGTAAAAAGTTTGGCTCTGAAATGTTTGCAACTCTGCTGCGACCTATCGGCGACTGTTCAGTGACTGGCGGCAATAGATCAGCGAATGTCGGCAAATGATAGACGTCAGGTTAGCGTTTTATCGGCGACTGGTCGCCGACAGGTTGCAAGGGGGTTTCAAGCGTTGGCCGATCGATCGTCGAAGGTTCGCAGTGCAAACTCCAATGAAAAGCTGTGTTGATCAGAGAACGGTCTCCAACAAGATGCCCACCAGTCCCCGTTTAGTTGCAAGCAGTCGTCGAAATGTCGCCGATTGGTCGCTGACTAGTCGCCGACTGGTCACTCAAAACTAGTATGCAAACCAGTCGCTGATCCTACGGCGAGCGGTATCACAAAGGTCGCGGGTTGGTCGCCAACAGCTTACGATGACTATCGCCGATCGTACGGCGACTTATAGGCAACTGATCGACGATCATATTGGAAATGGAATAGTTGTTGCAATAGTCGCAGGGGTCAGCTGCAGTAAAATCAGTCGCAAGGCGGATCAGCTCTGTAGGACGGTGGATTAACTGTTCAACATTAATCCCGTTATGAAATTAATTTTGGAAAGTTAGATCCTATGGAGACAAAGAACAAAAGAACAGAATAAACTCAAGACAGAGACAAGTTTCATTTCATATTTTATGTTTACTCTTACAAATTATGCTAATTAATTTATATTAGTTAACACATCATTTTGAAGCGACCTTCAAAAAACATTCCAATAGTGATGAACCATTAATTTACAGATGAAGTGTCCGTTGATTTTTGATTCGGTATGATGCAGTTCTGAAGGGCAGATTACTCGGAATTAATTAAGCTTTGGTCTCCTTAAGTCATAGTTCAAAATGACTGGAGGGATTATTGCGCTCCTGTCTTTAGGTAGTGACGGTCATCTTTGACGCGAGTAAGGAGGAGAAACCTACAGACCTCCCTGGAACTATGTACGAACTTCGGAACTATCCACGTCACTGTAGTGTATATGAGTAAATCAAAATGAAACAATATATTTGCATTGATGCAGTTCTTCCTCGTAGACTAGATTTCACATTCGCCATTAGGGCCTGGTTCCACTGAGCTTTCGACCCCGGTGCGGCCTCTCCACAACTAAGAAAATTGACTCATGCAGAAGTCGTAGGGAGGTGTGATCTAGGTCGCGTCAAGGCCTTCGTGCGGTCTCCAATTACAATTAGTCGCAGCCAGTCTTTTGAGCTTGCACAAAATACTAGGTGCGACTGATTTTGGTCGCAGACAGGTTGCAATGGCTTCCTGGAAGTCACCGATCGTATAATTGTAGTCGCTGATTGGTCGGCAACTGGTTTCCACTGTGCGGCGATCGTTTTCGTCAACAGTTTGGCTCTGAAATGTTTGCAACTTACCAACAGGTTGCAAGGAGGTTTCAAGCGTGCGCCTATCGATCGCCTAAGGTTCGCAATACGAACTCCAATGAAAAGCTGTTTTTATCGCAGAACGGCGCTCATATTAGAGGGGAAAAGTGAGGGGTCGCAGAGGTTGCCAGTCAGCTTAAAATGAAATCAAGGTGGATTCATCGCAATCGCCAGCTCAGTAGGACCGAGGCTTAACTGTCGGTTATTAATGAGTAACCGTTATCTTTTTTTTTTTTGAAAAGTAAGATCCTATGGAGACAAAGAACACAAGAACAGAACAAAGACAACACAAGGACAATAATAAGGAAATTAATTTCGTTCCATATTTTATGTTTACCCTTTCACATAATGCTAATTCACATTATTTAACATATACGTTTGAAGCGTTCTTCAATATACCATTTCAATATCGGTGAACCATTAATTTACAGATGAAGTGTCCGTTGATTTTATGATTCGATATGAGACAGTTCTGAAAGGCAGATTACTCGGAATTACTGTAAGTCAGGTTTGGTGTCCGATCACTCTAAACTAGCACAAAGGTTGCCGATCGATCGCCGACAACCTGCAATAACCATCGTATAGTAACCTAGTTGTACATATGGTTTTGAAGCGACCTTCAAAATACCATTCCATTGTTGGTGAACCATTAATTTAAAGCTGGATTGTCCGTTGATTATATGATTCGCTATGATCATTATTTTACTTTTTTAATGGGCTCCTCCTCCCCTACACCCATTCCATTGTTTTCTCTCTCTCCTTTTTTTCTCGTATTTTTTTTTCATTATTTTATATATACTTTTGAAGCGATCTTCAAAATACCATTCCAATATTGGTGAACCATTTATTTACAGATGAAGTGTCAGCTGATTTTATGACTCGGTATGATAGAGTTCTGAAAGGCAGATTACTCGGAATTAAGTCAGATTTACTCGCCTTAAACCACAGTTGAAAACGGATGTAAGGATTATTGCGCACTTAGGGGCAGCTACTAACGCGAATAAGGAGGAGAAACAAAGAAGTCTCGCCTGAACTATGCACGAAGAGCGAAGTTTTCTTCGCAACTATCCACTGTGTGGTAGTATATATGAGTAACTTAAAATGTAACGCAATACTTGCATTGATGGAGTTCTTCCTCTTAGACCAGGTTTCTCGATCGCGGTTACTGTTTTAAAAATTAATGAGTAATCGGGTTCGAGTTTTATCAAATAAGTTTTGAAAGTAAGATCCTATAGCAACAAATAAAAGACACAGAATAAAGACAACTCAAAGAAAAAAATCCATTATTTGAAAAAAAAGAAGAGAAAGAAGGACCGAATTTACCTGGTGGTCGCGAGACAAAAAATGGCAGTCTAAATGAATGGAATCACGGGAATATTCAGATCAAAACTTGTGGCTAAACAATGATGCCTGCTCTCCACACCCTAATCAATATTTTCTCCTAAAGATCATGTCTGATGTTATGAAAGGGAACAATTACCAGCCTTAAACCTACATTAATTACATATTTACTTCGAGATACGAGTTTCTATATTAAACCTCTCTAGTGCCGCACCACACCCCCGCCATCTCCCCGCCTCCAAAAATGTAGGACAATAGGCGATGAGCAGATCTGCGCAGGGAACAGAAAACCCCTACCCCTCCGCTCCCTACTCCGAGTACTTGCTTACCGAGGCTGTCCGCGAGGCAGAGCAGCAGTAGACACAAGGCCCCGAGGCTACAAAACTTGATTATATTTTCAAACTCAAAATAAAGCACACTGATTGGCTGCTTCCGAGCATGCTTACTCAAAATAAAGCACACTGATCGGCTGTTTCCGAGCATGTGCTCGGAAGCAGCCAATCAGTGTGCTTTATTTTGAGTTTGAGAATGTACTCAAGTTTTATAACCTCTGGGCCAGGTATACCCAACCAGCCAAGTCAACCGATATGGTCCGAGGAAAAAAACGACAGCCACGGACATTAGGAAGGAGATGTTTGATGCAGGAATAACTTGCAACAAGACGAAAAATTTCAAAAGAATGAAAAATCAAATTGCTTAGATTGTTATCTCTGTCTTGAAAATGGAACTGTTATAAGGCTTTATGACAAGAGGGACGTCCTCAATTTTCCCATAGTTAACTTCCCAGTTTTTTGTGTAGCAATATGCCTCCGGCACCTGCATATGGTGATGATGTGTCTCAGCTAGTCTGCTATGCAATAGCCAGTCTCAAATGATAGATGAAGGCTTCTCACCTGTTAATGGTTTTGACGGGGTTATTGCAAAGCAATGTCAGTGTCAACAGTGAAAAAGTTCTATGATCAGACTGGTCGGATGCACACGCTGATCTGAGCCTTCGCTGGGCGCACGTGCCACTTAGTTGGTTTTGTCGTGTCACGGCTCAAGAATCTAACGAATCGCCTTTGCCTCTTATTCATGTGAAACTATACGATACCATTTTCGATTTATAATGTAAAGCATGTTATCTGCTCTTGAGTCATTTTGGACTCTGACATCATTTCGTAGAAAAGATCAAAACAACTTATAAAAATTGTAATAAAGAACAATAAATATCTATTAAGTTTATAGGAATTGATTAATGTTTCTGTAAATGATCAGTAGCAAAGAAACATTTAGAATTTGCGGGTTACAAAGGTAAAGTTAGCCGGGCTCGTTCACGTTGCCGGTCGTTGCGCCGGTGGCGCGTGCATAAAACTGGTTAGACAAAAGACAGTGATTTTGTACGGATAGAATCACAAATACATTAAACTTGCATAGGATGAGATTTAATTTAAAAAAAGTGAAAGGATTAAGAGAATACAGCACTTTTCCGGGAACGTTTTGATCATCCCTCGTATTTTATGTAATTTTTGCAAAGAAACTTTTTATGCAAAATCTCACATTTCTGAAAACTATTGTTTTGGCAATGTATAAGATAAAAAAAAGAGAGGAATGACAGGTTCGAAAACCTGGTACCTGTTGCCACTTTTAGAGGAAAGTGTAAAGCCTCGTTTGTATTTGTCCTCAAAGTGCCAATAGAGGTGGGGGAGGATTTGTATTATCTATTGTACTAGTTAGTGGTGATTCTAAACGTAATAATAAAATAACAATGATAAAGTACTTTAACAACAATTCATTTCTTTGTCGCAAGGAATTTGCAAGAAATGATGTACGATGCATCTGAGGAAAACTTTATTGTGTGAGTTACCCGAGTATGGTATTGATACATATATAACAACAAGAACCTATAAACTGTCTATCAGTTTCAGGTGGTGATGTATGGTAAGTACAAAGTTCTGAATAAAATCACAAAAATAAGTATCTCCTTGAAAGTTAGCAGACTTCTTCTTAGCTTTGTTGTTTACAATTAAGAATACAACACAGAGTGACATGCTGATTAAAAAGTGTTTATATAAGAAAAAAATTAAAAAGGTTAATTTGAAACTGTACTTCGGACTAAAGGGTTTTAATACATTGAGAAGAGTGTCCTAGTATTTGTTCCGACTCTTTCTCAAATAATTAGGAAGACTAGACGAAAACAGTAGCATACTCTCAAATGTTCGACCATGTATAAGGTGCATATGTACGGGATGCATTCATTAAATACGGGATATGTAAGTATACCTATATCACAGCTACAGTATCATAACTGCATTATGAGAGAAAGACAGGTGTGTAAGTAAAATTATTAACTTTCAAATGTCAACTGTCCTTTGTTTTCTTAAAATTTGGCAAATATTGTACTCTTGCTACTTTTTTTTAATCCGCATGAGTAAGGTCGCTCTTTTCAATGTACTGAGGTACCTTCAGACCTAAATACATCTTTTATTAACTATGGTAATATATGTATATTTAATTATTATACAGAAAATTTCCTTTTGATCTTTTTATATATATAAATCCCTTTTTACATCAACACGGGCTTCTAAATTGTGAGGAACAACAAAAAGAAGGCATCTGCTAAGTTTTGGAAATGTCTGTTGTATTTTCAGCATTTTATGCATGTTTTTGCATTCACCACAAATCACTGATTATCACTATCTTGCAGTAAGATGACAGGAAATGATTAGAAACTAAGTTAACAATCTCAGCTTGTTTACCTATTCATATAAAAACACAATGTCTAGCAAAACAGCCAACTCAAAAATGCAACAGTAGATAATAAGATACACTTGCTCTAAAAGTATTGTTAGAATCTTAGACGTTCATTGTAAAGGTGTTCAGGATCCTATGTAAACAAAGAATACTCGTATCAGACCATTATCGACGCGTAGACTGGTTCACTTGAGTCCTCATACCTGTAAGGGATTATCTACTTTCGAGTTCTGGCTCACGACATTTCGTCAGCTTCTTTTTCCCTCCAGTATTGGCACACAGTCTTTTCAAGGCTTCTCATTTTCAGATCTCGCTCTATATGTTCACTAGAGTCAGACAGAGCTGCTTCTAGAATCCGGGGCAAGGCCCCAACAGAGACAATAAACACAACATGTATTACTTCAGTAATCTGTGAGGTTGGACCTGTAAATGATCCTCCAGTAAGGGTAATCGTAAATAAGAGAAAAAGTATAATTAACACCAATTGAAAAAAGACTCTCAAAACTTGTTGATGAACTGGCAAGTGTTTGCTTATGACATAGTCAAACAGATCCTTTCTAATGCCATAGGCGTTATTCCTGAATCGGAGCCTGTCTTTGCTTCCACTTTGAACGTTTCGAAAACTGTTATTTGTAGTGACTGGATATACCTTATCATTGATTTTTATACTTTTTACTTCAGATATTTTTACGTTAGACAGTACAAGATGTCCATCGAAGTTAGTGACATGATTATCTTGGTGGTCGATATTCAAAGAGATTTCTACAACATCGTTCAACAAATCAAGATAGCTGCTGCCAAAGCTACGGATCCGCCGAAGAACATAATAGCCCAGTATAACGGCGCAGAACAAGTAACCGAAAGAAATGCCGGGATATATAATAACAGCCAGATAACTGTAGACGAAAAATTCAGACAAGAAGATAAAACTTTCTATGAAAACGAGACATACACTGTAAATGTAGAATGTCATGATAACTGCCACTATTAGAACTGATATAGCAACAAAGAGTTTATTGTTTAAAAGTAGCAAAGAGACTCGGCCCCCTCTTCTCATCTTGTCAGCTATATACACAATAGCCCCACGTATCATAATAACTATGATGCCCATTAAAGGGATCGAATATAGAAGAATCCCGACCACAATTTCCAAGAAACACACCAAGACGTACAGGGGCATCAGGCACAACAAAATGATTTTACAAAACGTCTGCTGACTTTGTAGAGATTTATTAAATCTCTCTTTCTGAGTGCTTATGACTGTCCTCCAGTAGAAAGAGTTGAACAACATATAGAAGCTGCAGCGCAAGTGATTTGCCGCATTTTTATACCCAGGATCGTCTTTCGTTGGAATCTGCGATAATTGTTTAATTGTTACGGCACTTAAACAGATTGGAAAGTTTCTAAATCTGGCCGACGGTAGGCCGTTCTGAACAATTTGTTTCAGACTTGTAGGAAAGACAAAGAAAAACAGGCTGAGTAAATAGAAAGTGAGGACTATTGTTATTGGGCCTCCTAGAGCGGGAACAAATGAGATTGCGCGACCTTTCGTTGTATTTGCAATTAACGATAAAAATCCGAAGGGAACTCCACGATCCATCATAGCATTGGTGGTTTTAAACTGAACAATGCCGTAAATAATTAGTTTGACATAAATGAGAGAAGGGACCAGTAACAGACAAATAAATCGTCTGATTCTTGAATATGCGACGGGTCGTGAGTTCTTAAATAAAGTTCTGAAAAAGTTCGTGAAGCTGACTGGAACAGTTCCATCGAGATATATCCAGTCATAATCTGGGGTGCTGTCTTGGTCAGTGGTATCATGCACACTATTTGAAGATTGTCCATTGACGAGAAGCCTCCTTCTTTCAGATAAATCAGAAATATCGTTTTCGGTCACGAGTTTTTCGTTCTTTGCAAGGTGCGCAAATATTTCAAGTATGCTAATTGGTGAGTATAAGAAGAGTAAAATTCCCAAAATAAATGGATATATTGTACACTGTGGCCAAATCTCCATTTGGTAATCAGGACAATGGTTCTGATATTTGGATTTCTCATAATAATAGCTAGTATAACAACAGTTATACTGTACAACAACTACTGGATAATCAAGATATAGGCCCAGAAAATACTGAACGGTGTTTCGAATTCCGGGAACTTCGGCCAGAAAGCACCAATAACTTGTTTGGTATCTGTTAAACCCTGTGTGTTCGACACCTTGAATTATATCATTTAGTGAGTCTGTAATTAGTTTTGTGGTTTCTATAGTACCGTAGGTTAAATTGCATGACCCCGATTGATAAAAGAGAATATAGGGCACTCGTATTGTTTTGACATCCAGCAAGTCAAACGAAAAGATGTCATAATCAATTTTCCAGTACATATAAGGATACACGTCTTTGCTAGTAGCGTACGTCCACACCCATTTATTTGGATAAAATGTTTCCTTCACAGAATTTGGGTCGGTGTCATTAAATCTAATGAAGAAGTAAATCAGCCGCGACACGAGAAAACCAACAATGTGGTCGTCCGCCCAGCGCAGACTCAGATTAGCCTGGGCATTCACCCAGTCTGATCAGACTCTTTGCTAAGCGCTTAAAGGGTAGCTGAGGGACTAAGCTACCTTCATGCGGAAAGCGAAGACTCTGATCAGACTGGGCGGATGCCCAGGCTGATCTGAGTCTGCGCTGGACGCACGACCACATTGTTGGTTTTCTCACGTCGCGGCTCAAATGAAGTTTGGTTCCTCAAGATCCAACCTGCTTCGAAAATAATTCACGCTCCTGTTGTCCAAGGTTAATTCACAGGTGTCGTTCATTATGTGTAATTCTCTTTTGCCATCTTGGAGTAATTCAGATGCGTTCTTTGTAAAAGAACAAGCACAATCGATAGTGGCAAGGATAATGAAAATCTTGGCTCCATTCATCATGTTCTGGCAAGAAAAAAGAAAGTTACAGTCAATTCTCGATATCTTGAACGCTGATGTTTCGTAGTACATCTTATATCGAATAATTCGGTTTGGGCATATTCCTAACTGTTAGTGCCATTTCAACTCCTGTTACATGTATCTCAAACGACTGGTTCCTCAAAGTCAATTTCTGGGACCAGAAAATTTACTTTGAGGTATCTGTAGTTTGAGATATACTTCGAAATTGAGATATCGAGAGTTGACTGTATATACAAGTGAAAATGATCATTGATTTCATTATTAAGGGTAAGTACATATATGAGTGTTTCTTGCGATGGTCATATCAAAGATGATCAGAAGCGCCGTCGAAGAAACGGATATTTGTTGTTTTGGCAAATTGATGGGTCAGAAATCCTTTACACGGATCGAAAAACTTGTTTGTTTATGAGCTGGCGAGGGTTACGCTCATTTAAATCGATTTATGACATTTACTTCTACCCACCCTCTCCCGCGGCCAAGTAATTTATTACTGACCGTCCCAAAGCGGTGTTTCATGTAAACTTCGCTAGTGACCCAATGTAGTTTACACTTCTATAAACAACAGAAAAGTTGTGTTCATTGCTTATATTTACATAATCAGTGCAGAGCTCTCTGTTAACCCAATTATGTGATGCGGGAATCAATGTTGTTTACAAGTCAATATTTACATTGTGTCACGTGCTTCAGGGTGACAGCTCATCTCACTAACTAGCACGTGAAATCTACAACATGTCATGTACTTGAATGGCTACTTTACATTGAGTGACAGCTCGCTACGCTTTCTTGCACGTGAAATCTACAGCAGGAGGTGGAATTTACTGGTAGGCAGTGACAATGCGGCCGTTCCAAACTACTGCAAAATTCGGCCGGTAATGTTTTAAAGGATTCTTATATATGTATTTCTCATTTTTTTTATCTTCTTATTGACCAAAAGCATTGTTTAATAATATAAATATCAGAAATGACTGTTCTTTTTTTAAACATTTACTGAAGTATAAACTACATCGGGTCACGAGCAAAGTTTACATAAACCCTTCGGGGTTCACTCACTTTGCTCGTCACCCGATGTAGTTTATACTTCAGTAAACGTTTAAAAAATAACATTCATTCCTTAAATATTTACATTTGCTTCAATCAAATCCTTGATGAAAATCTTTTTTAGCGCAAAAATTGACGCAGTAAAACATTTACACGCAGCTTTTCTGCAAACGGCGGACCAGCGTGAATGACGTTATAACGTCGCCGAGGTCCAATCAGATTGAAGACAGCCGGGTACAGTCTACTAAATATTCATAAGGACTCGCCCCACCTTTTCGGGGAGAGCATTAGATTTACATTGTAGAAAGATGAGGTTTACATTGTAAGCAAGATGACGTCATCTGTCAATCGTGCATGTTAAATTTCTTGCAGTATAAAAAAGACCAACAAATGATAGTTACAAAAATGCATATTTAATTGAGAAATGTTTTACCAGAAGAAGAGGGGGTTCATTTTGGTACATGTAACTGACCCCTTAGTAGAAAAATATGCTATTTTTTTTTTTTTTTTTTTTTTTTTTTTTGGGGGGGGGGGGGGGGGGGGGTACGAATTGGTGGTTGCCATACTCTGTCTAGCCTAGCGGCTTACTGAGTTGGGAAGGCAGCGGACGTTTACATTTCAAATTGATAGGCTAGGATGACACTTTAAAGCAAGACAGGTTTGGAAAAGTTTGTATGTACATTTTTGTAATAAATTGACCAGATGTTAACGTTGTCGTAAATGGAAAATTAATAGTGCAATACAGCCAGCCATGGTTTATTTTGACGTAATTGACGTCGCGTGGCTCAATGTAATTATTGGAATGTAAATTATATTACGCCCCAATGGTTTACTAAGGGGCGTTTTCAGTAAATACACCAAGAATGTAAATATTATTACATATATTGCCATTGCGTGTCAGCTTTCTATAAGTATATGACTTTTTGTATATTATTAAGGATACTCTTTGTCATTTGCTGTCCACGGAGTTGACCTCTTGGCTGTTTGCTTGTCTTGGTTTGTTTTGTGTGCCGTTTATGCTGCTTTTCTTTCCCATTTGGTGTTTTAGGCGGTAGGCTCAAGTCGGGTAACTTCGGACAGCAGGTAAATTCGGACATACCATTGCAAACAGTGAAAATCCAGATGAGACGGCTCATAATGAGCCGTCTCATCAGGATTTTCACAGTTTGCCCAGTTTGTTTTATTTTAATTCCAAACAACTGACATATAAAGGAAACAATGTCACTGTCCGAATTTGCCAGCTGCCCGAATTTACCCGACTTGACCCGACTTATGTAGAAGTTGATTGTGTCGGTGGCTGATCTTTGCTTTCTTTTCTGCTTTGCAATATCCATGACATGAGCTGCGACACGACAAAACCAACAAAGTGGCAAGTGCGCCATACGAAGACTCAGATCAGCCTGGGCATAGATGAAAGACATTCTGAGCAGAGTCTTCGATGTCGACACGGAAGTAGCTTCGACCCTCACTACTTACTTTCCTTTAAGCGCACAGCCGATTCTGATCAGACTGGACGGATGCCCTGGCTGATCTGAGTCTTCGCGGGGCGCACATGTTACTTTGTTGGTTTTGTCGTGGCGCGTCTCATGTGTATTAGGTTTCGCAATATAAGGTTAAGTATGTAAAACATAATTTTCTCGCGACGCTGTTCCAATTTTACATAGCTATCCGCAGAAAAGAAATTTTGATATTATTTTCCTCATACTTTCAGTTTCATACGGCGGCCGTATTAAAAGTTAACAGAAGCGCTATCGGAGAAATTTCAGTTAAAGATTTCATAAAATGATCTGCGCATGCACTGAAGTAGTTACGAATATGCAGTATCCATGTGGTTTTCGAAACTTTAAAACTAAAGTAAGATTATGCAGGCTGAAAAGGTTTTTCTGCGACGCAGTTCGGTTTAAAAAATCACAGGATAAATCTTTGATATTATTCTGCACACAATTTTTCCATTAGCCGTTTAAACCCCGCCCCTTCCCAACAAACCGCCCACCCTACATGTATACATATACAAGATATGTCAAACTTTCCCTTTCTGTTAATTTCGGAAGAAAAGCAACTTTAAGGTGGATTGCTACTACTATTTGTCCATCATTTTTACAAAGGGGAAACAACTTTTTGTGACTTCCTATTTTAATTCCTAGACGATGGACCCCTTCAGAAATGGGGTCTACTATTGCTGCCACAGGTTACTGAAAGAACTGACTCAAGTGAAAATTGCCAGCAATTACCGAAGCAAGCAGAAACAAAATATAAGAAAACCGTGTCTACAAAAGATACTTTATAAGAAACAGGAAATTATTTCGCGGTTTTAATATTCGCTGTTTCTAAGTGGACCCAAATGAGGTGGGTCATAATAAGCCGCATCGTCTGGCTCTTCACTGTTTTCTTTCTGTTCTTTGAATATTCAATAAGATGTAGCTTGGACGAGACATTTTTTTAACATTTTACAGACGTAATTTTTGTCGTCTGCATTTTAAGTACTTTAAGGGTTCAAATACGTGTAATAGCAGAAAATATTCGCGACAATAAAACTACCGCGAAGGTCTTTTGGGCTGCGTCAGTTTAAATGTGCTTTACGTTTTTCCGAGCAGCGATCCAGTCAGTCTGTGTACAGCTTAGGCAGAACCTTCAATTTGTGCTTGTAGATTCCATAGGGTCCATATATGGTGTGTGTTAACAGCAAATGCTCGGATCAGACCTCGCCGGTGCGCAGGATGTTCTGAGCCTTTACTGATCGAATATGCATTAAGAAACCGTTTTTGCATGTCGCGGCTCTTATGATGCCCAAATTATATATATCTGAGACTAGTACATTTGTAAATTTAAAGTTTTAATGTACATCTCCATGTTTTCCGCTGTCTTCAAATAGTTAAACAACTTTTGTAACTTTCATTCTTTGGACGAGAAGGACGAGAAGCCCTTCCAAAATGTTGTCAACTTTTTAAGAAAAGAAATAACTTCCAGCGCAGCCAAGATTATCCTTCAAGAGTTAACACCTATTAATAAGGGAGGGAGCAATTGAAATGGCAGTGTTGGTTCCCCTGAAAGTGCACCCATACAGGTAAACACAAATTTAAAAAATAATATTTAAAAAAACAATAAAAAAAATAAAAAATAAAAAGTAAAAGAAATATAAAATAAAATAATGTTAACAGTATATAAACTGGTAGCAACTTTAAAATAGTTTTGAGCCGCGACACGACCAAACCATCAAAGTGGTAAGCGCCAAGCGAAGATCAACCTTGGCATCCGCCCACTATCTTAGTCTTTGCCGTGCGCTTATAGGGTAGCTAAGGGTCTCAGCAACCTCCATGCCGACAGCGAAGACTCTGATCAGACTCCGCGGATGCCAAGGGTGATCTTAGTCTTCATTTGGCACACGTGCCACTTTGTTGGTTTTGTCGTGTCGCGACTCATTAACTTTATACATACCTTCCAAAGAATGGTCTGTGAATTTATTCATTAATCAGAAACTTGTTACTCGTTCTCTCTTTTTCCACTAGATAAACTTTCACACTAACTCTTCCTACAGTTTTGTCGACTAATTAACTAATGAGGAAATTATATAATAATTATCTTCCTAAAGTGAATGGGATGACCTCCTGGGGAGCTAATTCTTATCAAAAAGAACTTGTCTCCTAACTCAGTAGGTTGGTTGGTTGGTTGATTTGATGCTTAACGTCCACGGTAAACAACTAAGGTCATGTCGGGACGGTCAGTTAACCTAACCACACTATTCCTGGGCAGGCTTAGACCTCCTAAGCGGTTAACCAGTACTAAGTGCACATACTTTCGCCAGTAACTGACAACTACCCTTCTTGAATCAGCGGAAGGAGAAACGAAAGTATGTGGCCATACCGGGATTCGAACCCAGGACCTCTGACTTACGAGTCAGGTGCCCTACCGATTGCGCTACCCGGCCCGGCAACTCAGTAGGGACTTCTTTCAAAAGAAAGAAAACGCTTTCTCAAGGTTCAGACTCTTTCCTTTCCATTTTGGAAGGACTTATGCTCCAGAGAAGCATGCAGGAAGTCAAACATTCCTCTCCTCATAGAAATGAGCCGCGACACGACAAAACCAACAATGTGGCTGTGCGCCCAGCGGAGACTCAGATCAGCCTCGGCATCCGCCCAGTCTGATCAGAGTCTTCGCTTTCCGCATGGAGGTAGCTTAGGCCCTTAGCTACCCTTTGAGACATTAACGAAGAGTCTGACCAAACTGGGCAGATGCCCAGGCTGATATGAGTAGGCACCGGGCGCACAATCACATTGTTGGTTTTCTCGTGTCGCGGCTCAATTATGCTCATTCATCTTAATGACCTTAGGAGAACTTTGGATTAAGGCGGAGAAGAAAAAGCTTAGTATAATAACAAGAAAATCACCAGGAAGATATTATGGTCCTTGATAATCATCACGAAACATCTACCGGCATCTTAGTTTCTTTTTAATCTATTTTCAAGGGCAGTCTCGCCTGAAACAGCAGTAAACAATACAAGAGGGCCATGATGGCCCTGAATCGCTCACCTGAGCATTAATCAGTTCACTGGCTCTGGTGAAGATTTATAAGAGTTTTCACCATACATGGGAATGGCGGCCACCTTGGTCATGTGAGCAAGATCATTTGACGAACTTTCAATCCTTTGACCCATGTGCAGGCTCCATATGAAATTTGAGTTTAGTCTGCCCAGTGGTTTCAGAGATGTTTGAAAATGTTTATGGATGGATGACAGAGGCAGCTAACACCAATACTGTAAGGCTCAGGTGAGCGAGCTGAAAATGGCAGAGTCGCTTCTCCGAAAAGTTCCCGTTCATGTTGAGTTCCTTCTCCGAAAAGTTCCCGTTCATGTTGAGTTCCTTTGATGGATTTGAACTAGACTGAACTAAGCAAAGACAGATGATAGAATGGTATCATCATTATCTCACAGTGGTGAAACTAATGTATTCCAAGGAGTTTGTGGCTGGCATCATTGCAATGTTAGTTCTGATTCTTGCAGCAAAACTTAATTTAGATTTGACCTAGTGACCTAGCTTTTGACCCAACATTACCCAGTTTCAAACTTGGCCTTGATTTTATGGAGATAAACATTCTGACAAAGTTTCATGAAGACTGGATCAAAACTGTGCCCTCTAGAGTGTGCACGACCTAGTGATCTAGTTTTTGACCTGACATGAACCAGTTTCAAACTTGGCCTGGATATGGTGAGGATAAACATTCTGACAAAGGTTCATGAACATTGGATCAAAACTGTGCCCTCTAGAGTGTACACAAGGTCGGTCTTATATCTGACCTAGTGTCGTAGTTTTTGACGTGACATGATCTACCTACAAACTTGGCCTAAATATTGTGACGATAAACATTCTGGCAAAGTTTTAAAAAGATTGGATCAAAACTGTGTCCTATAGAGCGAACAAAGGTTTTTCTAAGATCTGACCTAGTTTTTGACCCGACATGACCCAGTTTCAGCCTTGACCTAGATATTGTGAGGATAAACATTCTGACAAAATTTCATTAGGTTTGGATCACAACTGTGACCTCTAGAGCGTACACAAGGTTTTCCTAATATTTGACCTAGTTTTTGACCCGACATGACCCAGTTTCAAACTTGGCCTGGATATTGTAAGAATAAACATTCTGACAAAGTTTCATTGAGATTGGATCAAAACTGTGCCCTCTGCAGCGTATACAAGGTTTTCCTTATATTTGACCTGGTGACCTAGTTTTTGACCCGACATGACCCAGTTTCAAACTTGATCTAGATTTCATAAAGATAAACATTCTGACAGAGTTTCATGAAGATTGGATCAAAACTGTGCCCTCTTGGGTGTACACAAAGTATTTCTAAGATATGACCTAGTGACCTAGTTTTTGACCCGACCTAACTCAGTTTCATAGGGGGCTTAGATATATAAACAATAAACATTTTGACATAGTTTCATGAAGATTGAATTACAACTATGCCTTCTAGTGCGTCCGCAAGGTTTTTCTAAGATTTGACCTAGCGACCTAGTTTTTGACCCCACATGACCTACTTTCAATCTTGGCCTAGAGTTTATGGAGATAAATATTCTGACAGAGTTTACTAAAGTGTGGATCAAAACTGTGTCCTCTAGAGCGTACACAAGGTTTTTCTATGATTTGACCTAGTGACCTAGTTTTTGACCCAACATGATCCAGTTTCCAATTTTTACTACATATAATAAGGATAAACATTCTGACAAACTTTCATGATCTTTGGTTGAAAACTGTGCCTTCTAGAGCGTAAACAAGGTTTTTCAAAGATTTGACCTAGTGACCTAGTTTTTGATCCGACATGATCCAGTTGTTAACTTGGCCTAGAGTTTATAGAGATAAACATTCTGACAATATTTCATAAAGCTGGGATCAAAACTGTGTCCTCTAGAGTGTACACAAGGTTTTTCTATGATTTGACCTAGTGACCTAGTTTTTGACCCGACATGACCCAGTTTCAAATTTGTCCCAGATAGTATAAGGATAAACGTTCTGACATAGTTTCATGAACTTTGGATCAAAACTGTGCCTTCGAGAATGTACACAAGATTTGATCTAGTGACCTAGTTTTTGACCCGACATGACCCAGTTTCAAATATGGCCTAGAGTTTTTGGAGATAAACATTCTGACAAAGTTTCATAAAGATTGGATCAAAACTGTGTCCTCTAGAGCGTACACAAGGTTTTTCTATGATTTGACCTAGTGACCTGGTTTTTGACTAATGAGGATAAACATTCTGACAAAGTTTCATGAACTGTGGATGAAAACTGTGCCTTCTAGAGTGTACACAAGGTTTTTCTAAGATTTGACCTAGTGACCTAGTTTTCAACCCGACATGACCCGGTTTCGAACTTGGGCTAGAGTTTATGGCGATAAACATTCTGACAAAGTTTCATAAAGATTGGATGAAAACTGTGCCTTCTAGAGCGTACACAAGGTTTTTCTAAGATTTGACCTAGTGACCTAGTTTTTGACCCCACATGACCCAATTTCGAACTTGTCCTAAATATTATGAGGATAAACATTCTGACAAAATTTCATGATTTTTGGATGAAAACTGTGCCTTCTAGAGCGTACACAAGGTTTTTCTAAGATTCGACCTAGTGACCTAGTTTTTGACCCGACATGACCCAGTTTCGAACTTGGCCTAGATTTTATAGAGATAAACATTCTCACAAAGTTTCATAAAGATTGGATCAAAACTGTGCCCGCTAGAGTGTACACAAGCAAAAGTTGACGGACGTCCGGACGGACGTCCGGACGTCCGTCCACACGTACGACGGACGACGGACATCACGGTATCCCAAAAGCTCACCCTGAGCACTTCGTGCTCAGGTGAGCTAAAAACCGGAAGTCATTGGCTTATAGTAGGCGTCCCAGCGACATGGTACATGTATGCCGACCTGATGTGCACTCACGCAGGAAACACCGTTTTGTTTCCAGCTCTTTGATCCGGAGAGCCATTTTTTGCTTACATAAGGCTGTAAAACTACGATGGCCAGTCATCGCGTACCTGCGAAATAATATATTAGTTTGCGGTTCATTAGAAGCCGGTTATACATCTCTGTTTCCTCACAAAATAATAATAATAAAAAAATAGAAATAAAAATATTTATTACTACAGAGATATGAGACGCTAACTAAAAAATTCCAACCGATCAAAATGAAATTTGTACTAAATTATTTCTTGTGTTCTAACTAAGAAAATGAATACCAACAACATAGATTTATTTTGTCTATTAGTGGAGATATGGGCGTTTTTGTGTTGAGAAAACAGGGAAAATGCTCCAAACGCTGCCAGTTTGGTAACAAAAAGTTAAAAATAAACATACAGCCCGGTAACCAGCACATTTAATATTTTCATGGCATGTAAATATAACAAAATTATGTCTGTATATAAAATATAAAATGTGCTGGAGACCGGGCTCATATATTTTGAAAGCCACAAATAATACTTTCGTATGAATGCATTTTAGTTATCGAAATAGAACTTTTGAAAAATGAGTTTTCTGGGGCCAAATATGGGCCTTATCATACCAGGTCCTTTTAACCGCGTTAGGAGTAGAACGGCGAACGACACTATCCAAAAATGATAAGTATGTCAAACTCAAATGCATCATGTTTATCATAAATTTTGGGTGAAACAAATCCGTTTGAAATAGATAAATGTAAATCCAAAAATAAAGATTCGGTACCGGATGCATTAGTTTTGTATAACTGCAGCTTAGGTGGATAAATTTGATTCACTATGCCTTCAATGTAAGGATTGTCAATATTTTAAAGACCATCTAAATATCTAGATGTAGAGTTAAAGAGGAGCAATGAAATATCTTTCACAGCAAAATAAAAACAAATCGGCTACAAGAGGAGCACAATTATTACCCATCGGAATACCAACAATTTTACTGTATAAAATAACACCCAATTTATTGTTAATATTTTCTAAAAGACATGTTAAGGCTTCGCATATGTTTTGACACGACCAACGTATATGCTATTCAGAAGTTAAAACCCGTTTCTCTGATTACAGGCAATAAAAGGCGAACCTTTCCTTTTGGAAGCCAACACGATTAAATCTTAAAAATTTTCTTTCTTAAATTATATGGAAAATGGTTTAGAGTGTAGAAAAATCATTTGTGGACAAATTGGACGCACGGAATGCTCGCAAATTCAGTTTATCAATTACGTCACGAGAGTTCTATGCTCTTTTGCTGACCTAATGCAATCAAATGATACAAATTAATGCGTAAGCTAGTTTCAAGCAGTTTTACCGAACAATACCATACTCCGTCACGAGTGAAACCACGTGGTATAAACCAGTCCGCCAATATTCGCTTCCTGCAGAGACTGTCCGTCATATTTGGCTTCGACCGAGACTGCCCGCGATCTCTTGCTTCCTGCAGGGACTACTGTCCTAAAAAAATGGCTTCCTGCCAAGACTGTCCGCGTGACTCTGCTTTCTGCCGAGGCTCTCGACAAGAAGCAGAATCACGCGGACAGTCTCTGCAGGAAATAATTTATCCTGTACAGAAGTCTCAGCAGGAAGCAAGAGATCGCGGACAGTCTCGGCAGAAGCCAAATATGATGGTTAGTCTCTGCAGGAAGCGATTATTGGGGACTGGTTTATATCCTGTGGAAACGATCATCGACCAGCAATGAGAAGTGGAATATTTTAAATCTTTTCAATATTTGTAAAGCCTACAAAACAGTTTATCAGATGAGTCACTAGTCCACATGCATTTCATCAATACATGATTCTTCCATAAACAGCAGCTGTTGCATCTCTTTCTTATAAAATTGATATTACATGAAATAAGCTTATTGACTAAATGGTGAATAGAAGTTTTAAAAGCATTGTTTCATGCAAACTGTGACATACTATCAAGTTACCCCATTGTTTCGACATTTATCACAGTGACTTCTTTAGTTGTCTTGTTTTAATTTTTACCACTAGTTGGTCCCTAGCAGCTCGACACTGACGCTGTTGTAGTTTTGGATGCTTATATACTTCTTATGCTTGTCAATGCGTACAGGAGTTCATAACACTGGTGAGTTTTAAGATTGTTCATTCGAATAATAATCACGCACGCGCCCGTCTACTATCCCTGTATCTTTAACAGATATGTTACATACGAGTATATTTACAATACTGTGTATCAACAATCCAAGAGTAGCAAGCCGTATTACCTGGTGCTCCCGAAACCTCACCAATTATTTAGCTTATATCTGGTCTTTAAAAAGTTTGACATGAATGAAACACATATATATAGTTTGTAGCTAACTCTTAATTTGTTAATTGTTCTAGTTGGTTCTTTCAAACGTGGCGTCATTTCATAGGAATAATATCATTTCCTGTCACACTGCCAAAAAAACATATTCGTATATAATGCTGACTCCATTCATATTTAGAATTCCTAAATATTCTAAAGCATTCATTTTGCAAAAACAAAAAATGATACATAATCAAGTGAAAACTCAGTAACACAGAACAAAGTTGTTACTTTTTAAAGACACGAGGCAGTAGCTTTTCTTAATTTCTAATTTTAGACACGTCATATCCTGAGTCTGTTCCTCTTGAACATATGAGCCGCGACACGACAAAACCAACAATATGGTTGTGCGCCCAGCGCAGACTCAGATCAGCCTGGGTATTTGCCCAGTGTGGCCAGACTCATTGTTATGTGTTCAAAGGGTAGCTAAGGGTCTAAGCTACCTCCATGCGGACAGCGAAGACTCTGATCAGACTGTTGGTTTTGTCGTGTCGCGGCTTAATTATCGCATATGCTAAAAGCTGACTAATCACGGTCATTTACAGTACCAAAATTGTAGTGAGAAGCTTGCAGCGTTACCTCACGATAATATAACATAACATAACATAATTTTATTCGGCATTAAACATATATACTGTTCACAAAAAAGTAGGGAATATAGATATATGAAAGTTTCGTCAATTAGAAAAAACGTCCGCAACTTTCTACGCCACCTGGAGTAATGTGTGAATTCTGTTGGATATTTGCGCCAGCATAGAAAATAAGGGTGCTGATCGAAAATGTAAAAATGACCGCACTGTTTTACTTCCTATTTCAATAAAAAATATATCAGTGAAATGCTGAATAATTGTAGTTTTCGGAATGAACACGGAAAATTTTCATTTTATGAAAAAAAGAGACATATGCGGGTAAAAACTTTGATCAACGCAGTAAAAATGTCATGATTTACTATATATTCTATACATTTTGAGGGTAGTCAACTTAAACTAAAAAATGACCGCGGTATTTCTTATGCAATCTTTTCAAAAATTATATCAGGCTGTTCGCAAATTAATGCGGTTTTCGAAATGAACACGGAAAAATGGATTTGAATATAAGGAAAAATAAAATAAGAAGAAAAAGATGACTTGCCCATATCTCGTAGTGTATTTCACTACCAGCTCGATTCGCGAATATCGATTATCGATTTTTAAACAGTGGCGTGGAAAGTTATCCATGAAACATCAAATTTATCTGAAACGGCTAGTATCTATCAGACAAATATTCGTTAAGACATTTTGTATTACAATTTGGATGGTATATCCTGTCACGTTATCTGCATGCAATTTGATTTAGACGAGGGGTTTTGGGGTGTCGACAGCCAAATTTCACACGAATCTGGTATGGGAACAGATCCTTTTCAGATTAAAACTTTACACAGAAACACTCGCCATGATTCATTTAACGAGCTGAAAAAATGGCTTTACACACTGTTTCGCCAAACTAAAGAGTGCATGTCATAAACGTCTAGATTTCTCGGTGACTCGATCGACCAGGACGATTTTTCGTAATTTTCTAGATTTCTTCTCAAAATGTCAGCTTTAAAGGAGAAAAAATCTTTTAGCATACAAAACTTAAAAATACATTTAAAGATTAGCTTAGATGAAGAATTTGAATGAATATTTGTTCGAATATACCACATTTTAATCCTGACCACCTGTCGAAAACAAACTGTACGCATTTTACGCGAGAGGATATATCGTCCAAACCTTCATGAAAAGTGTCTAAACGGATATTTCTCTTATTGAAACTTACAGTTTTATATAGTTATCACATTTGTTGTACATACTACAATTTTCATATCTTAATATCCCCTACGTTTTGTGAACAGTATATTATATGAATCATTACCATTGGCAAGGCAATAGGGGTATTTAAAGAACTAGTAGTTAATTATTTGTCATTTTAAGGTTTAATTCACATACATAAGAAGAAAAGCATGTAAATGTAACCTTTGATTTCCTAATGCCATGTAGGTGTATCTTCTTTTTTATCAGTAAAACAATAAGGACTTTCAATAGTTATCAGCAAGTCATAAATGAGACGCGACACGAATAACCAACAATGCGGTTGTGCGCCCAGCGCTGACTCAGATCAGCCTGGGCATCCGCCCAGTCTGATCAGAGTCTTCGCTGTCCGCATGGAGGTAGCTTAAACCCTTAGCTACCATTAGAGCACTTAACAAATAATCAAATAAAAATGGGAGGATGCCCAGGCTGATCTAAGTCTGTGCAGGGCGCACAACCACATTGTTGGTTTTGTCGTGTCGCGGCTCAAATACAATTGCTGCTAATTTAGTTGCATTTACATTTACTGAGCCAGTGTTACCGTTTATTCATTCTTCATCCATTATTTTCTTATTCCAGATCTCTAAGGACATAGCCAATGAATTTTTCACAGCAACCAATGTTTCGACTGGACCGAAAGCCTAGAATGAAATATCAGCTGAAGTCGATAGTGATTGGACTGTCAATTGTTCTCGCTATATTGTTGGTATATATTTTCACCTTGCCCTCTTATCATCCAGAGGAGACTAAAAAACTGAAATGGCTGCAAAATATTATCGACGAGAATACAAAGAAGAAAATGGCGATGAAAAATTTGTACAAGCCTAAAATCAAGCAACAAGAACCAAGCATTTTGGATGATCCGTTTTGGTTTATGGCATCAACCTCGTCTTATTCAGAATCAACGACCAGCAGCAGTCCGTCAGTTGAAACGTCTACTGTCACCAGTACATCTACACAAATAGTCAAGAATGATTTTAATAAAATGAATATAAACCGACCTTTGCAAACTAATGGAATATCAGCCTTATCAAAGTTCCCAAACTTCAACTTGTTCCAAAAGTTCAAACAAATGATGAAAGTTTTTGACGACGAAACGTCGGCATCAACATCGTCAACAACCAGTGCTACAACAAGTTCTAGTAGTATTAACGACAGAAACGAAATAATCATGTCAAATTTTCAGCAAAAACAACCTCAGTCTTCTTTCGCTCAGACGCACAAGCTGGAAACAGAGAAAGAAACTATGATAGCAGCTGATGCCGACCCACTCATCCCTGAAACAGCTAAAGAAGTCGCGGAAACACCAACACAATTTGTAGAATCTAGGTCAGGGTCATTGTACGGAGCAAATAACCTAAAACGTGTAATCAGTTTACTAGATACACAGGAAAGTGTAAAAACATCACTTGATACTGAAAATTATAAAGGCACTGCATACAAGCCAGTCAGAGAGAGTGTGGAACCTTTGGCGAAACCGAAGTCCTATAAACAAAATATCAACTCTGAACCTCAATCGTCCTCTGTCTTAGAGAACTATCTCAAAGCCAAGTATAATACACTTGATGCTCAGAAAGACACACTTCCAGGCTCTGTGAAAGCACCGCTAATTACAAATATAACAGAGGCAACCAAAGTAAGACTCTCTCAACACAGTAACCAATCATCAACAATTCAACAATTAAGTCATGTTTCTGGCGACAGCGTTCAAGGAAACATTCAAACGGTCACCGAAAATGACAATAATGAAAACTTGAAGTTACTGAATAATAAGGATCAATCATATAAAAATAGTTTGTTAAGAGATAGTGCATTGGCCAAATCGACAATCAAACCAGTTTCTGGTTCAGATCCCAAGAATGTCCTGGATACGATAAGCTCTGAGAAAGTTGATAAACTTGAAACTGACAAAACTCCACTAATAAAAGAAACGCAGGCATTGGTAGGAGATAAGATGATAAATAAACCCGTTATCAAACCAATTTCCGGTTCAGATTCCAAAAATTTAGAGAATACAAAAATCTCGGAGAAAGTGGATGAAATTCAAATTCAGAAAGCTCCATTAATCAAAGGAACGATGAACAACGTACTATCACAGACTAGCGACACAAAGAGCATCTCACAAAGAAATGGACTAATTCAGAACATATCAACGATAGAAAACAGTCGAATAAATATATGTAAATGGGACACTGCTGTAATAAATAAAGTCCATTCGTCAGCATGTGTTCCTTTACAGACCATAACTAGTTACGTTAAACTATGCACATATCCATTAAAAGAAGACTCTGGAGTTTCAAGGTCATTGCATGGACAGGCGTCTTGGGAGTTCTCGATGGCTAGAGATCTGCAGTTAGCGCTATTGAAAGATAAGTCTAACGGTCTCATAGATGTTGGTGCAGGTATTGGAGTTTACAGTGTGGCAGCGGCTAGTCTCCATCGTCCAGTGATTGCGATAGAGCCTTTCATGCCCCATGTAAGATTATTGCAGAAATCCGCTGTACTCAACAAGGTGCAGCAATATATAAGTGTGGTGTGTAACGCTGTGTCTAATTTCCACCAGGTATTGGTGGCCGAGCCTGTACCAGGTCGTCTAACTGAAGTTAATTGGAAGTACGTGCCGAACATGATAGGCAAGCCGAAAGAGGAATGGGATAGAAATATGGTAGAAACAATTACTCTCGATGATCTGGTCGAAGCGATAAATCTTACGTCTGCTGTTTTGAAAATAGACACCCCAAAATATGATCTCAAAATATTAAAGTCTGCATACAAGCTCTTTAATAAGGTCGATATTAAGTATGTCTTTATGCACTGGAAAGGAAGATCTGAAACGGACATTGAAGGAATTGTCGAATTCTTCGTGCCTCGACATTACCGTGCGCTAGACCGTTTCCATGGCAAAGAAGTTGAAATAATAGACCTTATGCACCGTGATTTGCCAAAGGTAGTGTGGGAGAAGAAAAAACCTGAGATAAAACACATTGTTGACCATTTGTGATTTCTAAAACCTTATTTTTGAGCTTCTGAAAAATAGGAATCTACTTCAGACCAAGCTCATTGCTTAGTGCTGCCAGTGTCTGTTTCATGGTTAAATACTGCGCAACATTAGACGGTCAAACAGGCACACAACGTTTAAACAACGTTGAATCACGTTAATTCAACGTCAGGACGTTGAATCAACGTGATTCAATGTTAATTTAACATTGTGTGCAAGCTGAATCTTTAAAATTGTCAAAAAGAAAAAAATGACAAAGAAAAAACGTTGGATTAAGGTATTTGTATATACCTCTGATGTAGACTACTCTGATCTTAGAGAATTTTTTCCCCTTTGATAGGGAGTGACTCTGTAGGGAAATATATCATTTTATTTAGAGTATATTCTGTCCCTAAGCTACCACCCCACCCAAACATAAATTCTGCTTTCTGCTTTTGGGCGCTTTGAGGATTTATTTCGCTTTATGAAACAATCTTTTATACTTTTCATGCAAGTCCGATGTTCTTACTGATACGAAAACTACACAGATTTTCTTTAGATCGAAGGGGTACTTACCCATGTTTTTTCCGCAGTTCTTACAAACGGAAACAACTCTTATGACTTCCTCTTCAAAAATTGGGTCTAGTGTTAATTAAGAAATCAATTAGCTCTTAGCGGTGCAACTTCTTTCTGTATAGCTGTTCCTCTATTTAAAACGGAGTCAAAAAGGTGTGTGTGTGTGTGTGTGTGTGTGTGTGTGTGTGTGTGTGTGTGTGTAAATGTAAACTTTATTTATTTTACATCGATTGCATTGAAAGCTCACGCGAACTTATTTAAATACTCTCGATGGCACGGATGTTGGCGCGTTTGTGGTCCTATACAGGTGGAGGAAACCGGAGAACCCGGAGAAAACCACCGACCTCGGACGGACGGCCACTGCCCTTCCACATGACGACGCCGGGATTCGAACCCGGACCGCAGAAGTGGAAAGCGAGTGCTATATTCACTACGCTACCCGGGCGTAGTGTATGTGTGTGTGGGAAGGGGGGTTAATCCCTGAAAGTGTATCCATTTACCTTCAAACGGACTTGTATTGATCGTATTATGATTTCTGAGGACCGTTACTAGTTACATTCAAATATAATCCTAATGAAATATGGACCTCGTTGAAATTCGAAAATACGCCAACCACAGTAGATGTACTGGCCCAGAGGTTATAAAACTTGAGTACATTCTCAAACTTAAAATAAAACACACTCTGAAGCAGCCAATCAGTGTGCCTTATCTTGAGTTTGAGATTATTCTCAAATTTTGTAACCTCGAACCCTGACTGTTAACATCAGGACAAAAATGTCTGACCCATAAAATGAACATAGGCGAACAGTGCAGACGCAGATCAGACGCCGCAATACGCGGCGTCTGATCAGGGTCTACACTATTTGCATAAGGCAATAGGGTATTTCACCTTAAAACGAAACAAAGCAAAACTAAACAAATAAAAAGTAAAATGCACAGCATATAATGTAAAATACAGTGAATATATAACGTATAATGCATGAGGTATAATGCAAAATACATGTACAATGTCCCCGAACATAATGAAAACTGCACCACATATAATGAAAAGTGTGCCACAGGTGCTGACATATATTCTCCGAAGACAGTCGTGGCGTTCCATACAAACATTCTTTTTGTTTCCCCTAGTGTTTTAGTATTGTCACAAGTAATCCCCATGCTTGTTTTCCGTTACTTTTTTTTCTTATATTATTAGTATTTATATTTTATTTTCTCTGCTTTACGTGTACATTGTCATTTGATCTAAATATGAAATGTTTTCAATAACATGTTGCATGGGACTTTTTCAAATAAATTGAAAAAACGGTAAAGGGCTTTTCCTTGAGTGTTCGAACTTTACAGCTGTTTCAGCTTTGTCCCATATGCTGCATGGAGCCCCGGTAGCTCAGTGGGTTAAGCGCTGGCCTTCTGATCTAGCAGACCGGGTTTGAGCCCCGCTTGAGGCGAAACTCTTTCCTACCGTTAACGGGATTCCATTGCACACAGCCTTTCATTATCACCGTCCCAACGTCCTGATATAACTGAAATACTGTTGAAAAGGACGTAAAATTGCAAGTCATCCATCCATCCCATAGGCTGCAAGGATAGACAGGTGGCACTTTCCGAATCGATCTGTCGTTTTTCTCGCGAGGAAAGCTGGAAAATGTCTATCCGGGCTACTTCGGCAGCTTTGTCAGCCATCTTTTAATACGCATGTCCGTACGCTGTTTACGACAGGCCATAACAAATATCGTTCACATTTCGTGAGAATGGTCTAATGTGGACAATTTTGTTTTCGTTCCGGTATACATGTATCAAGAGAATGAGATCCTTACAATTATACCAGAATATTTATAGTGAATAAACAATTTCCAAAACTGTGAAAATAAATATGGAAACGTGGTTCTTCAGAATGCTGTATTTTTACAGTGGTCACTGTAAACATTGTATTACAAATTACTATACTGAACAAAAAAAGAAATGTTACATATTTTGAGAAATCAACTTTTGATTTTCTGCCCCTGCAACTTCAAATGAACTCAATACACATTAGTAATGAATGAAATCATAACAGAGACTTTTTGTTCAAGGCTTTTGCATTGGTTTAAGTTTGGGATTTGTATTTAGTGCTTCTGAAAAAAAGCCTTGAATGTTGATGCTACCTTTTTTTTTTTGTTCAGCATATAATTGTCAAAAATATTCGGACACCTTTAAAAAACTTCCTTAATTTTCCTAAAACATGAACAATTTGACTATAGTATCCATTGAAGTGTCAACCATTTACTACCGAAATAATAAACAGTGTAGACACTGATCAGACTGCTCCTTAGGAGCAGTCTGATATAGGTCTACGCTGTTTGCCAAGGCATTTCTATCCCATATTTTGGGACATTATGGTGCAGAATAAAGACTGTTAAGAAGCTTTTGGACTCAATAAAGATGGCGTCACGTTTTAAGTACTGCAATTTGACTGATATATATTTGTTCTGCGAACGTGCAAGTCTGTAATGCAATGTTTTAATGTTGTTGACATGCACCTCTTGCTAGTGATCCTGTCGTTCAAACCCTTTCTGACATGATTTTGCATGCAAATATTGGTTTACACAGGATGTTGTCATAATAAATGTCTGACAATAACGCCAAAAAGTTATTTTTGATAGCCACCATACGTTTACTGCACATGATATAAAAGTTTCTTAGCTTAAAAGATAATTTCAGAACAAGTTCGGGAAGACTTCGGGCTACACCGTGGCAACTTTCTTTGTCTGTCGCAAATGTTCTTTTGTTTAACCCTTAAAGCGCCAAAAATTAAAATAGTTAAATTTGCAAACAGTGTAGATGCAGATGAGGTGGCTCATAATGAGCCACTTCATCTGAATCTGCACTGTTTGCCTTCTAGTGTACGAATTCTCAATAGGATATCGCTTGGACGAGACATTTTTTGAAATTCTGCAGACGAAAATTTTGTCGTCTGCTTTTTGGCGCAATAAGGGTTAATAAAATGAAGCCAGTCACGAGGATGCTCCATAAAAGCAAGTTTATTCTTTGACGCAATTGTTATTGTTTCAGTATACAATGCGTCAAGGGTACTTCAAAAACTAAATAAATAAATGAAAAGAATTTCTTGGAATGCGGTGTCATCTCTAATAGCGAATAGAAATAGCTCTAAACCAGAAAACTCAATGCAAATTTGCTAAGTCAGTGAAACATTAAATAAAGGTCATGACCTAATAATGATCTCTTCTAGATGTAAACATGAACTAAGTTCCATATTTTAGGCTGAGAAATGAACCAGGAAACTTTACTCAAATTTGTAAAATCACTGAAGCGTAAAATATAGGTCAAGACCTAAGAATGATGGTTGGATTCAGCTTCCCTCTTCTGGATGTAAACATGATCAAAGTTACACGAATATAGCACTAATAGTTCATGAGAAATGAATTTACCAAGAAGACTCAAATTTGTAAAAGCAGTAAGCGTAAAATATAGGTCATGACCTAATAATGATTGTTGGGTTCAGCTCCTCTCTAGGGTGGACCGTAATTCATGTTGTCATAACTTGTGGTCCAATCCATATGTACGTTTTTATGGCTTCTCTCTTTTACATGTAAACATGGCCAACTTTCCAATAACTGAGTCTCGCCAATACCTGGGCGACACGATACACGAAAATGCATTGATTTAGATAGGAGATGACTTTTTAACAACCAATTATAAAATAATTATAAAAGATAGAAACTCTGTGCTGGCGGCATAGAAAACTACATTATTTCCCAATTACGCTGATATGTTTTTCATAATTTTATAGTAAGAACATTTTGGTCTATTTTCGGGTTATTTTATGACCAGTAAAATGATTAAATATACATGTATAGCAAAATCATCATAAATTTGACAGATTGATACATTTTAAATTAAGATAAGTCCACGATTTGAGATCTAATTGACTCTGTGCTGGCGGCTCCAGTTCCCTTAAAATTAGACCTTTATACCGATATAAAATTTATTTAACTAAGCGTTGGACTTTTTAGTCTATTTTGCAATTCAAATTAGAAACCATAATTTCAAATTTAGTTAGAATCAAATTCCGGAGGTGTACGGTTAATGCCGACGGTTTACGAACGGTTGAGAAACTTAAGAACAGCTGAGGTAATGGATCATCGCATGCTATAGGTGCGTATATTAACTGTATTTATTTATATATTGCCGTAAAATCTAATTCATACGATACGTTTTGCACATCAAATAATCAAATCTGAAATTTAAGACAAATAAGTTGATTCCTATTCTTTCTTTCTTTTCATCACATTATAATTATTATTATTATTATTAATTATTATTATTATAATTATTATCATTAATTTCTTAAAATGAGAAGACAGTATTGTGATTGCAATTATCTTCGGTACTTTAATCTTAGTAACACTTACTTCCAATTATGAATTTGATCCTTTTGCTAACTATGGCTTCAATATTTGCTGCATCGGTAAAGACTTTGATGGTATTGTAGACGACAGTTTGAAACGGAGAAAACTAATGTTGATAGTAAAGGTGTTAATGCCAGTTAGTGGCAATTATTGTTCGCTTTATTCAGCTTTAACTCAAACTAGGAAGGTTAATTGTACACAAAAAGTGTGCAAGCATCGAGCGCTGAATGATCTGTTAGATTAAACTAGACAGTGAAAGACTACACAGTCTGATCGGGTATTCAGAGAGTGTGTTGCAGAAAAAAGCAGAAATAATAATAATAAATAATAAAATGCAAAAATATGCAGGCTGATCTGAGATGCACTATTTTCACTGATATATATAGGGACAAATGAGCCGCGACACGAGAAAACCAACAATGTGGTTATGATTCCAGCGCACAATCAGATCAGCTTGTTCTCCTTCCAGTCTGAGCAAAGTCTACGCTAAGCGCTAACAGGGTAGCAAGGGTTTCCAGGTTGAACTGAGTCTGCGCCGGGCGCACAACCACTTTGTTGTTTTTCTCATGTCGCGGTTCAAATAGTTCTACAGCTTGTCTCCCGACAGTTGCCATAAGAATCGCCCGCAAACATGGAACAGATTTCCCATTTAGTGTGCGCACATGCACAGGCTGATTTGGGCACACGCATTAACATCAATTCTCTGTAAGCACCAAACTATTTTGTCCACGCACCGAAAGGGATTTTGATGACACTTATTTCAAATGAAAGGGTGTGTCAAAAAACGAAAAAGTTATACTTAGTTTTGCGATTCTTCTTTCCGTTGTCATGGAAACGGCAGATGAAAATAGAAAATGTTGAAATTCGTGGGAAATTACAGTAGGTGGATATCTGAAGATTTTAAACATTCATACTTTGTCTGAAACTGATTAATTTTGCAGTTTTTGTATAAAGTAGACAACAAATAAATAATTCAAAGTGGGAAGTGTATATTCTGAAACTGCTGTTTGCTCCAGTTATCACTTAAATGTGAAATTTTAGGTTTTCTTGGTGTACCATGGTCTCCTATTTAAGAGGGCAATGTGCAAAACGCAGTCTGGTACAGACAGTGTGCCATATTCTAGTAAATAAAGAAAAGCCTATAATACAAATTTCATAAAAAATCTGAGTGGGGTAAAGTAGTTTTCTGCATTAATTCTGGAGGTGGTTGGACCCCAAAAGCCAAATTTTCTTCAATTCTATTCTACTTTGGTTGCTACGCAGTTACTTCCCTTGTTAGCTCTTCACAGTAAAACAAAGAAACTTGTAAACAATTACACTATAATTGAAGGCGGGTATTCCACAAGTTTGACAGAACTTTGTGAATTTGTATGCTGAGTTTTTATTCAGTTATTCATTGTAGCACCGTCTACAGATAATGTTACACAATTCTGAGGTCACTACATGTATTTGTTACGTGTGTTTATCAGATTTATCTCTTGATTGTTGGAGAAAGTGAAGTGCTGTAGAGTGATATGTTGCAGATTCGTACAGCTTGCAGATTCGTACACTGGGAGTTTAAGGGTTTCTACTGCATGCATCATATCAATTTAAGACAAATTAATTACTTGACTATTAAACAAACAATCATGCCAGTCATTTCCAGTGCATGCTTGTGTGTGCCTTGTAGATTCAGTCATTGTAGAGATTGTTATTTTCGACTCCGCTACAGCCTCATATACAGCAAGTGCCTCGTGGAGACAGGGGAATCACAGAAGAGACAATGTACAACATCATTGATGTTTCTGGTGTTGTTCTTCCAGTTGCCATATGTAAGTAAAGGAGGCTCAGTAGCTGCTAGCGGCTGCAGTCCCGCTCCAGCTCTAGCCCTAAATTATATATCAGAAACAAGTTTCTAGTTTTAAAAAAATGAAAACAGTTTCTAGGTATTTTCCAGCCCAGTGCTGGACTACTAGTAGCTGGGGAATGTAATTGTCAAGAATTTTTCCATTAACAACAAACCTCATCAAATTCTGTGGAGCTAATTGCCAATGGAGGGTTTTATCAACAAGGGGCAGTTACAGTCCGAGACTTGTTTTCTGCCAATGGAGGGTTTTATCAACAAGGGGCAGTTACAGTCCGAGACTTGTTTTCACTGCTTAGATTCCCTTAGACGCATAGACAATAGATGTAAAACTCTGTTTAGACTGCACAGAGGTGCAGGCTGATCGGTGTTTAAACTTGTCGCATACTCCGTAAGGTATTTTTTCCCCGGAGTGCACATTATATCTTTATTATTATATATGGCGGATAACTTTGATCATTAATGGTGTAAAAGTGACGCATGAAAGTTTTGATATTTCTGTCTTGTGCATGGGTATAGCTTGTGTCAAAAACAGAATTTGAACATTGTTATATACATTTTTATCAGTTTTTACAGCTCTGAATACCTTTAAACAAAACTTATTTGTTTATGAAAGAAGATAAGTAGATAAACTGAAAATAGAAATTTCAAGGGAGGCAAATCTGTATGAAATCTCAAGTATACTCTTTTGCAAAAGCTAGATTCTGTGCCAGACAGATACCAAAACAATGATACAAATAACAGTAATATAATAATAAATGAATAATTATAATAATTAAAGAAAGGAGTTTGTTTTTTGTTGTTTTTTTTTTGGGGGGTGGGGGGGGAGGGGCTGGGGGGAGTAACTAAAAAGTAAACTAAACAAACTATGCTATAGTTCATGTTCTGTTTTAAAATAAGAAAAAAATACAGTAAAGTACGTGAAATGAAGCATCAAAGTTGCCGTTAAAAAGTCTCCCTGATGGAGAACTCAATCTCCCTGAAATGAAATCCAAATCTCCCACATGGTCATCGGGAGTTCATCACATGTATGACAGTCCATCTAGGACAATGGAACTGTTTATAGTGTATGGGTACACAACGATGTTTTCTGCCATTTTTACAAAGGGAAACGACTTCTGTGATGTCCTCTTTTCTTTCCTGAATGAAGACGCCCTTCCATAATGGGGTATATTCATAAAGAAAAAATCTGGTCAGGGGAGGGGTGGGGTGCAAATTCTTTCCTTTATGAGTTGGCACAGTTGAGAAAAAAAAAAAGGAAAAAAAGAAAGAAAATGGTTTAGATTGCTTCATATGAAAGTGTATCTGTACACCTTAAATTTGCCAAGTTATAGATTTTACAAAACTTTTCAAAGAAGTTGAAAGAAACTTGACATAGCATATCATATTGTCCCGACAAAATATGGATAACACCAGATACAGTTTCCAATGGATCATGAGAGGGCAGTGATTATTGATATGATACAATTTCAGTGAATCTTTTCACCTCTTATCTCCTGTTAACAGAGCTCTAGATAAGAGTGGTATTTGATGATAATTGAGGGATAATTTTTCTTATTTTTCTTCGAAACCATATGTTGTGATCCCTCATCTGAACTGTCTTGTCAAGACAGTCCAGATGAGGGGTCACAACATATGTTTTTATGCAGAAATAACAAAAGTTATCCTTAACTATCACCAAATACTCGCTCTTACATTGTATCAAGAGCTCTGTGTTATGATTATGCATACTTTACATTATACATGTATATGAACATTCGGAAAATCTTTTTATCTATTTTTAGGGACTGAAACGTATGAAGAAAATTTAGTTGATTATGTCAGTGAAAGGTTAATCTGATGGTGGACAGAAATACCAATAACAATGTACTTTTGAGAATGAAAGAAATGAATCCAAAATATGCCATGTGTGCCACTTCAGCAACATGCTTGTGGGAGCAGAGAAACTTGAAATATGCCTGAAGAATACTGTTCAAATGTCTGCTGTAGGTATACTTTTAATGGCATTGCATTAAATAGAGGATCTTATAGGAGTGATCATTTTATATGAAATTTATGAAACAAGCCTTTGGCGAGTTTCATAAATTTCATATGAAATGACCACGAGTGTAAGACTCTGTTTATCATATTGCCTTTGAAAATAAGATTTTAACGTCTTCAAATTGAACATTAATTCAATAAGTAAACGCTTTGTTGACGCGTACGTTGTCAGTGACGTTACATGTATGTCCGGGTTATTACACGTTTGGCCATACGATTTTTATGACAGGAGGTTATCCACTGAATAACAGTGATGTCATATGATAAACAAATGTGCAGCACGATGTGATTATTTCTGTATGCATTGGTTGGTTGGTTGCTATGGGTTTAATGGCCCTTTGAGACAGTATTTTAGTCTGTATCAGACGATCTCCCAGAGAGCGGGAGAAAGAAGAGAGAAATGATTGAAAGAATTTAAAACAATGCCCGCCTGCACCTACTGCAAGCACAGTAGGCCCTTGTCTTACTTACTGTATTCACTTACCTTGTGGGCAGCAAAAGGAAAGTGTTGGGTTATTTCTATTTCATATTATATTCTGTGCCCAAGATACAGTAGGGCTCTAACAGCCTTCTTCCCCTACGACCACAAGACTCTGGAAAACCTTTTACCTTTACCTTCATAAATAATGGTTCCTTTCATACAATCTTCATAATTATTTATGTATTTTTTGGGACACATTGAATGCATAGCTCCAAATAATAGCTCTGGCATTGGCGTTAGCGGCAGCAAAATATTAAAGTTTTACATTAAAGTTTTTTAGGTGGTGGGCAAGGCACTGTCAGGCGAGCTATCCTGTCCCTGTGACAGGTCTTGTTAAAATTTACATTGGACAATTGTATTGCTAGTCTGGACTAGTCTGACAAAGGTGGTAGAATAGAAAAATATTGACATTCTGTGCACTGCTACTCAGTCAGTGAGACCAGGTGCTCTAAAAATAAATCAAGCATTTGTACTGATTTCTTCTATTTCAAGGGAAGTGTTTAAATATGTAATTTATGCATCTGCTATAAACAGAAGATCATGGATTTGTATGGGGTTTACGTGAAACTGATTTAAACACTGTGTAGGTATTGGTCAGCAAAAGCCAGCTTGAACATCTGGTTTTGACTATGCTGATTTGCAAATGATTTTGAAGATTTTTTTTTGTCTAATAAGCAGGAAGGAGACTCTGTGATTGGTTACTTATACACAGACTGTACCAGAGATGGTGGTTACTTAATAATTATACACAGACTGTACCAGAGATGGCTCCCTGTTACTGTGTTACCAAACTAGAGACAGCCAATATGGTGATCATGATGTCTGTTGGTTGACCTACCAGAAAGTATGATAGAAAGAACCCAGACCTTTGATCTATGCAAATAACTTCTAAGCAAGTTCTGCAGGTAGTTATTCACTAAGGGCATTGAGGGCTGCATTTATTGAACAGGATCTCAGCCAAGGTTAATAATGGATCATATTGGACCATTAACACCAGTTATTGTCCCCCGCCTTTTCGAAGAAAAGCGGAGGGACCTAGTTTTCGGCATTCCGTCTTTCCGTCCCCCTAAAGTAGTAGGTACCTTGTGTGTGCAACTCCTCCTACAGTTTTATGCTGATTCTTTCGAAACTTTACAGATGTATTTGTCATGGTCTGAAGATATGCATGTGGTTTGGATACAATCCTGAGATTATTTTTTGTCACTTTTTCTACAAGTTGAACTTAGTCATTTTTTAGGCCTTTTTACTATCAAAGTGACTAGATAGTGGGTACCTTGTGTGCCCAACTCCTCCAACAGTTTTATGCCGATGCCTTTGAAACTTCACAGGTGTTTTGGTCATGGTCTGAAGATATGCATATGGTTTGGATATTGTCCTCACATTATTTTTTGTTACTTTTTCTACAAGTTGAACTTAGTCATTTTATAGGCATTTTTACTATCATAGTGACTAGATAGTGGGTACCTTGTGTGCGCAACTCCTCCTACAGTTTTATGCCAATTCCTTTGAAACTTCACAGGTATTTTGGTCATGGTCTGAAAATATGCATATGGTTTTGATATAATCCTCACATTATTTTTCATTACTTTTTTTGCAAATTGAACTTAGCCATTTTTCATACATTTTTACTATCAAAGTGAATAGATAGCGGGTACCTTGTGTGTGCAACTCCTCCTGCAGTTTTATGCCCATTCCTTTGAAACTTCGCAGGTTTTTGATCATGGTCTGAAGATATGCATGTGGTTTGGATATAATCCTCACATATTTTTTTTTTATTACTTTTTTCACATTTTTTACTTAGCCGCTTTTCCAGCTCAAACACTAAGTGTATATACAGTGGAGACCTAGTTTCCAAGGCGGGGGACATAAATTCGTTGAATTTGCTTATAATTCCTTGCTTTGTGGAAACTGCCATATCATGAGACTTTTGTGTTCTTTAATTGGAAAATGATCTCTGCTCACTACATTTCTCAGTAGAACATCTTGAACCGCTAAGCATATATGATGGCTATAACATTTCAGACAAGTTTGAATTTAAGCAAAACTGGACAACTCACAATATAGTTATTGCCCCATAAAACTTCCATTGAATCACAATGGGAACAAGCCTGTCCATAGATACTAAATGTATACAGCATCTGTTGACATTCTGTAAATGCAGCAGAATTACTGTAAAATCCAGCCTGCATAAGAATACAAATGGTGCAATTCCCAAATAAAACGGATAGTGCTCTCAATGTTGTAATGCATCTTTTTTATAAAATTTGAATAAACTTTATCATTTCATAAGTTCTGTATAAGCAGTTTGAATTTAAAAGTGATTTAAAACTCCTTTGATTTCTTTTGCAGAATGGAAGCCTGCTGAACTTTTTATGCTAACAGAAGCAGATGAAAGGTCTCATCCAGAGAAAGTCTTACACTTCAGTCTGAAATTTCAACTTTAAGTCGAGCGAGTGAGTGAACTCGGGTATAATGTCCCACCAATAATAGGTCATATGGAGATGGGACTTCGTTTTAAACTCCAGCATTCAATCACTGTATTTTGAGAAGTCCTTGACACTTTCTGGTAGACTGATTAAAGCATTAACTTCTCAAAGGCCAACTGAATAAATAGAGGAAAAATAAACTTGTATTGAGTGAGAAAATTAACAATTCTACTAAATCTCAGAAGTACTAACCAGAAAAGGACTTGGTGAAACACACTAAGAAATGTACGAGTTTCTACGAAAGATGCAAAAAAACAAAACAAAACTGCAGCAACATGTAGTGAGTTTGAACTTCAGATTCCCCTGCTACAATGCACTTTACTTATTTCTAGATGAGAGGGGTATTTGATGATAATTGAGGGATAATTTTCATTTCTCATTGAAACCATAAGTTATGACCCCTCATCTGAACCGTCTCATCAAGGCGGTTCAGATGAGGGGTCACAACATATGTTTTTATCCAGAATTTACAAAAAATTATCCCTAATTATCAGCAAATACTCCATCTTATCTAGGGCTCTGAGTATATGTGTACACGTCCATGTTTTTTTTATTTGTTTTTTTTTTTCATTTTGACAAAAGGGAACAAGTAAGTGAATTCATGTTTGCTTCCTCATGTTCTTCCAACATTTTTACAAAGGAAAACTGAAGTGACTTCCTGCTGTTTGCTTCTTGGGATAAGGAGCACTTTTCAAAATGGAGTCTACTTGTTAAGGAAAGAATTTGCTCTTGGGAAGCAGATTATTTCCTTTAAGAGTTGACCCCCATTTAGAAAGGAGATAAAAGCAAATTGGCAGAGTAACTTCCCCTCCCCCCAAAAGTGGATCTATGGACCTTAAGTAGATTGAGAACAGATTACATGAGTACATATTACTCTTTGAGAAAATCTGGCTTTTGATTACCGAAAGTACAAGTATTGTATGTTCCATTTTCATTTTTTTTCCAAGTATGAAATTATGATGTATGGGTATTTGATTGTTTACATCTCGAGGAACAACTTAAGTGACTTCCTGTTTGCTTCCTACAAGTTTTTTTTTCACCATTTTTACAAAGGGGAACAACTTTAGTGACTTTCTGTTTACTTCCCTCATGTTTTCCACCCACCATTTTTACACAAGGAACAACTTGAATGACTTCTTGTTTGCTTCCTGGGATGATAAAGCTCTTACAAAATGGAGTCTACTTGTTAAGGAAAGAATTTGCTCCTACGGAATCATTTTAGATGGGAGGCAAAAATGAAAATGGGAAACTTGTTGTTCCTGATAGTGAACCCATTCACATTTGATGATTTAAGTAGGTGAGTGATATGGGGTTTACTGCACAGTTTTAAAGTATACCTGTATATCCCATGTTGATTTTTTTCAAATATGCAGTTAGGGTGTATGGGTACATCTATATGTGTTCCCTTCTTTTTACAGAGAGGCGCGGTAGCAGAGTGGTTAGAGTGGCTCGGTTATTGTGCAGAAAGTTACCGGAAGGTCGTGAGTTCGCAGCTCACTGTCGCCATCCGACAACTGGAAAACTCTCTCTGTCAACCCAGCAGTAAATGGGTACCTTTTTCGAATTAGGGAAGGATAAGGCAGTGTAAGGAGAGAGATGGGCTCCGTCTTTCATCAGCTGTGCCCAAGATACAGTGGGTCTCTAACCCCCACTATCCCTACAGCTATTAGGCTATGGGAAACCTTTACCTTTTCTTTTTACAAATTAAGTGACTTCCTCTTTCCTTCCGTCATGTTTTTCCACCATTTTTACAAAGAGAAACAAAATCATTGACTTCCTGTTTACTTCCCTCATGTTTCTCATCCATTTTTACGAAGGGGAACAACCTTTGTGACTTCCTGGTTGATCCCTGAGATGAAGAAGCTTTCAAAAATGGAGTCTGCTTGTAAAGGAAAAAATATGCTGCTGGGGAGGCAAATTCTTACATTTAAGAGTTGGAACCTGTAAATTTAGGAAGAAGGCAAAAATAAAAATGATAGAGTTGCTGCTCCTGAGAGTGTACCCATTCTTTTTTTCTGAATGTCCTGAAGAGTAGACTTTATTCGAAGAGCTCTGTCCTCCAGGGAGGCAAACAGGATCTTGTGATGTTCATTGTTGTAGGGCTGGTGGAAAAACCAGATGCTGACCCATCATTTGCCTCCCCTTCTTGAGGGGGTCGGCCCTTGTGGGTAGTTTGCTCCTCTGGGAGCAAATTCTTTCCCTGGGGTGTAGACCTCATTTATTTGAAAATGAGGTCCAGAGAGGCATACAGACCTTCATGAAGAGATGCGTCCTTCAGGAAAGCAAACCAGAAAACAGGAGTTCTTGTTGCTCCTCTTTGTAAAGTTGACAGTTGCTTCCCTTAGTAAATCGGACAGAAAATACATAGGTTGACAGGTCAGTATAGCATAATCATTAGAATAACTCTAGCTTATGGCATTTCTGAATTTGCTGAAGAGATGACTCCATTTACAGACCTGTGTCCTCCAGAGAGGCAAACAGGAGTTTATGATATTCACATTTATAGGGATGGTGGAAACCCCAGATGTTGACCTGTTAGTTGTCTCCCTTCTTTAGGGGTCAGCACTTGCTGGGAAGTTTGCTCCCCTGGGAGCTAATTCTTCCTTTGGGTGTAGACCTCAATTAAAAGGCTACGTTTTCCAGAGAGGCATACAGGAAGTCATTATCCTTTGTAAAATTGTTGGAAACACAGAAGTTTGAATAAGTGATGGGGCGTTTGTTGGGACTAATGGGATTTACATTATCTGGAGATCTGGTTTACCACTCTCCGAGTGTCGACAGTCACCTAGTCTGCTTTGAAGCTTTCTTCGAATTGTTTTTGTTTTTAATTATTTGTGTTGTGGTGACATGTTACATTGTGACTGATACCTTGGTTAAGGGTCCTGGTCATTGAATTAAACCTTTAAACCTTCTGACATCCAGAGAGGCATATAGAACTTCATGAAGAGATGCGTCTTTCAGGAAAGCAAACCAGAAAACAGGAGTTCTTGTTGCTTCTCTTTGTTTCCCTTTGTAAATCGGACAGAAAATACATAGGTTGACAGGTCAGTATAGCATAATCATTAGAATAACTCTAGCTTATGGCATTTCTGAATTTGCTGAAGAGACGACTTCATTTGCAGAGCTGTATCCTCCAGAGAGGCAAACAGGAGTTTAAGATATTCATATTTATAGGGATGGTGGAAACCCCAGATGTTGACCCGTTAGTTGTCTCCCTTCTTTAGGGGTCAGCACTTGATGGGAAGTTTACTCTCTGGGGAGCTAATTCTTTCCTTGGGGTGTAGACCTCAATTAAAATGCTACGTTTTCCAGAAAGGCATACAGGAAGTCATTATCCTTTGTAAAATTGTTGGAGCTCAAGTTAATTTTGACAGAAGTATGGCCTTTTAAAATTGCCCCCAAGGTTATAAAACTTTTTTCATGCTCAACTCAGCTGAGCATGAAATTTTACCTGCTAATAAATAGCAAAGTACTGATATGTACAGTTGTTTTCTTGTTGAGTTTAGCTGAGTATCAAATTTTCTCTGCTGAAAAATATGAAAATGCCAACATAAGTTGGCATTTTCATATTTATCAGCAGAGGTACATGTAATTTCATGCTCAGCTGATTTGAGCACGAGAAATGTTTTATAACCTTGGGGCTTGGTCATTTTAGGCAAATGTTTGCAATGTTGGGTAGGTATTTTGTGTAATCAGCTCCTCCCACAATTTTCAGTGGCTGTTTTTCAGACATTGTATACTTGTTGTGAACATAATGAAGATGTGTGTGTTGGTTTTTGATGGAGAAAAATTTAAGTTTGAAGGAATTTTTCCCTTTTAAACTTATCATTTTCGGCGGCATTTTTGTACTGTTGGGTAAGAAGTTTTTGTGTAGTGTTTCCAGTGGATTCTCTTTGCAGACAGTGTTTGTGCTTAACAAGTGCTTTAGGGATGTACACATGTCTTGTGACAGGCGCTGCATGGGGGCATTCTTAGTGTCTTATAGACACCTTTTTCTAGTTATTTTATGCTTAGCAGTGAATTCAATGCATATCTAGAAAAAATAAAGGTGATATTGTCTGCAGTAAAATATATTGTATCATTTCACTAGTGACTGATATGATTCATTATTCCCCCTACATACAAAGTATGTCAGGGGGTACATAGTTTTTGTCATTCCATCCGTTTGTTTGTTTGTTTGTTCATTCGTCTGTCCGGTTCATGATATACCTGCATCATTACTTTCTTTATGGACTACCTAAGCTGCAGGGTCAGGCTCATGAATGGGGCCAGGGGTCAGTAACTAGGACTTAGCCATATGGTGTATTTAATTGGCAAATAGTTATACCCAATATACTTCAGTGGCACCTAATGATACATGCAAGGTTTATTTCATACTGGTTTACGTCATACTGGTTTACATCATGTGGATGCTGCAGCTGTCCTAGGGTCAAGGCCACACACTAAGAATTTTGTACATGTATGACATTTGCATTTAAGTTGTGTGTTAAAGTATGCTTTCATTAGGCGGTGGCACTGGTCATAGGTATACATGAGCCTCTGCTCACTTGCTCTAGTAATTTTTCACTGCAGTAAACTGCAGCTGCTTTTGACAATTTTTTTTACTTAAGGTAGTTCGTTACCTTTGTCGCATTTCATGAAAAAAATCGCCGACATCAGGGAATTTGATGAAACTTGTTCTTATCGTTGTCTAACATGTCTAGTGTTTTTAACTGTATTCAATTGTCATGTAATTTATTTTATTTCACCATGAAGCGCCACCAAGCGGCAGTATGTCATTTTAGAGAAAATCCGCCTTTATAGGGTTACAATTTTGTAACATTTAGGCCAGCTCCTTCGCAAAATTTCTCTATTAGCACCTGTTTATTGCTTGTTGAATTACTTCTTTTTTTATTTTGGTAAAGAACCAAACAGAGCTAAAAATAAAACCTTTACCATAGTAACCAACATTATTTGACGTTAGGAAAGTGCTACCCTTCACAGATTAATGCGAGTTTATCTCAGAAAAACGCCCGGTAAGGTCATATAAAAATGTCACTAAAATGCTCTTTAAAGAGTTACAAAACAGGTTTTGAAATAAAAAGAGGCGGTCATCGCGCAAAGAATTGGTCAAAAATCGGACTTAAGCGTAAATTTACAAGGAAAAAATAAAGCTGCACGTGCGACGTCACTTTGAAATAGGTGTGACGTTCTTATAAAATTTCGATTTTGTTGAAACATATAAAGACAAAATTAAACAAATACACCTCCAAATTGTCTGCCTTATTTTATAAAGGGAAGTTTAGTGACTTACTACGTGCTTTCTTGGATGAAGTAGCCCTTCAAAGATGGGATCTACTCGAAAATCAAAGGATAAAATGACGTTGAATCAACGTTAATTCAACATTGATTCAACGCTGTGTGCCCGCTGACCAACCGCTTATGAATCGGCCGAGAAGAAGCATAACACCGATGATGAAGAAATTATAATTATTGTAAGTAAGAATTATCTTGTTTCAATCAAAAATAAAAACGTTACATACAATATAAATGAATGCAATCTATAAAAGTCACAACAAATTATATCTGGCATATTTACAAAATTAATCATGCCCCGCACATACGAGAGACATCGCGAGTAGTAAGTTAATTCGGTCTGTGAATCAATATAGACGGACAAGTGTTCTCATTTTCAGCTGTATATATTTTCATGGGTTCATATATTATTTATATTATCAGCAAAACAATGTGTAGATGCACAGGTTGATCTGAATCTTCCCTGGTCGCACCTGTCGTAAGGTGCCGTTTCACACGACGCCACACATACAAAACATCCTGAGTAAATTTAACCTAAAATAAGTGAAAATAAAATAATTCTATAAAATAAAATATTTTCTGCATAATCAATTACCGTATTAATCATAATAAACGCCCCTGCTCTAATAAACCCCCCCCCCCCGACTATTTTCTTAATAAATGTTTTATTAACTTGCATGAAAGCCTGGTTGCTTCTGTGATTCCGGTTGCTCTTTGAAACAGGGCCTACTCTTAAAGGAAAGAATTTGCTCCTTGCTCCTCTAAATTCTTTGCTTTAAGAGTTGACCCTTACTGAGAAGGCAAAAAAGTGGAGTTCGTTCCTCTGAAAGTATTTCCATTCACAGTTACTGCTTATTGAAGGTATTTTGGCAGTGGCTGATTTACTACACTTTAGACCCTAAATAACGCCCCCTTTCCAAAAAATGCAACGCCCCCGGGGCATTAAATATGAATAATACGGTAGTTTGGGGCCCGAGGTACTGCAGATAATGTGAATATTTGGGTGAATAGGTACCTTTCCAGGGTTTAGAAATCTGCCTAATTTATTTCGCCACTTTTCTCAGTTCGAGTTAACTCTTGAAGAAAAGAATTTTCTCCTCTAGGAAAATGGCGGAAATGATGAACAGGTGTACCCACTTAGCTTACGTTGTTGTTGTTTTGGGTTTTACGGTCCTCTGAGACCAGTATTTCAGTCTACATCGGGCCGTTTCCCGTCAGAAAACAGAAATGACGAGAGAAAAATATCCAAACACCCCCACTCGCACCTATTGCGAGGCCCTTGTCCAACTTTTAGTCTAATTTGTAGGACGCCACTGCATGCGTGAAAGTTACCGAGGACCATAGCCCGACTCGACCACTCCATCAGCTTTCGTAAACCCCAAAGGACAGAGAAACACGTTCTATCAAACAGTGTTCTTGTAGACATTGGCGCGATGAGAGTTAAACATGAAAATCTACAACTCCATATTTTCCAACCATTTTTTACAAAGGGAAACAACTTTTGTGACTTCATGTTTGCTTCGCTGGACAAAAATGGGATCTACTCTTAAAGGAAGGAATTGCTTCAAGAGGAGCAAATGCATTCCTTGAAGATTTGATCCCCATTTTAAAGGGACATAAAATGAAAATGAAAAAGTTGCTTCTGCTTCCCCTGAATGTTCCGATTCATATAAAATTAAGCCGTGACATGACAAAACAAACAAAGCGGCATGAGCGCCCAGCGAAGACTCAGATCAGCCTGGACAACCGCCCAGTCTGATCAGTCTTCGCTATGCGCTCTCTGAGGGGTAGCTAAGGGTCTAAGCTACCTCCGTGCTGACAGCGGAGACTCTGATCAGACTGGGTGTATGTTCAGGCTGATATGAGTCTTCGCTTGGCGCACATGCCACTTTGTTGCTTTTGTCGTGTCGCGGCTCATTAATACTTTTTGCTTTTTTTTACCCTATTAACATTACAAAACCTGGAGAAAAATAAAGTATTGCATTACAAAACCAGACTTGTCAACGTACAGGAAGGCTCGCCTGACATACTGTCTTGAACATCACCATGGTAAAGTGGGACCGTGAGTGGGACGCTAAGGCCGACGCCGTTGTGACGGTAATAACCCTTCCTTACTTACGTACAGCCGAGCTCATTAATAAAAGATTCATGCCAGTTATGAAAACGTAAGAGCAAAACAAGTTCAATATGGGATTATCTAATGTTTATCTTTTATCAAGGTCTAAGGCAATTTACTTCAGAACCATCAGAGGTCCAAAGTTTATTATAAAATACTGACCTTAACTCTAATTTGCCCGAGGGTTTCTTTTTTACAGTATCGAGTATCGAGTCATAAAAAGCGAGTTTCGAGTTACAAAAAGCAAGTTTCGCGTCATAAAAAGCGAATATCGAATTAGGAAAAGCGAGTTTCGAGTTATAAAAAAGACCCACACTTCTATAACTGAGCCGCGACACGACAAAATCGACAAAGTGGCATGTGCGCCCCGCAAAGACACATCAGCCTGGGCATCCACACAGTCTGATCAGGGTCTTCGCTGTCCGCACTGAGCTAGCGTAGCCCCTCATCTAACCTAAAAGCGCACAGCGAAGACTCTTATCAGAATGGGCGAATAACCAGGCTTATCAAGCTGTCTTGGCTGGGAGCACATGCCACTTTTTTGGTTTTGTCGTGTCACGGCTCATATGTATCTATCTGCCATTGATTGCTGCCAAAGAATCTTGGGACCCCGCTTGGGACTCACTAGGTTTTAATATAAGTTCAGTGCGTCCTTCAATGAAACCATGATTCAACAGCACTGATTTTTAGTGAGTCTTGAGACTCTCAACAATATAAATAGTGAGGGGAAAGTTTGAAAACCTTATTTCTTCGTTTATAAGATGGAGATTTTTTCCCTTCTAACACGATCCCAAAAAATCTAGACGGATCATTTGGAAGGACAAACCCCATCTTACAGCAGAATTTCTTAAGACTGATTTAGATATTTGGGATCATTCTAGAGATGGGAACCTCTGTTTTATAGCAGTAAATAAATGTTGTATGAAGCGACGGAACTCACAGGTAACAAAATCACTAATCTGCTGATATCTCTGATACTATTCAAATATCACCAGTGGCAGGTTATAATTGAGCCGCTACCTGACAAAACCAACAAAGTGGCATGTGTGTAAAGCGAAGACTCAGATCAGCTTGGACATCCGTTCGTCCGGTGTTGCTAGTTAGTTTGTCTGTGACCCTGCGAGTTTTGCACAGCTGTAGTACGTTAAAAATCTCTGGACGATCAACGGTCAGTTTTTACTGGTAAAGCTATGGAAAATCTATCTGATCTTTGATCCACCAGAGGTCAGCAACGGGGTATACCGCGTATTTACTAATGCAAATAGATTTAACATTATTCCAGACAATTTAGTGAATAAAAAAGGTAAATTTGAGCGTTTATCCTAATATAGACAATTGAGAATATATTTCAGATTTATGATATTCTAAAACAAACATTTTATGAGCAAATAAGTACAATAAAATCATGTTAGGGTTTCTGCGGATAAGGGAAGCAACAATGCAAAGACACCGTTAATTTGAAATATAAGATATAGCTTTCATAAACACTGTAGCCGACCGTTTTGCGTGACTATGATCTAATGTTTAGCATGTGCGTGGTAAGGAACGCCAGATTTGCTTATGGATCGCGGTTAAACAGTGAAAATTTCAAACCCAACTTTACTTAATTTCAATATAAGGCATATCAAAGACGCATTTACAAGATCCGACGCTTGGAACTACATGGCGAGAATAGCATTCGTACATGGATCTGTAAGGTACCGAATATTTGTGTCCGTGTCCGTGAAACAAATTTGCTCTCTTTATCTTGGGCATTGAACAAAATGCATGAAAAGCATGTCGATTTTTGCCCTGGCCCACACTTAACTCGAACAGATTTATGTGCATACATTACCATGTTGTTTTTTTTTTATGCCGTATTAGGTTATTTCTATCCTCCTGGTGTGCACATTGTAAAATTCATTTTCAGAAAAAAGAAAAAAGTATTATAGACATTTCCACGTCAAAATAACAGAAGCATCTATTTCGAGTATACAGTTGAGAATTAATCAGACTACACAACGTTTCAAAAAATGACGAAGAATTTATAACGTTACGTGTCACTGACGTTCGTCGCTTAATATGCATTTTTTCTTTCAGATGAATTTTTCATCAATACTTTACGCGACCACCCTATATTTTTATTTGCATTTCTTATTCTACGAAATCCGCTCTTTATTTTCGTCGTAATTTTGTATAGTGTCGCCAGGTTCGTTTTGGAGAAATGTCTGCTTCAAAAATTGAAGGGTTCGAACTTTTATAGCGTCAAAACAGATACAGGTGCCAGAGTTTAACGTTTTTAAGTCATAAATGCTGTTCTTCAACATCGAAATGTTTATACCAAATAACAGAGAGATTAGAACTATGTTGATTGAGTGTTCTGAAAACAAAATCCGACAGGGAATGCGCAAGATATGGTATAAAACGTTATTTTTTTTTATAAGAAACATCATATTACGTTAGATGGCGCATTAATATTAAACGAATATAAATTCCTCCAAACAAATAATACCATCAAAAGTGCAACATGTCAGAGTATAATTCAGTCAAGTTTCATCAAAATCCAAGGTATTTCGATTTTTTACCCATGACGTCGCCAAAGGTATCGAACTACGTTAATTTCTTTCCGAAAAAGTCTGACATGTAGCATTCTGACATAATGCTACAGATGTTAGCATGCCAAATCAAGTAATGACGTCACATTTGATTTCAGGTTTTGAGCCGGAGTATAACTAATTTGCATGCGACATCAGCCTGACTGCAGCTGCAAACGGCTTTCTTAAATTGCCAATTTCTTTTTATTCGTTCTTTCGGAGAGCCTTATTAGCCATTTTCTAGGTGCAAACTATAGTTTCACCCAATATTATACCCACTAAATGTGCTAAGACAAGCAAAATTAACAAGAAATGACTATGAAAAAAAGTTATTTTTATTTTCGAAACAGAAAAAATGAAAAGAAAATTCTATTTTCGATAAATACCAAAAATATTTCATGTGTTGAAAATATTAGAATTTCACTCATGCTACGCACTCGTGAAATTTTTTATATTTTCAACATATTCCATGAAATATATTTGGTACTTACCTTGAAATTAGTTGTTGTGTTATTGTTTAATGCCCACAGTAAACAGTTATGGTTGAGTTCATTTTCATGCGTTTTCTAATTTTTTTTTGCTTTTTCGTCAAAAATGCAGAGTTATTGCCCTTTAGCATCACACACATTGATAAATTTTTAATTAAGTTCAGTTTAACATAATGCTGAATGGATATTTACACAGTTAAAGTCATTTATTAAAGAGTCTTCCTTTTACGGTTGATATTTTGCTTTTGTTTATTTCCCCTACCCCCTGTTTTTGACATATTTTCCACTTAGAACGCGTAAAATATGCATTTTCTTTGGAGACAAGGAAATGTTTGATACAAATTAATAAAAACTGACCTGTAGTCATAAATTATCAGCAACAATATATGCATAACTTACTACAATTCTAACATAGAGCCAAAATGTTTGCTTACCTGCTCAAAACCATTTTTTTTAATTTCTGTAACGGTGCAAATTTAGTATGCTTATTTTTCCAAGAAGATGCTCTTACCCCACTCAGTTTTTTTCATAGTTACAATCATGATACTTAGTTAATTCAAGAGTAGCTATGTAAATTATTCATAGAGGCCTGCATTTTTTTTTATTCCTCTTGAAATATTGTCATTTTTTGCATTTTTCACTTTTAATGAAATTCGCCAGAGTATGTATTGTCGACAATGAAGGTACTATTAGTGACATTAATTTATTCTTAAAGTCTGTTGTGAAACATGCTAAATAAAACTCAAATATTTTACAGGTTTAATTGTTTTTCCTGTCCACCTGTTGATTATTATGATTTTTAAGGGTGAAAATATGCCATTTTTAATATAAATCACAAGAATTTAAGTCCAAATTTCGCTGAAATCGACACTGACGGTTACCATGGCAACGGAAGTAGATGTCAAAGTTTGAAAGGTTATTTTCTTATACCTGAGTGGTAAGGACCATTGTGTGAAAATTTCAGCCAATTCTGAGACGGTGCGTGGAACGCCCCCATTCAAAAATTCTGGTGCTTACAGAGAATTGATGTTAAAACGTTTTGAGCAAAAAATCCCGTTTTTTTTTTTTTTTTTTTTTTTGCAAAAGTACACACATACCTAATTATTCTGCAAAATAAATTATCTTTATTTTAAAATTATCTATCTATTTTATTTATTTTTTCCCCGATTTATCGTTTATTTTTAGTTAGTTTATTTATTTCACGAATAATTAAGGATAGCTTTGTCCAGGTAATCTCTGATTTTACGATCGATAATCGATATATTCATGTACAATAAACACGCTTGACATTTACCCTTCGCTATCAACAGATGATTCAACACTGACACCTTCAGCAAAATGAAATTACCATATTACCATTAAAACTCCGATTTATTTAATTTTTGAAAATTATTTTGGTTTTATATTTGAATATGCAATATGGGAACAGAAAAAAAAAACAATCAGTATGCACATTTGAAACCTGATCATCTGCACATCTGCTTTAGTTGAATGTTCAACCGTTTTATATAAAGCTATTCAGATTAGCCTGCGCAAACTGATCAAGACGGGACCAGGGTTTCTGGTTAGTTTGCGCAGATGCGCAGTCTTATTTTTAGTAACTACATTGGAATCAGAATTGTTTACGAGTGATACCCCAAAGGAACATCAATCGCCAGAACCCGTGACCATTCATTAGTCTGAGCTGATGCGCAGCCTGATCAGTCGCATATGCGCAAACTAAGCAAAGAACCAACCAGAATTTATGACACTTCCCACAGTCAAATAATCGATATTGTACCTGTTTTAATCACTACCTGTTGCCAAGTAGACTGCTACGCTAGGTAACTCAAGAGACCTGCGGGTATTATCGATAAATCGGCGATACCTGTATTTTTCACTCGATAGCGATTATGAAAATAGTTGCGTATGCATGAACTAAGTTTCGTGACTCTACTTCTATAGTTTCTGTAAAATGGAGCTCAACCCTCTTCTGGTTGTTAACATGAGCCAAGTTTCGCGAACCTAGCCCTTATAGATCTTGTGAAATGAAAAACTTAACCAGAAAACTAGACGCCAATTTAATAAGTCATTAGAGCGTAAAATATATTTCATGAACTTATAATGACGGTTGTGTTCAGAGACCCTATCCTACATGTAAACATGAACCAAGTTTCATGAATCTAACATTTAAAGTTCCTAAGAAAGACAACTTAACTAGAAAATTGGCAAAAGTTCACGCCGCCAATGCCTCCGCCACCGACGACGCCGACGCCGGAAAAGTAATACCTGTGTCTCACTTCTGCTGTTGCAGGCGAGACAAAAACGAAATGACGTGTTTCCGAAGCATCCTCGTCTAAAGATGAATGAGTACACCTATCTATCTTTTTGATCACCATTTTTTCAAATGGAGACAACTTTTCTGACTTCCTGTTTGCCTCCACGGACGATGAAACCCTTCCAAAAAAGATATCTTAAAGGGAAAGAATTTGCTCATAGAGGAGCAAATTTTTTCCTTCAAGAAATCTCTTTTATGAAGGGTTTTATCGTCCGCGGAGGCAAACAGGAAGTCAGAAAAGTTGTCTCCTTTTGAAAGGGGGACATAATTGAAAATAGCAGAGTCGCTTCCCCTGAAACAAAACCCAAATATTTTAATTCGTACAATGATTCGTAGACGGGTGACATTAAGAACAGGCAATAGAATTTACTATGAGTTCCAAGCACTTTACGACATTGAAGTTGGAGACCTCTAGCCCTATGTCACAAAACAACTTTTGTCGCACGCAGTTCGTAAATACAATGGAAAGAAATGACAATAGCGAAGTTTGTGTCATATGCGCTTTGAGAATTAGCCCAAGAAACATAACTATCGCGAAAAACAGATAGTTCTAAGAAAATGGCGCAGACCTAGACCAGCAGTCTGATCAGGACCTACACAGAATGTCATTCCATCTCCATCTTTTAGATACATTACTACATTGTTCCATGTAAACCAAATTGCTCCATTTTATGTCGGACCATTACGGCATTTCTTGGCGTCCCAATCTTTTGAAATTTTACGATAATCAAGAAATCGATCATCAGATATACTCCTAATGAACGTTTTTTTTTTCAGGATCCGGAAAACTGGGTTCGAGGCCGTCATAAAACTTGAGAATAGTCTCAAACTCAAAATAAAGCACACTGATTGTCTGCTTCCGAGCATGTAGTCTCAAACTCAAAATAAAGCACACTGATTGTCTGCTTTCGAGCACATGCTCGGAAGCAGACAATCAGTGTGCTTTATTTTGCACACTGATTGTCTGCTTCCGAGAACATGCTCGGAAGCAGACAATCAGTGTGCTTTATTTTGAGTTTGAGACTGTACTCAAGTTTTATAACCTCTAGGTCTGATCATAATACGCTAATACTTTATTACTACAGCTATGCATGTATGTTCGTGAAGCATGCTAAAAAGTGCCTATTTACGTGGCAAAAGAACAAGGCATTCAGCTCTTATTCTAATTGCAATTATCATCATTATCATTATTATCATGAAAGGCGTTAAGACTTTTATATTATTATTATCATTATCATTATTAAGAATGCAAAAACGTAAATTCAACTATACCCGTATTTTCATGGAGTGTACTTCAATAAGTTTATTTTCGCGGCGCAGAGATAAGGCAATCGGATTTTATTATAATTGTAAAAAGAGTTTAGATTACTCTTCTTCTTATTATTATTATTATTTTATTATGATTACAATTTTTACTATTTTGGCGTTTTACTTGTTGAAAGTCAGCGGGTTATACAAACGATACGGAGACATGTTGACGGCCATAGATTATGCAGATTTCACATTAGGTGTTGTAACAGTTATACTACTCGTAGTTACAAAATGAGACCTGTCTCGGTAAACATGTTTCTATCCAATATCCTATGCAACAAGAGACCATCAAAACGCACTGCATCTTCAAGTGACGCTAGTGGTCTTTCAATTGCTCGCACACAAAATCTAAAGATTCTCCTAGTTGCAACTTTTGCGATGTTCTGATCAGACTGCAGTGGAAGTAATGAGCTAAATTTCCGCCAGATGCATGTGGCAAAAGGTCGATTTCTTATGCTGTGGCGTCAAAAAGGCTGTCATGTCAATTCGATAACCTAGACTAATAGATTGTCCATTCCCCTAAGGCTCGCTTAATTGCTGGACAATGGTCATAAATAATAAATACAGTCAAATATCAATTTATTCGTCCCAGTTTGCCTGTCCATTTTCGCTGCCCTATTTTTGAGGACATTCCCATTTTGCGGTCATTTACCGATACTGTTTTTCATAGATTTTTTTGTGTGCATAATATTGCGTTTTATAGAGAAAAAATGCATTATATCACCCATCTGACACTATTTCTGTACTTTATTTGCCACGAACTACTACATCAAGAGAGTTATCGTAAAGTGTGAAGATTCCCCATACGCATTAGAATGTGAACAGATCACATCATTGCCAGTCATAATGCATTATATAAGTTCAGACCTATATCTTATATTTTCCTCTACTGTTGTCCGTTCATGGGAAATTTCACTATCGATCATCCAAAATAATCGGACTGAAAGATATCTGGATCAATCACCGATTATAACCGAAAGGTTATATACATTCTCCTCTTCCTGCATACAAAAATACATGAAAAAACGGTTGCTTAAATTTGAAAATACAAAAAGCTAAGAAGTTCATGCATGCAAATTCAAAGTATGGCTGCGCAGATAAACGCTGCCAACAAAGTACCGTTCGTTTTCGGTGCTGAAGAGTCTTGCATTAAAGGACTGCTTATGCAACAGTCCAGTAAAATTTATATTTCAGCAAAGGAAATACCCGGCTCGAACATGTAATGACGTAATTGGGTCATAGAACAGCGGCGAACATAATGTCTTCTATATGAAAGATAATAAATGTATTTGACTCATAAAGCAGACGTTTGGCTAAAATATAGGAGAGTGGGTGAAAGATGAACGAGCCGCGACACGACAAAACCAACAATGTGGTTGTGCGGCCAGCGCAGACTCAGATCAGCCTGGGCATTAGCCCAGTCTGATCAGAGTCTTCGCTGTCCGCATGGAGGTAGCTTAGAACCTTAGCTACCCTTCAAGCCCTAAGCGAAGAGTCTGATCGGACTAGGCAGACGCCCAGGCTGATCTGAGTCCGCGCTTGGCGCACAACCAAATTGTTGGTTTTGTCGTGTCGCGGCTAATTAATATAATGGAGTGAAGAAGAATTGTGCATATTGATGGGAGAGGTTGCATGATATCAGCAACAACAACAACATGGCACCCGCATTTAGAAACCAATAATGACACATGTAATTTAACCCATTGCATTCTGGGTATTTTTGGCGTCTGCTGAAATTGTCGTCTGCATCAAAAATTAAGAATATTTTGACAATATTGGTCTAACCAACTCTTGTAGAAATGATGTCTAGGCAGCAAACAGTTTGGATCTCAGATCAAGCCCCACGATTGTGGGGCCTGATCTGGATCCAAACTGTTTGCCCAGATATCCCTAAAGGGGTATCCCGAATGGAGTGGGTTAAACTCGAAACTACAAAGACTGGTTGTTTTCGTACACAGGATACAATTAGGACTATTTACACTTCTGTAACATTTCTCTTACGGTTCGTACATGTATCAATGGGTGGAGCTTACTGAGTGCTGCCGCTCTAAGAGTTCAAGCAAGCCTTGTATGTACATATGTATCTGGGCTCAGTTGTCCAAAGCATCGTGAGCTTAACGAAGCCGTTTGTCGAGGATTCGTAAAGTCTCACAGTGCTCACAAAATCAATTCTGATACTTTTAGCCAAAAAATTGAGAAGACCATTTTCACTGCAAAAAGCTGGTCACATTTATTCGGCAAAAGAATGACAGAGTTTAACGTACAATACTTTTGAAAATTTAACGTCTCGTTAGCTAACAATATCATTAGCTTTGAACAACTGGGCCATAATTCTACACGAAACACGCAAAACGTCCTGGCCCCGAAGTTATAAAACTAATTTCATGCTCAACTCAGCTGCGCATGAAATTTCTCTGCTGATAAATATGAAAATACCAACTAATGTTGGTATTTTCATATTTATAAGCAGAGGAAATTTCATACTCAGGTAAACTAAGCAAGAAAACAACTGTACTTGTCAGTAAATCGCCATATATTAGCAGGTAAAATTTCATGCTCAGCTGAGTTGAGCATCAAAAAAGTTTTATAACCGTGGGGCTTGGTATATACGAGTACGTTCCATCGCATTACATAAATAACGTTGTCGATCGTGTTTTTTGTTTTGTTTTGTTTTTTGTGCAGAGGCATGGTTTACCTGCGACCTATTTTGTGAGTAATACTTAGTAGATTCGTTAAACAAGTTAAAGATTTCAAAACGAAATAAAGCGTTTCTTGTAGTACGATTGACCAAAGTAACTCCTGTCAATTAAAGTTTACAGTAGAGTCTGAGTCAATGCAAGATCAGTTAAGTTCCGCTTTTTAATAAAATCCAACTTTTATACGATTTTTGAAGATAAATGCCCCACTTCCGACGTTAACCTTATCCTCACCTGACCAATGCCCTACAGGCAGAAAGTAACATATTTCTTGGATTAACCGGAAACAGTATTTTGACTTAAATTTTGTTAAACATATTTCATTCGATTTCGAACATACATGTAGCATACATACGCATATATAGTGTATATCACAGGCTTTGGATTGTAACAAAAGCTAAAAACTTATAGGGGGCTTTCCTGTAAATTGAATCATAGAACAGAATGTAAACCAAACTTTACCTTTCTAATGCGACGAATTAGCAACCAACCTCGCATTTATATCATGGCGTGCATGTAGGTACGGTTTCTCTGCTCTGCGCACGTGGTTGAATTGACCTAAAGTCCCGTGTCCATCCTTTAACTATTAGTAACATGCGTTGTATTTATTCTGGATTGCTATCTGTGGCTTTTATGTTTGCTTCATTGTTCGGATAGTCCTACTGGAGGAATTATATGTTAGTACAGCGCAAGAATATACCTCTGTGTTTTTTCTACCATTTTTTAGAAGAAGAAAAACATGATATGTGACTTCATGTTTGCTTTCTGGACAAAGGAGCACTTCCAAAATAAGATCTACCCTTTAAGGAAAGAATTTGCTCCTTCTAGGAGCAAATTCTTTTCTTAAAGAGTTGATCCCCATTGAGAAGGGATGCTAAAAGCAAAACGGAAGAGCTGCTCCCCTGAAAGGGTTTTCATTTATTTTAGTAATAGTCAAAACGTTTCCTGCTGCAGTTAACATTTATGTGGTCACTTCTCTTTTTTTCTGATCCAACATTTTTAGCATTCATTCTAAATGAAAGAACCGGATTTATGTTTGAAAGTGGTTCATAGTCGAAGATTTATTTCTCAGTCAATAAAAACAATGGTTTTATGTCTACTTATGACAATTACATTTACATCACGTGACTGATTACAACATTATTCATTACATCAAAGTATTGGACAGGTGATTGGGACTTAGGGAGGGCCACTGATGTCTTTCGTCGTCATTTTAGACCTTTAGTAAAAAAAATGTGGACTTTTAGTGTTTTTTCTTCCGGAATTCTTCTTCTGTGTGTGCTTTATTCTGTTAATTGCGGAACAGTATTTAAAACTATTCTAAAACAAGGAACTGGTAAGTATATAGTGTTATTATACAGTAAACATGATTATGTTTCAACAAAAGTAAATCACTGGTTACTTTTACAGGCAATAATATTTAGTTCGACTACGACTTTGTCCTGCTAATAAAAAGATGATAATGATAGTAATGATAATAATAATGATAATAAACGGATAATAACACAATTCGTGTATTATACTGATTCAGAATATACTTTTTAAATTTGTAAATAGATATTTTCCTCTTGTTAAACTTTTAGAATTGCTAATTTACGTCAAGTTCTTGTGATAATATAACTACTAAGCTAGCATCGAAAAATGGGAACTGACCATTTTAGAAAGTTTTTTTTTTCACGAACCTGAGTTAAAAAAAATATTTGCAAAGGGTTTCAATTTGGCTTCCATTTACTGTTTATTGAATTGATAAACCTTTTGATAGCCGTAAGCCTTTTGATATTGATATATAGTGATGACCAGCAATGAACACCGACAACGCCCCCCCCCCCCCCCCCCCCTGGCACCGGTTTAAGCAGAACGTAGTTTGCGATAGTTAAATTTCATATTTTTTTTGTATGAAAATCGCTGTTTTGAAAGTAAAAGTTTCCCGAATATGTCCCTGTTTTCGTCAGACGATGATGTTTAGGGTGGATGAGCAGGTATTTTCTTGCGTGATTTTCTTAAAATTTTGCAAGAGCATCTTCTAATAATTAAGCTGAATAATTTCATTGTTTCTGTTTGCATTCTTATTAAATAATGCGCAGAAAGTGCGTAATCATCGGTACTACGTGATTCCAATTTTTTATATTCGTTTGGGTTTATGTTAATCTCCACGCTTAATTAATCGAAATTGAAAGTGTTCTATATCTCTGTGTTGCTTCGAAACTTGGGGAAGATTAAACATGAAAAGTGCTAACCCTAAAGTGCATTACTCATACGCATTCTCTGCGCTTTGTCCTACAAGCATGCATTCTCTTCTTCTTCTTCTTTCCTTTATTTCCTCCAATGGAGATTTACATATATAGTATAAACAATTCATATAATACAAATACATATCAAAATAGGATCAAATATCAAGTTTATAAACCCACCGTGAACAGTCTCACTCTGTACATTCAAATTAAAGGACTCCACTCCTCACTAGTACCGCCATGATCCGCTCAGTCAAATTAGCAACCACTGTAGGCGCCATGCCAATCCGAGGAATGAATTGGCGAAGAGCGCACAAGAGGATGCTTCGAGACGGACCGCGGCTGTGCTGTACAGCCCTGTTCCCCTCCATGAATGTACCGGGTGAGTCGGATCACCTCAAATATACACACTGATAGTAGCGTATGCTACAATGTTCTGAAATGTTATTTTGCATATATATACTAGGTCAAAAAAGTTCCTATACATGAAATTTCTTCTGTTGCTATGGCAATTGCAGAAGTTAAGAACATATATAGTTTACTAATTTCAAAAGAGTATCTATTTGCCTATTGAACAAACTTATTTGTTATGGTTTCCAAAGACTACACATGCTACAAGGGTCGTTTGAATATGCAAGGGGTAATTTTTCATTTTCACAGAGTAACATCATTAAAACTGCTCAGGTTCAAAGTTTTTAAAATTGGTTTGTGAATAACCATTTCCAAGATTCTGCGCTCCATACACAAGAGCAGGGCCTTAGGTAAGGCTACTTGCCAAAGAAATAAAAATTTCACCGCTTCCGATACGAGAATTTGAACCACAAGTCAGGGTACTGTGATTCCTTTAAAGACTGTTTAAATGCCACTTTCAGTGGGATTTCCATAGGAAATCGAAATCGTAGTGGCTAGCGGGCGTGTAACAATTTTTCCAATTTATCTTTATGCCATGAAAACAATGACATAACAAAAGTGTTTATGAAGAAAGTTTGAAAAAAGACCGACAGGTACAATAATAATGACGCCTTGAAAATCGCTATATTTTTTATTAGAAGGGAGATAATCTGAGAATTTGAAGAATTTGAACCTCGCCTGTAGAGCCTGAGTACAAGCCATTAAACATTTTAAGTGTTTTTCGAATTTCCTGCATTATGGACTTTTCTGCGCAATACAAAATTTATTCATGCGCATGCACAGAAATGAGATACATTCAAATTGACTCCTATCGAATAATGCCAGATAACTCTAATGTGGAAAAGTATTGGTTGACAATTTTCTGAGCATTTTGTTCTTTGCCGTCTCCCCAAACATACATGAGCCTCAATTAATTCCAATGTGCACTTAGTTCCTTGAAAATATGGCCGATAGTTGGTATCGTTACTTTTTTGACCGAGTATATATACATTCCTACAATGCTGCTCAGTACAGGGATATTCCCTTTGTAACACATTCTAAGGTTTTATAGCAGAGAACTGCTAGACCAGGAAAAGTTTCCTCTGAAATTTTATTTTCAAATGTGAGACTCAATAGTTTCACTATAAGATTGTCTCTAAAAGAGCTCACAAGTTCTGTATAGATATCGGATCCATAATTATAAAGTACCGAGCAATAGAACTGGTTCTTGTAAGGCCTTGTGCAAGTACAGTCACACAATAAGTGGGTAAGGAGGTCTCTAACACTTAACTCGCAGAGACTACATACCCGCTGTAGGGACGGTTTCATGGTCCATAGTCGAGCAATGTGTGCTATGAGTTTTTTGTTTCGAAATAAAGAAGTTGTCTGGAAAAGACTCATCACGGAGCGGGAAGTTTCACTGGTATACCCATCCCCATTTTGTGTGACGTCAAACCACGTGATTATCCACCCAAATATTTACCACTGCAAGTGTTGAGATGTACTAACATTGACTCTCACACGTCATCATATCAGATGTCATACTTTAAAGAAGGCATACTAAAATCCCGCCACGCGTTGTATCAGGGATCTCAGAACATGACCTGTCGGCGCGATTAATAAAAGAAAGATAGTTTGAGCAAACTCCACAGAAAAAAAAGTCAACGAATTGCTATATTGCGAGCAAAATCGATGTTTCCATGTGCAAAGTCAGTGTCATATCAGGTTTCCATTATAGCTCAAAACCAGCAAAAGGGAACTTTACAAATTGGCTCTGGGCAACATACGAGAAAGTCAGAATAAGAAGGTGGTAACGCACACAAGATTTATGCGTTCTCAAGCTAATTCAAGAATACAGTTATAGGTCTAACGTAAAAGGATTTTTTCAATGACTACTCAAAAACTGATAAAGCAAGCTTTTTGAAACTTTACGGATGACCAACCTTTTGTGTATCCGTAAAGTTTCAAAAGGCTCGCTAGATCTTGTGCAAGACACGCCTTCTTATTATGTGACATAATTAAGAAGGCGTGTCTTGCGCAAGATGTCACAATGAGGTTTGAGAGGTCGCTTCTGAAAGGCCTTTGTTCCGAATTTTTGTTCCGAAGCGGGCAAATTCTTTCTTACACAAAAGCAGAATCTTACTCGACCTTTCTGCAAGAAACAGCCAACAAACAAGCATGCTTATCTTAAAATAGACTGATTTGAGAACATCTCAATTTTGCATAATCCAAAACAGACGTTTTCTGTAAAAAAAAGTTTGTTTTATATATAAAAAAACATGTACCTATAAGTCTTGACGACCAGCTTAAAGAATTTAGTCGTTTTACGGACTTGAAAAAATAAAAAGGTTTAAAATATGCCTGTGTCTTTAGCCTTGACATGACGTCAAGGCTAAAAACGCAGGCATGTTTTAATGACATTTAATCAACAACAACAGCAACAAAGAAAAAAAAAAAGGAAAAAAAAGTGGTCATAGATGAAGACTGATGTATTTAATTGAACAATTTGATTTTTTTTATAAACAGAGATGCCTTTCATCTTTCATGTGACCTTAAACGCCCCCGGATATAAATGCCTAAATATTGGTATGTTTGATATGTGGTGTAGCTTCACCAACTGATTCATTATTTTGAACCTTTATCATGTTTAATGTCTAGGTAATCATATGTTCACTTCAGGTCGTGATCTCCAGCAGGCACATGACGTCAAACTGACGTCGAACTGATGTCAATGCGACGTCATTACGCCGCATCGACGTCAGTACGACGTCATTTCAATGTCATGTGCCAGCTGGGCGAGGTTACACATTTGGCTTTGCATTAATAAAATGATCAGTTAACACATGAAATTCAGAAGTTTTAGCACCTCACAGGAATAATCTTGCCTAAATAGACTTTCTTTTTCTTTCTCTTTTTTTTTGAGAAATATTCATGCCCAAATTTTAGCGTTTTTAACTTTTTTTAAGCGTCGGTAATTGGTTTAAAACTAAGATAGATGACATCTGTTTTTTAGCATTGAACCGTATGCCACGACCTATACCACATGTAATAATCGCTCAATTCTGGTCCATATTATAAAGACAAATTACAGTAAACATTAAAGGTGAATGGCTATACCTTCAGGGGAAGTAACTGTACCATTTTCTCCTTTGCCACCTGTTAAATAGTGGTCAACTCTTAAAGGAAAACACTCACTTAAATGCATGTTGGGTCAAGTTAAAGATTCTTATAAAACATGAAATATGCCGAAAATTGCATGAAAATCGGACTTAAAATAAATAAAATATGACAGGTTAAAGATATTGAAATGCTGAGCTGGGAACCAGCAAATCTGTGAGTTATTGACGTCATAACCTCACAGTCAAAATTGAAAATCCTAAATAACTTTAGTTTGAAACGATTTGTAAATAAATGAAATGCATAAATCAATATTTTACTTCAAAAGAAACAATTAAAACTAAATAATACTGTAAAAGTAAGCAATTTATGCTATTATTCTAGATTTAAATATTTTTCACGAGACAGGAACTTCCAAAATGGCGGCCTCCGAGACCGCCAGTTTGATTTTTTAAAATCTTCATATCTTTCTTATTTTAAGTCCGATTTTCATGAAATTTTCACTAAATTTAATTGGTAATCAAGATCTTTAATTTGAAGTCGGTTCATATTTAAGCGAGTGTTTTCCTTTAAAGGAAAGAATTTTCTCCTCAGGAGCAAATTCTTTCCTTTAAGATTTGACCTTCTTTTAGAGGGGTTTGGTCATACAGGGAAGCAAACTGAAAGTCAAAAGAATTGTCTCCCTTTCTGAAAAATGGCGGTAAAGCATGGATGTGTACCCATGCACTTTGAATACTTTAACGACGCGGTAAAAACAATTTAGGCTTTTAAAGGGCGCTGAAATTCATCAAACTGATGGATAAGATATGCTTTTCCATCATGATATGTTTGAACTTGAGCTTGAAGTGATCAGCTACGCGTATAAATTATGGCCAGCAATGCGTGAACAGTAAATACTCAGACCAGACTGCGCAGGTCTTGGTTAGAGCCATGCTATTCCCGCACATCATACATATATGGCCTACTCCGTAATCTACATGCTCAGACTTGAAGCACTGGCATATGTTAATGTAACAGTTATGTACCGCAAAAGTAAAATTCAACATATGTTTGAATAACAGATTCATTCATTGTTAACGAAAGTCACAGATCCTTAGTTTTTTTTTTTGTTTTTTTTTTTTGTGGCCCTTGCGTTTACAGTGGCCCCTGCGTCTTCATCCCTATTTATTTGTTGCTTATACACAGATGACTTTTTTCTGTAGTCTATCCCATAGCATTAATGCCGACAACAGAATTGTCAAAAAGTCGTTTCAACCACTAGAATGCGATTGTCAATCATACTAACAGCCACAAATTGTGAACTAACCATAAAACTGGTCTACTGGGAAGATCTATAGACGCCTATGCATATAAATGCCAACTCTGCTGACCTGGACTTCGTTTGATTTACTAGAAACAGAAACAAGATTTCAAATCATGATATCGTATTCGTATTTTTTACATGTTTCAGCCACTTTAAAAACACTATGTTTCGATATTATAGTTTAAATTGGATGCCAAGAAATATGCAGTTGCTTCTGCTGCTGGTTTTACTTTTCTGAAATTGCAGACTTAAAGGAAATCATAATGCCAGACCACAGTTTAACAGACAACAATGTTGGTTCTGAAATATGCACTCGTGTATGTCACAGTTCTAACCCAATGCCGCCATTTCGGATGCACTCGAATCAGTTTGAAACATGAACTTGATTCGGTATCATATTTCTGTTTCGCACAAATAAAACGCTGAAACAGAAACATGATTTGGAATCCTCGTTCTGATTCGGGTAAATAAACCGCGCCCCTGAATCCATAATTGTTGGCATAGGAGCCCCGGTAGCTCAGTGGGTTAAGCGCTGGCCTACTAATTTAAGCGGACCGGGTTCAAGTCCCGCTTGAGGCGAGAATCTTTCCTTCCTTAAACGGGGTTTCATTGCATAAGCCTTTCATTATCAACGTCCCATCGCCCTGTTATGACTGAAATACTGATGAAAAGGACGTAAAGTCGCAAGTCGTCCATCCATCCATCAGTCAATCAATTGCTGGCATCCTGAGGCTTGTCCGATTAAGTTTAAGCATGACTGGATATCCCAAGGCATTGCACCATAACAGAAACCACTTAACACTTAATGTCTAAAAAAGCGTAGACCCAGATGAGTCCGCTCATAATGAGCCGCCTCACCTGGATCTGCACAGTTTGCCCTCCTTTCTTAAAATTCTCATTAAGATATAATTGGATGAAACTTTATTTATTTATTTATTTAATTTTGTCGTCTGCCTTTTGGCACTTAGAGAATTAAACCAGAACGTTTTATGTGTACATGAGCAAGCTGCTTGAGCCTCGGTGCTGCGTCACACAGTTCTTTATGGTAAATGGCCAAACTTTCAGGGTAAGCCCTTTCCGATGGGGGTATAACTCTGAGGAGCAAAAGATTCAGTCGAACAATGAAAACCTCACAGATCTCGTCTTCCAAAGAAGGCAAGGGCTATGTCATCAGCTGGCAAGGTGATCGGACCAAACTTTTTGGATCTGTTTACTATTTTCCAAAGGGGCAGGCATTTACATGGATATATTGTGTCAACCTACGAGAAACAGATATGACAAAAAAAAGTTCAATCATCGAGGAATGCGTACAAAAAGCATGTTTTTCCACCGTGACAAGGCATCTGCTCACACATATCAGTGCAATCGGAACACCGCTCGGCCAATTCCGTGAATCAGCTGATTCACGGAATCGGCCGAGCGTGCTCCGATTGGCATTAATGATGGCTATGGCGGCGCTGCATTACTGTAGAGGCAGCCCGGATGATCACTTCCATCATTTCCCTGATATGAAAAAATATAAAAGAATCGGCTGGGAAGCCGCGTACAAGTGGTGATGACATCATTTTGGTTGCGGAGGGTTTTTTCTTGACATGCAAGCAGACCCTCCCTTTGTACGCACACGGTTCTGTTCTGTTTCAATTCTAGAAAGGACGTTCATGGAACCAAGCCTCTTTGTTAAGCGTCAGTGCTCGGCCAAAGAAAAAAAAGTTACGTTAAGTCATGACGTCAAGGAAAAGAGACATTTTCTTCCAAAGGACCCACTTTTTGGAGTTTTGGCCGTCCGTTATTCTATCAGTGTAGCGGCAAATATGCTGTCCTTCAACCGCGACATGGATCTTCGGGAAAAGTTTATCTGTTTCTTGTTTGTTGTGATAATTAAAAAAAACTGACATTATAAAGTTGTTTTCATTTCGCGCTACATGGTTTGGCAAAAAAAAAACAAAAAAAAACAAAGGGAAAAAAAAAAAAAACAGTATGATATATCATTACATTCTGCATATGTCGCCATGCATGTATAGACTATCTGTTTACTGTAAATATGTAATAATGATTCGAAAGTGTCAGTATTATGTAAGCTCAATTCTGCCTCAGTGCTATCCACTGCCTCCTTAATGATAAGCAACATGCATATCGTGACTTCATTTATGTAATATCCTTGAACTTAGTAAAGCAGTTTCTTTAAAATAAGAAAGATTTTTTTTTTCAAAATGCCATACATGAAATTATCAATGATATGAACATGAATCAGGGGCTTATGGTTCAAGGCGCTGGTAGCTGAACGAAGTCTGTTAACATTTCTATCTTACAGCTTTGCTGAAAAAAAATGTGTGGAACTTTGCACTCCTATAAGTTGCCTCATTTTTTTCTCAGAATGATTGGCAACTGTAACGCGTCTCGTTAATACCCCCATTCCACTGGATGACGCTTTGACTGCGCTCATGGCGATCATGGCGCTTCTTCAAAATTTTCGAAATCGCCGCAGAAGCGTAGGCATTTGCCAAAACTTGGGACTTTTGCGCTTCCAGTACGCTGCCAGTACACTTCTAATACGATCTCGCCACGCTAGTCACGATGCTGCCGCGATTTAGCTGCGCTTCTGCCACGCTTAACGGACTTCGAGGGCGCTTCTAATGTATAAAATTTCTACAAACAGTGCTCCTATCTACTTGACAGAATTGTTACAGATGCGAGGTAGAAACAGCAGCATTCAAACTACGCATCTAAACCTCAGGTCGGTGTCTAATAAAACCATGGTTACATGTATACCTAAACCGAAGATTAATCTAAACCAAAGATTAATCTTTTTAAAGGCAGCTTTTCGTACTCCGGTGCAATGGTTTGGAATAGTATTCCTTTAAGTATAAAAAATTCAAATTCCCTCGAAACATTTACGAAAAAGTGTTTAAAATGGATGAAAGGTGAACATGTTTCTTAAGACAATGATCTTAATTATTTGTATTTCATATACCTCCACCGCCATAATCAGGCAAATTCACATGCTATGTTTCCTGAAAAAATTATACTCATTGATTTGTAGCATTTCTTGTATTCTTATATGCAAAACTTTATGTTTGTACATATTCATGTAACTTTTTGAGGGCCTCAGGGAAGCCTTGATTGGCTTCGGCCAACTGAGCTACCCTCGATAAATAAAGTCGTTACTTACTTGCTGCCACTACGGCAAAGGTACTGGCTGCGTGTAAATAGTCTCCTGACCAGGCTTTGGTGTGGATTTCGCCTTCTGCTCTTGACCGGGGGTGGGGGGGGGGGGTCTTGAATGAAACGTGAGAATTGAGTTCTGAAACGTCGTGGAAGCGCGGTGTTTTAATGGCCAGATCGCTATAAGAGCAGAGGAAACGCAGATAAAGCGCCAAGAGTGCGGCGGAAGCGTCGTGGTTTCGCTATTCATAAATAATAGAGCCGCAGCGGAAGCGGCAAGATATGGTGTACCAAGAGGGTCAAAAGCACCGATACGGGTCGACCCGTATTTCTGATATACGGGTCGACCCGTATTTTTACGGGTCGACCCGTAAATTTACGGGTCGACCCGTATTTCAGATAGGGGTCGACCCGTATATTTGCGGGTCGACCCGTATATTTGCGGGTCGACCCGTATATTTACGGTCGACCCGTATTTTACGGGTCTACTGCATTTACGGGTCGACCCGTAAATTACAAGTCGACCCCGTATCTTAAATACGGGTCGACCCGTAAATATACGAGTCGACCCGTAAATATACGGGTCCACCTGTATTTCAAAAATACGGGTCGACCCGTATAATACGGGTCGACCCGTATTTCTCCAAAAATAAACTGACCAATCAGAAGATGCCTTCTATCCGTTCTTCGGCACCTTTGAAATATCCCTTCAATTCATGCTGTGGAGTCGCACAACTAATACCTGTATGGATAACTGTATATGGCAAATGCTTTACTTATGCTCACTAGACAAGGATCTGCTAATATTTCTTAAGTTCAACTCTAATTAATATCGACTTTTAAAATTATTGTTATTTAATCAACATCCAAAACTGTTACCAAAAGAGGGATTATTTAATCCAAAACGATGCCTATCTTACCTATAAATTGTGCGTAACCGGCCTATCCAAGTGAGAAGTCACTATATATGCAGTAGCCTATTTGTATGTGTATTCCACTGTTTGCTGTATTTTGGAGATAACGGGAATCCCCGGAGTGACGTCATCGGATGGTCACGTGGGTAGATTGGTTGGCAAAAAGATTGCGACAGACAATGGTCTTCTTTGGGATTTTGCTGAAAAATTAACCTCTGAAATGCGTAAAATATAGTTTAGAAAGCTGCCAATAAATAGAAACCGATAAAATCAGTGCAAATATTGTTTTAATCGTTTGTCGCGCGAAAAAAATAGAATTATTTAATATTATTTAAAGTTATTTTATTACTCGGCATACATTGACTCGCTTCTGAACAGAACTTTTTCTCCTAGTAACTTTGACTTAAAAGAAAAATAAATAAATGAAATAAAAATACAATATATCGGAGGTACTAAAGATCAGTATTTTAACCTTTAAACCTTTTCGACAATCAAGGTGATTAGTAAATATAACACGGGTAATAGAAAATGAAAGACAATAAAATATAGAAACTTGTATCCAACGAGAAGTAATGCAAAATTAATAAAACATATTGATCTGATTTAGTGATAAGAAAATGTGAAAAAATAAATAAGTAAATGAATTTATATTCATGACTGCGTTTCAAAAGAAAATGTTATAAAACGGTAAAGGATAATATACACGTATAAGCAGAGAAACTTCTGTTTTGAAATTACTATCAGTAATTACCACATTATTTAGTCCGAGCTCTTGACATCTGAACAACAAATTCACTCTGTCTGTTTCTTTCTCTGTCTCCCCCTCTCACTAATAGTTTGATGAAACGGTAAAGGATAATATATAAACAGATAATCTTCTCTGTTTTGAAATGCAGTAATTACCAAAGTATTTAGTCCGAGCTCATGACATCTAAACAATAAATTATTCTCTCTCTCTCTCTCTCTCTCTCTCTCTCTCTCTCTCTCTCTCTCTCTCTCTCTCATTGTTTGCTCTTTATATTTTATTAGCGGACAAGCTTATTAATATTAAAATATCATAGATTATAATAATCGAGTTTTATTTGATACACCGCCAAAACAGTTGGTTATATTATACAAGTTAATATGACATTGTCACTGTAGGAAACCCGCGGCGCTCTTTGAAATATGATAATTAAAGACATTCCTTATCAAAAGACCTGCTGAATACCGGATACATTCTTTATAAACAATAAACAACCAGTTTAATTTCAAAATGTACACCAGATACAGACACATTTTTTAGAGTATCCATGCTAAAACGTGCATCTAAAAGCTCTTCATGTGGAACCAAAATTTAAATGAATTAGGAGAGAGAATAGAACAATATTTCACACTAAAATACCTACAATTCTCAGCGTTATCATTTATATAAAAATATGAATCAAAATACACGGCATGATTAATTACATAGTTTAACATCACCCAATAAATGTTCAATATAGCGTGATTGATTATCGACTTTTTGCCAACCAGTGTGGGGAATACCTCGGAAATCCTTCTCGATGACGTCACCGCGTTTTCTCCTATAGTGAATAAAATGAAAATTGAAATTCAAACGTACTTTCGAATTGCTTCTGAGATATTATTATTTTTTTTTTCTTAATGTTTAATTTATACTTCATGCTGGGACGGTCTTCTGGTCTTGGCTCATTAAGAAAAAAATAAAATAAAAAAAAGGGAAACGGTGCCATCAATGGTTTAACATCAATTGTTTTATAATAATGATGATAATAATAATGGTAATTAAATATCAATGACAATAATAAAAATATCATGATCATGACTCATTCTCTGACAATATCAAATAAAAGAAGAAAAAAGAAAGGGTCAGATTTTTTCTAACTTTTTTCTATCATTTAATTTGTTTATTACGAGGGTTGATCCAGAAGTAATGTCACTGCAGCTATAAAACCGTGTAGAATGAAAATAAAGCAACAAAAGTTCGTAGCCAAGTACGATAAGCTATTTGCAGTATGGTCTGAAAATATCATTAAAATATAGTGCACAGTTATCGAGATATCGAGGCAGACAGAAGGCATGGTAACTACACGCGCCGCGCGTCAGTGACGTTGTTGACGTTCCAGACGAAGTTTTGATATTGTGTCATGTCCAAAGTAGCATCTGCGCTGTTCCAGCATAGCACTAATGTTTGTTCACCCATGTTTATCTCATCTTGCATTATCATTTGAGCAGTCCCGCAGCTCATGTTCAAGAATTTACACAATATTCGCATTGCAGAACGTCGATCTCTATATGTGGGGTCTCAACAAGAGTGACGTTATTGTCTGACACTGCATATAAAGGCCTTCCGGTTTTCAGATGATCTTCTAGCGAATTATCCGCATCACTATAGCACTGATTCCACTTTATACAAACTTTATAATCACTGTTATATCACCGCATGTTTAGTTAAGCCGCTCTTGAGTCTCCAATGGTGATATTCTTAATTTGGGGCAAAACCGCGTAAATATGCGCTGACGCATTTGTCAGAAATCAACATTTTTCCACTCGGCAGTAATAAGCGTTAGCACTAACTAGCGAACTTCAAACTACAATGACGCGATCAAAGTTTCAACAGTGGGCAGCAGAGATATATTTCGTCATCGTATCAAATTTTCATCTGTTTTGGTGCGTTAGTTTGATTTTTATTTGTAATTGCCTTTGAAAATTATGTTCATGTAATCAACGTTATTTTAACGTGCGGCGCGGTGGCGTTGGTGGCGTATTTTGGACGTCTATATAATTAGAACGGAAAAAGATTCCAACTTTATATTTATACTGTCAATTGGAATTGAATTGCAGTGTAGCTTGATATAATTTTTATAATAATGCTACGATGAATAAGCGCGTAATGGACACAGTGACATTACTTCTGGATCAACCCTTGTAGCATTTTTAATATTTTTATTACCAGCAAACAAGACCCCCACGAGAGCGTATAGAGCGCAACGGGAGCGCATAGAGCGTAGCTGGGTCGCAGACGAATCTCACGGTGCTGTCGGCACGATCCCGCTTCGCTGGTGCTGGGTTGCTTGCGCTACTGCCCCGATACGGCTGGGTTCATGGATTTCAAGCTACGTTCTTACTACGCTTTCGTTGCACTTTGAGTCCACGGCGCTGCCGCTGCGTAAATTTTGAGCCGAGTCAAAACAAGCGCCTTGACTTGGCGATCATGCTGCTTCAGATACGCTTTTGTTACGACCTAGAAGCTTCTACTGCGCTGTTGAAGCTTCTGCTACGATTCATGGCGCTTTGACCAAAATTTCGGAGCGCAGTGGAAGCGCCGTCCATTGGAATTGGGGTATAACCAACGACGTCGTTAGTTTTGAAGAGCTGAGCACTGGTTTTGAAACAGTACATGTCACTGCCGCACCGGGTATATGGGTCTTGGAAAGTTCAGTGAGATAGTTTTGGTATTGGCTCCGTGTTTAAGTAAGGCTGTCACTTGCCCCAGAAACTTTAAAATGCGAAACTGTTTATATAGTCAGTAATTAAAGTACGTCTACATGTCAAGATGACTTGGTGGCTAAAATAAACGATGCTTTGTATTTTGAAGTGTAACAGCTTTTTCTGAAAGATGTGTGCATAATATGCACTACTATGTAAATTTGCTTGTAAAACTACCCCTCATGTATATACTTGCCAGTGGCTATCAGATGGAGTGTTAGGTGCTATTGAATAAGCACAAATAGTGAGCTCGTAAAACAATTTTTGGAAATTTTACATTTCGACTGCTTTAGTTCACGGATTACACTATAAGTTAGTGCAAAAACATCTATATTTCTGATGAAGAAATGGAGTTCTGCATTTACAAAATTTGGCAAAGTCCTTTAAAAGATGTTTATTCTTCATTCAACAACAAAAATATATTCTATAATATGCATATTTTATGATTATTTCTATAATTCAGAACAAAAATGGATATTGTTCTTGATACACCTCAAAATTCATGGCGCCCGCATATTTTAGCTATCAAGTCATTTTTACATGTAGAAAAACCTTATAAGACATTCATTCATATTTTCAGATGCACTTACAGACCAGTTTAGATATAACCTGAAGTAGAGGTTATTAGCGTTTATAAATGATTTATTGCTGTTTATTATTTAGAACACCATATACAAAGTATGTCATTTACACAACTTGTAAAAATGATGGACACATACAGTAAGACTACACGACATTGACAGCTGTCTATATCAATAACTAAGCTGTCAATCGTCGATCATCTAGTCCGTGTTAAATGAATGAAATTGGGCCAAATGTATGCTAAGAGGTAAAATACTGTAAGGCTGACAGATATTTTTGACAAGAAACGTATGTTCACAGTGTTATTATTTGATACGAGTGGACACTATATGCATTCGGCTGTAAGGGGATCCGATCTTCAGTCACGCTTTAATTTTGAGGTTCAATGGTACACACTTATGTTTTTATCACCAAATTTGCAAAGAAAATGAATTTTCGTGACTTCCTGTTGCTCTTTGGGTGACAAGTTCCTTCGAAAATTGGGCTTTTCTCTTAGAGGGAAGAATTTGCTCCCTTAAAGCAAAAATTCAAAGATTGCGAAGTACCTCATCTATCCATATGAACTTGAAATTAAAGATACTACAGAGTTCAGTTCATTTGCCTCATACCAAGATTGTTATCTCTGTGTTTACACAGGAGGGACGACTTAAATTTTACTATAGTTAACTTTTCATTTTTGAGTACCAATATTCCTTCGGCACCTGCATACGGAGTTTTGTCTCTCAGTTCGCTATACCAGAGCCTGTTCTAACTGTCAATACTTCGTTGATAGAGGGAAGCTGTTCACCAGTAAATTGTTGTTACAGGGTTATCGCAGTACGAAACTTGTGTAAAAAAAACCCAAAAAGTTCTATGGGAGACACCATGACCGAGTTGATCCCTACAATGTGGCCGTTACTAAACCTATTTTCGATTTGATGGCTCCAGCTGAAGCATGGTGTGGCTTTCAAATACCTCATTATCACTGACTTATTCCGCAGATATATAGATATGGCGGGCGACCATGACTGGCCATTATACGAATCATGCAAGTCTGTTGTACACTAAGACCAGTTATTTACATGATCCATAGCAATCCGTTTTAGAGCAGCTCCTTTCAATATAACCATGATACAGGTTTATACACCAACATGTGGATATGACAACGACGAAGTCGAAAACTTCCACCAGCAACTCTAGGAAATCACACTGAAAACCTAAATTCGTTGCTGTAGCTAGGTAAACTAGTAATGGAATCTAAGGTGACTGTTTAGTAAATCCTGTGTTTTATATGAAGCTCATTAGTAAAACAAAGCTATGAATAAATACAAGACATTATAATTATCTTTTGTTTGTTTTTAAAATATGTAATGCAAATTTGTGTGTAAGCTTTTAATAAATTCATATATTAAACATTTAACATTATGGCTATTTATTAGTTGAATTTTGTACCTATTTTATGAGAGCTTCGCCACCATCTGCTGGGAAAAAGCTTGGCTATTCCCTTGTCTTGTTTTGCTTTGTGGGGCTTTTTTTATTTTTCTCTTTTACCAGTTGGTGTTTAAGCGGTACAGGATGTGGAACTCCATTGTATAGGTTCCTGACCATTGTATTCTCACTTCTTTATACATAACATGCTCAGACTAATGCACAGTAACATCATACCGACAGCAAATAAGCTTTATTCCATTTATGCAAAGCGCCCCGATGAGCTGAGAGCTACAATTTGGATTTTTAGAATAGAAATCTAAATCATAGCTTGCAGAACTTTTGGCATTTAATTTAGGAATTCGGAAGAAAAACATATAAAACTTTAAGAGGAGGAGAAAGAAAAAAGACTACGGTATTTATATCATATAAAACATCTTTCATGTTGAAAATGGACCGGTTCGAAATGTGTGGTAGAAGATTTCACTAAGAATCAATGGGTTAAACCACATTTATAAAGGACGAACATTCTGTTTGAAGCACTGTGGTGTCTACATTTTTTCACTTTACGTATCTTTGATCACACGCAATGGTACTGTACATTAAGATCGTTAAAGTCGTCGCGATACCGGTTTATGAACGGATTTTTATATGCATGTCTTTTCAACGCCAGATCTTGAACAATTCTGCAGTGAAGCATCATCCTTACTTAAATGGTGTCACTTGTTAACAGGTACAAATTGCCAACATATAGAATAAATGAATAAACAAATAAATGAATTACTTCTTCTTATGAAATGATTCAGTTCAAACTTGATACGGCGGATTCTGTTTGTTCTATAAATGTTTATAGTTTATCCGTAGTGGCCGACATAAAAAAAAACATTTCTCCACGTAAACGGATTTTGATCAATCTAGATCTGCAGCATCCTGTGAAATTATCATCCACATTAAATACTGGCAAATCCACTTGTACCTCTTGTTTTTCATTTAGGACTGCTAGGTTTCGTCTTTCTTTTGCTTTCCTTAGCCGTAGATAAAAATATCATTTACTTTCCTTTTTCACTTTTTGTCATTTCCTCATCTGCAAACCAGAAATATATCGCAAGACATGAAATGTGTGCTTGACATCGTGCGGGATAGGGAGAGCATAAGTTTTTATAAGTCGCTGTCATAACTAAATAATAGAAAATATAGACTCACATCATAATGGCATTATTTTATTTCTATTTTACAGACAACCTTAACGTTATAAATATCTTTTGTCTCTTTTGTGTTTTGTTTGCTTCTATTTATTTATTTACTTATTCATTTATTTCAAGTCAAAATTTGGCTGTGGCTGCAACGTCTCACTTAAAGGAATGGCATTTTAAGTATTCTAAATGTGAAAAAAAAATATAATGATATAAAAAATAGTAAAAAAGCATGTGTTTCCGTGTGTTTTCCTTTCTCATTCTCCAGAAGTAGAGTTGGGTTTCTGTACTTAATACATAAAACCCCTTGGCCCTTCGTTGCATGTATACATGGCAAATAAGAAGATTTTATGGATAATCCTAAAGATGTCAACATGTTGATCTGCCGATCCATCTGGAGAAGAAAACAAAATAAAACGATATCATAGTAAACCTTATTCTTGGGATAAATATTCCTGAATGGTAACGTTTATAAATCCAGCCAATGTCTTCACTCAGACTCAGATATTATTTCAGCAGAATGTAAATGCGAAAACAGAAAAAAACAACATCTAATTCTCAAGATTTACACTTTTTCAAATATCAGCCTTGTTGAAAGTCCCCTCACTGAGCCACTGCATTTTTTTCTATCTAGATGTGTATTACATTAGAAAATCTTTACTTCTGCTTTCAGGACCAGTTGTACAAAAGAACCAGACTGTGATCGTTCATTATACAGGTAAGTTCGATGCAGTAGCAGAATAGACCGAAGCCAAAGCACTTGTTTATTGTCTAATTCGCATACAACTTAAATTTGTAGTAAATATTTCTATTCAATACACCACTGCAATCGTCTTATAGTGGCGGTGATGTGACAAATATTTATTATTTTCTCGGACCCCAATGAGGGAATGATTGAAATGATGAGGAGCAGAAATAATACAGAGGCTAGAGCTGAATCTCGTCAATGGCTGGCATCGAACCCGCAAGGAAAATATAAGCGGTGGTCCTATTTAAGCGGTGGCCCTCTGATGATATAAATACCTTAGATAAATGAGCCGTGATACGACAAAACCAACAAAGTGGCATGTGCGCCTAGCCCAGACTCAGATCAGCCTGGGCATCCACCCAGTCTGATCAGAGTCTTCGCTATCTGCATGGAGGTAGCTGAGACCCTTAGCAAACCTTTAAGCGTTAGTGAAGAGTCTGATCAGACTGGGTGGATGCCCTGGCTGATCTGAGTCTGCGCTGGGTGCACACTCACTTTGTTGGCATTCTCGTTCCGCGGCTCAGATGTGTATGTAAAATTACTAAGTTAAACATGTTTAAAGAAATGAGTATGAATGATATATAAAGTATCTTTGTTTCAGGTACTTTGCAGTCAGGTGCAAAATTTGATTCATCACGCGACAAAGGCGAACCATTTGAGTTCGTGCTCGGACAGGGCCAAGTTATACCAGGTAAGTGCGAGTGCTTAAAAACTCTAAATCTACTAAGAAATTGCTTGATAAATGATGGACAGCAAACGCAAACGACCGAATGCAATAACTGATATGTTTGATACAGAGCAACAAACTGAAACATCGAGTGTATTTTTTACACGAGAAACCGAATGCTTGAAAAGTCGTTGGGTATCATAGATGATTCGGAAACAGTCGCTTTCCACCTGGTCCTGTTTTCAGCTCTCCTTGTTGCGCTGACAAATTTCATCCCGTCCACTTCTTTTTTCCATACCTTCCCAACACTTCTTCTGTTTACCTATCTTCTTTTTCTTTGCTTTTACTGAGACTTGTAGAATAGTCTTTGCTGAGCCTGAAGACCTATAAATGTTACCTTTCATTACTTCCGTTTCTTGTCCAAAGTCAGGATTTCGTCAAGCTCGTCATATTCTCGTATCTCTCAGAGAGTAGCTTCATTAATTATATGGTCCTCGGTCGAGATGTTGTGTAACCTTGAACCTTCGGTAGCATTTCATCTAAAAACCCTGCGATCTTTTCTCTAATTCTGCTGTCAAGGTCCACAAATCAGAGGCTACAGAAGTATGGATGCGACAAGGAAGTGCATCAGTTTTATCTTTGATCCAATAGATCGGTTGTTATCTCTCCAAATTAGCTTCTAAACCTTTTAGAGCTGCATGGGTTTTGTGCACTTCTTAAAGAACCTCTGTTTTAAAAGCCATCTTCTTAGATAATTGCTTCAAGGTATTTCAATTTTGTTATAGTTCTTACGTCCTTTATCTTGAACTCGTCCTAGAGCTGTTTATTTTTTTTTACCGTGCGTGTTATTCGTGAACTTTTGTTAATTTATACATCTTTCCGTTTTTGGCTTGAGGGCGGAATATGGGATCTGAGTATCTTAATTCCTGATCATCCATTCCTTTTTACTTTTGAATTTTCTGCGAACATCCTCGGTAGAAATGTGGTCCTTGTACGAAATGTTCAATAACGTTCGGTAGCATCTCACCCTAAAGGCCTGCGTTCTTTCCTCTGACTGTGCTGTCGAGCTCCAGGATTCAAAGTTTACAGAAATATGGAAACGACCAGGGAGTGTATTAGTGTCACCTTTGACCCAAGAGATAAATTGCTATCTGTCTAGGTTGGATTCAGTTTTGTTAGAGCTGTAGTGGCTCTAGCGTGAGAGAGAACCTCTGGTTTTGAACCACAAAGTCTTGCCTTGAGGTTAATACAATCTATGATGGGGCTGAGGCCGAGACAATGAAATCTCAGGCTCGTTTTCAGATTATTTAGTCTTATGCGAGGCTTGCCGAGCATAAGACTTAAATAATCTGAAAACGAGCCTGAGATTTCCTTGTCGAGGACTCAACCCCATCATTGATTATTTTTCTCATCCATTTTATTTTATAGAACAGAATATCAATTGAATAGCTTAACTTCTTGTTGATGCTATTTCTATAAACTTCAAACTAATTTTCTATTAATAGTTCTGAGATGTGTGTTAATTTTACCTTGTGCATGCATATTTCATGACTGGCAGCTAATCAGAAATCTACAGTCACACTTCAATCACATCACTGGCTGTCAATTTCACTTTGCATGCAATTTACCTGCGAGTGGATTTGTTGAATTTAAGTGTGTAATAAATTGGGCTGTACTATTTAGCTATAATTGGCATTTTGAGATAGCTTTCAGAGCCTAGGCTGAGATAGCAGGCCAGATAGAAAAATCTCAGACACCTCTAAAAAGGGATATTTTTATCCAATGGGTGAGAAATTTGAATCGTTGCAGCCCCCGACTTATGTCCTTTACCGTGACCTCCTGCTGGATGTCAGTGGCACTGTTTGTGATCATATTTCAATATTTCGACTTCTTAGCGTTTATCTTCATTTTATTCAATTCAGTGTAGGTAAGTGCTGAAAAAGCATGAACTAATATCAAATAAAAGTAATATCCGGTACATGACAGGTATACAATTAATAAAAGTTAATTCTGCTTTATTAATTTATAAATTCTGCTTTATTAATTAATTATTGGTAAACCACGGTACAGAGTAGTAATCAAAAATTGTTTTAAGGCAAGCACATCCCGATATTGACAGCCCGTGTCCAGTTGTTCAAAGCATTGTTTGCTTAACGAAGATGTTAGACAAGGCTTTGTTAGGACTTCTAGTACTCATAAAACCAAGTGTGCTTATACTTTTGCTGAAAAAAAAATGAACTCGTCACACGTTTCAGCAAAAATGGGAGTGTTTTTACATACAATATGCTTGAAAATTTAAAGTCGTGTTAACTAGCGACATCGTTTGTTTTGAACAACTGAGCCCTGGTTTGGACAGCTGTAATATTTCTCAATAATTCCAGCTCAACTTCCTTATACTGATTTAGCGCAATTTGATTGGTCAAGAGTGAACATGAACCGGCGTTTATACTTCGATAAATTCCCTGAGCCAGAAATCTGGAACTACTTGGAACTATTTTCTTGGCGGCGATTTCTAAGATACTCACTATAGCTGACAATTTCGAGAACAGTTGGCCGAGATTGAATTATAAGAAATGAATTTTATTTTTGTGGAGTTTATGGATGAGTAAACGCCGGCGAATCACTCACAAGAGCTTAACATAAAGCCCTTCGGGTTTTATTCAGTTTGTGAGTGATTCGCCGGTGTTTACCCATCGATAAAATCCACAAAAATAAATTTCATTCCTATAAGGATGGACCGAAGATGTTATTTGCTTTTATTTGATGACAGCCGTGCCTAGTAACGTGCCTGCTAATGACACTTGTAAACACGGTTATCAGTTGTTAACAATATCTTTAAAAGGTTGTTTAACAGATCAGATCACTATTACACTGGCTGATTGATAGTTCAAAGGTTTCGCTTTCGTAATGAAACGGTCATTGATACATCTGTAATTAGTTGTAAATGGACAAGTTGATGTAAACGATTGTAAGTCATAAGATTTTTTTCTCGTATGTCAGGTAATACTCAATGCTTTTATAGGGAAGACAGTCTAACGTTGTGACCCCATTGTTTATATACAATAAAAATCAGTATATTAATCTAAAGACATTAGTTTTCGTAGCTTGCATGTGGCAAGTAATGTCGCAGACCAGGCCCCGAGGTTATAAAACTTTTTTCATGCTCAACTCAGCTGAGCATGAAATTTAAAATGCCCATTAAAATAAAAACACCAAGATTTCAGCATTTTTCAGGCTCAGATAAGCCAAGAAGGCTATTTTTTCTGCTCATACATATTAAAATGCCAACAATTGTTGGCATTTTAAAATTTATGAGCAGAAAAAATTTCATGCTCAGCTGAGTTGAGCATGAAAAAAGATTTATAACCTCGGGGCCAGCACTCATATCCATATTTCCTTGTCAAAACACTTGAGAAACAATCTGGTTGAAAAAGTGGTTTACATGTATCTTTAATGAGTGCATTTGATGGTCTATGTCTTCGATGCTCATACATGTAAACAGGGCCCAGTTGTTAAAAACTAACGACGTCGTAAGTTAACGGTTCGTTAAAATTTCAAACGTTAATATCGCAAATACACTGATATTTTTGTTGAAAAAATGTGAGAAGCTTTTGTATTGCAAAAAGCTTCTCTCATTTTTTCAACAAAAACTATCAGTGTATTTGGTTACAAAGTTATAAAACACTCAACGAGTTGACCGCTTAACAAGCTCGTTAGGCTAACGATGCTTTGAACAACCGGGCCCAGGTCTGTAAGTCGTAGCTCAGATAAGAAGAAGTTTGTTTTCATGTTTCATATCGTTGTTTTAAATATTTCAGGATGGGATGCAGGTGTGGCAACGGTAAGTATAAAATCGGGTGTAAATTTTCCGAAAATCATCTAGCTTTAACTTACGGCGATTTGTGATAAATATAAAAGCTGATTAAACCATTGAAATACAACATACATGTATCTCCCCGATACCTGCCACACTTCTTTTTTGTTGTTGTTGTTCTCTACAGTTTTGAATACAATAAAAAAAAAGAAGTAACATAATGATGTGAAACAGGGTTTGTGTAAAATATATATACATATATCACAAGGTGATTTGCGGCATTGAAAGTATATTTAGGTATGAAGTTACCCCAGTGCATTGAGATTAAGGTCCTATCAATAACTTGTTTCAACTCTGTCATCATCAGGTTGAACTGATGAAAAAGCATTGTTGATACATGGATTCATTCATTAAATATAGGGTAAGTAGGTATACCTGTATCATAGACACAGTATAAAACTTCGATACTGTGACCAAGACAGGTGTATAAGTAAAAGAATTCAACCTTGCGAATTTCGTAATATTGTCTCAAAGTTGGACACATGTTACCTGTTATATATTTATCTGTTCAACCTATTAATTTGAAAAAAGAGTTCGAGAAAATGATTGATAGGACATAACTCTCGGTGCACTGGAGCAACTTCAGACCTGTACGCATTTTCAATAATGCTGGTTACTTTATAGATTGTTTGTGTCGCAGATTACGCTTCGATCTTTTTATAATTATATAAACCCCTTTTAGGATCAGCAAGCCGGGCATTTTGAAATTCTAAATTGTTAACAACAACATAAAGATTCCAACTACTAAGATTTTGGAAGATCTTTTGTATTTTCAGCATTTTTTATGGAGATTTTTAAATTCAACACAGATTAGTGATTATCAGCACCTGAAGGTTTTACTGTGTGATGATAAAATAAAACTAACATAAGAGTATCCAAAACCGGACTTAAAATCAAATATCTCCTTTTACTTAGGTTGAGGCAGAAAAAAGAGTGAAACGCCCATTTGTGTTCTTATATAAAATGGGTACTGCTACGTACAATAGGAAATAAGATGTGTTCGCAATATGTATGTATTGGTAGTAGGAAAAAAATATCATGCACATATGAAATAAAATGCGCATCTGAAACAGGAAGTTTAAGATAAGATCGTTTAAAATAATGAAAATGAGTTTGGTTCAAGAAAACATATTGAAGAATATATGAACTTCATGTACGTGAAAGCTACCCTGCCTGAAATTCCTGTTATTTTGTACAGATTTTTATTTATGTTTCCAGATGAAAGTTGGTGAGAGGGCTCAGCTGGAAATAGCCCCAGAAGATGCCTACGGTGCTGCTGGCATACCACCTGTATATCCTTTACATCATCAGTCAAATTACATTTACATATACCATAAAATTCTAAGTAATGGGACAGACAGGTCTGAGCAAACAGTGTAGACCCAGATCAGACTGCTCCTAAAAAGGAGCAGTCTGATCAGGGTCAAGACTGTTTGCCATTACATCTGCATCATTTGGCTGCATTGAAAAATAAAACTGGCCCAATTTTAGGGCAATTACTGCAATTATGTTAAGTGTCCCAATATTAAGAAACTTTACGGTAATGCACTATCGAGAGTCCGATCAGCATGTGCATCCGCATATGTACCACTGTAATGATTCGTTAGTATTTTTAATTGGGCACCACCCTATTTTTCATACTCAAAGTTTAATGTTCCCGAGTATGCTTTCACTTCCACATAACTCATTGTATAGTTTCTGTCTACGATTCGACAGACAGGCCATTTAAAATTTTGTCTGTTATAAAAAACTTTCAAGATATACATTCAGTTTAAACTGGTCAAAATACTTTTTTTTCAATAGCTAAATAAGCTACAAAATTCTTTATAAGAAAAATGCGTTTAATGTTAAAGACATAATTCTTGTTTATAGGGTGTCATAATCCTATTATTCAACAGTCCAATGACACTGCTATTTCACCAAAGGAAATACCCCATCTCACATAGGTAATGGCATAACAGGGTCAAAAAACCATTATAGAGTGGTACCACGTTTTGGCTAACTTAACGTATCCCTTTACGTAAAAAATCAGATTATAGACTTTCGTTATTCAAAATAATTGGCATTATTTTATACGGAGACTTTAAAAATATTTTTCTGCTGTATAAGCCATATACAAGGACGTGCAGACATTGTTTTCGGCATATCATGCTTAATCTTAAATTACAAACTGTTCGAACAAGTTTCCTTAACATGTACACTATCCCACCTTCAGCAACGCTGATCTTCGACATTGAATTACTAGACGTTAAGGGTTCCCGGACAAACTCTCAGCCCGGTCAAGGAGTAGGGGGAGGACAGGGCAGGCAACAACAAGGTCTAGACTTTTCAAGTAACCCACAACCTGACTTTAAATCAGGAATGGCAGGACTTGGCATCGGTCAACAGTCGCTTTCTCAGCAGGGAACTGGCTTTGCAGGTGTTCCCCAGCTGGATTCACAGTTTCTGTCTGGTATCTCACCACCCGGTCAGAGCCAGCTGTCACAGTCTCAGTCACAAGATATGAGGCTGGCAAGTACACTTGATATGTTGACACAAAGTCAAGGAACTTCGGCGACCTCATCTCAAGGTCAGGGAGTGTCCGCCCTAAGTCCAGGTGCATCTACCAATATGATCGATCTAGCAACCCAAGGAGGAGGATTCACTGTCGGAAATCAAGACTTTTCATCACAGTTTGTAGACTTGTCAGCCCAATCTCAAGGAGTCCAATCACAATCTCAGAGTTTTGGACGTCTGAATTCAGCATCAAGCGGAAGTGGACAACAACAATTGCAAACGTCCGGTGGACAAGGCGGCCAAGGCGTCGGCAGTAGCGATCAGTCATGGTTTACTTCAGGCCAGACTTCAGCTAGTCAGGCTGGTGCTGGTGCAAGCGCGACAGGATCACAGTTTCAAGGTTCGACATCCAGTTTAGGGCAAACTCCTGGAAGCCAGGCTTCATTTGGATCACAATCGAATCCATTTCAAAACGTCGGCTCTCTTGGTCGAGACTCTCCAATGAGAAATATAGGCTTCGACCAAACGCCGGAAAGTCCAACTAATTCGGCTGCTTCGGGAAGAAGTGATATACTTGGTCCCCCAGGGTTTCCAGCAGGTGGTATGACCTCTCGAAGTATGGGACGTATGCCAGATAGACCACAGTTCGGACCTTCTGCGCAGCGCTTTGATTCATCGCGAGTGTTTGCTGCAGCACAAGGACCTAGCCCAGGCACGCCTATGCGCATGATGAATGCTGAACAGCCAGGCTTTCAAATGCGGCCATTTGGACGAGAAGTGTCTTTTGATGGACGACAAATGGTTGGAGCAGACGCTCAGCGCAGAGCATTTGAACAGCGTCGTGGTATGGCAGACACTGGATTTGGTATGGGCCGAGGTGTACCAGGCCGAGGCGGTGTAGACCCCAGAAGGGGTATGGACGGTATGAGCCGTACAGTGGGAATTGGAGGCATTCCTGATATGGCTCGACGTCCGGACTTCAGAGGAATGCCGGACATTGCCCGCGTTATGCGAAGCAGAGGAATACCTCCTATGAGAGAGACTATGGATCCAAGATTCCGGGGTATGGCTCCTCGTCCACCTATATCCGGTCCACCTGGCTTTCCCGGGCCTGGAATGGCACCAAGAGGAATTCCACCACCAATGTTATTACAGAGATTAAGAATGTTGCGAAGATTTAGAGGGTTCCGTTAAAATGAAAACAAGAAATTAAATGATTTGAAATGAATTATTTGGCGGGAAAATCTCACTTTTTGACTATGCAAATTTAACTTTTGTGCATGCATTACGTACCCTTCCGATATGTTGGTTTTGGCTAATGTTATTGTGCTAAAAAACTTATCCAACTGTAAAATCTGGATGGCGTCATAGCTTTAGTATTATAAAAATGTTCTTATTCAGCATGTTCAGCTTTCTATACAGAACTTGAAGTTTTCCGTCATTTTACAAAGGGACACAACTTTACATTTTGACATCCAGTTTGCCGGGCGATAATGTCCTTTCATAATGGGACCCATTCTTAAAGACTTTTGCTTCCAGATTAGAAAATTATTTCCTTTAAAAGTTTACTCCCGTGATGAGAAAGGGCAGTGGTCGTGAAAGTGACAGGGTTTGTTACCTGAAGATGAACCAGTTCTTATAAAGGATGTCATTAAGACAAGCTTGAATTACTAGAGCAACTTCACCAATACCTGCAGGGATATGCCGCAAGAGCATGTTTTGGATATCATTGTAGCAAAACTATTCATAGTCAAAACATGGGTTTTTCTCAAGCAAGATCTTAGTCTCAAATCATTTTTAGCGCGCCTTTGCGAAGCAAAGGAGAGCTTATGCTATACCCCCGGCGTCGTAGTCCGAGTATGCGTTAGCGTTAGCGTTAGCGTCAGCGTTAGCGTACCCGTCAGCGTCCTCGTCGGCGTCCGTGATCAGGTTAACCAATGTTAACAATTGCGTTTAGCTCCATGTTCAACTCTGTATCTTACAAACTACAGCAGTTACAATCATCATACTTGGTACATATATACACCCATATGACTGCAGCAGCTGCATGACACAATTGTATGTCCTTGACCTATATGTTACGGTTGACTGACTTTGCTGTTTGGCACTGTTTCTAAGGCAAAATTTTTAGTTTTGATAAAACCTTTGACAGAAGAGACTTGATACTTGGTCAAATAGCATATCCCTATAATTGCAGCAGCTGCAATGCTAGCATGCTGACACCTGTGCCCTTGACTTTTGTTCATGGTCCAGTGATTTTGTCTTATATTTCAAGCACTGTTTGATGGAGTAACATCACATCTGGCATAGTGGATCAGTCTGACATCCCAAATGACCTCATATTATTTATAGATCACTGTGACCTATAGTTCATGTTTCAGTGATTTTGCCTTGTGTCTACAAAGCTGTTTATTTATTAACATTATATTTGGGAATTTAAGGTCACTCTAACATAAATTTTATCTTTCAGTGATTTGCTTTATATGTTAGGTGTATTTAGTATGTATTCATCATATACCTGGGATAATGGCTCAGTCTGACACTGCAGATGACCTGATATGTTTGTAGGTCTTGGTGACTGTGAGAATCAGGCACCCATAAGGCGCGCTTTGTTGTCTTCTGACAACTCTTGTTCATGTTTACACTAGAATATTCCGATTCATATAGCCAGAATATACACAGTCAGTGTAAGAAATAGAAGAAAAATGCTGAATTTCATGGAAGCTACTGAAATTTAAGAGGTTTGTTCAAAATTACAAAAATGCAAAGACGTTTGCGCTTGACATAGTTTTAATTTCGAAATCAGCTATGAAACATTATTATATACCTGGGGTCGTATTTATAAAACCACTTTAGTCGTTGCTATGCGGTTGCTAAGGCTAAATTTCTATGAAGGAGATTCCCTACAACTATGAAATTTGCTCTGGAGGAACAGTCTTTTTCAGACTGTTCCTCCAGAGCAAATTTCATAGTTGTAGGGAATCTCCTTGATAGAAATTTAGCCTTCGCAACAGCATAACAACCACTTAAGTCGTTTTATGAATACAGCCCCAGTGATAGAAAGAAGTATGACAGTGTAAAACTAAGCGTTTGATAAGGATATATACACTTCCAGGAAAAGCAACTATTCCGTTTTCATTTTTGCCCCCCTACTCAGTCGGGGTCAATTATTAACGATTACATTTTGCTCATCTAGGAACAAATCCTTTCCTTAACGAGCAGACCCTTTTTGGAAGGGTTTTATGGTTTGTGTGTGTGTGTGGGGGGGGGGGGGGATAAACAAACAGAAAGTCAAAAAAGGTTTAGATGTCCTTGTGAAAATAGGGGTTAAAAATGGAAGTGTGTCTATTCATCTTAAACGTCTTAGATAAGAATTAAAATCTAGACACCTCACGACGTCGACATTGCATTGACATTGACACGACATGTCTACAGGAAACTTTTAAAACTAACAGACCAATTAACATTTTCTCGAAGTCGTTTTATAAAATAGCTATCTTGGTGACGTATCTTCAAATGCAGCTTATCTACAAAATAAATAAATATACTTAAGGACAAAAGTTCTGCACGGATGTTAATTTACAAAAGTTCTGCACAGATGTTAATTTAACATCCGTGCAGAACTTTTGTCCTAAGTATAGAAAAACAACAGATACACTAAGAAATAAATAAACTAAACTTTGCTCTTTTGAAGACGAACTATTTACTTGAAATAAGTATTTATAAGCTTTAAATGAGTTTTCATTCCTTAAGTTAGCAACAAATTTGATTTACAAATATGCAAGTAGCATTAAAACAGATTTTGAAGGAAAACGGAACATATCAAAGAAACAAAAATAGCAGACTCGATTTAACTGAGTCTGTTATGTTTGCTGAAATACGACATAAATGGTAAATAGATACTTTCCAGTAGAAATTTTCTTGGCTAGCCTATACATATTAGGTTCTGTCTATTCTTTCCTATGTTAATTTTTCAGAATTATTGATGCTTGTTTTTTTTAAACTGTAACAGTTGAGGAAAGACAGACAAAGAGAGTCAGACAAAGACAGGGGCAGAGCGAGACTGCGAGAGAGGCGAATGATTAAACAAAAATATTTTAATGTTTTATTCCACATTTTATCCGGTGGAGAGATGCCCATACAGGCGGAGATGTGTGAAATGAATCTGAATAAATGTATGTGTGCTTTGTGTTGCTTTAGAGTGATTTGGCCTCATGCTGTAAACTTATGCTATAACATGCTAGCTTCCTTGTTATCTGGTGAAAATTACTCGGGGTGTTTCTGGAACACCCCTAATTATTGTTGCATATGTTTGTATGATGTATGATGCGTGCTTGTGTGGGTGCCGTATATTGTCGTCCTGTAGTTCCTACTGACAATTGGTCTGAGCGATGTTAAATATATATGTTCGCTTGTTGCAAAGTTGAAAGATTGTTGGTGCTTCAATATACTTAATATTTGCAGAGTGAATATAAATTGCCTAAACCATTATGGTTACCTGATTTGTACATGCCTATTGAAAGATCTTTGCTGCGTGCAACGCACTGGTTTTAACTGGATCTGAAAACGTGCATGGTAGTATTTGTTCCAACGAGTCACAGTCTAAACCGTCCTGGTTGTTGGAAATCAATAACCTTAGCAATTATTGTTTTTGTATTACCCAAACCTCCAATTTTGATCATCCAGGTTTAATTTATGTTTATGTTTTACATGCAGAAATTATAAAATTGCAAACCTTGTGTAAGTTCTGAAGTATTTTATCGGAACCCTTTTGTCAGAGATTATATTTTCACTCTGTATGTGAGAAATCAAACCTGACAGAAATTCATTGTTTATCAAAATATTTTTCTACCTGACAATACTGTAAATTTGTTACCAAGTATCCGATCTGACAGATAATTGCAACGAAAATGCGCTCAGGGAAAACTTCTGTATGAGTGAAAATATAAGGCCAGAGGTTTAGATATTTCTTACCTCGGACCTTTCAGGGTACATGTTGGAATGGAAGTAGAAAAAGTATCCTATAATTCTCACGTTGTTGACGGACATTTTGAGCAACCACGTACCGCTGTTGTGTTGCGTAATACCATGCACGTGGACGTGACCTTTTATGAACAGTTTTAATATTTTGACACTTTCCCTAGAGCTTATCATGTTTATGCAAAGGAAAAAAAATGAGTTCTAAGAAAAGTGTCAACATATTAGACTCTGATTCGTTGTTGCATAATTGTTTGTAATTTTGTATTTTGTGTAAAACATGTTTTGACTTTGATACAAATACGTACCAGTTACGAAGTGAAACACTTTAAATTGTGACGAACAATAAAATAAAACATACAAAATTTACCTTTAATTTCTGTCTATTCATAACAACCATACATCCATTACAAAATCCGTAAATATGAAACTTTCAGAGATTTGAAGATGACAGTAGCTGTATCAAATAGCTGGATCATTTCTATCCCCCCCCCACCCCCCCACCCCCCCACCCGCAACCTTAAAATCTCAGAGAAAACATGCACATCTGACTTATTATTGTAATATTGCCAGGTTTGGAAACTTTGTTATCCTTTAATAATTTCCTTATATACTCGAACGCAAAAAACTGTGCACGTTTCAAGTTAGGATAACTATACATATGTAGTTATATCGGTCATAGGCATTTAATTTTTGTACCATGTGAAGCATGCACGTCACTTTGTCGAACAATGGACACATCCGGTAAGTATCGGGTTAAATGTTACGTTTCGCAAGAGTTGCCCGTGCAAAGGCCTGCCAAATGTGAAATCGGTCAAATAACTCCTTATTCCTTTCTTGCAACTCCTCACGGGTGGTAATCAGTGGAACTAGCTCCAAAATGAGTCAATGGAATTCCGTTCCCTCGTCACATCCGGGAACCCGCGAGCTAGTGCTGTCGACAGAAAATCAGTAAACAAAGGTAGGTCTTGAAGAATTTTATCAATTTTTATTTCTTTATTAGCGATCCCAGGAAACAACTGCCGATGCTATTGTGTGTAGATATGATTCAACTTTATTCCCCGTCGGAATTCGCCGCAGAAATGTGCAGGGCTTGAACTAACTTGTGGCAAATGTTTGAAACACCGAACTAAAAATCCACCAATTTCTGTCAATATGGAGATTTGGGTACACGATTTTTTTCATTTTCCGTCCAAACAATAGCGTTCAGACCCTCTAAAGCACCATCCCTGGTAAATTCAAGCATGAAAAGTCACAAATTAGCAAAAAAGTGTGGGTGGGGATTACGTACTTGGACAATATTGACAAAATTTCTGCCTGAGCTAGAGCGCTCGACGTGGAGCTAGTGCGTTCAACAAGGAGCTAGTGCGCTCATCCACACCTAAGATAAGGCAGAATTGTTGATTTATTGTTGATAGATGGTTTTAACCGTTTTTTAGGTTTTGCTCTGTACCCCTTTGAAACCACTAAGAGATGACTTAATGTACATAGATAATTCCATCGTCATTCATCGGATGAGTGTAGTATCCATGACTGATTATGGCGATTTTGGTAATACTCTTGTGTTATTGTCCTGTTATTTCATGCCTGTTTGGTAAATAGTCAAAATTATGCCTCGAGGTACCGTGAACAGCTCCATTCACTGTTGCCCGAAGCCACAAGGCCTCAGGTAGTAGTGCATTGACCTGTCCATGGTAATGAGTAACATAGTATTGACTATTCTGCCAAACAGCAATGAAATAGCTTTCGTATTACTCAACCGAACCTGTAACCAACCATATACTACTAGCAATCAACTGCATGGCGGTAATCAGTGGAACTAGCTCCAAAATGAGTCAATGAAAATATATCCGATCTTCGTAACTCTTTATAATTTACAGTCATCTAATGGCTGTTTGGTGAATGATAATAAAAACTATTGCCCCGAGTACCCGAGGATGTATGCGAGGATGGCTTGATGCACTATTGCCTGAGGCCAAGGATAATGGTGTATCAGGCCACCCAAGGTGCCGAGGGGCAATAACTCTTATTATTACATACTTATGCAAATATACAGATAGAAAGAGAACAAAGTTGTAATTCAGATGGAGGAACAAAATTTGTCTTGAGGCGACCAAAAGAGGCGCGAGTATGACGTTATTTATGACGTAACGTCAGCGTCATAACAAACGTCAGTTGGTAACGTTTTCAAAATGGCGGCGCCCTCGACAGTGTTTTTGGTTAAATATTTGCCTTTTTGAGTGTTTCCATTTTTCATGCAAGGAAACGGGTTAAAAACGAAAACGTACGCGGAAAGCCGTTTGCAATTTCAAATAGATTTTGTAACTTCAAAGGGAATTAAGCTTGAAATTACAATCCAACGTAGTAAACCGATGGGCAATGCAGCCGAAGAAAAAGTTTAGGATGGATAAAGTTGGAATTATAAGAGATGAATTTCTTTTTTTGGGAGATTTTATCGATGTGTAGACGCCGGCCTCACAACTTAACATAAAGCTCTTCGGGCCTTTATTCAGTTTGTGAATGATTCGCCGGCATTTACACATCGATACCACGCCCCGCCTCCAGCCCCCACAAAAAAAATAAATTATTCCTATAGTCAACAAAACAAACTCAAATGTTTCTGACTCTGAAACTTCCCGAAATCTAGACAAATTTCTCTCCTCAATCTTAGTTTCTAGGTCTAGATTTCGATCAGCTAAAGATTCCATCACCTCCGCCATTTTGAATTACTGGATAGAACATGTGAAAGGATTCGACCAATTAAAAAGAGGCAGTGCCAAAAATCCATATTATATGGAAAATTGGCACAGTCACGTAACTGTGCCTTTATGGATCCAGAAAATATTCACGGGTGGCAATGGGAAATTTACTATGTAGATGTTATTAAGTATGTAATAAAAAGGTTACGATATGGCGGAGGTGTGCCTCTAAGTCATATTGGCACTGGATAGCAATATTGGCCCGAGGGCGGGCTAAAGCCCTCGGGCCAATATTGCTATCCAGTGCCAATATGACTTAGAGGCACACCTCCGCCATATAATAACCTCTAAATATTACATGTACCCAACCTACTTTTATACCTTTTATTATCCAACCCACTATATGCAGATAATGGTATATGCTTTGCCATGTCACTGGTTGGCCTCCACAACGCATTTCACTGAATTATTAACCAACCAACAGCTTAGACTATGCCATGCTTATGATACCACTCATGCAAATGTAATGAGAAAACAGCGTGGTATGGTTTTGTCTATATGCCGACATGGCATATAGACAAAACCAGCGTCACGAGAATGACTTGGAAAATCACGAGCTTGCCGAACCTGTCATGCAGTTGATTGCTAGTAGAATATGGTTGGTTACAGGTTCGGTTGAGTAATACGAAAGCTATTTCATTGCTGTTTGGCAGAATAGTCAATACTATGTTACTCATTACCATGGACAGGTCAATGCACTACTACCTGAGGCCTTGTGGCTTCGGGCAACAGTGAATGGAGCTGTTCACGGTACCTCGAGACATAATTTTGACTATTTACCATGAAATAACAGGACAATATCCATGTTACAGAAGAGTATTACCAAAATCGCCATAATCAGTCATGGATACTACACTCATCCGATGAATGACGATGGAATTATCTATGTACATTAAGTCATCTCTTAGAGGTTTCAAAGGGGTACAGAGCAAAACCTAAAAAAACGGTTAAAATCATCTATCAACAATAAATCAACAGTTCTGCCTTATCTTAGGTGTGGATGAGCGCACTAGCTCCTTGTTGAACGCACTAGCTCCATGTCGAGCGCTCTAGCTCAGGCAGAAATTTTGTCAATATTGTCCAGGTATGTAATCTCCACTCACACTTTTTTGCTTATTTGTGACTTTTCATGCTTGAATTTACCAGGGATGGTGCTTTAGAGGGTCTGAACGCTATAGTTTGGACGGAAAATGAAAAAATCGTGTACCCAAATCTCCATATTGACAGAAATTGGTGGATTTTTAGTTCGGTGTTTCAAACATTTGCCACAAGTTAGTTCAAGCCCTGCACATTTCTGCGGCGAACTCCGACGGGGAATAAAGTTGAATCATGTCTACACACAATAGCATCGGCAGTTGTTTCCTGGGATCGCTAATAAAGAAATAAAAATTGATAAAATTCTTCAAGACCTACCTTTGTTTACTGATTTTCTGTCGACAGCACTAGCTCGCGGGTTCCCAGATGTGACGAGGGAACGAAATTGCATTGACTCATTTTGGAGCTAGTTCCACTGATTACCACCCGTGTCCTAGGAGTAAGAAAAATACACAGCAATCAGAGAAAAATCAAAACTCGCTATGTCAAAACTATCTCAACGTCAGCGAATTGAGGCGTTGATGATGCTCAATAGAGGTGCCTCTATTGATAATGTTGCGCGGGCCTTTAATTGCCACAGAAACACTATCAGTAATCAGCGTGCAAGGTTCCAGCAAGCAGGCGCAGTTGCAGATCGGCTTCGAAGCGACAGGCCACGCGTTACTAACGCCAGATTGGACCGCCACTTGGAATTAACGCACACAAGACGTCGGTTCCAAACGGCTACCGCTACAGCGGGACAGTACGGTATTAGCAGGGACACCGTTCTGAGGCGTGTTCATCACTGTGTTCGGCCCATAAGAGCGAGATGGCCTTACGATGGAAGTATACTCACGCGCCGTCATAATGTTGCTCGTCTGAACTGGGCGCGGCAACATCTCCGTTGGCGAAGGCTTCAGTGGAATGAAACTGTTTTCTCTGACGAATCTAGGTTCAACCTTAGTCACCATGATGGTAGAGTGCAAGTTTTCAGAAGGAGAGGCGAGCGATTTGCTGACGCTTTTGTTGTTGAATGAAACAGGTTTGGCGGGGGCAGCGTGATGGTGTGGGGTGGGATAAGGAGGAATAGGAAAACCGATCTAGTAATTGTGAATGGCAATCTCAATGCTGCCGGGTACATAAATGAGGTGTTGAGACCTGTACCGGTTACATTCATCTGCCAGTATGCTCCTGCCACATTGATGCATGACATTGCGCGTCCGCATACGGCTCGCATAACGTGGCAATATCTGAATGCAAATGGCGTTAACGTCTTGCCTTGGCCTGCCGTTTCCCCAGACCTAAATCCCATTGAGCATATCTGGGATCTTCTTGGTAGTAGAGAAAGATCAAGGCATGATGTCAACAATTTGCAGGAGCTAGAGCATGCTCTGCAGGTCGAATGGAATAACATTCCTCCGCGCGACGTACAGCATTACGTCAATACCATGAGACGTCGTATTGTACCGTTAATACGTCAAAATGGAAGTCATACCCGATATTAAATGAAAATATCACAAATGAACCATTAGGAGAGTCTTTAACCTTAATTTTATTCAAAATTAAACCGATATCACAATTTGTGAATTTTTATTTTGACCCATACCACGCTTAAACGATTAACACGCGTCTATACACACCGATATTTCAAAAAAAAATATACCATCTTGTAGGCAATTAAATAAGCTAAAAATTGTTATCAAACACGATATACTTACATTTATGGATCTCTGAAAATATAAGCTATAACCCTATGCACAGTTTCTTTTGCGTTTGAGTATGTATACAAAAGAAGAAGAAGAAGAAGAAGAAGAAGAAAAAAAAATAATATTAGAAATATTCGCAAGAAAGATTTTCGGAGATTTTCAATTTTTCAATCACTAGACTAAGTGTATGTACCGTCCAGCTCCCATTTCATTTACTAAAAAGAAAAACAAAGTCTTTCTCGCAAAGGTTTATTACAAGAAACTGCGGAAAAATAAAAAAAAAGTAAAGGTTTCCCATAGCCTAGTAGCCGAAGGGGCAGTGCGGGTTTGAGGCCCACTGTGTCTTTGGCACAGCAAATAAAAGGCGGAGCCCATCCCTCTCTTTCGCTGCCTTATCCTTCCCTTATTCGACGCAGGTACCCATTTACTGCTGGGTTGACAGAGTTTTCCAGTCGTCGCATGGCGAAATCAGGGTGCGAGCCACGACCTTGCGACGACTTTCTGCACATAACCGAGCGTCTCTAACCACTCGACCACGGCGCCTCTCGCGGAAAGGTAGTGATGTAAAATAAAATACATACTGTATATAGTAAGTAAATCATGGTGCTTCGACATCTTTCGTGAACTTGTGTCAATTTTTTCCGTGTGTGTGCTGCTTTCCCTATTGGTTTTGAGAGCGGGATGTGGGCTTTGATTGTATTAATTCCTGACCATTGCCAATGTTTTTAATTTGTCATCTAGACTTCTGTAATCACATTTTGTATGATTATGATTTAGACAGTTTTTCAAACAGCAGAATCTATACGACTAGACTCATTTACAGTCTTACAATTGTCTTCACAGACATAGCAGTGGAACAGTCTACTGTATGATCTACACTCGGTGTACCTGAAGGAATCAAAAAAAAAAAAAAAAAAAAAAAAAGAAAGAAAGAAAGGAAAAAAAAAACCTGGACAAAAAGAAAACTTTTGTTGCTTATCTTTTATACCAAAAGCAATTAGAAAAATAAAAACAATCTTAGGGTTTGCTGATTCAGCAAGGACGATTTTACACGGCACACGGAAAGCAAAATAAGAGCAGGTTGACAGAAGGCGGCGGGAGAACAACATTAAAGAGTAGACAGGGATGAAATTTCCCAACTCACCTAGGGCAGCTGAAAATAGGACAAGTTGGAACGGGATTGTTGCTTAGTTACCTGTGGTGCCCCAACGACTTAGAGCAGAATAGAATAGTAACAAAACCTAATGGCATGTAATTTCAAACTACAACTAAGACTATTTATTGCATAAATATCGACGTCACACGCTATTAATAACCATGTTTTAATTTTAACGAACACAAAAAAATGTGCTAACATGGAGTTTCACGCGCCGATAGTGACCAACTTAGCGACTTTTCGAACGCAAGTCCTTCCGTACAGAAACGAAATACAAGACTGAAGTTGAAGATATCGATTAAAGACTTTAACGGAAGAGTTATACGTATTAGGATATTGTAAAAATGAAAGTGTAGACGACATCGAGTGAAAACTTTGATGATCATGATTATGACTTGTGAAACGCTTCTAATGGTTGCACAAAATTTCACGGTAGCTGACCATGGCCTGAAACGAGGATTTTCATACACATGCATAGTGCGTATAGGATTCAGGAAGGTAATGGCGATGAGGCGAAAAATAGTGCGCCAACATTTTCGTTATTTTTATAGCATTGTAGTTGAATTTATGCAATAATAGCGATCAAACACTTTTCCAATGCATTAACGTTCGGTTTAAACATATTTTATTTCATTGAAATTCGCATTACAACATATAGTGAGTGAGTGAGTGAACTCGGGTTTAACGTCCCACAATCAACTAGGTCATACGGAGACGGGACCTCGGTTTAAAGTCTCATCCGAAAGACGGGAGAAGCGGGGGATCGAACTTGCGATCCCTGGATTGGTAGTCCAGCGTGTTATCCTCTCCATTACCGCCGCTCCTTAAAATATATAGACAAATGTAAGGGGTCAGAACGAAAGCTAATAGCTTAAAGAGCTCTTCTACTTAACAGCTAATAGGTGGAATAAAATAATATTCAGTGAAACATTATGATTGTTTAAACACATGCAATTCGCATCATAACGATACATTGACAAAGAAAAAGGGATTTTTGAGAGTTAAAGGTAGGTTCCTGGGCTAGCGATGTCAATTATGTCCACACAATAATTTCGTCTTTTTCTGAGCTGTATTGAATTCTCTTATTTTTCTGAATTTGTTGCTACTGAGAAACTCGTCAGAAAATAGTCGTTTTCCCGTTTGGTTTATTTTCTTTTGTTGGAATTCCAGTTCTATAAATAACTATGTTTATTATGTCTATAAGTGCGCATCTGATGCCATTCTCCAAAGGTCAATTTTACCTTGGCGTGAGCTCTCCTAGAGGTCCTGGCATGGCGGATGGGTTAAAACTATCCCAAAATGCAGTGCAGCATGACATCAGCTGCGTTATCTATTTTTGGCGCGAACTAAAAATAGCGCTAGCAGAGTTAGGAAATCCCTTGCAAAACAACTTTTCTAATATTTTTTTTATTTACACTTTTTAATGAAACTTATTAATTCCCTTTTATAAGTACTTTTCAACAACTTGGATGAAAGTTCATCAAAATTATGATGCATTCCAAAGTACAGGAACCTACCTTTAAACCATTATGATTGTAATCATGTTCGTGATGAACAAAGGTTCGAGAATTATCAATCTGTATAAATCTGTATAAACCACGGTCAGTTACCAACACCTCGAACATTGACACACCAAAATACCAGTACAATGACAGCAGTTAAGATACTACATGAGAAAAAAAGGGGGGAAGGGGAATAAACAAAATCACAAACGCACATAAAAAGAAAAAGAAAAAAAAAGAAAATGAACGCTTCAGTTTTTTTTGGGGAAAAAAAGAGATTGATGGGGGCGCAGCAACCTGGGATCAATCACTGTGTAGATCAGTCGCGTGTGTTCACAAGGTATAAACCAGTCCGCCAATTTTCGCTTCCTGCAGAGACTGTACATCATATTTGACTTCCGCCGAGACTGTCCGTGAACTCTTGCTTCCTGCCGAGCTTCTGTACATGATAAATGGCTTCCTGCAGAGACTGTCCGTGTGATTCTGCTTCCTGCCGAGAGCCTCGGCAGGAAGCAGGGGCACGCGGACAGTCTAGGCAGGAAACCATTTTTCGAGGACAGTAGTCCCTGCAGGAAGCAAGAGTTCGCGCGGACAGTCTCGGCGGAAGCCAAATATGACGGACAGTCTCTGCAGGAAGCAAACATTGGCGGACTGGTTTATACCCTGTGGTGTTTAGACTCCAAAAATGTCATTGATCAAAAACGATGTGTGTTTATAATATATTTGTGCATATTTTCAAAATTATTATCCTATTTATTTCATGGGATAAGGATTAGTCACCGTACAATAGAATACTGAGAGAAGCATTCAAGGATAGAGAAACTGCATTTATTAATTCTGTACGTTATGCTTGATAGTATATGCAAGGAAAAAAGAAGCGTTGCGCATGTTCAATACTGCCACAGCGGCACAAAGGCGATTCTGAAATATTCTTTAGAAAAAGGTCGAGATTCAATGAACTACAGTTAGTTCGTAATCGAGTATGAAGAATCTGTGACTGTCTTCTACCAATATAAAAAAGATAAGGTACTGATGTTTTGTCTTTACTGAGGTAATGTTTAAACGAATTAACAGAATCAGATTGTTTGGCCTCTATACGTAAATTATTCCAGTCCCTGGTTGTTGAAGGCAAGAATGGTTGGTAGTATTGTTGAGTTCTAACATCTACAGTATGAAGATCATTGGCATTACGTAAATTATTACGAGGGAGATTGTTAACCGATTGGGGAATTAGGCCGGATAAGTATAAGGGTGTAAGATTATGCATCATTTTGTAAACTAAGATAAGTCTATGATTTTCCGCCTCTTTTCAAGTGGATCCCAACATACCTCATGGTATAAAGCATTTATTGAAACAGGTCGTGTTGTCTCGTAGCAAGCCTTGCTGCATCGTTTTGTATTTTATCTAGTTCATTTTTTTTTAATATTCTACACAGTTACTCCATATGACATCACCATATTCTAGTAACGGTCTAACAAAAGCTCTATAAATTGTTTCCAGTGATTTTCTATCTAGCTTATATTTCAGCTTTTGTATTATGTTGATTCTAAACTAAGCCTTTTATGTGTCGATGCCATTAACATTTGCAAGGTCCTTCGGGAAATATTGAAAACATCGGCCTTCGGCATCGCTTTTCAACATCTCCCTCGGGACCAAGGCCTGAAATGAGGATTTTTATAGACATGCATAGTGCGTGTAGGAGTAAGCAAGGTAACAGCGATGAGGCCCAAAATAGTGCGCCAAATTTTTGTAGCATTATAAATGAATTTCTGCAATAATAGCGATCAAACATATTTTCCAATGCCTCCGGCCTCGGTTTTCAACATCTCCCTCGGGACCTTGCAAACGTTAATGCATGAAAAACCATGTTTGATCCCTATATTGTAATATGATGTTCACAGGCATTTAGTCAATAGGTTGAATGGCATGTATGTTTTTCGAGATGATGGGAAAGAAGCAGATATTGGGGCAAGGGCTGGGTCCAGATCTTTGATACAGCCGCTGTGGCTAAAAGATGCATAACGTGGCGGCCATTTACGTCATTCACTGACAGATGTCAATCGCATTCCAATCTATATCAAGTTTTCATATCAGTTCTTAAGTAGAATGATTACACTTAGTCTTTTGATAAATAAAGAATTTCAAAGCCGTAACGTTATGCGCATAACTTTAAATATTTATTTTATTAGCGGTCCAGCAACTAATGCAGCATTCTTGCGCCAAGATCAGCCATGATACTTTCTGATCATTCCTACCATTGCCTTTCCTTTTACTTTTCAAAGCTGTCATATTCTGATCCAGAGCAAAGTCGTTTTAAGCTTTTCTATGTTCGTCTTCAGCGAAGAGGCGCATTGGTTGTACGATTTTAAGAGCCGTCCATTTCCGAGCGAGAATCATACTCGGAGCTTCACAGACAACATGCTAGCACACTGATCAACGTCAGTCAATGAATTATTTTTTGGCTACCAAGCTGTGCCAGCATATGCCAACTAAATATTAAGACTTTAAATAATTATGCAAGACATGCGTATATTTAAACATACAAGGCCCGTGAGTGTGTCCTTATCTGGGCGATTTTATTTCTACTCAGTTTAAATCCGAAAAGTAGTAACAAAATCTTTGCAACAGTATACTGTACCTATATATAGAACTTTTTCACGGAACTATCGCTAATTTGGAGGCCGTGGGCTCTCCTCACAATTATTGCTCTGGTCAGGTTTGAACCAGAACAAGGGCCCGGGAGACGATTCTTAGTGCAATAAATGCAATAAAGTTCTTTTATTCAGTTGATCCGATTACCATTAGTTCATTTCATATTAACTTTTATAAAAGATTTCAATAATACCTCTTAAACACTTGAAAGAATATAAGCCAAGGCTTGAGAAAGAACCTGTCTTACGGTGTTCGCAAACTGCACCTGTCTCGACCAGTCTGCACAGACAGACTAGTCAAGTCCTGCGTAGTTTGCTTAGCTTTTTTTTTAATCTTTAAGGCTGGTGCGCCTTAAAACAGACTTGCGCACGCGCCGCCATGATGCCAATCTGGACATGCGCATTTTACCCGTATTAATGTCTCGAGGCATTCTCTCTCAAAAACGAGGCTCCTATTTTAAGATTCGGATATTCTAAAAGAAAACAGTCATATAATGGCTTATTCAATGGCGGTTTGTTATTATTTGTCATATTTAGGATAAGTGCGCTCTTGTCGCAAAGGCTGTTTATAAATTATTACAAAACATTTTAATGAATGGCGTAAATATAATTGTTTTGTTGATATTTCACAAAGGCATCATAATAGAGCCGCGACACGACAAAACCAACAATGTGGTTGTGCGCCCAGCGCAGACTCAGATCAGTCTGGGCATCCGCCCAGTCTGATCAGAGTCTTCGCTGTCCGCATGCAGGTAGCTTAGACCCTTAGCTACCCTTTAAGCGTTTAGCGAAGATTCTGATCAGACTGTGTGGATGACCAGGCTAATCTGAGTCTTTACTGGGCGCACTACCACAGTGTTGCTTTTCTCGTGTCGCGGCTCAATTATCATAAGCCAAAATAAGATATTAACAGTTGACGAAATATTATAGCGTTACACGAGAACAGAAAAGAAAGTTAATGCATATATTTATTGAACGTTTATTAGATTTTGCATAGTGCCTCTGATATTAGGCGGACATATTTGTGTTAATTTCCAAAACTCGAGGACAGAAAATAATGGATGCCAATCTCTTGTACAGACGTCGTAAATCGATGATGCACAATCACGAAAGGGCGGATGCCCATTGGCGCCATTGTACCGCTAAGGTCAGGGGCGTTGGGTTCTTTTCAAGACATATTCAGGATAAAACTACACAGAGAGTTAACTTAACCAGACTACTGGAAAGGATGAAAACTGTACACGAAGAAGATAAAGAGGAGTTAGAAAACGCAGTAAAGAAATCTAGAGACAGAATGCATAATGTTAGGCCACAATCACCGGAAGATACCAGTTTCGTGATACCAGACCCTGAGGAAGCTTCCTGGAAACCTGTAAGTATTTTTAATTCTTTATCATTTGTACATTTCTTATACTTTTTATCTTTTATCTTTATTTCTCTTTTCTTCATTATTTCTTTTTTCTTTTATACACGTATCATTTTCTAATTTTAAATATTATTTGCCAATGCTTCTTCTGCGGTCAGTATAATGCTTTTTCTACCGTGAAGTTATTTACTTATTTCCTATTTCTTAAATTTTGGTAAATATATATACATGTATGTGCATCTTGTTCTTTTTCCCATAGGCGAAGTGTTGAAATGTTAAAGTCGAAAATTTTATTATCAAACGGAAAATGCCAGATGAAATCCAAACCGCAGCTTTATCATTTTCTTTTATAAAATTTCTCTAAACGTGTCATAGTTTTGAAATTGAAGAAATCTGTATTTTTTACATAGAATATGCTTGATTTCTTTTTTTTTTTTTTTTCAAAAAAAACGGTTTTAAGTATTATTTGATGCTTCCAGTTAATCATGTACAGCTATTTCGACTTGAACCTACATATAATATTGGTTTAACCAAACTCCTGTATTTTTATATACTTTTCGTTCATGCATTATAATCGCCTCTTTGTATTTCGTAATGCAATTTAATTTTACTAGACGAACCAAAAAGTATTATTGATAAGAGTTGACGGGCTAAAGATATTACATGAGCATTATTGTGATTATTTATTATAAGGTGTCTTTACTTTCTGCACTACCGTATCTGCAAGAAATATTCAGGCAGAATCGTGCCGATGCTGATGAGGTTATTCTTAAGGAGAATGGATATATCGCCATGTTTTTCCCTACTTTTTTTTCAAAGTTGTAACTTTTGTCATTTTGCTTCCCTGGACGATAAAACGGTTCCCAAAAAGGTCTTCTTAAAGAGAAAAAATATGCTCCTTGAGCATGTTGAGCAAATTTTTTCCTTAAGAGATGACCAAACTAGTAAAACTGTTTTCCTTGGAAAGTATCCACGATTCGCCTTTAAAACACACTCAGGGTGAGAGAGAGCTCATTACAGAAAGGTCTCAAGTCATCTGGTGCCGTTTTGCTATAAATTCCCTGTTTTATAATATCGCTGATTGAAATTAGTGATACCAAAAAATCGATGTAGTGATATCACAGTATCATATCCACTTTTTGATATCACAGTATCTATCTACTGATATCTCTAAATCGACTTTGTGATGCTACAAATTCATTTTGTGATACCACTAATTCATTCCTATTTAAATATAGGAAATTGATTGATTGATTGATTGATTGATTGATTGATTGATTGATTGATTGATTGATTGATTGATTAACGTCCACGTTAAACAGCTATGGTCATGTCGGGACGGTCAGTTAACCTAACTACACTATTCCTGGGCAGGCTTAGACCTCCTAAGCGGTTAACCAGTACTAAGTGCACATACTTTCGCCAGTAACTGACAACTGCATTTCTTGAATAAGCGGAAGGAGAAACGAAAGTAAATATAGGAAAGGTCTAGTGACAGTCGGCTGGTAATAGCCATTTTACGTTAAAATCGCTATTGACAGTCGACTGGTAATAGCGATTTCACGCCAAAATCGCTATTACCAGTCAACTGGCAATAGCCATTTAAACGTGAAATCGCTATTGACAGTCAGTTGGTGTTTTTAGTATTTTCCCACACAAACTTCGATTATCACCCTTCTAACTTGACATGATTGAAATGCTATTGAAAGGCCGTAAAACCGCAAGTGATTCATCTCTCTTAGAACTGAAAAACTGTTTATAGGATTGGTCTGCAAATCATACTAAAATTAGACCCTGCCTTCATGGCAAGTGGTTAAACGGGTTGTTGATCATTATCAATGCCTTGGGTTCATGCCTTTTTCGGAAAACAGATCTGCTTGCGGAAGGGCATATACTTTTCTGTTTTCCCCCTAACTTTGCATACCAAAACCGCCGTTGAGCAGGGCAATACTCCCTTTAGGGTTATTAGTAGGAAAGGAAATAGCAGATGACAAGAACGGTTATTAGTAACTGACATCTTCTGTCCAAGGGAAACCATCGGCTAATAATTACACTAAAAAGGAATCATTATAAGCATCTCAGCCTACGCTTTTGCACAGACAGATGCGTAGGCTGAGATGCTTACAATGACCCCTTTTGAGTGTCATGACCAGATAGCTAGCTTTCACTCTGTTAGAAGACTGTTGATAATAACAGGGAAGACTCCGAAAAGACCGCGGAGATGCACGGCTTATCCAACACAAGCCGTGAGATCCTGTTATCTGTTGGTGGAATAAAAGTATATGAAATCGTGGCCACGCATTAACTTTGAAGCTCGAATGATTGTAAAAAATAGTGCAAATATAAAGCAATCAGTAATTCAAACATGCATAAATGAGAGTAATTTAAAAAAAAAAAAAAAACTGGCTTGCTGATAAACAGATTTGCCCTTCATAAACCAAACTGGCATTAGCGTTTCTAATGTTATTTGCGCTTGCACAAGTCAATTGACAATAACGACTTTACGTGGAAATCACTATTACCAGTCAATTTGCAATAGCGAATTAACGTTAAAGTTGCCAGTACCAGTCGACTGGCAATAGCGATTTCAACGTACAGTGGCTATTACCAGTCAACTGTCAGTTGCGACTTTAACGTAAAGTCGTATTGACAGTCGGTTGGCAATAGCCACTCCGTTAAATATATCACTGAATCGATTTTGTATTATTACAATTTCGATTTTGCGATATTACAAAAAGTTGATTTATAGTAAAACAGAACCTCATATATGTATCAAGTGTCCGAAAATTTGCCGTAAACACGGTAAACAAATTGCGGCTAGAATTTAATCTTGTTGGGCTTATTTTACTATATGAGCCGCGACACGAGAAAACCAACAATGTGGTTGTGCGCCCAGTGCAGACTCAGATCAGCCTGGGCATCCGCCCAGTCTGATCAGAGTCTTTGCTACACGCTTAAAGAGTAGCTAAGGGTCTAAGATTCTTTCATGCGGACAGCGAAGACTCTGATCAGACTGGGCGGATGCCCAGGCTGATCTGAGTCTGCGCTGGGCGAACAACCACTTTGTTGGTTTTCTCGTGTCGCGGCTCATATTATGTAAAAGATTAATAAAATGTAACTTGGTGTAATAAATCTAGGTTCTTGTGCATTAATATCAATTTAGACACCCAATGACATCAGACTGACTAAGATATGATAATAACAAAACGATAATTCCAATGTATGAGCTTATAATTTTATGTTCCACTGTCTTTGAAAATTTTAATATGCCATTCTCCTTACTAAACTGAAAATGAGCCGCGACACGACAAAACCAACAATGTGGTTGTGCGCCCAGCGCAGACTCAGATCAGCCTGGGCATCCGCCCAGTCTGATCAGAGTCATCGCTGTCCGCATGAAGGTAGCTTGGACCCTTAGCTACCCTTTAAACGCTTAGCGAAGAGTGAGATCAGTCTGGGTGGATGCTCAGGCTGATCTGAGTCTGCGCTGGGCGCACAACCACATTGTTGGTTTTGTCGTGTCGCGGCTCAAATATTCTCCTCACTTAACTCGCTGTATGAATGAAAATATTCTTCATACTAAACTCGCTCTACGTATGAAAAACTCGCTCTACGAATGAAATATTTTCCATAGTACTCTTGCTGCGCGAATGAAAATTTTCTCCTGACTAAACTCGTTCTACGAATGAAAATATTCTCCATACTAAACTCGCTCTTTGACTGAAAATATTCTTACTTAAATTGCTGTATGAATAGAAATACACGTATTCTCCATTATCTAAAACTGGCTCTACGAATGAAACTGTTCTCCGTATCAAACTCGTTCTATAATAGAAAATCTTCGGCCTACTTTACTCGCTCTGCGAATGAAAATATTCCCCAAAAGTCGCTTTATGAATGCAAATACATACTCTTCGAATGAAAAATATTCTCCTTACTACACTCGTCCTATGTATGAATCTATTCTCCCGTTACTGCTGCTCTAAGAATAAAAAATATAGGCTCCTTTAAACCCGTTCTGTGTATGAAAATATTCTTTTTTCTAAACACACTCCTCGAAAGAAATATTCTCCTTACTATAATACTCATCGAATGAAAATACTGGAGTCTCCTCGTCGCCCGTTTTCCCCACCTTTCCGGCACACTCAACCCTACCCCCGACTTTATCACATCAGCCATAAACAGACACTTAAGGGAAAATGGGTTCATCATCATGTACGAGCGTAATTCCACAGTTTTAACAAATAGGGGCAACTAGTGTGACCTCATGTTTCCTTCCTTGGCCAATGAAGCCCTTTTAAAAATGAGGTCTACTTTTAAAAGAAAATACTTGCTCCTAGAGGGCCGTGAGTTCGAGTCTCACCGCTTTTTTTCTCTCTTCTTTTTTTATTAGATTATTTTTTGTTATCATATGGTGTTATTAAGTTTTTTATCATTTAGCTTTACATTTGACTTAATAAGTCACATGTTTTAGCTTTTTCAACTCCAGGATTAGATTAACTTCCATGGGCAACTTTTTTCCTCAGCCCCGTATTATCTACCTGTAAACCCTGTAAACGACGATAAAAGTTACTCAGTTTTCTACGTTTTTCTTAAAGCATGGATCTAAAGTCAAAAATGTTGTGTTATCCTAGTATTCTACACTATCTTACATATCTTTTGATATATTTTGTGGGAAAATCAAAGAAATATTAGTGCGGTCATTTTTTACAAACTTAATGCTACCCTACATCCAAAAACTGAATTTTCAGTACCGTGCGTGACTATATCGAGGTGAGGAGAATTGTTGGGGACGTTCAAGCCCCATACACATGGACAAATTTGCATACGTAAGTATATTTGCTTCAGTGCAAATTTTGCTTACCGTTTGCAAAACTAGTTTTTGCTAAGCGTACACATGATCAAAAGTGTCAAAAAAAGACCCAGTAGTATTTATCTGTTTATGCCAAAAAATATGAAAATTGTAGTTTTTAAACACGCCCTTCCAGTCCTACAGATAAGCCCAGAATCTGATGATAAACCCCCTTTTTCTGATCTGCTTCTTAAGGTTTCCTAAACGATTCCTTTGCCGTTTTCGGCAAACGAATTCGACAGTCAACTTCCACTTACTAGACTAATACAGATATGCAGGTCAAAATCGTTTTGAGATTTAGAACACATAAAATAAGAAAATAAAAGATTCAGAATGAAAAATCGCGCGTTTTATGGTGCAGAGGCAAATATTTTTAGAATGCTACCCGCAAAACTTGTATCCTTGTTTGATGGAAAGTTTGTATCATTGAAGGATTATTCTCATAAAAAAGAAGCCAGGAAGGGTTTAAGTGCTGGTAAAAGTTCTGAACATTATTAAAATGTAACAAAAGTGGATTTGAATTCACCAGGAATAAAAGAAACATTGAAACAATGTCAGACTGTCGTATAGTACATCAAGGGTATGCAAACATACAGGGTGTTAAGAAAGTTCGTAGACATTGTTTAAACTTACACTGAAAGCTTAATAATCATGATAATGGTATGACTTTCGCAAAACTTTTTAAGTGTGATATAGAAAGCACTACCAAAGATATGCAGCATATAAATTCTTTTTTGATTTCAAAATGACGAGAAAATCTGAATTGCCGTGGACACGCCCTCTACAGGACTGACAATTACGAAGGCAAACTTTTGATTAGCATTAGAATTCATCATCGTAAGAGCTTCGTTTTTCAAAATTAATGGAAATAGTTAAGATTTTAAAGTACTGGTATTGCAGATAATAATTTCGTGATCTTTTCATTTAGTTTTTATTATTTTTCGACGGTTTACTACGGAATTTCTGCCTAAATCGAAAGGGTACCCCCATTCTCAATTTAAACTTTAAATTTTAGGGGGTAGGGTTAGAATTTCTATCGGTATTTGTAAACACAGAGACATTTTGCAGATTTCTTTTACTTTGTTGTTATTAGATTTGTTCTCACATCGAGCATAAACATTTGATCTGATTTTTCTTTTCATATGACTTTGCAAAATCAGTCTTAACAAATTACACTTTAGAATTAACTTCAAATCCATTTTTCATTTCATTTTGAACTAAACCTTGTCGTTTTGAAACAAATTAGGTAAGAATATGGAATTGTTTAGGAAACTCTTGAAATATTTTATACTGGGATAAACATCCTGTAATTAACAAATTTTCTTGTCATTTAGATGCATTATTGCTTAAGAAATGCTATTTTACTAGCACATTTGCATAATTTGACTTTTTGGTGGTAAAATTTCAAAAAATATAATAATTTTCAGATACACCACAAATATTTCGGCATTTTATTCTTGTCTCCCATATCTCTACGACCGACTCCATGATATACATGATTTTATGTCAACTTTTGATTTCAAGTTTCGTTTAAGATGTTAATTTATTACCCCCACCCCCTTGGCAAAATATTAATGCCTCATCTGCTTTTTCGTGTCAATGAATCATCTGTCAAAATGAGCATGTTGTCTACGATTCTTTATAAACTGTAACAAATGAAATACGGTTTGGCTTAGTCTCTATCATTTCAGCTAGTTTTAAAATGATGCTAAGGGATAAGAATAAATAACAATTTAATATGCTACATCTTTATGGGTAAAATCCATAATAAATAGCAGGCCACTTTGACACCTTGGGTATGAACTGCTAATTTCATAACGGAAAAGTACAGTTGTAAAAGTTGTTACATAGTGGATTTTTTAATATTGAATAGTTCTTGAAACCTGTAAAGTTTTAAGATTTAATGAATGTAACTTCTGAAGTTATAAGCAATATTGTAATGTCTTCGAACTTTCTTAACACCCTGTAAAGACTAAATTAAACTAAGCTCAAATGAGCCGCGACACGAGAAAACTAACAATGTGGTTGTGCGACCTGCGCAGACTCAGATCAGCCTGGGTATCCACGCAGTTTGACTAGACTCTCAGTTAAGTGCTCAAAGTATAGCTATGGGTCGAAGCTACCGCCACGCGGACAGCGAAGACTCTGATCAGACTGGGCGGATGCCCAGGCTGATCTGAGTCTGCGCTGGGCGCATAACCACTTTGTTGGTTTTCTCGTGTCGCGGCTCAAATTAAACTAAGCTCAAATCAAGACTACCAAATATTTTAACATAGGTTACAAGGACAGGTCAGTTGCTATCAGCTTACAAAGAAATCCTTGTCGAAACAACATCAAATCAATGCTAATATGATCTTAGTGCAAAACTACTCTCATAAGCAAATTCGATTTTGCGTACACATGACCGGATTTGCGTATGAGTAAAATTTGCATACATGCAAATCGAAATTTGCATGTGGTCCCAACAAAGTGCAAAGTAAAATATTTGCATCTGGAGTAAATGATGCTCACGTGAGTAAAAGCGCCAATTTACATATGTAGCATTTGCGTATACGCAAATAAATACTCACATGAGCAATCGGCCCATGTTACTAGGCTTTAATTAGGGTTTATCTCCATTGAGAAGAGTGGAAAAAAGAAATCTATGAAAATGTATCGGCATTCGTTAAAAGTCAGTATAAAGGTAGTATACGAGTACAATGACTTAAAGTTCACCCATTTATGCCTAATGGGCTATTCCCTATAAAACGGACGAGTCCAGTTTTTTTAGTTCAGGAGCGTCTGGTTTATTAATTTATTCATTTTTGCTCGTTTTTATTTCATTTTGTCTTATACAAATACTGAAGACCCTGATCAGGCGTCGCGTTTTGCGGCGTCTGGTCTGGGTCTGCTCTGTTTGTCTATGTCCCATTTATGGGCTGCCAGGCTTTAATGAGTTAAATTTCGAAACATGAGTGGATCGACGATAGGTGGCAGTTTCCTTGAGAACCGTCTTTTTTTTATTTCCAGTACGAAGTACAACCAGGTACGGCATGCGCATTGTGTGCTCAGTACTTCCTCCCATTCCGGGAACATGACGGTTATCCCTGCAGAATCTGTAATGATGTCTTCCACAAAGAATGTCTGCAAAAATGTGGTGATCTCCACTCCTCTGATCTGATGAATCTGGAAATGGCCAAGACCAATGTTGGCTGGAGCTGTCCTGCTTGCGTGAGTTGCATAAATTACATAGTGATTGTACCATACATGGCATATTACAGTGTTCGCTACGGCATGGCTATTGCGGCATGTTTATTGTCATTCCGTCACAAACTTTGGTCAAAATATTTTATTTGCACATGTACATTAGCAAGGTATAGATCATAACTAAGCAAGTCTCTGCAGTCTACTAATAATGCTGCCAAAGCAGCGTTACATTCACGGCAATAAGTTAAATATTTCAGTCATTCATTCAGCGATACCATGTGCGTTGTCAGAATAGTTGCAAATGCTTAAAAAAAAAAAAAAAAAAAAAACAGAAAAAAAAACCCAGCCCATTTAGCAGTTCTGAATGTGTGAACCTAAGAGCTATCGGTTCCAGGCCTGAGAGGATAAAAACCGTAACTTAAGCTTTTAGAAGCCCGCATGGCGCTGAAATTTGATCACGCATTTTGGAAACTGTCAAACTGTACAGCCGCGTAAGAAACAAATTAGAATTGGTCCTGTGTTCTACATGCATAAGATACACTGCATTGCAGTATGCCGTGATGTGCGTATATGTGACAGTGACTGGCATTTTGGGCCTTATGGAGCGAAAATCGGAAATTTTGTTCTTTGACATTTTCGTAGTTATTAGTGCTTCCAGAATAGATTTTGAGAAGCACAAAGAAATAGCGCTAAGGTTTACTGCAAAAGCAAACGAAATCCACACCCACCCGATTTTTTGTTTTCGTTTCACTGATTGGATACAATTTACATACTAGCTAGATAAACCTTTTGTAATTCTGGATCGGGACATCTCTTCTCAAAGATTTATAAGGCGAACATTCTTAAAAGAGTGTAGATGAAGAAATTAAACACGCCGATAAAAATGTTAATCACTCTTTTCAGGTGATGCTTTGAAATTTATTAGTCAATGCGCCGAAATACAATTAACTTAACGTGCAAATTGTATGACGTCACTTTCATTTCACCTTTCGTGACGTCAGCGTCGCATCTTCACAAGGCTCAAAATCGCAGGCACTGTCAGATATATTGGAACACCTATTTAAAGATAATGAAATTTCTATTTGGCACAAATGGAAAATCTATTATTTTAGGTGTCCCAATTCTAAAGTACATTAGGAAAAGACTTTTCGCTACAACCACAATAACTACCTTTCATGTCGACTAGTCAGGTTTTGTTTGCACATTGTGGATTGTGTGTCCATAAGCACATCAGTCTAACTATCTCTTTTCAGGCGAACCTATCTCTGCTTTTGACAGATAGCGAGGTTGGAGAAATGACGGACAGATTCGAAAAATGTGATGTCGATGAGAGTAAGTAATCGTTTTCTAATTCAACGTCTAAACTAATGCCTAAACTACAACCACTTATTATAATACGTATTTTGTAATATAAATTGTTCAGAAGGACTATCATTTTCATTTCGAAGCATTTACTAACGCGTACATGTAGCAAGGAGTTATAACTAAAATCTTTTCACATTATGCTATTTCTTCACACTCCGTCAAAGTCCCCACTAATTTCCACCTCGGAAGGGAGACATCGATGCAAACGATTGGTGCGTTAGTTCCCAGCTAGCACACAACATGAGCACAATATTGCAGGAAAGCTGTATAAATGTTTTGTCTTGTACAATACTAATACACTGTAAAATAAAATATGATGTTGTTTGGTAATATACTGCTCAAAAGAAGTTTTGCATCACCTTACTTTTTTCCATAGAGCTAATGCAAAACAGTCATATTTGATCTGTGTTAAAAGTCATTTGAGTACATGTAGCAATGAAATGCATGGTAATTTTATATGATTAACAGTCTTATCAGTTTCGGTATTATAAATGTGAAAAGTTGGTCTTCGGTTTCGTCTGTCTTGGTAGATACGGGCTTTTAAAGAGTAAAAGCTTAATTCAAGATGATTTTCTATATGGTTTGTTAAGAGTCCAATACTACTGGTCAGTTAAGTTTCAAGTTTATTCAGTACTCTCAGGTTTACAACATAGGTAAACAACAAGAGAATCACAAAAGAAGAAGAAATTTTCAGTGCAATGGCGGCAGCTATAATACATAAAGTAACCAAGCCTATAATTTCTGGGAGAGAGACACTAGTGACTAAGGACCTGGGTCTATGCTCCTCCGCGTCAGGAGTTCCTAGCATGGAAATAACCACCGCGAACCCAGGAACTAGGAAACAGGGAACATGTGGCGGACCACGAACCCAGGAACTAGGAAACAGGAAAGTCTTCTATTTTTTCAGGTGTTTACAGAGACATAAGTCAGGGGCGTAGCTAGGGGCAATTTCATAATACGCACAACCATGTTTTATTCTCTACTTCTTGAAGGGAAAGCTAGTATTTCAGCCACTTTGGTAATTGGTATTGAAATCTTGTCTAATTTATAAATATTCAGCATGCAAATATGCAGGTGCGTTTTGAAATTTTGTCAATTTTGACAAAATTTCAATACGCACTTGCGTATTTGCCATATAGGTAGCTACGCCCTTGTAAGTGTGTGAGTTACAGCAGAAGCGATTAAGTAAAACAGAGACATGCCTTTCTTTAATACCTCTTGGAAATACGTTATGCATTATTTCTAAGGGAAAATAAATAGTGGTGCAAAACTTCTTTTGAGTAGTATATATACATTGTAATTATCACCGTGGTTAAAACAGCATCGTATTGATTGATTGATCTGTTGCTTAACGTCCACGGTTCATTGCTACATGTACTCATATGACTTTTCACACTGGCAGGTGAAATATGACTGTTTTGCACACAGTGGTTTTGCATTAGCTCGATGGAAAAAGTAAGGTGATACAAAGCCTTTTTGAGTAGTATTGATGTTTTACAGTGAACAGAAAAGTCATTACATTTTCATGCTATTCTGGGACCAGTCTTGGCATGGATCTTATGTGGAATCATTTTGTTTATGTTCAACAGATTGTGAAATTTCTCTAGAAGAATATCAGAATTACAAAGAAAGCTTATATGCATTGAAAGGAATAGAAACAACAGACTTTGACAGAGAACTCGTCGCCAATGAATTCAAATTTATGGATCAAAATGGTGACGGTGTTTTAGACTGGTGGGAGTTTGTAAACCACGAGAGCAAGATATACCTAGCAACAAGATCAAAAGTAAGTGGCGACGCTTTGATTACAATTATTTAATAGATGTCACTCCATTATACAATTCTTCCTGTTCCTGTAAGATGCTTGCTGCGTGCTCTCTACTGCAATATTGACTTTGCGCATGCGCGCAGTCAGTTTCGCAGTAGACAGAACACGGCAAACGGTACACACTTTAAACTGACCGCATGCGCAGTCAACTTCGCAGTAGCTAATACATAGCAAACGGTACACAGTAAACTGTGGATTTGGCATAGTAGACACTAAACAGTACACAGTAAACATTTGTAGTATATGAACATGTACTTGCATATACGCAAATTCATTTTCACGGTATGAATTACACCGTTCGCATTATGCAGTATACAGGTCTGCATGTCCCTTTATTATAGACTATGTCTTCACGAAGCCCCAAAGTGTAGCATAATGACTTTCGATTAAATTTTTCAGAAAGAATTACTACGCCTACTCACAGAAAAAGAACTGATAGCAGCAAAAGCAACCTTCACAATGCTGGATATTGATAAAGATGGTCATATAAAAGAATATGAAGCGGTGCAGGCCTACAGAAACTGGTACAAACGATTCGAGAAACAACGAAAAAGGTGATTATCTTGTTTAACCCGGATGCCCTATTTTGGGCCAAGGCCTCCCAATAAAGGGCGGGCAAAGTCAGGGATTCACGCATTTTCACTGTGAGCTATTTTTCTTTGTGTGAGTGTGTGTCCCTTCATTTCATTAAAACACGTCACTCCATTAAACCCGCCCCGTCAAGCTGATTCTAATAATGTCCCAAAATTAGCAGAAAATATGTCAGAGCTTTTCACTGAAAACAATACTTGCTTGCCAAGTTTCAGTCGCAGAGTCTCCGGTACCTGGCGTAGTGAATTGAGTGGTCATCTGTCACATATAGGGTCGTAGTCATGTTCGACTCCCATGGGCGGCATAATTTTTCAATCCAATATACCAGGAAATCAGCACCCAGCGGGGCCCTGAGCTGCAAAAAGTAGTATCAGGGTGGCAGTGGGTGATTATAGTTTCGTTGAACGTCGGCCTTATCAACTCGGCAAAGCTGTACGCGTGTGCAGGTAAAACAGAAGCACACATAGAGGTATTGTGCATGCTATACCCGTAATGTGCGTATATATTGGGACACCCAAAAATAATGAATTTTTCATTTGGGACAAATGGAAAATTTATTATTTTAGTTGTCCCAATACTTAAGCACATTAGGGTAGTTGCATATCCAGGGAGTGTGGACTCGTTAAATAAGATAATTGGACAGACTACTTTATGTGGCTGTCACACAGTGACGTATAGCATCAGCGTATGCCGACGTATGAGAAATTTAGTAAACACGCTGGTGTACGTTGAATAAGTTAGGGGTACGTTATGAACAAGTTACGAGTACGCTCAAATACGTTGGTATAAGTTGTTGTACGTCGAATGCGGTCCAAAATTTTGTGCATGCATAAAATTTTCAGCGTACGCCGACGTATTGTTTATAAGTTAGTCATAAGTTTGGTGTACGCAACTGGTAAGTTATGCGTACGTTCATGCACGTAACTTGTAAGTTAATCATACGTTGACATACGTCGGCAGCCAGCAGGTCCATTGTGGAGCGTACGCGTAACTTATTTCTAACTTATAGGTAACTTACCTGTAACTTATACCGAACGTATACAGAACGTATCCAACCTATGCCTGACGACCTTAGAACTTATTCAACGTATCACGAACGCACTGAGCGTATTTAGGTAACATATCCGCCAGCGACCTGGGCTTCAGCTATATATATTGGATACAGATCAGCAATTCATCACTTTTAAATAAGGAATCTTCTTGGATCGCTTCTGCTTGTCGTTTTGGGGCTTGAGAGGGGGTTAATACTTCAGATGCCACCACAGCTGCTGCAGATGCCGCCACGGATACCACTAAGGGGCATTGGAGTCTGCGCGAGAGGGAGGTTGGCTACCATCGTAGGCACGGCAGTCGGGTGATGATTGGGACGACGGTAGGCATGCAGGTGGTCAGCTACTACCTGCAAAGTTCTCTAATTTTCATTCTTTAAGCATGTCCATCGATCAACGTCCACTACAATAAAAAGTGTTGTAGAGAGCCGTCGCTTTACACCTGATCGTCGAAGCACGCTCCAACACGCTATTCATAAGGTCTGCGTAAGTTAGACTAACGTTGTGCATGCGTTCGGTATAAGACAAGAACGCTACAGATACGCTGGAAACACGCTGTTATACGCTTGTATAAGTAATGTATACGCTAGGGATAAGTTGTGAATAAGTTATTTATACGTTTCAGTACGCTATGTGTGCGTTCCAAAACCGGCTGCTGTTTGATGTTTTAATTTATCTCCAGCGTATGCCAGCGTATTGGATAAACTTTTCATACGTTTGCATACGTTGTCTGAAACGTTGTAGTGTGACAGGGCCTTTAGTACAAGTATGATTATCGGACTGGCATTCAGATTGTAATTGATTTCAAATTAAAAGGAACTGGCATTCACAATTCAACTGTATCATAACTGGTGAGGATCGGATCAGTTTACAATCGCATGGATAGGGTGTGCAAATGGGAATTTGTCAGTTTGCAATATTTAGATAATTCTCGGTATCATAGTTATTGCTTTTAACTGTTTGATGTAGCAGTCGCAGTATCTCTGTCAGAACTAGTTTGAGACTACATCCCATCCTTGCAAGAAAATGCAAACTTTTGCACTAAATATTTCGCAAAGGGCAGTGTCTACACAGGACGAGATAAATAGTTGTAAAATAGTTATTTTGTGTTTGTTCGTCTGTACAAGAGATAATCCGGGAGATTTAGCGAAAGGATTATCTGTCGGGACAAACCATGGTATACCTAGGTCTGAACATTTCGTATATATGTAAGCCGAACAAGTCATTCTGACACTGCTATTGTTAACTTTTCAGCCTCACAGTTTTGCAAGCCTCAGATGTATTAGAATTTAACGCACACCAAGCTGCAAAATTTATCATGGACGCAGATCCTGAAGATTATGGGTAAGAATTCAGCAAGAGCCTTGAATCACACTGTGAGCTTGGATTTCAATAACAATATTCAGGGTTCGAGGTTATGAAACTTGTGATTATCTCAAACTAAAAACAACGGCTTCGCAAGCGGCGCATAATACGCCCGTTTTAATGTCATAAAGGAATTAAAGAATGAACAAGATTGTTTACAAAAGGACAGACAGGCAGACAAACAGGGGAAACCACACTTTAATTAATGATGGCAACATTATTTAAATATTTAACACATCAAACAAGGGAGATAATTCATATATTAAATATACTAGATATACCATTCTTGGTTCTAATACATTCCCCTGACAATATACACATCTTGATAAAATTGTGTTAAATATATTCTAAACGGTTAAGGAGTTACAGAGTAAACAGGGAATTTATGCATGGGCAGATTATCCAGTAAGCAAGCCAGAGTCATGGTTCTTGCTCAGGATTCATTGCTCCATTATTACACACATTCCTACAACGTTTCATTCTAATATATCAAAGAGTTAAGGAGATATGGAGTGAATGGCAATGCCTAAAAATAATGATCAAAGGGAGGTTACTCCAAAATTAAGAAAGGGGGAGCAACCATTCTTATATCTGACACATCATCTTGTGATCATGCACATTCCTTTAAAGTTTCATCATGATATTCCAAACAGTTACCGAGTTAATGTCTGCACAACATAAGTATACACAAAAATAGCCAAAAAGAACTAATAAAAGGGAAGTAACTCAGTAACGAAGAAAGGAAGAGCAACCATTGTTGTACACGACACATCGTTGGGACTTCATACACATTTCTATGAAGTTTCATGAAGATATCCCAAACAGTTATCTAGTTATGGCACGCACAAGACCTGCAGGAAAAAAAACATCAAAGGGGCATAACTTGATAACTAAGGAAGAGGGAGCAACCATTCTTGTATGCGATACATTCCCCCTACCTACTGCATATGCTTACAAAATTTCATGAAGATATCCCAAATGGTTACTGAGTTATGGCGCACACAAGAATGTTTATGGACGGAGGAAAGGGAGTTTACTCCAAAATTAAGAAAGGGGGAGCAACCATTCTTATATGCGACATATTATCTTGTGATCATGCACATTGCTTTAAAGTTTCATCATGATATTCCAAACAGTTACTGAGTTAATGTATGCACAACGTAAGTATACACAAAAACAGCCGAAAAGAACTAATAAAAGGGATGTAACTCAGAAACAAAGAAAGGGAGAGCAACCATTGTTGTACGCGGCACATCGTTGGGTCTTCATACACATTGCTATGAAGTTTCATGAAGATATCCCAAACAGTTATATAGTTCTGGCGCGCACAAGACCTGTAGGGTAAAAAACAATCAAAGGGGCATAACTTTGAAACCAAGGAAGGGGGAGCAACCATTCTTGTACGTGACACGTTCCCCCTACCTAATAAATATGCCTACAAAATTTCATGAAGATATCCCGAACGGTTACTGAGTAATGGCGCGCACAAGAATGTTTACGGACGGACGGACAGCGCCATGACATAATACGTCCGTTTTCTCAAAACGGGTGTATAATAAACCACACTGATTGGCTGCTTCCAAGCATTTGCTCGGAAGCAGCCAATCAGTGTGCTTTATTTTGAGTTTGAGAATGTACTCAAGTGTTATAACCACTGGGCCAGATCAGTCTCAATATATGTATCTTCTGCCCTGGCAAACAACTTACTCGATTCTGTGCTTTTCAGTAAACAGATTCTTACTGGTCCTAACTTGAATGGACATATCTTCAGGGAAAGCAAGTCACAATGTATTTTCATTTTTGCCTCCCTTCTCCGAGGTTCAGGTTCTTTCCTTTAAGAGTAGAACAAATTTTGGAAGGGCTAAGTTGTCCAGGCCCAGGAGTTATAAAACTTAGTACTTTCTCAAACTCAAAGTAAAGCACACTGATAGGCTGCTTCCGAGCATGTGCTCGGAAGCAGCCAATCAGTGTGGTTTATTTTGAGTTTGAGATTATGCTCAAGTTTTATAACCTCGAACCCAGGAATGCCAGTTATGATCCCCTTCTTGCTCCTGAAGACACCTTGTCAGTGCATTTCATCCTTTGTGGGTAGGGGTGTCCCTTTCACATTTTCATGGCGGAGGTTTACGGAAGGACATTTGAAGACTCCAACCCAACCTGCCCCCATTCATATAAAGGCATTTAATTTGTATTGTATTCAAATGATACAATCTTAAAGGAAGCATCGTTTTTGTATGTTAAAATCTTGCTTATTTGCACATGAAGGTACCTGTGTTTGAGTGACATTCTTAAAGGAACCTTCGTTTTTTGTATGTTTAATTCCTTGCTTATTTGCACATGTATGATGTATATACCTGTGTTTGAATGACTCTAGCATAAACTTTTGCTCAGCAACATATTTTTTTTTTCATAATATGTCTCTTCCGGGGATCTATAAAGTTTGACTCTGGTGTTATTTTTTGACTAAATTATTTATACTGTTGTGTATTTGTTTTCAGGGATGTATCATGGCAGGACTTCATTCTGGATCAAGCACTTTATATCTTAACCACAAGACCAAACATGAAGATCACCTGAATTCGAATTTTTCTGCCTTGCTGACATTTTTACACCTCTCTGTTTTTCTGCCTTTTTCAAAGGGGAAAACAGTGGCTTCCTGTTTGCTGTCCTAGTGGACCAGTGACCTATAGGTCACTGAGTGGACGGAACCCCGTCAAAAGAAGCCTACTCTAAAAGGAAATAATTTGCTCCTAGATTATATCAACACAGTCAGTGTTTCAGTGTTGATTCTGGTTCTTAAGCATTGTTTCTTGAATACTGATTTAAAATAACCCCATTAACTTTTATTTGGTTAAATTTCTTAACTATCCTAAACCTTAGACAAACATGTCATAGCACCTGATATTAATCTTAGCAGAGTTTGGCTTCCACTCTTTATGATAATTTTGGCTCTTTGTGGATTCTCGGTGCATTGGTCATATTCTTCCTGATGCTCGTGTCTGTCTCGGTTCTTGAGACATAGGGGTTGAGGTGGCATGGGGGTCAATGCCTAAGCTCGCGAGTTAATACGTAGACCTCTCTTACTTAATGTCTACAGCTAAATTTTGTCTCTCGCAGAATGCATCAGTGTGGCTCTGAGAGGACTGCTCTTTGCTTGCCGAGACCTGTCAATCACTTTTTCATTCAAACTTTCGGAGTTTAGTTAAATACAGAAGATGCATATCTGTCTCACTAAAGTAGGTATATTTACATTTATATTGAAAACAGAAACCATGCTTAAAACCTGACTTGGATCGCTTAATAATAAATATTTCATGATTTCCCAATGGTCTATCATGTTTTCTTCCCAAGATTCTAATGAATAAACAAGAGGGCCATGATGGCCCTGGATCGCTCACCTGAGTGTCCAGCGAAGTTAACCTCAGAGACATCCATACGTAGGACAGAGTTTCACAAAGATTCAATGGAAAAAGAACCCTTTAATGTGTACCTAAGGTTTTTCTAAAACTTAACTTAATTACCTAGTTTTTGTTCCCACATGACCCAGTTTCAAACCAGGTATAGATTTCTTGGATATAAACATTCTGACAAAGTTTCATGAATATCGGATCAAAACTGTGCCCTCTAGAGTATACACAATGTTTTTTTAAGGTTTGACCAAAGGACCTAGTTTTTGATCCAACAAGACCCAGTTGCACCCTTGGTCTAAATTTGTTGGAGATAAACATTTTGACAATGTTTCATGAAGATTGGAGCAAAACTGTACCCTCTAGAGCGTTCACATGTTTTTTTCTAAAATCTGACCTAGTGACCTAGTTTCTGACCTGACATGGCCCAATTTCAAATTTGGTCTAGATTTTATAAAGATAAATATTCTGACAAAGTTTCATGGAGATTGGATCATAACTGTGCCCTCTAGAGTGTACAAACGGTTTCTCTAAGATTTGACGTAATGACCTAGTTTTTGACCCCACATGACTCCGTTTCAATCTTGGCCTAGATTGTATAAGGATAAACATTCTGAAAAAGTTTCATGAAGATTGGATCATAACTGTGCCCTGTAGAGTGTACACAAGGTTTTTCTAAGATTTGACCTAGTGACCTAGTTTTTGACACCCACATGACCCAGTTTCAAACCTGGTCTAGCTTTTATTAAGATAAACATTCTGACAAAGTTTGATGATGATTGGATCAAAACTGTGCCCTCTGTGTCATTCTAAGATTTATTTCTAGTTTTAGCTCTGGCAGCCATTTTGTTCAGTGGAGTGTAACCATTATACAGATTTTGGTTTATGGCCATGAGTCAAACATTTCTGTGAAATTATTTTGAAATTGAGCCATTGCTTCAGAGGAGATGTCATTTAAAGGTTTTTCTGTTTTTAGCTATGACGGCCATTTTGTTCAGGGCTATAACAGAAACATCTGTGTGAAATTATTTTGAAACTGGCTTATTGGTCTAGGAGATGTTGTTTGAAGAAATTGTTGACGGACGGTCAGAAGATGGACAAATATCGATCACAATAGCTCACCTTGAGAACTTCGTGCTCAGGTGAGCTAAAAAGCAAACTAATGGAGTTCTATGATACCTCTTTTCTCAATGTACCAAAACAGGGGCTTACAGTGGCTGGCTACACTTTCTGTTATTTTCATTTTTACCGCCCTTTGCAATGAGGCCTCCATGGCCTAATGGCTAAGAGCCCTGGGCCCTTGACTCTCACCACTGTGTGTTCAAACCTCAGTGGTGCACAGTCATGTGAAAGTGCAAAGTTATGCTTATGGAAGGTCAGTTTTAGCCCACCTCTGCTTAATGATCAGCTCGAAGTAAGTTAAATATTCTTGAAAGGGCAGTAAAGCCCTTTTTAAAACCAGAGGACCATTGGTCCTGTAGCTCACCTGAGTCCATTCATCCTCAGCACTCAGGGGTAAGTAACTCTAAGGAAAATTGTACAATATGACAGAATTTTGAAGTCTGCTTCTTGAGAACATTTCTGTAAAACTTTTGTCATAATATCTACTGTAACACAGAAATAAATGCTAATTTACATTTTTCCCATTATAAGTCTATGGAAACTTTAAGTTGCCATCACAACAAACCACATGGGCAACAATAATAAAACCAGAGGACCAATGGCCCTGTAGCTCACCTGACACTTGGTCCTGGTATATATTTTAATGCTTTTATACATGTATATAGCACCAGGGCAGGGGCAGATAACCCCGCTCCCTTGAGGATTAATGTTGAGTCCCAATTCTATATACCAAGCCACAAGGTCACTGGGCCTTTGTTTCTGGACAAAGATTTCTGAAGGGTTTTTATCATATATGGGTGTGGCGGCCACCATGTTCATGTGACCATGACCATCTGAACAAACTTTGATTCCTTTGACCCAGTATTAAAGCTCCATATGAAATACAGTAATCATTTGTATAAACTATGATGGGCCTGAGTGCCCAATGCTACATACCGGTACCAAGTTTCAAGGTTATAGGCCTTTCGGTTCTCGAGAAAAAGACGTTTGAAGAGTTTTTAATATATTTGGGCATGGTGGCCATCTTGGTCAAGTGACCAAGACCATCTGAACAAACTATGGTTCCTTTAAGCCGGTGAAGCTCCATATGAAATATGGCTTCAATTGACCCTAGTGGCCTCTGAGAAGATGTTTGAAAATGTTGACGGGTGACACAATCTCAATGACCATGTACAAAAGACAAAGAATGACCTTGACCTTTAACAACAAAATATCTTCATCTGGTCATTTAGTCAACCATATATACCACATATTGCACCTTAGACTTAAATAGTTTCTGAAAAATCCACTGTTTAAGCATTTTCCCATATAAAAGCCTACATAATGTACCAAAGTTGACAGTGTCATAAGTTAGGTCAAGGTCAACGCACGATCATTTGTATAAACTATGATCGGCTTGAGTGCCCAAAGCTACATACCAAGTTTCAAGGTCATACGCCTTTTGGTTCTGGAGAAGAAGATTTTGAAGGATTTTTACCATATACAGGCATGGCGGCCATCTTGGTCAAGACCCCAAGAACAAACTTTTATTCTCTGATCACACTTAGACTCCATATGAAATTTTGCTTCAATCAGACCAGTGGTTTCAGAGGAGAAGATGGTTTGAAAATCTTGATGACGGACAGACCAACAAAATGACCTTGACCTTCAGTGACAAAAAGTTTTCCCATATAAAGGCCTAACATACCAAAGTTGACAATGTCATAAATTAGATCAAGGTCAATGCAAGGTCATCATTTGTATAAACTATGATGGGCCCGCATGTCCGATGCTACATACCAAGTTTCAAGGTCATAGGCCTTTTGGTTCTAGAGAAGAAAATTTTTGAAGGGTTTTTACCATATATGGACATGGCGGACATCTTGGTCATGTGACCCAGACCCCGGGTATAAACATTGGTTCCCCTATCCCACTGAGACACCATATGAAATTTGGCTTCAATCTCCCCAGTGGTTTCAGAGGAGAAGATGTTTGAAAATCCTGATGACGGACAGACCGACAAAATGACCTTGACCTTCAGTGACATAATATCTTCATCTGGTCATTTAGTTGACCATATATACCACATATTGTACCTTAGACTTAAATAGTTCCTGAGAAATCCACTATATAAGCGTTTTCCCATATAAAAGCCTAACATACCAAAGTTGACCATGCCGTAAATTAGGTCAAGGTCAACGCAAGGTCATCATTTGTATAAACTATGATGGGCCCGCATGCCCAAAGTTACATACCAAGTTTCAAGGTAAAAGGCCTTTTGGTTCTGGATAAGAAGATTTTTGAAGGGTTTTTACCATATATGGGCATGGCGGCCATCTTGGTCATGTCACCCAGACCCAGGGTATAAACTTTCGTTCCCCCATCCCACTGAGACTCCAAATAAAATTTGGCTTCAATCTCCCCAGTGGTTTCAGAGGAGAAGATGTTTGAAAATCTTGACAACAGATGGTCTGACAGAATAACCTTGACCTTTAAAGACATGATATCTTCATCTGGTCATTTGTTTGACCATGTATACAACATATTGTACCTTAGACTTAAATAGATTCTGAGAAATCCACTGTTTAAGCGTTTTTCCATATAAAAGCCTAACGTAGCAAAGTTGACCATGCCGTAAATGAGGTCAAGGTCAATGCAAGGTCATCATTTGTACAAACTATGTTGGGCCTGCATGCCCGATGATACATACCAAGTTTCAAGGTCATAGGTCTTTTGGTTCTGGAGAAGAAGATTTTTGAAGGGTTTTTACCATATATGGGCATGGAGGCCATCTTGGTCATGTGACCCAGACCCCAGGTATAAACTTTCGTTCCCCCATCCCACTGAGACTCCAAATAAAATTTGGCTTCAATCTCCCCAGTGGTTTCAGAGGAGAAGATGTTTGAAAATCTTGACAACAGATGGTCTGACAGAATAACCTTGACCTTTAAAGACATGATATCTTCATCTGGTCATTTGTTTGACCATGTATACAACATATTGTACCTTAGACTTAAATAGATTCTGAGAAATCCACTGTTTAAGCGTTTTTCCATATAAAAGCCTAACGTAGCAAAGTTGACCATGCCGTAAATGAGGTCAAGGTCAATGCAAGGTCATCATTTGTACAAACTATGTTGGGCCTGCATGCCCGATGATACATACCAAGTTTCAAGGTCATAGGTCTTTTGGTTCTGGAGAAGAAGATTTTTGAAGGGTTTTTACCATATATGGGCATGGAGGCCATCTTGGTCATGTGACCCAGACCCCGGGTACAAACTTTCGTTCCCCCATCCCACTAAGACTCCATATGAAATTTGGCTTCAATCAGACCAGTTGTTTCAGAGGAGAAGGTGTTTACAAATCTTGACGACGGATGGTCCGACGGAATGACCTTGACCTTTAGTGACATAATATCTTCATCTGGTCATTTAGTTGACCATGTATACCAAGTATTGTACCTTAGACATAAATAGTTTCTGAGAAATCCACTGTTTAAGCGTTTTCCCATATAAAAGCCTAACGTACCAAAGTTGACCATGCCGTAAATTAGGTCAAGGTCAATGCAAGATCATCATTTGTATAAACTATGATAAGCCCGCATGCCCGATGCTACATACCAAGTTTCAAGGTCATAGGCCTTTTGCTTCTGGAGAAGAAGATTTTTGAAGGGTTTTTACCATATATGGGCATGGCAGCCATCTTGGTCATGTGACCCAGACCCTGGGTACAAACTTTCGTTCCCCCATCCCACTGAGACTCCATATGAAATTTGGCTTTAATCGGCCCAGTGGTTTCAGAGGAGAAGATGTTTGAAAATCTTGACGACGGATGGCCTGACGGAATGACCTTGACCTTTAGTGACATAATATCTTCATCTGGTCATTTAGTCGACCATGTATACCAAGTATTGTACCTCAGACTTAAATAGTTTCTGAGAAATCCACTGTTTAAGCGTTTTCCCATATAAAAGCCTAACGTACCCAAGTTGACCATGCCGTAAATTAGGTCAAGGTCAACGCAAGGTCATGATTTGTATAAACTATGATGGGCTTGCATGCCCGATACTGCATACCAAGTATCAAGGTCATAGGCCTTTTGGTTCTGGAGAAGAAGATTTTTGAAGGGTTTTTACCATATATGGGCGCGGCGGCCATCTTGGTCATGTGACCCAGATACCCCGAACAAACTTTCGTTCCCCCAACCCATGAAGGCTCCATATAAAATTTGGCTTTGATCGGCCCAGCGGTTTTGGAGAAGAAGACCTTTGAAAATGGAGGACAGACGGACGACCGACGGACGGACTACGGAGCATTGCCATACTAAAAGCTCACCTTTGAGCCTTCGGCTCAGGTGAGCTAAAAATCTAAATGGGGGTAAACTGTGAAAGGCATAAATTAACTCCTCTGTGTACAGATTATTTCCTACAGAGGAGCAAATTCTTTCCTTTAAAGGTACATGTATCTGCAGACTCCTTTTTAGAAGAGTTTAATCACCTACAGGAAGCATCAGAAGCTGTTGCCCTTTCAAACAAGACCTGTCTACATACAGGTTACCTTCCCTATCAGCACACTGATCATAAAAGAAACTTTAACTAAGACATCCAGTGCAGACACCGATGCCAATTCTAGCTGTTGTAGTATGCCCAGTGGTCACTATATACAAGACCTGTCACCGGGACAGGATAGCTCGCCTGACAGCGCCTTGCGCATCACCTAAAAACTTAAACGTAAAACTTTAACATTTTGCTAACGCCGCCACCGCCAACGCCCACGCCAGGGGCAGTACAATAGCTCTTCCTGAACTTTGATCAGGCAAGCTAATAATTGAGCTACCACAGGACAAAACCAACAAAGTGACATGTGCGCCCAGGGAAGACTCAGATCAGCCTGGGCATTCACCCACTCTGTTCAGAGTCTTTGCTGTCCGCATGGCGGTGGCTTAGACCCTTAGCTACCCTTTAGGCACTTAGGGAAGAGTCTGATCAGACTGGGTGGATGCCCAGGCTAATATGAGTCTGCACTGAGTGCACAACCACTTTGCTGGTTTTCTCCTGTCAAGGCTCAATACATAACTGACACCCAAAAGCTTGCATGATACAACTGTTTCAGGACTGGGAAAAGTTTACTGAACATACAAGAAAAGACTTTATCAACTGAATAGATGTTTTTATACAACAAATTAAATACATGATAACAGAGTGCCAAACAGATTGTCAGGAGATCTAGATAAACTGATCTAGATAAACCAAAATTTCGAGGAGCATATACTCTGAAAATCTCACCACACAAGATATCATCACTGGGTGATTCCAAAAGACATTTCCATAATTAAGTGGGTACAAAACCATAAACAAAAATAGCTTAATTTGCTATCAAACAGTGTAGATCCACATGAGATGGCTCATAATGTGAGCCAACTCATTTGTCTACACTGTTTGCCCTTTATTCTTTGAATATTTAACATGATGTAGATTGAACAAAAAGTTTTCTGAAATTGTGCAGGTGTAAGTTTTGTCATCTGCATTTTGGCACCTTATGGGATAAAAAACAAGTCGCCCAAGGGCAACGATCGCTCACCTGCCAGTATATGCTCAGGTCAAGTGGCCAAAATGAAAGCTTTCGGCTCAGGCAGGCTAATAAACAGGCTGCAATTCTATAGGATTGGATAGTGAGTGTGCAAACTGTTCCACCATGGCCACTTCTATAAAATCACTAAATGACCTTGACCTCTAGTATTTATAGAGGTTTTTCAATATCACAGAGCTCAATCGCAACAAAAAAATGCACTTTCTCATCTTTTCCCATTCAAAAACCTAAGGGACCAAATTTGATCTTGCCATAAAATAGGTCAAGGTCAACCTAAGGTCATCATTTATATAAACTTTGTAGTACTAGAGTCCTTGATGCTACATACCAAGTTTCAAGGCAATCGGTTCAGTGGTTCTGGAGAAGAAGATTTTTAAAGGTTTATACCATATATGGGCATGGTGGCCATCTTGGTCATGTGATCTGGGTCAAATATATAATCATTTGTTTCTTTATACTGTTAAGGCTCTATATGAAATTTGGCTTCAATCAGCCCAGTAATTTCTGAGGAGAAGTCCTTTGAAAATGTTGACAACGGATGACGATGACACAGACCTTGACCTCTAGAATTCGTAGGGGTTGATGATGACTGAATTTCCATATCACAGAGAACAATAGCAACAGAAAAATGCACTTTTTCAGCTTTTCCCATTCAAAAGCCTAAGGGACCAAATTTGAACTTGCCATAAAACAGGTCAAGGTCAAGCTAAGGTCATCATTTACATAAACTTTGTAGTACTGGAGTCAAAGATGCTACATACCAAGTTTCAAGGCAATCGGGCCAGTGGTTCTGGAGAAGAAGATTTTTTAAGGTTTTTACCATATATGAGCATGGCAGCCATCTTGGTCATGTGACCTAGACCAAATGTATAAACTATCGTTCCCACATCCTGTTAAGTCTTTATATGAAATTTGGCTTCAATCGGCTCAATGGTTTCTGAGGAGAAGATGTTTGAAAATGATGACACCCAATGGCCAAATGACCTTTGATCAAGGCCACTAAATGACCTTGACCTCTCATATCCATAGGTGTGAAATTGACTACATTTCCATATCACAGAGCACAAAAGCAACAGAAAAATGCACTTTTTCAGATTTTCCCATTCAAAAGCCTAAGGGACCAAATTTGACCTTACCATAAAATAGGTCAAGGTCAACCCAAGGTCATCATTTATATAAATTTTGTAGTACTGGAGTCCAAGATGCTACATACCAAGTTTCAAGGCAATCGGGCCAGTGGTTCTGGAGAAGAAGATTTTTAAAGGTTTTTACCATATATGGGCATGGCAGCCATCTTGGTCATGTGACCTGAGCCAATTATATAAACTATTGTTCCCCCATCCTGTAAAGACTCTATAAGCAATTTGGCTTCAATCGGCCCAATGGTTTCTGAGGAGAAGATATTTGAAAATGTTGACACTCAATGGACAAATGACCTTTGGTCAAGGTCACTAAATGACCTTGACCTCTAATATCCATAGGAGTTGAAATTGACTACATTTCCATATCACAGAGCACAAAAGCAACAGAAAAATGCACTTTTACAGATTTTCCCATTCAAAAGCCTAAAGGACCAAATTTGAACTTGCCATAAAATAGGTCAAGGTCAACCCAAGGTCATGATTTATACAAACTTTGTAGTACTAGAGTCCAAGATGCTACATACCAAGTTTCAAGGCAATCGGCCCAGTGGTTCTGGAGAAGAAGATTTTTAAAGGTTTTTACCATATATGGGCATGGCGGCCATCTTGGTCATGTGACCTGGGCCAATTATATAAACTATTGTTCCCCCATCCTGTAAAGACTCTATAAGCATTTGGCTTCAATCGGCCCAATGGTTTCTGAGGAGAAGATGTTTGAAAATGTTGCCACTCAATGGACAAATGACCTTTGGTCAAGGTCACTAAATGACCTTGACCTCTAATATCCATAGGAGTTGAAATTGACTACATTTCCATATCACAGAGCACAAAAGCAACAGAAAAATGCACTTTTTCAGATTTTCCCATTCAAAAGCCTCAGGGACCAAATTTGACCTTGCCATAAAATAGGTCCAGGTCAACCCAAGGTCATGATTTATATAAACTTTGTAGTACTAGAGCCAAGATGCTACATACCAAGTTTCAAGGCAATCGGCCCAGTGGTTCTGGAGAAGAAGATTTTTAAAGGTTTTTACCATATATGGGCATGGCGGCCATCTTGGTCATGTGACCTGGGCCAATTATATAAACTATTGTTCCCCCATCCTGTAAAGACTCTATAAGCAATTCGGCTTCAATCGGCCCAATGGTTTCTGAGGAGAAGATATTTGAAAATGTTGACACTCAATGGACAAATGACCTTTGGTCAAGGTCACTAAATGACCTTGACCTCTAATATCCATAGGAGTTGAAATTGACTACATTTCCATATCACAGAGCACAAAAGCAACAGAAAAAATGCACTTTTTCAGATTTTCCCATTCAAAAGCCTAAGGGACCAAATTTGAACTTGCCATAAAATAAGTCAAGGTCAACCCAAGGTCATGATTTATATAAACTTTGTAGTACTAGAGTCCAAGATGCTACATACCAAGTTTCAAGGCAATCGGCCCAGTGGTTCTGGAGAAGAAGATTTTTAAAGGTTTTTACCATATATGGGCATGGCGACCATCTTGGTCATGTGACCTGGGCAAAATATATAAACTTTCGTTCCCCCATCCTGTTAAGGCTCCATATGAAATTTGGCTTCAATCCGCCTAGTGGTTTCTGAGAAGAAGATGTTTAAAAGTGTGAACGCCGACGATGCCGACCCCGACGGACGACGGACTAAGGCTATACTATAAGCTCACCTTGACAGGTGAGCTAAAAATCTAAATCGAGAGTGGCAAATATATACAGGCACTTATGGCCAAGTTTGCAAAACAGTTTGCCTAAATAGGTGAGACTGGTAACAGAAGAATACAAATTCTCTCAGTGGTTGAAGGCTTCTACCAATATGCCCTATATTTCCAATTATGGGTTGAAGACCTTAAATGGACAAAAACAAAAGTTTGACCACCATGTTTATTTGGTAATCAGATGTTTTTCACCTTCCAAAATAAATCCTAAATACATGTATGTAATTCAGTTGTACTAATTCCACTATGAGGTTATTTTCTTCCCTTTCCAAAAACAATCCCAAAAATCTAGCTCAATCTTGCAGATGGATCTAGATTTTTAGGATGTTTGAAACTGGAAAAAAACACTGTCTTATAATCAACTCAATATGGTATTCTCAGAACAGTTTTATCTAGATCTCTGAAAGATGTGCATTATCCATATATACAATCACTTTTTCAAATAACCAAAATATTTCTTCCTCCACAATATGCCTTATGTTGCTGAGTTGTGACACACAAAATGGGAGCTTTATGTGTAGGCCAACAGGACAGGTGCAGACATGAAGTCTTATCACAGCCTTTGCTGTTCACACAAAAGTATAGACTAGGAAGAAAATGCAGGTACATATGAAGCCAGGCCTCTAGATAAGATTGGGTTTTGAAGGTAATTCAAAGATAATTTTTCTTATTTCACAATGAAAACATATGTTATGACCCCTCATTAGAACCATCTCAGTGAGAAGGTTGTAATGAGAGCACAACATATGTTTTTATAGAAAAGTAAGGGAAATTGTCCCTTAATTATCCCTATTACCCTTTCTTATCTGAAGCATTGTCCAAAAGCTCTCCCTGGACTTCATGGACTCAAAATCTGGTTTTGCAGATACATCTAGCAACCTTTTTGCATGTCACTACCCATATACAAGTGTATATTAATAAACAGGGCTCCTGATAAGAATGGGTTTTCACAAGAATTCTGCTGTACATTTTTTCATTACACCCATCTTATCCATCTTATCCGAAGACCTGCAAAAAGCGATTAAAGTGTATATATAAAAGGCATAGCATATACATTCAGTTAACTTTCAGACCTAAATGAGAGCCCCCCAAAAAGAAGAGAAAAGTGGGGTATGGTACAGTACAGATATCCATTTATGTTGTGATGCCTACTGAGAATATATGACCTTTTATTGGTATTTTATCATGCTTATTTTGGAGAATATGGAATTTGCAATACTGATATGTCAAAAGCCTAGAACGGGTCTGGCTGGAATTCAAAAAAAAATTATTTGTGGAAAGTCAAAAGACATAAAAACTGCTTTTTCAACCCATTTGTTACTTTAAAAATAAAGAATTCTAATAGTTTATATTCATGTAAACTGTTAATTATGGATGGGCACCTAACTTCCATTAAATGCTATCATGAACAAAAAGCTCTTGTTATCAGCAGAGACCAATTAAACCATTCATTTTACGTAATAGCACAACTTCCAATAATGCACCGGTGATGAAATACACTCTCACCATCAGCAGATATGGGTAGAGATAATCCTTGAAGCACCGAGAAAAAAAATAATAAGTTGACAAAATTTACATCTGCACAATTTAAACTAATATTTCACTCATGCTATTTCATAATGAATGTTCAAGACCAGAGGACAAACAGTGCAGATTAAGATGAGGTGGCTAATTATGAGCAGCAGCATCTCGACCTGCCTGTTTGCAAAATCAACTTTTTTTTCAGCGTATTAAAAGTTACTGGCATAAACTGGATTATAGCCGAACAAACTGGACAACTTAGACTTCAGCATTAACAGAATGTACATGCTATATAGAATATTTAGCATCAAAAGCATAATTATATAGAAAAATTTTGTTATAAACTAACTGTAACTAGATATGAGCAAACTCTTCATAATAATTGTATTCCTCAATATTTTTTACATCAGTATCACAGTAAAAAATACATCAAAAACATTTTTCAACAATCTCCCCCAAATTTAAGAAAACTACTTGTGGTTTCTTCTTTTCCAACCACACAATTCATTGACTTTCAATTATATAAATCTATTTCAACAAAAAAAGAAATGAAAAATCTACATTTTTAATTACTGCTGGGGTGACTACATAAATACTCTCCAACACAAACATCACCCACCCTCACATACATGAACCGAAACAAAAAAACAAACAAAAAAATTAATTATGGTTCAAACTCCAATTTTAGGATCTGCGAATGGCATATCAAATCTAATTTATTACACAAGAAAATCTGAATATTCATCCTCAAAATTAAGGTGCATGGATATGCACTGCCAAGGGAGATAACCCTAACATTGAAATATTTGACTCCTTTTTTGTCTGAGGTCACTCTTGCAGGAAATAATTTGCTCACTATAGAGAGCACATTTTTACCTGTAACAGTAGCCAAATTTGAAGAAAGAATTCACCTAAGCTTACATAATTACACTAGCTGGCAAAAATATATCTCATATAGAATTGGCATCCATAACATGGTGATGTACTAACACACATTAAGGTGTATGGGTACACCTCCATGTTTTTTGCCATTTTGTGACTTTCTCTTTACTTTCCTGGACAACAAGCCCTTTCAAAATGGGATCTATCCCTACAGGAAAGAATTTTCTCTTATGGGGGCAAATTCTTTCCTTTATGAGTAAAATGGGATCTACTCCTATAGGAAGGAATTTGCTCCTATGGATACATGAAACAGGTATTTTCGTTCCCTGTTTTACCACGATTTTAAAATTTGTGTACATATTGTATATATTGCATGAACGTAGTTTTTGTTTTATACTTTTATGTTGAATAGTTTGTTTGGAGGGCCACATGGTAGAATGGCTTTATAGCTAAATGTGTCACCCTCATGAAATATTGTATAAATAAATTCTTTCCTTTATGAGTTGAACCCTACTGGCAAAGGAGGCCAGTATGAAAATGACAGAGTAGCTTCCCTTGAAAGTATACCCATTCATAGCACATTGAAACAGATTTCATTCTCTACTCCATCTGAAACTTGAAGCACTTTTATGTGTAGCACAAATTTCACTCAGCTCTGACAAAAAAAAAAATTATAAAAAATGACAAGAAAAAAATGACAAGAAAAAGATGACAAGAAAAATGACAAGAAAGCAAAACATTATGAGTTTTGGGATGGTACAATTTACAAATGAATAGGAATAATATGTGACCTTTTCATATAAGGAAAAGCTTCTGTGACTGACCAGTCTACCACACTCTATGGATAAACTTCAAAAGCATGATGGCTACCAAGCATTTTTGAGTTGACAATTACTTATCTGCAAGTTTAGGTCTTTAATTCTGTTTTATCCATGTATCTGCTAAAATACATATGGATTATAAAATCTAAATTTAGGCCAATATGCATGTAAATGGAAGGAAAAAAGACGCATTTGCTCTTATCTTCCAAATCACACAAGTTTGTTTTCTTTGAGAGTTTACCATGGTCCAAGATACTAATCTGTACCCAACAGGTAGTCTGGCTACAGACCCTATGTTCAATATATCTCCTGCAAAGGAACATGGAATCTGACCACCAGAATATTATACAGATTCGACTGGAGCCAGGCTACCCAACAGGCAGTCCCTAACCCTTCTACAGCTGTACTGATTTTTTTGAACACCAACACTAAACAAAAACCGGTGCTCCAGATATGAAGAGGTAACAGGGATAATTCGGAGACAATTTTCCCATATCTATCAATAAAAAGATACATTGTGAGCCCTCATTAGAACCGTCTCACCGAGACGGTTCTAATGAGGGGTCACAAAAAATACCTCTGAGTTATCCTCAAATACTCCACCTTATCTGGAACTCTGAAAACACAAACACACACCATCACCATCAAACAGTGCCGAAAGTAGCCCAAGAACCATTTAATGGTTTCTAACACAGATACACATATTTACAGAATCTGTTTTAATGTGAGGAAGAAAACAATGTATATTTGAAATAAAAGATGTTTATGTTGTAAATAATTTTTGATTTCAGATGCAAGTTCAATACCTGTCAAATTTTTAAAATCTCATTGGGGATCGAGACAGAACAAAAATACCAATTTTTATCAGAGTTTTGAAGCAAAGGAAGCTTGCACCAAAATGAACTGGGGAATTCCACGGGGGAAATGGTTTGTAAAAGTCACTAATTCTCATTATCTACAAAAAAAGGGTTGCCGAACTGAGGGAACGTGGGGGAGGGTGCAAAGCCATACAAACACAAGGCAGAAGCCCTCAAAACTGGCAGATTACGTAACTTTTGACAGATTATGGCACATGGGAATGCCTTCCATATTGTATATTGTGCTGACTCAATGTTGATGGGGGAGAGTTGACAGGTATTATGTTGCATTTCTTTCTTTAATATGAGATCAAAATGTTGCATTACATAGGAAAACACATATTAATCCAAAAGTTAGGAAAAGTTAGTTAACCTCTGCATCAGCCCAATGCAAAATAACCACTGCTGGTTTCTACAATGCACTAGTATAAGAAGGCACCAGTTTCAAGCCTATTTTATCAATACATTTTTTCACCCAAGTACCTGTTTCAAGCTATTTCATTAAATATATTTTGTAAGAGAAGAGGGTCAAAAGTGCAAAATTCTACTGATAAAACTAGCTTGGAACTATATGTAGTACAACTACTTATAAAAGTACCAGTTTTAAGATATACTGTAATCAATTTTGACAAAAGTAGCTTAAAGCTTGTACGGCTGACAAGAGTCGTTTTTAAACCATTTTTTATCTTCTCCTCACCCTACTAACAGGTGTCTAAGTTGAGAAATGTACTGATTAATGAGGCTCAAAATGGTATCACTTACACTATTTATATATGAGCCGCTACGTGACAAAACCAACAATGTGGTTGTGCGCCCAGTGCAGACTCAGATCAGCCTGGGCATCCGCCCCGTCTGATCAGAGTCTTCGCTGTCCGCATGAAGGTAGATTAGACCCTTAGCTACCCTTTAAGCACTTAGGGAAGACTTTGCGCAGACTAGGCGGATGCCCAGGCTGATCTGAGTCTGTGCAGGGCGCACAACCACATTGTTGTTTTTCTCGTGTCGTGGCTCATATATACTAAACAAACAAGAACACAACAGCTAAGACTGTTTTAGTTCATACTACAGGTACAAGTTGAAAACTCCATATATGAACAGAAATGTGTGATTACTACAGGCTCTAATCACACAGATCTTGATGGAGCTGTTAATTTTGTTTGCCACTCAGCCATGGTAATTCATAGCTCTGGAGTATTGATTTAACAGTGCTCCAGGTAAGATGGGGTAATATGGATAATTTAGAGATAATTTTCTTTATTTCTACATAAAATCATATCTTGTGACCCCTCATAAGAACCGTCTCACTGAGACAGTTTTAATGAGGGGTCACAACATATTTTCATTGAGAAATATGAAAAATTATCTCTGGTTTTTGATTATAACAGTTGGATAACTTTTCTTATTTCTAACTGAAAACATATTCTGTGATCTCTCACCTGAACTGCCTTGTCAAGGTGTCCCAACATGTTTTATGGAGATTTAATAGAAGGATTCTTAAATTACCATCACCAATACACCCTCTTATCTAAAGCTCTGAATTTCTGTCAGCTGAGTGGCAGCCAGCTCTTCACTTGTTTGTGGGGATTTTCCATCTACATGAATTTTTAACTATTTATAATCTATTTCTCTCGTTACACATCTAGGGTGACACATCAGAAACTTGTAGCTGCAATAAGCCTCATCAATACTGTTACATATATAATCAGCACATTAGCACAAAAATGTGTATTAGCACAATAATGTGGATATTACATGACTACAGCCAGTACATGAGAAATGACTACAGCCAGTACATGAGAAATGACTACAGCCAGTACATAAGAAATGACTACAGCCAGTACATAAGCAATGACTACAGCCAGTACATGAGAAATGACTACAGCCAGTATATAAGCAATGACTACAGCCAGTACATAAGCAATGACTACAGCCAGTACATGAGAAATGACTACAGCCAGTACATGAGAAATGACTACAGCCAGTATATAAGCAATGACTACAGCCAGTACATAAGCAATGACTACAGCCAGTACATAAGCAATGACTACAGCCAGTACATAATCAATGACTACAGCCAGTACATAAGCAATGACTACAGCCAGTACATGATTTTGATAGAACACGACTACAGCCAGTACATCAGGAATGACTACAGCCAGTACATGATTTGGATATTACATGACTACAGCCAGTACATCAGAAATGACTACAGCCAGTACATGATTTGGATATTACATGACTACAGCCAGTACATCAGAAATGACTACAGCCAGTACATGATTTGGATATTACATGACTACAGCCAGTACATCAGAAATGACTACAGCCAGTACATGAGAAATGACTACAGCCAGTACCTGAGAAATGACTACAGCCAGTACATGAGAAAAAGTATCTAAAAGTATACGCCTATAGCAAAGACTCACATAAGACTGTATAATGTGCAGGCTGATCACCAGAAGCCAAGATACAATGAATGATTTCAAACAAAGATGGTGCAAATCCTGGTGATCAAGAGTTAGGGTACTTAACTACTAAATGGAGGTCCACAGCCCATGGGAACAGAGCTTCTGTAAGCAGGGGTACTGAGGCTAAATCAAAGATAAAGATCCTTAATTCTCAACAAAAACATACACTGTGACCCCTCATGTTGTGACCCCTCATTAGAACCGTCTCAGCGAGATGGTTCTAATGATGGGTCACAACATATGTTTTTATGGAAAAATACAGAAAATTAACCCTAAATTATCTCTTTCACCCCTCCTTCTCTGGAGCACTGGGGAAGCAATTCTAAATGTAGCAACAATATTTAATATACATGTATTTCTTCAATCATTACAGCTAATACTGACTCAAATAACCTGATCACTTCAACAACAATCTCTTAAGGTTAAATGGAACACTTCCATTTGAGATAACTGTAATTTTTACACAAAAAAATTTGTTTAACAGTTCACCGGGGCCCACTCTAACTCTCTAAAAGTCTTAGAGTAAAATCTACTGTTAAGTAGAAGCAACATAGATGTTAAAATTTTTAAGAGTGGACAATTTTACAATTTTCTTAGTATAAACATGTATAGTTGCTGAATCTTAATAGGATTGTCTAAATGTATACTTTATGGAGAATATGAAGAACTGTCTAGTTTCAACATAAAATTCTGCCCGCTCTATAGCTTTGTCATTATAGCAAAGCAACAGATCAGGCAGACTTTTACTTATAACTACAGAAGCCTGTTATAGCCTGCAAAACAAATAGGTCAACAGGCGCTTCTCTATTAGAGCTTCTTGTACATGTAGTACATAGCAGGATCTGAGTCTGCAAAAATCTCACAAATTCATAGACAGTGTCTGAACATGACTGAAATATTGTTCTTTGTCTTATTAGAATGTTCAACCTCAAATCAACAGAAGCATAGAACTGCTGTAAATCTTTATGATTTACATGATTGATTCTATGTCCCTGGCCATGTGGGTGAACATTTATTCATTTGATCATAAGCTTTGTCAACTGAGGGGTTAACCAGTGCTCAGGTAACAACAACAACTGATAATTTAGGGATAATTTTCCATATTTCTCCTCTACAAAAACATATTTTCTGACCCTCATTAGAACCGTCTTAGCAAGCAGTTCTAATAAGGGGTCACAACATGTTTTCATTGAGAAATAAGAAGTTATCCCAAAATTATCCCTCTTAGAGCAGTGGATTAATGATCTGTTCTCCTATCCACAGGTTGATATTGGTTCAAATCAAACTTAACTTGTGATTCTTTTCAAACATTTGAATCAACATCACCTATTTGCACATCAGCCACAAATGTCTGAAATACCGATGAATGGGCAGCAAGGGCCAAACTCATCCACACACATCAAATTGATATTGTAAGTAATTTAGCATGAATAAAGGACATTTACTGGTTACAATTTAGCAGGAATTTTTCAATTTTGATTACCATCCAATCAACGAACTATCTTCCTTAACCAATACAGGGTGAGGCAGAGCTCCAGATAAGAAGGGGTTCTGAGGATAATTCAGAGAGTAAATGTCTTATTTCAGTATTTTTCAATGAATACATATTTTGTGACCCCTCAATAGAACCGTCTCAGCAAGATGGTTCTAATGAAGAGTCACAACTTATGTTTTTACGCAAAAATAAGGATAAATTATTCCTAAATTATCCCTGTTACCCTTCTTATCTTGATCTCTGGTAAGTGTTGTAAATACATGTACTTTGAAGTGAAGCAATTAAATTGTGTCCTTTACCAAAACATGATTTACTTCCCTCTCACAGCAACACATGGTAAGGTGAAGGGTAAGGAACGAGGATATTTTGTGTAGGCCAAAGGAAGATAATTAAATGAGCCACGACACGAGAAAACCAACAATGTGGTTGTGCGCCCAGTGAAGACTCAGATCAGCCTGGGCATCCGCCCAGTCTGATCAGAGTCTTTGCTGTCCGCATGAAAGTAGCTTAGACCCTTAGCTACCTTTTAAGCGCTTAGGAAAGACTCTGATCAGACCGGGTGGATGCCCAGATTGATCTGAGTCTGCGCTGGGCACACAATCACATTGTTGGTTTTGTCGTGTCACGACTCAAATTGTCTCCCTTTACAAACTAGTTGGTTCCCATATACTCTAATGGTTAAGGGAGAGAGCTCACTGTCTCTTTTAAATAAGATTTATACATGTACACAGTTATTCCCCCTGTTCTGTGTCTGAGTTATCAGGAGTTGAATTATCTGTGTTATTGTGATCAGTGGCACCTCTGGGTGGGCTGCTGTCATGTAAGTGTAAATTCTGTAGCCGCTGGCTTATGTTTAAATCCTGCTGAGAGCTTGACACACTGCCTGGAGGGCTATCTGCCGGTGTCTGAGGGGTCTGGGGTGTGTTATTAGGGGCAGGAGGGGCCAAGTATGCATCATCTCCAAGTGAAGAAATCTGATCTGAATTTGGTGATGTGATCATTATTGGCCCTGGTGCTGTAGTTTGGGGATTTAGGTTTACATTTGTGCTTGCAGCTGATGGACGTGCATCGTCTTCTCCACCGTCACCACTGGGCCTCATACTCTGACCATCATCAAACTTCAAACCTGCAATACCTTTGATATCTGGAATGCTTCTTAAATCACGTCTTATCCTCCTTCTCCTACTTTGATCATTTCTTCTGTACTGTCTCATGTTTTCTAAGTCAATCGCATACAGAAAGCCAGCAATAAGTAACTCAAAAGTTTTATCACCTTTTTTGTATCTAGCTTCCAATTCAATACTTGTTCTTTCATCGTACTGCCACCAGCCATTTCTGCCTTCATAAAACCACTGATAACCTTCATCAAAGATAGTGGTCGATTTGTCTTTAAGCTCATCTAGCCGTACTAATTTAGGAGCATTGAAAAACTCAGCTGGAATGACTTGTCGACATAATGCACATTTCTTGCTGCGATTTGCAACACCCTTCACACACAGGAAACAGAATATGTGCTTGCACGGCAGCTGGACTGGAAAACTAGCATTCTGGAGACAAACTGGGCACTCAAAGGCTGTAGAAGTACTAGCACTGTCATCCTCTGAAAATAGACCATATAGTTGCTGATAGCTCCAGATCATAAGGCCTAAAGGGTGTGTTTTTATACTAATTCTGTGATAATTTCCTAAAAGAAACATATATGAGCTGCGACACGACAAAACCAATGAAGTGGTTGTCCACCCGGGGCCAACTCAGATCAGCCTGGGCATCCTCGCAGTCTGATCACAGTCTTCCCTAAGTACTTAAAGGGTAGCTAAAGGTCTAAGCTAGTTTCATGCAGACAGCGAAGACTCTGATCAGACTGGGTGAATGCCCAGGCTGATCTGAGTCTGTGCTGGTTGCACTACCACTTTGTTGGTTTTGTCGTGTCCCTGCTCAATTATGTTATGACCCTCACAAAGTATGTCTTGTAGAAGGAAACTATCCCGGAATTATTTTCAAACAGCACCTCCCCAGCCACTGCAGTGTTTTCCCCAGAAATTTTGGAGGACATTTTGCTTTTTAACAAAAAAATCAGATTTTGACATGTTGATCAATTTCAAAATCCTTAATTGATATAGCAATGCTTTGTCAAAATTTGCCAAAATTCACATTATAAACATGATTTATTGATGATTCTTAAACATATAAAACTACTGGCTAAGAAATGAAAATAATACCATTTTTCAAATTTTCACGGGAAAATAAGGCATGTTTCAATGGTAAATCGAAGAGAAAAAGCATGTTGCAAGCAACACGCTTTAATGGTCTAGGGACATCCTTGCAATGATTTCTTGCACTCCACACACACTGCAGGCCTGGCGGAAGGAAATTCTGTTTGGTGCGGCCCATGGCGAGCGACAAAGTCGCGAAGCTAAGCTAGGGGGGTCCGGGGGCATGCTCCCCCGTGAAAAAATTGAAAATTGGATACTCTCTGATGCGATCTGAAGCCATTTTTGGCTATTTAAATGACAATGAAGCCACGGAAGTTTGACTGTTTATTACATAGACTTCTTTACTTGATGACCTGTTAACCTCTGTGATTGTCATAAAAACCGTTTTGACAAATACAAGCAAAACGAGAGTAATATGGGATAACGACGTTACAAGTCACTGCCACACAGGATATATCCAACTAATCAGTACTATCCTTATGTACATGTAATAGCATAATTTAAGAGACGAGCTTGCGTCATGGCAGTTCTCAGTTACGATTTCACTCTACGTAGAGCAGAAAACGTCCGTTCACTCGTAGCGTTAGTAGCTGGCATCACAAGTATCAGTTTTTGTATTTTATTCTAACCCATAACCTTACAAGATCGTTGGGTACCACAGATGACTTTGAAACGATCCCTTTCCACCTTGTTCTGTTTTCAGCTGCTCTAGCTGAGCCGGCAAAGTCCATTCCTGTCCACTCTTTAATATTGTCTTCCCACCACTTCTATCACTTTTACCAGTGTAATATCCTCAGAGTGCATATATCTCATAGGTTTTGATAGGCCTCGAAAAATTTCAAACACACCAGACTCTGTCCCCCTCTCTCCCCCCCCCCCCCCCCCCCCCCTCTGTTATGCTGAATTGAGAGTTTCAGGTCAAGTTGCACCTTAAGATTGTTTTTTTCTGAAAGTCATTGCGACAGAAGTCCACAACAAAGTCCAGTTCATCCTGATACATTACAGGCGCTGCTGTCAAAGCCTTGAGAAGCAGTTCCAGGAGATTTTTCCCTCGTTTTTCTTTTCTTTCTTTTTTATTTTCATAATTTTTTCCTTGCCGTTTTTTCATGTGTGTGTGTTTTTTTTGGCCTGTTCAGTTTTTCTGGCCGAAAATTTGGGGCGGCCATGGCCGCACCGGCCGCAGCACTTCCGACGGCCTTGCATTGGGACCAGCGAACACGAACAGCACAAACAAAATACAGTGCTCCAGATAAGAATGGGTAACAGGGATAATTCTGGGATAATTTACCTTATTTCTCTATGAAAACAGGTGTTGTGCCCCCTCATTAATTTAGAACCCTTTCGGTGAGACTGTTCTAATGAATGGTAACAACAAATGCTTTAATGGAAAAAACATTGAAAATTATACCTAAATTCTCAGTCACAGTTACCCTTTCTTATCTGGTTCACTGAAAATAACTGCAGTTTGCATGTCAAAATTATGTGCATAACAGTCACGTGCATGTGCACATGATTCTTCTAGTACAGTCAACTCTCGATATGTCAAAGTCGAATTTCTTCCCAAACTACTGATATCTCAAAGTAAATTTTCTGTTACCAGGAAATTTAATTTAAGATATCAGTAGTTTGAGATAACAGGAGTTAAAATGTAAACAAAAATAAAAACATATTCTTTGATACAAGAAGATACTTTGAAATATCAGTGTTCGAGATATCTGGAGTTGACTGTACATGTATAGAAACTTTCAGCACAACAGCCAGTGGACGGTGGTGCTGAAATGCACCTGTCCAGATGCAAGTGTGTGGAAAGTATCACTACCCCAACCCATATTTCCTACAGTCATTACCGCATAAAATATAGTGTGACGGTAGAAGGTCACAGATATAAATAGATATGCAAATTACAAACTCGGTAGTTTGTGGTCGAGTAAATGTTGGGGTATATAAGCAAATAAACTGCCCTTGGTGGGTGAGCATGCTTTTCCACTGACGGGGTTTGTTTGCAGGTCGGCCCACGTTACATTTGGTGTCAGAAGTGGGATAATGACAACTGCCAGACCGGAGTTGCCTTACCCATGTAATTCCCAGGCCAAGTCTCGGGACGAGACTTCTCGGAGGGGAAAGTAATGTGACGGTAGAAGGTCACAGATATAAATAGATATGCAAATTACAAACTCGGTAGTTTGTGGTCGAGTAAATGTTGGGGTATATAAGCAAATAAACTGCCCTTGGTGGGTGAGCATGCTTTTCCACTGACGGGGTTTGTTTGCAGGTCGGCCCACGTTACAATAGGTTACCGGGTAAATTCAAAAGTAGGTGACAATGCTATTAAGGGCATACCTGCTTATACACAAATATACAGGTGCTCAGTGCATATTGAAATTTTGTCACAATGAAAAAAAATTAACATGCATAATTCTGCCTAATTTCCATGCTAAATTTTTATAAATTAGTCATGATTTAAATATCAACTGCCAATGGACATGGCAATATGAAGTATCTTAAAATCCCTACATGTCCCCTCAAGGAGTATAAGACATGCCCTAGTCAAAAAAAAAGGCATTCAGGTGGTTTTGTGCAGATGTGTCTACAAATTCCATTACTCTGCCACCTATATGTACATTGTGAGAACCAGATTAAAATGCATATGATTAACAGGTTGAACTGTCACAGACATGGGCACAAATGCTGAAGCACAGACTTAGTCTTAGACTACAGCGCCAGGGACAGAGAGATATAGCATTAGCTCCAAACACGCAAAACTGTGCTTGTTATCATGCTTTATTATATGAGAAATGCTGTACGCTAACGTACACTGATCACCCTGCACAACCCAGCAACATGATCAGCGAGTTTTTGGAACATAGTGCTAAAAAGCAAAGGGAGCTGGCACGTATATATTGGCCAAAACTCAACGTAGGCTTGATAGGATGTATAATACAGTCTATATTATACAACCTTTCAAGCTTATGTTGAAATTTTGGCCATTTAAAGCTATAAAATGCCTATACATGCCATCTCCCTTAAAGGCCCTTTGCTAACAAGACCTGTCCGCATACAGGACAGCTATCCTGCAGTGCCTTGCCCATCACATAACAAGAATTCCGCGGAATGCAGTGTCTCACCTGTCAGGGCTTTGTGAAACTGATCTAAATGCACAAACTCTACAAAAGTTTACACAGCCAACGCCGAAGCCACCGGAAAAACAATACGTCTCGCTTCTGCTTCGCGAGACAAAAAAAACTTTTAAGTGCGACGCCAATGCCCAAGCAACAAAAGCCGACGTCCAAGTGACAATAAAAGCTCTCTGTACTTTCGTACAAGCGAGCTAAAAAGTAAGAAATACCATCAGTTTTCACTGTTTCTGACAGGGAAGTAATTTTGTCTGGAGCAATCTGAGCACCATTCGTCCCCGATGCATCAGCTACAGGTCTTTTGTCCGATGGCGGCTGTGAAGCTCCTTTTGTGTCCCCATCCTTGGTTTGGCTGCCATCATTGTCTTTAGAATCCATTTGTTCTAATTGTCAAGATTTTCCATTTTTGCAGGACTAGTGGTCGACTTACTTCGCCATTGTTTACGGGAGACGAAAAGTTCCGATTGGTCTCGAATTGAGTATAGGGTCTATTTGTTTCATGACCGTGCCAAAAGCTTCAGCCCTGCTAAATGCCGCGAAGTAGCAGTTGGAGCGTCTATATATCTATCTTCCATTACGTCTTAACCCCCGATTGGGACACACACGGTGTACTTGTGTACACTCCAGTGTTGCAGGACGAAAGCCTACATATAGCCATGTAGCTAAAGGAGGGATCTTTAACCTGCACAGGGAGTGACTCTCCCTGCACAGGGGGCCTCCAGTTAACGTCCGGATCCGAAGGACGGCACACTTGTAAACATCATCCCTGCAAATGATGCTAGAAAAATGCGTTCGGACATAGGAAGACTTCACCCTGGGTGAGGATTGAACCCATGACCTCTGGCTTCAGAGTCAAGTGCACTAACCACAGAGCCTCGCTTCAATATTTCAGACATGTCAAGACGTTGCGTCTAAGTTTGCGGAACTTAAAGCAAATGTGAGATGCATGTCATACACGAGTCTTGGCACAGTTTATAGCTCTGTGAAACTGGGAGTATTACTGGCATTCTTGAAAAGCTCAATTTAGTGGGCATCTCTGAGAAAGGGGAGTTAAGATAACAGACTCAAAACGTTTTACGAAGATCGGGAGGATGCAGCCAGTATACCCAAACATGACCTTATTCCCCAAATCAGGCGTACCAGGAAGCATCATTCAAATGGCATTTCGAACCCCATTGGCCATACAATCGCAGTTTCTTTCCCCCAGACTATTAGAGATTGGAACTCCCTGACTGATTTCCTGATTTGCTGTTGTTTGTGCACAGGATTCAGTTTGTAAGTTTACTTCTGTTTTTAATTGCAATGGATTAGTTTCCCTGATCACAGGTCCTGGTGACTGATTGTCTTTGGACGTATTACCAGTCATTTAGGCAGGTTCTACTTTCAAGACTCGAACGTTTTACATTTGTAAATCAAACTTGTCAGAGATACGAGCTACGGATACTCGGGATTACAGTTTAACAGCACTTTGCAAGCGTCATGATGCTGAACATTGACCTGCGGGGCCGATTTCACACCCTCGAAAAATGATTACAGTCTTTACATGTATCACACCGCTTTTTTTCGGGCTGTTCTTTGTGTTACTACCCATTGGGCATATTACGTTGGAATTACGTGGTATTGACGTCGATATGACGTCATCACGTCGAATCGACGTCAAAAGCCTACGAAGGCATTACGAAATAGGTACCTGGCGTCGGAATGACGTCAGTACGATGCCATAACGTTTATCTGATTGACGTCACGTGAAAAAAGGACCTTGAGTCATGCGCAATACCTTAAATACTTTGAATAGTCTGTGCATCAACTCCAACTGACCAGATTCTTTACTTTTCACCTATAAGATTCTCTTTTAGATCTCCAAGGTTTCATAAATAATTATGCTAACTGAAAAGACTCTGGTCAGACTATGCGTATGTGTAGGCTGATCTGAGTTTTTTCCTGTCCGCATATGAAGTAAGTTAGTTTTTCCTGCAGTGTTAATAATAAACATACTTTACTATTGCAGGACATACAAAAAAAGATGAATATTTTTGAGGCTCCAGAAAATAGTCTGTAAATGAATGGGTACTAAAGCACAAATATTTCCTTAGATGTTTGTTGCTGAAACCAAAACAAGATGTCGCCCCCTCTCCCCCCACCCCCCTGCGTCCCCCTCCACCACCACCATCACCACTCTCCTATTTCCCTCATCAAAAATTTAGATTTTAGATAAAGTTACTGTTCTTCTTCTCTAAACATCAGCTGACCATGCTCTTAAATTTGTATCAATATTTAACAGAGAGGACAAGATCTCCATACTGAAAAGTTACAAGAGTGGATATTATTACCAACTTAAAATTACAAAAGGGGCATGATTCCGTAAAAATGTAGTGGGGGTATGATTCTTGTCCTCTACACATTGTCTGATGATGGTTAATATTTGTACCAAGTTTTGTAAAAATATCTTCAACGGTTTTAAAGTTACGGCGCGAACACGATTCCTAAGCTGAAATTTACAAAGGAACATAACCACAGAAAATAAGTAGGAGAGTTACCGTTCTTGCTTGCCTGCACATCATCTGATAATGCTTTATATTTGTCCAAAGTTTCACGAAAATTTCTTGAATACTTATAAAGTTATAGAGTGGATACAATTGCCATACTTCAAATTACAAAAGAACACAATTCTGTGAAGAATGTAGGTGCAGGTATGCATAATGTTCTATGCACATCAACTGATGATGCTTTATATTTGGACCAAGTTTTGTAAAAACATATCTTCAATGGTTTTAAAGTTACAGAGCGGACACAGTTTCTAAACTGCAAATTAGAAAGGGGCCTAATTCCATTAAAAACGTATCTTCCTCTCTAAACATCAACTGACAATGCTTTATACTTTTACTAAGTTTCATTAAGGTATCTTGAAAGCTATACAGCATCCATGCTTTCCATACTAGTAATTACATAGGGGCATAACTCTGTAAATACAGATATGATTTCCATACTAGTAATTACAAAAGGGCATGGTTTTGTAAATACTTTAGTTGGAGTTACAATTATTGTTCTCTGCACATTGTCTGATAATGTTTTATGTTTGCATCATGTTTTGTGAAAATATCTTGAATAGTTTTAAAGTTATAGAGGAAACACGATTTACATACTCTTAATTTCAAAGGGACATAATTTTGTAAGTTCTTAATCTCTGCACATCGTCTGATGATGCTTTATATTTGCACCAAGTTTCCCGAAAATAACATGAATGGTTTTAAAGCCATTAGAGCGGACACGGGCTCTATACTAATAATTACAAAGGGGCATACTTCCGTAAAATATGGGTGGAGTTACAGTTCTTGATCTCTGCGCATCGTCTGATGATGTGATGATGCTTTATAGTTGTACCAATTTTCGTGAAAATATCTTGGTTTCAGAGTTATGGAATTACGATTTGTGACGGACAGACAGACGGACAGACCCACAGACGGAAAGACGAACAACTATGGAAAAAACGATAGTCTCCCCAGGAGAGAATGTGTGTGCGTGGGACACACACACACACACACACACACACACACACACACACACACACACACACACATCTTGCAACTAGTACAGATACGGGAAGCCTTGCAAGGATATACATGTAGTCAAATAACGACGCTTTGCAAATTATACAGCCAAAGCCCGTAATACAGACAGGTACATTTGTACTATACAGTATTTTGGTTCAAGGGACCCGAAAAAGGTGGCTGCTTAAGACAGGTGGTCAATTAATAGAGTGGTCCCTTAAGACAGATTGACTGTTCATGTCCATGTGTCTTACGTGTATTTACTAAAGTAAATAGTATTTAATGATGAAATAAAATTTTGAGCCGTGACACGGCAAAACCATCGAACTGGTATGTGCGCCCAGCGATGACTCATATCAGCCTGGGCATCCGCCCAGTCTAATCAGAGTCTTCGCTGTGCGTTTAAATGGTAGCTATGAGTCTAACCTGCCTCCATGCCGACAGCGAAGACTCTGATTAGACTGGGCGGGTGTATCGGGTTCAAAAGATATTTATTGCCTCGTTGCACGAGAAGAATCTCTGCGATAGTAAATAAGTCGATTCATACAAAAAGGTGCCTCAACATACAGTCAACTCTCGATATCTCGTAGGCATAGTTTATCTCAAACTACTTATATCTCAAAGTAAATTGAGGTCACAAAGGATTTACTTTGAGATATCACTAGTCTGAGATAACAGTAATCGAAATCCAAAGAAAAATAGGAATTGTTTCTAAACTACAAGTACATGTACATGTATATTCTTTGCTATAACGGACACATTGAGATATCAGTGTTTGAGATAACGGGTGTCAATTTTATCTGCGATAAGCCAAGACTCAAAGCAGTCTGTCATTTTTGCAGCCAGCTGGCTAGAGCCTAAATATTATGCATGTAGATTCTGTTATACTTTTGTTGTGGTATAATATGTATGTCTGTGTTTCATGCTGTATGTCCGTTTGTATATAGTCTCTAGCAGTCAGGTCATCTGAATAGCTGCCCATTCTGCATGTTTTGTTTGTTTGTTTGTTTTGTTTTATTTAAATATGGAATAGGTGAGAATAGATATTGCTGCTGTATTTAGTTAGGGTAGCTGAATGACCACCTGTTTGGGAGAGAGCTGCTCAATCGGTTTACCGTGCATGTCTTTCGTGAACTTTTGTCAATTTCTATGTGTGTCACGCTTCTTTCTCTTTTGTTTACTTTTAAGCATGTGTTGTGGGATTTGATTGTATTAATTCCTGATCATTGCCTACCTTTTATACTTCTCAGGGTCCATACTATAGCATACTGTGTGCGAACTGCAATTGCTGTTATCAGACTGCGCGGATCGTTGGATAATCTAACCCTTTCCTGTTAGCATATACCTGTTAAGTATCCGTTTTGCGTGTTGCGGCTTCAATAATATTTCCAGTGTCAGGTATTTATCAATTTATATTCAAAACGCATGCTTATGTGCAAAAGCATCGCGATCCTACTTACATGCGCAGCTTGCTTTGGCAAAAAAAAGGAACGCATTTAGAGGAAATTGTAGACAAGTTAGGGGATCACAATGGTTTTTGTTTAGATACGACGCACGGAAAATGGTAATGGTGCGAGTAAATCTTGTTTGATGTCAAGGTATATCTCTTTCGAATATTTTACTTTTGTTGCACTATGCACTTCTTTTTAGCCCATATCTTTCCAATTCGGTGGAACCACAAAGATTCGTACTTTGGGGGAGGACTCTGTTATAAAATTTTAATTGACGTCCGCGCAGAATAGGTCGCGATTTTAGATTGAAATTTTGTGACAGTCCTTGTCCAGAGTGTAAAACTCTGCGTTTCCATCAAAGTGCAGCCATTAAATTCCAGATGTCAACTGGAACGTGACGCATAGCTCAATCAGTGTAGAATAATGAAAGAGAAGTAGTATATGTAGTCTGTTTTTCTGTATCTTTACCGCTATCATTTGTAAACATAAGTGCTGCGACATGACAAAATCAACAAAGTGGCAAGCGCACCACGCGAAGACTCATATCAGTCTCGCACACGCCCAGTCTGATCAGAGTCTTCGCTGTACGCCAAAAGGGTAGCTAAGGGTCTAAGCTACCTCTATGCTGACAGCGAAGACTCTGGTTAGACTGGGTGGATGCCCAAGCAGATCAGAGCCTTCGTTGGGCGCAAACGTGTCTTGGTTGATTTTGTCGTGTCGCGGCTCATTTTAGTTAAAAGACAAATGAAAACAATCAGAAAAGGCCACAACTACAAAGCAGAATCCACACAAGACACTGAAAGAAAGTAGGGAGAAACAACAATACGATTCAGATTCTTTTATCAGTTTATTTTTTTATTCAGTTGCCTTCTCTGCAGCTGGCGAAAAGTGCCGTTTGGTGACTATAAATGTCACGTTTTTCTCTATGCCAGCGATCTCGACAACAGTAAGAACAGTAAGTACAATGACTTTTAGTCATTTTTGACGGTCCTACTAAAGACAGAAAAGGGCTTACCCTACCGAAAAGGTCCGAAAAGAACTTTTGGGCACCGAAAAGGACTTTTAATTGCCGTTAAATGCCGTAAAATACATATGTTTTAGAAATGTTCACATCTTCATTATATTAATTAGCACTTGAAAAATGAATTTTGTGAATTTTAGTTTCTTCATCCTAGAATTTTACAAAAATATTACAGCACCGAAAAGGACTCCACTGCTGGTCAGTGAAGAGATGCCCTGTACCGAAAAGGACATCGCAAATGTCGAATTTCGGACACCGAAAAGGGCATTTTTCACTAATGTTTTAGAAAATTATGTTTAGAAATAAAATATTTTACCCTTTATATTTTCAAACGTTTTTATAGTATAAAATGGCATTTAAAAAGTCCTTTTCGGTGCCCGAAAGTTCTTTTCGGTCCTTTTCGGTAGCAAAAGTCCTTTTCTGTCTTTAGTAGGACCCCTTTTTTGATACATATTTCATTAGAAATAGTGAATGTTACCTCAGTATCTATTTTCATTTTATTTTCATGACGCTTTTAACAGCATTTTAGACACTTTTATAATGTACTTAAAGACATGTTTGCCTTTCTTTCACCAAGACTTTTGGTCTTGTTTTGATACATATTTCATTAGAAATAGTGAATGCTTCTTTAGAATCCAAAGACGTAACGTCAGATGTTGGTGACAATTAGCGTAACGTCAGAAAACGTCAGATTTTGAGCTATGTTGCCAGTTCACTGCAACGACCAAAGCGCATTTCTTCAAATATGAATGTAATTGCCAACTTCAACTGATGGCAGAAAAGATCTATGATTCGGTAGATATTAATTTTCGGGACAACATCGGGACAACTTACGATTTTGCTCGATTTCAATAGGGAGCCGTGTTAGCTCAGTAGCTGAAGTGCACCGGCCCGCTGACCTGGCGGTCCGGGTTTCGATTCCTGCTTGAGGCGAGAATGTTTTCTCTCATAAACGGGGTTCCATTGCACACGTCTTTCATTATCAGCCTCTAATCGTCCTGATATGGCTGAAACACTGTTGAAAAGGACGTAAAATAGCAAGTCATCCATCCATTCATTGATTATAATAAAACGTAACCAACGTACAAATACAGCGGCGGACAAAACCGCTAGATTTGCTTATTCGTATTTTACACCGGCTCTCAGAAATAAATTCCAAAAACATTCCTGGAAAAAAACTATTCGGAATAGGTATTTCATATCCGCCTGATTTATATTTACTTTATATTAATTTTTGATATGATTTTTATGCTCAGAAAATACCACGCAGTATGCAAAATAAAGAAATCTGGCGTTGCGGACAAAACTGCTAGATTTGGAAAATTTGGCATTTCTTTAAATCGGATCATACTTTCCGAAGTCTGATTTCACAATTCGAAATTTCAAAATAGGTATTGTATGTCAGTAAATTTTCTTCTCTGCTTCTGTTTCGTATTGTTCTTTAGTGGTCCCTTGATCTTTGTTGGGTGCCACTTTTAAGTGCCAAAAATCTTAAAGTTACTTTTTTCTTGAATCGCTAAATCTTGAGTTTTCTTGTATACGGAAACGCTTAACTTGTTGGCGTTCCGACATTAGTTTACAATACTTCACTCGTATCGACGGTGAAAATTTTGTCGGTTTTTTAGCTCTGGTTATTATTTAAGCTGAAATAACTAATTTGTTTTGCGAGTGCGTTGCAACGTCTTACAGCGTAAAAACTGACGTTGTTTGGTATTTCAAGACGGTATATATATTTTTATGTCTCATAAATGAAGAGTTTCTTTATATCTTCCAAATACTCAATAAATAACCTTTCAAATGGTATAAAATTTATAACATTTGGTCGTCCATTAGAAGTACTGTATCAAGGGTAAATTATGAAGATGGCTTGAAAATGAAATCGTCACCAACATCTGACGTTACGTCAAAAGACTCATGGGAAAAAGTACCAACAATCTCCAATACTGAATATTTCATTTTTTCTATAGTTTATGTAAGGAGAATAATCTTTCCAATGAATACAGAAAACTTTCAGCCATGCAGAATACTCTGAATACAGTCTACCAACTGTTTAAACGTTAAAACACTTGGTAAAGCTGAATGGAACGAGTTTACGGTAAGAACAAGTGAACACAAAATAAATCGAGTGGGGAAGGAGGGTATGAGAAAAAATTTGATTCTCAGGACTCTCTTAACAGTATTTGACACTTTTATAATGTAATTTAGGGCATTTTTTTCTTATTTATACCATGACATTTTGTCTTTTTCGACACATATTACAATTTTGGGACAGTGGCATAACTGCCGGCAACTTCGGGGGAGGTGTTTGGGGGGGGGGGGGGGGGGGGCGTGGGGGGGAGGGTTCAGGAAGCGGAGGGGGATGGTCGGAGGGGCAGCTGCCCCCTTTGCCCCCTCTTGATTCGGCACTAACGTTAAAACAGTAGAAATGGTTTCTGCTTGGATCAGCCTTTCTATTATCTATACAAATTGAAGAAGCAGATCAGAATTCTTTACTGGTGATACGCCCAAAAGCAATCAGCAATCATTCACCAGGGCATGTGATAAGAGAAGCTAGTCCCGTTTTGTTGTATACAGAAATGGGAATTTACCGCACTTATTTTGGTAAATGTGCATTTATATTTTGAATAGTTTAGGTTAGAAGTGGAGGGGAGGTATTTCATAGAGCTCTATAAAAGGAAGCTGTGAAAAACAAACAAATCGTTAGTGCTAGTATTCCAAACACGGTCAAATATAGACTGAATTATCAAGACTTGTGCAGTTGTTATGAAGCATCTCTTTCTTGGGGGCAATGATCAAGAAAAGCAGAACCTGTCGGTAATACTCTGTGACGCGACTGCCTCTCAATAACACGGCTGTCATACCGACAGTCTCGCACACCACAGTCAAAATGGCGGAGTTCGACTTGACCACGCGGATGGGCCAGTATTTAGATAGGCATTTGGTCTTTCCTCTATTAGAATTTTTATCTGTTAAAGAGGTAAAACATGAGAGTAACACCTGAAATTCCTAAAATTTACTTTAGCACAACGGTTCGCCGAAAGTAGAAGTTTTAATCTTCTGCCATATTGATGGCTGTTTTGTGTTGTTCTGAATTTCGATTGGTCCTTAAATTCGTAGCACATGGAGGACGGCATGTAGAGGTCATATTTAGGGCTGGGACGAGTACCCATTGGACAGACACACGGCGCCAAGTGTGTGCAACTATGGTTACGTACCGTTGAGCCACTTGGGTAACATCGATAAGAGAATTGAACTGAACTGACGAGTACCCGGGTACCTGAGTTTGGGCTGGGTAGACCAATTACCCGGGTACATATTTACTACCTGTTACCCAAATGGGAAGGGAGATGTCTACATTTTCGTACCCCTTCCCGTGCAAATGAGTGTAATGACAGATAGTGAGTTACCTTACTGTTAATCAAAAAATCTATTTTGTAACTGCTGACATGCATAAAATACTATGGTAACGGGTACCAGGCAGTATTCTTGGCACAAAACAAAGTAATGATTTTCAAAATAAAGTATTTATGAAATTCTGATACTTGATTTGGACATTTTATGACATTTTTCAGAGTACAGGACCCTTTTCTTTTGTCATTGGACTCTTAAAAAATTGGAATGTGGGTCCCAAAAACTCCTTAAATACAAGGCCGAGGGAAACCTTCGTACCAGGGTACTTGGGGGTAATAGGCACTCGGGAACTAGTGTTGCTCGATATTACAGGTATACTGGTCAATCGTGATTCGAAATTCCCATGATACAAATCGCGGTACGTTTTGGCCATACCGGTACTCTCGGTAAATTTCAGCGATTGCCGGACTTTCTTGTGAAATATGTTTTATATCTCTTTATATACTGCTACACCCTCTCTCGAGGATTATGAGCAGGTGTACGATGTACACTCCAGTTTTGCAGGATGAACCTCCTTGTAGCCATGTAACTACAGAAGGGATCTTTAACCTGCACAGGGGATGTCTCTCCCTGTACAGGGGGCCTCCAGTTAACGTCCCGATCCGAAGGACGGCACACTTTTTAATGTCATCCCTGCAAATGACATTAAGGAAGCGTGTTCGGACACCGAAATTCAAACGCTGTTACCCGGGTTCGAACTCGGGACCTTTAGCATCAGAGGCAAGTGCGCTAACCACTGAGCTACCACGCTACTATATGCTTTTTTATGAACATTTTCCTTTATATATTGTTAGTATTTTCCCCCAAATCTTCTTTTTTTTAAGGCCTAGCCATCAGACACTCACGAGATATTCGAGTGGGTGGGGTAAGGGAGTGAGATGCTGCCCTTCACATCGTTATTTCATATAACATATATGCCAAAATAACCTTGATACTGAATGTTCTCTTTTGGCAAAACATGAGGCTGTAACACCATACCAAGTGCTAGCTTTGAAAAGATCCAGTTTGGAAAACGGCGTGCAGTCGTTGATTATTTAAGACTCGTTGCCGTAGACAAATTTGTCTCTACTATTTTGTCCATTGTCTGTATTAGTGCCAACGAGCCCTACATTTTTTAATTACTTCTCTAGTAATGAAATATCAAATAACATTCAACGTTGACTGCTCAAAACACAGCGCGGCCATATTGGTGTTGTCCTTAAAGTGTAAACAATGAAAATAAACGTTTAGATGACGGTGTTTGAAATCTTGATTGCGCCAGATGCAGGCCCCAGGATATAGAGCATTTATATATCTTACGTCTTACTTTATTCGATGCATTTATTGTCCCTTCGATTTCGCACACTGTGTAAAATAAAAACAGGTGTCGGCGACTGTGTAAACTTCGTCTTGTCGAAATTCCCAAAACACGAGCAGGCACGAGCATTATCACCAATGTATTTATCCGCTGCCTCTTTCTTGGTGCAGAAAGATCGTGCATTTTTCCAGAAGTTTCCCACGAAACTTCCATATTTGATCTAAGTAGATAAAACGAAGAAGGTTTAAGATGTTATAAATATTAATATATGCACCAGTATTATTTTTCATTAATTTCACCGAACTACTTCTTTTGATGGTGTGATTATCCTTTTTGCGTGCTGCTAGCGGTGCTCAGGCATGTCGATGATCTCCGCTTTCGAAGCAAATCGAAAATAAGCCACCGGAAAGCCTTTAACGGAAGGATCAGGCTATATCACAGTTTATTTAACATGTTTGACTAAAAGACTATCTATATATGTACAGAACGAGCACGATCGTATTTTTAGCAGGTAAAGTGCGCCTGTTTCCGTTGGTGTTGTCAATACACGTTCTTTTTAAGCTGTTGTTTACAACTGAGCCACATTCGCTCGTGCATGAAAAACAATTGTATATGGTGGATAAAATCATCCATGTGGTAGTCTATATTTCGATATCCCTTTATTTTTTAATATTTGCATAGAATGTCAGTAATAAGAATCAGGAAAGTTCTTGATTTCATTTCCTCTGAAAAAAAAATATGTTTGTTTTTTTTTGTACAATTTATGGGGGATTTTTTTTCTCTATTTTTTTAAAAAAAGAAAAGAAAGAAAATAACAGGTGGTCAACAAGTGCAATTTAGATTCAGTCGGAGCCCCGGTAGCTGTATGTTCAGCGATGGCGTACTGATCTAACGGCACCGGGTCAGAGCTCCGCCCGAGGCTGAAATCTTCCCAAATGTAAACAGCGTTCCACTGAACACAGCCTTTCTTTATCACCCTCCAATCGTCCTGACTTGACTGAAATACTGCTGAAAAGGACGTAAAATCGCAGTCATACATCTATCATGAAATGCAATCTCCAAATATTCCACAGAGCTGGAGGAAAACATAACATATTAAGTGAAAATTGATAGGCTGGCTAAAAACTAATTTTCTTTCCCATCCGAATAGAAGGCTGTGATATGTAGTAACTAGTTGTAATAGACGTTGAATCAACGTTGATCCACGTCATGACGTTGAATCAGCGTTTGTTTTAGGGGATAACTGTACTCAAAATTGTCATTTGGGGAGGTATAAATCGTCGGTTTTATGGTCCGAAATTTCGTTTTACGGCGACGCGCCAGCGGAGCCGTATTAAAACGCAATTTGCGGCCATAAAACCGACGATTTACCTCCCCAAATGAAAATTTTCAATAGTTATCCCCATTCTAATGCACTTTTACGCATTTTCACCTTTAAAAATGTGCTATTTTGCACCCACAGCAAACGCTTTCAGCGACGTAAAACCATACGTCAACCAGTGAGAAGCGACGTTATGTAATGACGGGTTTCCGACAGTATATTTCGCAGGATATACTGTCGCAAATTTTTTAAGTTATCCAATCAGACATCGCATAACATATGTACGTGCTTTCTTTCTATTTCTTTCTTTTCTTTCTATATATCCTGCATCACCCTCTCGCGAGGATTATGTGCAGCTGAGCGCATCAAAGAAAAGTTTGATAGAAGAAAGTTAAAACGATTTTAGTAAGGATAAAAAGTATGATAGTGTTAGTACGAGAAAGAAGTAAAAAGTTAAAAGCTGATAAAAACAATGATTAATGACGTGCATTAGAATTGATGTTGATTCAGAGCTGCGTGCGCGATGGGAAGTTGTTATCTTTGCTTTTACCTACTGGTGTCACTCCACTGGCTTGCGTGTGAATGGATTTGACCCTGGCCAGTCGCCTGCCTGTTTTGAGATGGGCCCTTTAAATTCTCCGTGCCGGTCCGAACATCGGACTGGCATGGAGGGTGTGAAGGACTGTTCAGGGGGGCAGATGTAGCTGGCATGGATCACGCCTGTCTCTTTTTGAGTGTTTGGACCTGTCCAGTGAATTTTACCTTACCTCCTATATAAAAATGAAGAATATTCCATCACACTCCGGTCACTTGCGTACACAATTTAATTATGGTTGTCAATTTCATGAGTATTCCAATTAGTGCTCATTCAGGCTGTTTAGTCACCCGATGGAATTAAACACGTTTTACGCGATATTTTGACAGTTATCACAACTGCCAAAAAATAGAAAAAAAATAGGAAACACAAAATTTATGAAAACCTAGGCTGCCCTCTTGTAGACTGACTATAAACAAGAAATATCTTTAAAAAAGAGAAACGTTGCTAGAGAAGAAATATTTTAAGTGATAAAGTGCCGGGCACGGTACCTCGGCCGGGAGCGTGTCCGCTGCCAATGCTAGCGACCCTGAGTTAGACCCTCGCGTCCAGTACGTTCTTGCGTGCAGCATTTCCCTCTCTTCCGTTGATTCAAGATGAATAGCAGTCAGTTACGAGCGAATGGAATGTGCACTCAGTACTGGTAGACTGCCTCCGTTAGTCTTGCACAAAAACAGTGCGGTTAGGTTACTTACCTGCTCGACATTTTCCCATTGTAAACTGGGCCGTAAGCCCCAACAAAAGCAAACAAGTTATGTTTTGATAACTTGATTACCTACAAATGAGCGATACCCGAATTGGCGGTTTTTAAAGACCAAATAGTCAGTCCTCCGTCTTTTATTTTTGTTAACCTTGGGAAAAAGCAGTGTGCCGAGTCCAATACGATTGGCGACGGGCCGATCTGGTTATTATTCTGATCAATGGAATGGCGTAAAATGTGGGTCAATACTGAGGTTAGACTTTGCCTAACGGCAACGGAAAACGTACCATAATGCTTCTGATTTTCTTCAGGTCATTCGCAGCCAAAATATTTTGCTTCTAATTCTGCCATTTATGTATTTATATGAATGACAACCTGAGTGAGTAATTTACTTTTTTTATGTGATGTGCCACGGTTATGCCCCTTTGATGGTAGAGTGAGGGGTCGTGATGCTAATGGAAAGTTGCAGTATTATATCTATAGTTCTTGAGAATACTGATACAGAATTGTGCAAGCAGACACTTTAGATCCAGATCAGATTTCATGAACTTCATTCATACGTAGCATTGCCACACTAAGACACTCAACTCCTGTATTATCATTTTGAGTGAATTTGCCGAAAGCAAGTACGTGAACCAGTTGCCACGGTCCATGATTGAATGTCTATTCTGTAAACATATTCAGTATTAATTCAAGTACATGCAAGAAGCAGACAACAATTTATTTGAAACTCAGGTGATCAGTTAAATAATAGCAAATTTATTCATGTATAATCTGGTCATTTTGCGCCACCATACTGAAAAACATATGTGTAGTAGGTACTACTTTTGTGTAAACTCATGTTTCGTTAGATAGTTATGATTTCTTGAAGAAAAAAATGGGTGTGTCTCTTTGACTGCGAATTGTTCTTTAAAGAAAACATTTATTAAAATATCCATTCTCGGTTGCACTAATAGGAATATATAGCTTTGTCTGGGACTTACTACTTTTTCTCAATAGATAGTTTAAATTTGAGTTTTTTGGTACGCGGTTTGGACTTACTAAAAGGTAACATAAAAATGTAATAAAAACATATTTTCCAAATTCATTGTAATTAACGTGAATATTCAAGCCTTTACATTGGTCCTGACATCATTCGTCATTTATATCGTCAGTAGTTAGTGCATATCTGATATCGCCATAGCCTAACCACTTTGTACACACAAGCTTAGAAATGGCCGACAGCTAGTCCTTAATAAAACGGATCTAGGTAGTAGGGTTCAATCTAGAATTTTGTCAGAGTGGGCCAGTGGCCCATCAATATTTTGAAAAGGACCAGTTTTTTCAGATGGGCCAGCACTAACTTTTTTACGACCAAATAACCATGATTTTGGCCTTTTAAAACCCCATTTCTTCTAACCTACCATAGAACAGCGGTAAATAGCGTTATTTTTGTATTACTATCTATATACAGATACCGCAAGTATTCATTATTTCGCATCGTTATGATAAAGCCATTGAGACTGGGGCTTTTGTAGCCATTCGTTTTAAAATTATTTGCATTATAAGTTTCTCAGCTTTTTCGTCATTTGGTTGTTTTTCATCGCTGGTGTCTTCCAATTTCTTTGTTCCCGCTTATCGGCGGAATTTCCACCAACAGCATAGAAATCACCAATTCATTTTTGTGTTTACGAGGTTGGCTCAGGTTGCCGACATGTTTAGAATAGCTGGTTTCCCCCGCATTGTTTAATGCACCTTAAATAAATCAATATCCGGTTACCAGTCACGCTCTCCGTGTTGTCGGAGCAGGCATTTTGGAAAGAGAAAACTTTACACAAAATCACAAAATGGGGAGATTTATAACATGCCATGATTGTTAAGTATTATTTTTTGTCCCCCGCCTTTTCGAAGAAAAGCGGAGGGACATAGTTTTCGGCATTCCATCCTTCAGTCCCCCTGAAGTAGTAGATACCTTGTGTGCGCAACTCCTACAGTTTTATGCCAATTCTTTCGAAACTTTACAGCTGTTTTTGTCATTGTCTGAAGATATGCATGTGGTTTGGATATAATCCTGAGATTATTTTTTGTCACTTTTTCCACAAGTTGAACTTAGTCATTTTTTAGGCGTTTTTACTATCAAAGTGACTAGATAGTGGGTACCTTGTGTGCGCAACTCCTCCAACAGTTTTATGCCGATGCCTTTGATACTTCACAGGTCTTTTGGTCATGATCTGAAGATATACATGTGTTTGGATATAATCCTCACATTATTTTTTGTCACTTTATTCACAAGTTGAACTTAGTCATATTTTAGGCGTTTTTACTATCAAAGTGACTAGATAGTGGGTACCTTGTGTGCGCAACTCCTCCTACAGTTTTATGCCGATTCCTTTGAAACTTCACAGGTATTTTGATCATGGTCTGAAGTTATGCATGTGGTTTGGATATAATCCTCACGTTATTTTTTATCACTTTCTTCGCAAATTGAACTTAGCCATTTTTCATTCATTTTTACTATCAAAGTGAATAAATAGTGGGTACCTTGTGTGTAAATGAAATAAACAATAATGGCGGGGGACATAACTTCTTTGAATGTGCTTGTTGTATTTCATTTTGTTTTCTTTTGAAATTTCTCAAAGCTTCACGTCAGAAAGTGAACCGAAACCGAACTGAAATTAGGACAGGACGGACTGTGAATCGAACTGACACAAAAGTACTGTGGTGCACCGAAATTTCAGTGAATCGTTACACCCCTAAAAATTATCATAAATAAACTCTGGTTATCTGGAGTGCTGGTATCTGAATCAATATGTTTATAATATTTGCAATTATGCGTGGGTGAAAGTTTTCAGGATTATTCCTGAATTCGGGATTTTGAGACCAACTGTCCCTATATAAAGTATAGGAAAACTCCTCATTTCAGGATTATAAACCATTGATTTCAGGATTTTGATATTTTGAAACTTTCACCCATGTATATGTACTTTCAGTTGTATGATGAGAAGGAAATGTTGAAGGGGAAGCTGGACTTGCTAAGCAACACAAACATGGTTGACTTTGCTATGGATGTCCACAAGACACTCTACCCTGATCAAGAAGTACCAGGAGGTATATACTCTAAAATTCTAAATATTGGGACTGATAGATCTGAGCAAACAGTGTAGGTCCAGATCAGACTGCAGTCTGATCAGGGCCTGCACTCTCTGCCATTCCATCTGCACCTTTTGAAAGCACTACTGCATTGTAAAACCAAAAAAAGTTCCATAATTAGGACAATACGGTTATGATTTAGGAATTCCAGTTCTTAGAATTTTTACATTAGGTTCTCTTTATAAGGTGTATGCATGCACCTCCAAGGAAGGTTACTCTGACACAGAAGTATTTGACTGTCTTAAGCATTAGGACTACTCTTAAAGGAAAAAATTTCTTTCCTTTAAGAGCAGCCCCTAAGGAGAGCAAATGCTTTACTCCATTATGAGTTGTCTCCTTTAGACTAGGAATTCACTTTTTACATGTAGGGAGGCAGATGCTATTATGTTAAAGATGTCTGCCTTGTAAAGATGGTGGTCAAATTAATGGTGTAGCCACACACCTTAAACTGAAAATCACGAGGACAGGCTTTGAAAATGTCCTTTATTTTTAAGCCTAAAAATTAATTTATTTGTATCTTAAACTTGGAGAGAAATAACTTTTCTCAGATTTTCTCAGATTTTGAAATGATGATCCCAAAACCATCTTCATTTACTCATCTTCAAAGGAAATGTAAGATTTACTCAATGTAGTTTTTTTAGTTTTCCATTTTACCCCCCCCCCCAAAAAAAAAAAAAAAAAAGAGCAGTCCCCAGTCCAAAAACCGGAGTCAGACTCACATATACGCTTTTCAAAATTTTTATCTCTACTGGAGTGTAATACATTTATATTCCTTCCAGTTTGGCTCTACAGTTTCTTAGTATTAAAAATCCAACTAATTTTGACTTAAATTGTTCCTGCCTGGAATATAGCTTTGTTTAATAAGAAGATGGAGTATTGATGATAATTGTGAGGCATTTTTTCTTTGTGAAAAGTTACGTTATGACCCCTCATTAGAAGCACCACAGTTGATGGTTTTATGTATTTTGAAGATTAAGCATAAAAATTTTAAGTTTTGGGACAGATATGTCTGAGCAAACAGTGCAGACCCAGATCAGAATGCTCCAAAAGGAGCAGCCTGATCAGGATTTGCACTGCCATCCCATCTATGCCTTTTGGATGCACTAACTGCTCCATTTTTAGGACAATTTGGGTAATAATTTTAGATGTCCCAATTTTCAGAATTTTTACAGTAATAAGTTATTGCTAATAATCACTGAATGCCTCCTCGTACAATGTATATAAGTCTGTGTAACTGTTTAATTTCAGCCTTGAGAGCCAAGAGAACAGATGTGGTAGGGCAACTAAAGACGCTGCAAGCAGAAACTGACCTCATCACAAAGATATTTGAAGATCCAGAAGTAATGAGACAGATGCAAAGCTCCAGGTACAGGCTACTTTTGACTGATTATTTTAATGCACTAGAAGGGATGATAAGAATAATTTAGGGATAATTTTCCATATTTCTCTATTAAACTCTGTTGTGATACCTTATTAGAACCATCTTCTCAAGATGGTTCTAATGAGAGATCACAATGCGTTTTCATCAATAAAATAAAAAAGAATATCTCAAAACTATCCTGAAAATCTAACCTTTTCTGGAGCTCTGTTATTTTCTATGTTTAACCCCTATATTTGTTTTTATATTCACTTAAAATTCACAACTTTAGAAATGACAGCCACAAGCATACTTAACAAAAGTCAAACGTCTAGTAGGGGTTCCATGTTTACTCTATGCATATTAGAAAAAAAAGCTTGTACACATGGTGGCAGCCCAGGTCAGATGGCTTTGAAGAATTATTAATTTTTGACTGAATTTCAGAGATGGAAGGCAGCTGTCAGAATACTTGTACAAAGAACATGGGGTAAGTCTGTTGAGCTGTACATTGTTAGATATTTCCCTTGCTCGCACAGTTTTAAGCTGTAGTGAGGATTTTCATTTGTATGATTGTTTGCTACTCTCTTGTTGAGGCACTCCAGCAAGTGGTTTTTAGTGGAACTTTTTTCTTTAAAGAGGCTTAAATATCAAAATTTTAGGTTTAACATACCCAAAACCATTTCTCATAGCTAAATACTGACTTGCAGCATATTGCATGACCTCTTCTGTCTATTTTTATCATTTTTTGTTTGGAGGTGGGTTTTCCAATAGTAAAAAATATTCCTTTTGGTTTCCAGCCTTTGATGAGGTTCATTTTAATTTTAATAAAGCTGGGAACCACCCATTGTGACATCACAACAGAAATGATGTCATCATTAATCACCTGATCTGTTTTGGAATGTGACCATTTCAGCAAAGGGTTGCTTGCAGTGTCAGCTGCACTTATGCATCTTTTTGTTTTCCAAAAAGATATTACTTATGAAAATAACTGCTATAAGATATAAGCATAAATTCTTCTGAACTGATTTCATGTTAATTTTATATGAAATGGTAATTTTCAAGAATGTGCTTGAAACATGCCACCCCTACAGCAATAATGGTTATCTTGAGGCGGCCATTATGAAACTGAAAAAAATACATTGCAAGAGATTACTTTCCAAGCTTGAGAGCATGCCAATGAATTTCAAAAACTCTACTGGACAAATTTGACTACGAGAAATGGTAGTAAACTGAACCATGTAAGTGGAATTTGCTGTTTCTTTATCCTTTAAGTATAAACTTCGAAAAACCACTTGCTGGAGTGCCTCAACAAGAGAGTAGTTCAAAAGTAACAAAATTAACATCAATTGGTGCACTTGTCTGTTCCTGCAACAATCAACTAACTATAAGTCCCAGACTAGTGAAACATGGACGGAGATGATAACAAATACTAGATATTAGCAAAGAGAATTTTAGTAGGCTGACATCCTTATAATAAGCAACCTCCTGAAATATATGCAGACACTTTGGCCAAATTCACTATACATGCATTTAAGATTTATGAATTGGCTGAAGCTTCAGCAACTACCTTAGAATTTTGAGTATTGGGACAGATAGGTCTGAGCAAACAGTGCAGATGCAGATCAGGCTGCTCCTGATCAGGATCTTCACTGTTTCTATCTGATTTGCACTTTTGGATGCATTTCTGCATTGTAAACAAAATTTTTTCATTTTTAGGATATCTAGGTGTCAGACTATTTTAGTTATTCTAAATTTGAGAATGTCTATGGTTATAATTTTGTTTCTTGACGTTTCAGTTTGAAGATAAGATGATCAACACATTGTACAAGTATGCCAAGTTCCAGTATGAGTGTGGCAACTACTCAGGAGCAGCAGAATACCTCTACTTTGTTAGAATTCTGGTCGGTACTTTTCCTTTTGCTTCAAATGCACGCCCTTTCACAGCTGTTGCCTGTGATTATAAATTTTTTGTGCCATTTTTATATCCTTGTAACCTCAAATGAGGAAGAAACTCCCATGATAAATGCACATCTTAAGCAAATATTTCAGGGATGCTGAGCAGTTTTTGGCTCGCCTGAACAAAAGTTCAGGAAGAGGTATTGTTGTCACCATGGCGTCCATGTCCACATCGGTGTCGAGTGTCGGCATCTGAATTGGATGTTTTGGTTAAAGTCGTTTAAAGACCCATATCTTTTCAAGCCATGGATGGATTCTTGTGATACTTGCGCTGTAGTTAGATGTTGGTCTTAAGTTTTAAAAAATACCAACCCCACTCTGCTCAGTGATCTGAGGTCAAGGTCATAGACTTAGAATTTTGCATTTTTAGCTCACCTGAGCCAGCGGCTCCGGGGGAGCTTATAGGATGGTAAGGCTCCGTCGTCGTCCGTCGTCCGTCCGTCAACAATTTCAAACGACTTCTCCTCTGAAACCGCTTGGCCAATTGTAACCAAATTTCATATGTGGCCTCCAGAGGAAGGGGGAACGAAAACTTGTTCAAACCGTCCTGGTCACATGACCAACATGGCCGCCACGCCCATATATGGTAAAAACCTAAAAAAATCTTCTCCTTCAGAACCAAAAGGCCAATGGCCTTGAAACTTGGTATGTAGCATCGGGTACGCGAGTACTACCAAGATTGTTCAAATTATGACCTTGGGTTGACCTTGACCTTTTTTGACGGCAAGGTCAAATTTGCTTCCTTGTGCTTTTATATGGCAAAATGCTACAACATGAGATATCTTGGAAACTGTTGAAGATTTTGGGCTAAAAATCAGTATCTACAGTCATCTTAATGAGTACATGAAGATTTATGAGTACAAGAGGTCAAGGTCATTATTTGACCTTTGACCCAGAACTCTCTTATTTTGACAATGTCAAACAATCTGCTCAACAGCCACTTGGTCAATTCAAACCAAATTTCATATAGAGCCTCCAGGGGTTGAGGGAACGAAAAAATTATACGGTCCAGGTCACATGACCAACATGGCCGCCATGCCCATATATGGTAAAAACCTTTAAAAATCTTCTTCTCCAGAACCAGTTGACGGATGGCCTTGAAACTTGGTATGTAGCATTAGGTACACAAGTACAATCAAGATTGTTCAAATTATGACCTTGGGTTGACCTTGACCTTTTTTACGGCAAGGTCAAATATGGGAAAATGCTAGAACATAAGATTTCATGGAAAGATTTGAAGATTAAGGCCTAAAATTGGTATATACAATCATCATAATGAGGACATGAAGATTTGTGAGTACAAGAGGTCAAGGTCATTCTTTGACCTTTGACCCAGAACACTCATAGTTTGACAATTTCAAACAATCTTATAAAAAACCACTGGGCCAATTCCAGAGGTTCCAGGGGTTGAGGGAATGAAAATTTGTTCAAATGGTTTAGGTCACATGACCAACATGGCCGCCACACTCATATATTGTAAAAACCTTTAAAAATCTTTTTCTCCAGAACCAATTGACCGATGGCCTTGAAACTTAGTATGTAGCATTGGGTACTCCAGTTCTATCAAGAGTGTTCAAAATGATGACATTGGGTTGACCTTGACCATTTTACAGCAAGGTCAAATATGGGAAAATGCTAGAACATAAGATTTCATGGAAAGGTTTGAAGATTTAGGCCTAAAAATCGGTAAATACATCAAGATTAATGAGTACAAGAGGTCAAGGTCATTCTTTTACCTTTGACCCTGAATTCTCATAGTTTGACAATTTCAAACTTCTTCTTAAAAGCCAATGAGCCAATTGTAACCAAACATCATATAGAGCCTTCAGGGGTTGAGGAAACGAAAATTTCTTCAAATGGTCTGGGTCACATGACCAACATGGCCGCCATAACCATATATGTATAAACCTTTAAAAATCTTCTTCTCCAGAACCAATTGACCGATGGCCTTGAAACTTGGTATGTAGCATTGGGTATTCCAGTACTATCAAGATTGTTCAAATTATGACCTTTGGCTGACCTTGACCTTTTTTACAGCTAGGTCAAATATGGGAAAATGCTGGAACATAAGATTTCATGGGAAGTATTTGGCCTCAAAATTGGTATATACAGTCATCTAAATGAGGTCATGAAGATTTGTGAGTACAAGAGGTCAAGGTCATTCTTTGACCTTTGACCCAGAACACTCATAGTTTGACAATTTCAAACAATCTTATAAAAAACCACTGGGCCAATTCCAGAGGTTCCAGGGGTTGAGGGAATGAAAATTTGTTCAAATGGTTTAGGTCACATGACCAACATGGCCGCCACACTCATATATTGTAAAAACCTTTAAAAATCTTTTTCTCCAGAACCAATTGACCGATGGCCTTGAAACTTAGTATGTAGCATTGGGTACTCCAGTTCTATCAAGAGTGTTCAAAATGATGACATTGGGTTGACCTTGACCATTTTACAGCAAGGTCAAATATGGGAAAATGCTAGAACATAAGATTTCATGGAAAGGTTTGAAGATTTAGGCCTAAAAATCGGTAAATACATCAAGATTAATGAGTACAAGAGGTCAAGGTCATTCTTTTACCTTTGACCCTGAATTCTCATAGTTTGACAATTTCAAACTTCTTCTTAAAAGCCAATGAGCCAATTGTAACCAAACATCATATAGAGCCTTCAGGGGTTGAGGAAACGAAAATTTCTTCAAATGGTCTGGGTCACATGACCAACATGGCCGCCATAACCATATATGTATAAACCTTTAAAAATCTTCTTCTCCAGAACCAATTGACCGATGGCCTTGAAACTTGGTATGTAGCATTGGGTATTCCAGTACTATCAAGATTGTTCAAATTATGACCTTTGGCTGACCTTGACCTTTTTTACAGCTAGGTCAAATATGGGAAAATGCTGGAACATAAGATTTCATGGGAAGTATTTGGCCTCAAAATTGGTATATACAGTCATCTAAATGAGGTCATGAAGAATTATGAGTACAAGAGGCCAAGGTCATTCTTTGACCTTTGACCCAGATCTCTCATATTTTGACATTTTCAAACATTTCCTCAAAAGCCAAAGGGCCAATTGTAATCACATTACATATAGAGCCTTCAGGGGTTGATTGGTGAGCATTGGGTACTCCAGTTCTACCAAGAGTGTTCAAAATGATGACATTGGGTTGACCGTGACCATTTTACGGCAAGGTCAAATATGGGAAAATGCTAGAACATAAGATTTCATGGAAAGTTTTTGAAGATTTAGGCCTAGAAAATGGTATATATGGTTGTCTTGATGAGTACATGAAGACTTATGAGTACAAGAGGTCATGGTCAGTCTTTGACTTTTGACCCAAGACTCATATTTTGACCATTTCAGACATAAGAAAAAGCCTGTTTGCCAATTGCTCAGGTGAGCAGTTCAGGGCCTCATGGCCCTCTTGTTTTTTACCACGTTGGATGTTTTGGTTAAAGTTTTTCAAAGACTCATGAATATCTCCTTAACTCATGAATGGATTCTGTTGTTACTTGGACTGTAGTTAAATATTGGTCTAAAAATTTACAGAGTACCAGCCCCATCCCACTCAGTGACCTTGCTGTCAAGAACATGGACTTAGAAATATGGTGTGTTTTTTTCCACTTTGGACATTTTGGTTAAAGTTTTCTGAAGACTGAATGGATTCTTTTGATACTTACAGAGTAGTTAGATATTGGTACAAAGTTCTACACAGAACCAACCACCACCCCACTCAGTGACCTGGAGGTCAAGGTCATGGACTTAGAAGTTAGGGCTTTGTTAAAGTATTCTGATGTCATACGATTCCATAATGCTTGGGACAGATTTAGTTAGACTTGAACTGATGTTAGATACTGGCTTGAGGTTTTACGTAATTATTCCTCACCCCACTGGGTGACCTAGAAGGCAAGGCTATTGATTTAGAATTTTATCTTTAAATAAAGCATTTATTTCTAATAAATGTTGACAATACATGGAGATGCTTGCATGAAGTTTTATGTAGTGCAAGCCACACCCCATAGTGACCTTCAAGGCAAGGTCACATTATAACTATGCCTGTGAGGTGGGCAAGCACCAGTGCAGGCAAGCTATGCTGTCAGGCAACAGCTCTTGTTGACTCCTGGGACCACCAGATGTGAGACATAGGTTATGCTTTTCCAGTGGTGTCTTTGGCATCATCAAAGGGGTAAAACGTGTGTGGAGTTTTCAATTATAGCTTTGTTTTGTGATAAAGTGCAGAGAGGTGAGACATAGCCTATACAGTGGTTTTGTTTAGTTTTCAATGCCCCTTTGATTATAGTACTTCCACTTTATTGATTTGTTGTCTCAAGACAAAATTCTCACATGAATTATCTCCCTCATGTATATCTTCATGTTGAAAAGACAAACAGTTGTGAAACTTGTTATTATATATAATCTGAGTACAAATAACAGTGTACATGAGTCTCAGTCGAATCTACTTTAATACCAGTGTAACATTATAAAGCATTATGCTGTAATAGTTAATGCTGTTGGACTCAAACGTCATCCTGTTTGTTATTTTTGAGTCAAAAGGTACGTAAAAAACAGAACAGTTGTTATATGGACCATTATTAAAGACATTCTGTGGTCATTTTGATTATCCCCTCACACCACGAAGTGGTGAGGGGATATAGGTTTTGTCCCGTACCTAAGTACGTACGTACGTATGTATGTTCACCTTTTGTCATCGCTCTAGCACTTACATTTCTCAACGGATTTTGAAATAACTTCACACAAGTGTAGGGCATGACAATATCTCGAGCAAGTTCGACTTTCAGGGTGCTGCGCCCAAGGTCAAGGTCACTGTGGCTATTTTTAGAAAAACTTTGTCAGCGCTCTAGCGCCTACATTTCTCAATGGATTTTGAAATAACTTCACACAAATGTAGGGCATGACAATATCTCGAGCAAGTTCGACTTTCAGGATGCTGTGCCCAAGGTCAAGGTCACTGTGGCTATTTTTAGATAAACTTTGTCATCGCTCTAGTGCCTACATTTCTCAACGGATTTTGAAATAACTTCACACAAATGTAGGGCATGACAATATCTCGAGCAAGTTCGACTTTCAGGGTGCTGCGCCCAAGGTCAAGGTCAAGGTCACTGTGGCTATTTTTAGAAAAACTTTGTCATGGCTCTAGCGCCTTCATTTCTCAGCGGAACTTCACACAAATGTAGGGCATGACAATATCTCGAGCAAGTTCGACTTTAAGGGTGCTGCGCCCAAGGTCAAGGTCACTGTGGCTATTTTTAGAAAAACTTTGTCATCACTCTAGCGCCTACATTTCTCAACGGATTTTGAAATAACTTCACACAAATGTAGGGCATGACATTATCTTGAGCAAGTTCGACTTTAAGGGTGCTGCGCCCAAAGTCAAGGTCACTGTGGCTATTTTTAGAAAAACTTTGTCATCGCTCTAGCGCCTTCATTTCTCAACGGATTTTTAAATAACTTCACACAAATGCAGGGCAAGACAATATCTTGAGCAAGTTCGACTTTCAGGGTGCTGCGCCCAAGGTCAAGGTCACTGTGGCTATTTTTAGAAAAACTTTGTCATGGCTCTAGCGCCTACATTTCTCAACGGATTTTGAAATAACTTCACACAAATGTAGGGCATGACAATATCTCGAGCAAGTTCGACTTTCAGGGTGCTGCGCCCAAGGTCAAGGTCACTGTGGCTATTTTTAGAAAAACTTTGTCATCACTCTAGCGCCTACATTTCTCAACGGATTTTGAAGTAACTTCACACAAATGTAGGGCATGACATTATCTCGAGCAAGTTCGACTTTCAGGGTGCTGCGCCCAAAGTCAAGGTCACTGTGGCTATTTTTAGAAAAACTTTGTCATCGCTCTAGCGCCTACATTTCTCAACCTATTTTAAAATAACTTCACACAAATGCAGGGCAAGACAATATCTTGAGCAAGTTAGACTTTCAGGGTGCTGCGCCCAAGGTCAAGGTCACTGTGGCTATTTTTAGAAAACTTTTTCATCGCTCTAGCACCTACATTTCTCAACGGATTTTAAAATTACTTCACACAAATGTAGGGCAAGACAATATCTCGAGCAAGTTCGACTTTCAGGGTTCTGCGCCCAAGGTCAAGGTCACTGTGGCTATTTTTAGAAAAACTTTGTCAGCGATCTAGTGCCTATATTTCTCAATGGATTTTGAAATAACTTCACACAAATGTAGGGCATGACAATATCTCGAGCAAGTTCGACTTTCAGGGTGCTGCGCTTAAAAGGTCAAGGTCACTGTGGCTATTTTTAGAAAAACTTTGTCATCGCTCTAGTGCCTACATTTCTCAACGGATTTTGAAATAACTTCACACAAATGTAGGGCATGACAATATCTCGAGCAAGTTCGACTTTCAGGGTGCTGCGCCCAAGGTCAAGGTCACTGTGGCTATTTTTAGAAAAACTTTGTCATGGCTCTAGCGCCTACATTTCTCAACGGATTTTGAAATAACTTCACACAAATGTAGGGCATGACAATATCTCGAGCAAGTTTGACTTTCAGGGTGGCAAGGTCAAGGTCACTGTGGCTATTTTTAGAAAAACTTTGTCATCACTCTAGCGCCTACATTTCTCAACGGATTTTGAAGTTACTTCACACAAATGTAGGGCATGACATTATCTCGAGCAAGTTCGACTTTAAGGGTGCTGCGCCCAAAGTCAAGGTCACTGTGGCTATTTTTAGAAAAACTTTGTCATCGCTCTAGCGCCTACATTTCTCAACGTATTTTAAAATAACTTCACACAAATGCAGGGCAAGACAATATCTTGAGCAAGTTAGACTTTCAGGGTGCTGCGCCCAAGGTCAAGGTCACTGTGGCTATTTTTAGAAAAACATTTTCATCGCTCTAGCACCTACATTTCTCATCAGATTTTAAAATTACTTCACACAAATGTAGGGCAAGACAATATCTCGAGCAAGTTCGACTTTCAGGGTTCTGCGCCCAAGGTCAAGGTCACTGTGGCTATTTTTAGAAAAACTTTGTCAGCGATCTAGTGCCTATATTTCTCAATGGATTTTGAAATAACTTCACACAAATGTAGGGCATGACGATATCTCGAGCAAGTTCGACTTTCAGGGTGCTGCGCCCAAAGGTCAAGGTCACTGTGGCTATTTTTAGAAAAACTTTGTCATCGCTCTAGTGCCTACATTTCTCAACGGATTTTGAAATAACTTCACACAAATGTAGGGCATGACAATATCTCGAGCAAGTTCGACTTTCAGGGTGCTGCGCCCAAGGTCAAGGTCACTGTGGCTATTTTTAGAAAAACTTTGTCATGGCTCTAGCGCATACATTTCTCAACGGATTTTGAAATAACTTCTCACAAATGTAGGGCATGACAATATCTCGAGCAAGTTCGACTTTCAGGGTGCTGCGCCCAAGGTCAAGGTCACTGTGGCTATTTTTAGAAAACATTTTCATCGCTCTAGCACCTACATTTCTCATCAGATTTTAAAATTACTTCACACAAATGTAGGGCAAGACAATATCTCGAGCAAGTTCGACTTTCAGGGTTCTGCGCCCAAGGTCAAGGTCACTGTGGCTATTTTTAGAAAAACTTTGTCAGCGATCTAGTGTCTATATTTCTCAATGGATTTTGAAATAACTTCACACAAATGTAGGGCATGACGATATCTCGAGCAAGTTCGACTTTCAGGGTGCTGCGCTTAAAAGGTCAAGGTCACTGTGGCTATTTTTAGAAAAACTTTGTCATCGCTCTAGTGCCTACATTTCTCAACGGATTTTGAAATAACTTCACACAAATGTAGGGCATGACAATATCTCGAGCAAGTTCGACTTTCAGGGTGCTGCGCCCAAGGTCAAGGTCACTGTGGCTATTTTTAGAAAAACTTTGTCATGGCTCTAGCGCATACATTTCTCAACGGATTTTGAAATAACTTCACACAAATGTAGGGCATGACAATATCTCGAGCAAGTTCGACTTTCAGGGTGCTGCGCCCAAGGTCAAGGTCACTGTGGCTATTTTTAGAAAAACTTTGTCATCACTCTAGCACCTACATTTCTCAACGGATTTTGAAGTAAATTCACACAAATGTAGGGCATGACATTATCTCGAGCAAGTTCGACTTTAAGGGTGCTGCGCCCAAAGTCAAGGTCACTGTGGCTATTTTTAGAAAAACTTTGTCATCGCTCTAGCGCCTACATTTCTCAACGTATTTTAAAATAACTTCACACAAATGCAGGGCAAGACAATATCTTGAGCAAGTTAGACTTTCAGGGTGCTGCGCCCAAGGTCAAGGTCACTGTGGCTATTTTTAGAAAAACTTTTTCATCGCTCTAGCACCTACATTTCTCAACGGATTTTAAAATTACTTCACACAAATGTAGGGCAAGACAATATTTCGAGCAAGTTCGACTTTCAGGGTTCTGCGCCCAAGGTCAAGGTCACTGTGGCTATTTTTAGAAAAACTTTGTCAGCGATCTAGTGCCTATATTTCTCAATGGATTTTGAAATAACTTCACACAAATGTAGGGCATGACGATATCTCGAGCAAGTTCGACTTTCAGGGTGCTGCGCTTAAAAGGTCAAGGTCACTGTAGCTATTTTTAGAAAAACTTTGTCATCGCTCTAGCGCCTACATTTCTCCATGGATTTTAAAATAACTTCACACAAATGTAGGGTATGACAATATCTCGAGCAAGTAGTCTTGTGTGAGGGGATTTGTATCGCCTGCGATGCCTTGTTTATTGTATTTTCAGTTACAACCAACAGATTCTAATTACCTAAATGCCCTTTGGGGTAAACTGGCCTCGGAGATTCTGATGCAGAACTGGGACCCAGCTCTAGAAGATCTGAACAGACTCAAAGAGATCATAGAAGCTAATGTATGTATATACTCCTAAAATGCAGATTGTTATGGTGTATGGGTACATCTCTATGTTTTTCTGTCATTTTTACAAGGGAAAGTAACTTTTGTCTTCCTGTGCTTTCCTGAACACTGAAGCTTTTCCAGCATTGGGTCTGCTCTTAAAGGAAAGAATTTACTCCTTGACTTTAAGTTGAGGCAAAATGTGAGAAGAATAGAATTGCTTGCCTGAAAATGTATCCATTCACCTTAAAACTTCAATTTTTCACAAGAGAAATATCTGTTGTACAATTAAATTAGATAAGTTATAAATGATTCATGTTTAAAAGTTCATGGAAATCGTTCATGGTATATTGTGATATGCTCTGAGCCAGTCACCTTAGGCTCTGAGCCAGTTGACCTGTTCTCATGTTTCCTGCATGCTTGAATAGTCTTAAAATTTTGGGGTTCGGCAGGGGACACTTTATTTACAATATTCACTACAAATATTATGACAGAAATGAGAGTTATAGAAATCTTCAGTCTGATACGGTTCTACGATGTTGGCTAACAGCTTTACAAAATACTCCAAGATGACTAAGACTTGACAGAATGAAAGTGAAAAAGGCCATTACATCAATTCTTGAATATTTTACTTTAAATTGGATATGGAGAGAACAAAATCGAATTGCTTAAAAATACACTGAGCCACTTTAGTTACGCACCACTCATGAATTCCTGAATTGTAAATAAACGATCGATATATTTTTAAATTATCAATATCTGCTGCTTACTTTGCGATTACACATTGAAAACGCCAATTTATGTTTCCTTCTTCCAAAAGTTGATGTTGTTTTGTAAATAAGCGATCTAAATATTTCTACATTAACTTCCTTGTAAACAAGCACATGTTTTTGTTAATTTTCATGCAACCTTTGTTGGGAATCCTACGTTATGACTTTGATGTTAGTCTTGTCTTCTGTGTCCTAACCGTACAGAAATGAGTCAATCTTCAATTGAGTTCTGCTTTTATTGACTTTGATCTTGTCAACGGTATTGCGGTCATGACAATTCGTCATAAATAATTTCAGTAGTGATCGAAACTGACGTTAAAATGACGTCAGAGGTAAAATTATTTTAAAAGGTGAACGTGTGCTGTAAATCCGCCGTAATGAAATTAGTCTGCCACTTGAAACCATTAAACCCTAGGTGTTTTTCTAAAGTGACTGTCACCAAAGATGATGCTAATTCAAGACGAAAAGAACGGCCGTTTGTGCTGCATGTGCATTTTTGCTTAAATAAGCTCTCGGCAAAGTGTGCGAATACACTCCAGCGATTTTGCCAAATTTTGACTGTCATCAGTTTGACAAGTCTTCAATGATTGTATTCTGCTAGAATTTTTTTTGTAGGCAGTTATGGGCATAAAAATGCGGGCACTGAAAAAGTGGTGCATAACTAAAGTGGTTCAGTGTATTTGGATTTTTAGCTCACCTGAGCATGAAGTGCTCAAGGTGAGCTATTGTGATCGAAATTTGTCCGGCGTCTGTCTGTCCATCCATCTGTTGTCAACAATTTCTTCAAATGACAATTCCTCCTAGACCAGTAGACCAATTTCAAAATAATTTCACACAAATGTTTCTCTTGTAGCCCTGTACTAAAATTGCTAAAATCATTCCGCTCCGCTGAACAAGGTGGCCGCCAGAGCTAAAAATAGAAAATCCTTTAAAATACATCTGCTCTCAAGCCAATGGATGGATTTCAAAATAATTCCACAGAAATGTTTGACTTATGGCCCTGAACCAAAATTGCTAAAACGGTTTAGTTCCACTGAACAAGATGGCCGCCAGAGCTAAAAATAGAAATAAAACTAGAGCTAAAAATAGAAATAAATCTTTAAATGACATAGAGGACACAGTTTTGATCCAATCTTCATGAAACTTTGTCAGAATGATTATCTTAATAAAACTTAGCACAGTTATGAAACTAGGTCACGTTGGGTCAAAAACTAGGTCACCAGGTCAAATCTTAGTAAAACCTTGTGTACACTCTAGAGGGCACAGTTTTAATCCAATCTACATGAAATTTTGTCAGAATGATTATCTTCATGAAATCTAGGTCAAGTATGAAACTAGGTATTGTCAGGTCAAAAATTAGGTCACCAGGTCAAATCTTAGAAAAACCTTGTGTTCACTCTAGAGGGCACAGTTTTGATCCAAACTTAATGAAATTTGTCAGAATATTTATCTTCTTGAAGTCTAGGCCAGAATTGGAAAAGGGTTATGTCGGGTCAAAAACTAGGTCACTAGGTCAAATCTTAGAGAAACCTTGTGAACACTCTGGAGGTCACAGTTTTGGTCCAGTCTTCATGAAACTTTATCAGAATAATTATCTGCAGGCAATCTAGGCCAAATATGAAAGTAGGTCATGTGGGTCAAATTTAGGTCGCCAGGTCAAATCTTAGTAAAACCTTGTGTACACTCTAGAGGGCACAGTTTTGATCCAATGTTCATGAAACTTTGTCAGAATATTTATCTTTATGAAATCTAGGCAAAGTTTGAAACTCGGTCTTGTTGGATCAGAAACTAGGTCACTAGGTCAAATCTAAGAAAAACCTTGTGGACACAATAGTGGCTTTATTTTGCATTGAGTCTTCATGTAACTTTGTCAGAATGTTTATCTTCATGAAATCTAGGCCAAGTTTGAAACTGAATAATGTCAGATCAAAGGTTAGGTCACTAGGTCAGATCTATGAAAAACATTGTGTACACTCTAGAGGCCACCGTTTTGGTCCAATCTTCATGAAACTTTGTCAGATTGTTTATATTCATGAAATATTGGCCATGTTTTAAACTGGGTCATGTTGTATCAAAACTAGGTCAGTAGGTCAAATCTTGGAAAAAAAACACTTGTGTACACAATAGAGGCTTCATTTTCCATTGCATCTTTGTAAAACTTTGTCACAATATTTATCTCCATGAAAAGAAGTTTGAAACTGGAATATGCCGGGTCAATAACAAGTTCACTAGGTTAAATCTTAGAAAAACATTGTGTACACTCTAGAGGGTACAGTTTTGATCCAATATATGAAACTTTGTCAGAATGATATATTGGAAAGTGCATAATTGCTCCAATTGAATCATCATCAAAAAAGATGATCTCCCATGTTATTTCGTCATACCTCAGGTGAGCGATTTAGGTCCATCATGGACCTCTCGTTGACGAGTTACGATAACTAGATACTGGTGCTGTCTCTTCAAGTTTATGTATCTCTTTCAGACCTTTACAAGTGCTCTACTGATACTACAACAGAGAACATGGTTAATACATTGGAGTCTGTTTGTTTTTTTCAACCACCCTAAAGGCAGAGACCTTATCATAGATATGTTTCTGTATCAGCCACTGTAAGTTAAACTGAATCTTTTTATATTATCACCCCATAATATTGACTTGTTATACCCCCGGTATACGAAGTATATAGGGGGTATATAGTTTTTGGTTTTTCCGTAAATATGTTTGTGTGTGTGTGTGTATGTTAACATTTTTTCTGTCAAAGTTTTCTCAGGAACCACAATAGCTAGGATCTTGAAATTTGGTACAAACGTTGGGTATGACTAGGTGTACCGTGTAAGAGACAATCAGCCTTCTCCTGCTTATCATTCCCTTTGTTTGTCCATTTTTTCTTTCTCTCCATTAAAATTTCTGTCACAGATTTCTCAGGAACTACGATAGCTAGGATCTTGAAATTTGGTACAAACGTTGGGTATGACTAGTTGTACCGTGTAAGAGACAATCAGCCTTCTCCTGCTTATCATTCCCTTTGTTTGTCCATTTTTTCTTTCTCTCCATTTATGATAGCTAGGATCTTGAAATTAGGTACAAACGTTGGGTATGACTAGTTGTACCGTGTAAGAGACAATCAGCCTCCTCCTGCTTATCATTCCCTTTGTTTGTCCATTTTTTCTTTCTCTCCATTAAAATTTCTGTCACAGATTTCTCAGGAACCATGATAGCTAGGATCTTGAAATTTGGTACAAACGTTGGGTATGACTAGTTGTACCTTGTAAGAGACAATCAGCCTTCTCCTACTTATCATTCCCTTTGTTTGTCCATTTTTTCTTTCTCTCCATTAAAATTTCTGTCACAGATTTCTCAGGAACCATGATAGCTAGGATCTTGAAATTTGGTACAAAGGCTGGGTATGACTAGTTGTACCGTGTAAGAGACAATCAGTCTTCTCCTGCTTATCATTCCCTTTGTTTGTCCATTTTTTCTTTCTCTCCATTAAAATTTCTGTCACAGATTTCTCAGGAACCATGATAGCTAGGATCTTGAAATTTGGTACAAACGTTGGGTATGACTAGTTGTACCGTGTAAGAGACAATCAGCCTTCTCCTGCTTATCATTCCCTTTGTCCATTTTTTCTTTCTCTCCATTAAAATTTCTGTCACAGATTTCTCAGGAACCACGATAGCTAGGATCTTGAAATTTGGTACAAAAGTTGGGCATGACTAGTTGTACAGTGTAAGAGACAATCAGCCTTCTCCTGCTTATCATTCCCTTTGTTTGTCCATTTTTTTAGCTCACCTGAGCCAGCGGCTCCGGGGGAGCTTATTGGATGGTAAGGCTCCGTTGTCCGTCGTCCGTCGTCCGTCCGTCGTCCGTCCGTCGTCTGTCCACAATTTCAAACAACTTCTCCTCTGAAACCGCTGGGCCGATTGTAACCAAATTTCATATAGAGCCTCCTGGGACCTTAGGAACAAAAAGTTGTTCAAACGGTCCTGGTCACATGACCAACATGGCCGCCATGCCCATATATGGTAAAAACCTGAAAAAATCTTCTTCTCCAGAACCGATAGGTCGATGGTCTTGAAACTTGGTATGTTGCATCGGGTACGCGAGTACTACCAAGATTGTTCAAATTATGACCTTGGGTTGACCTTGACCTTTTTTACGGTAAGGTCAAATTTGCTTACTCATGCTTTTATATGGCAAAATGCTGCAACACAAGATATCTTGGGGACTGTTGAAGATTTTGGCCTAGAAATTGGTACATACAGTCATCTTAATGACTACATGAAGATTTATGAGTACAAGAGGTCAAGGTCATTCTTTGACCTTTGACCCAGAACTCTCATATTTTGACAATATCAAACAATCTCCTCAAAAACCACAAGGCCAATTGTAACCAAATTTCATATAGATCCTCCAGGGGTTGAGGGAATGAAAATTTGTGCATACGGTCCAGGTCACATGACCAACATGGCCACCACGCCCATATATGGTAAAAACCTTTAAAAATCTTCTTCTCCAGAACCAGTAGACCGATGGCCTTGAAACTCGGTATGTAGCATTGGGTACTCAAGTACTATCAAGATTATTCAAATTATGACCCTGGGTTGACCTTGACCTTTTTTACGGCAAGGTCAAATATGGGAAAATGCTAGAACATGAGATTTCATGGAAAGTTTTGAAGATTTTGGCCTAAAAATTGGTACTTAGAATCATCTTAATGACTACATGAAGATTTATGAGTACAAGACGTCAAGGTCATTCTTTGACCTTTGACCCAGAAATCTCAAATTGTGACAATTTCAAACAATCTGCTGTAAAACCACTGTGCCAATTGAAACCAAATTTCATATAGAGCCTCGAGGGGTTGATGGAATGAAAACATTTTCTAACGGTCCTGGACACATGACCAACATGGCCGCCATGCCCTTATATGGTAAATACCTTTAAAAATCTTCTTCTCCGGAACCAATTGACCGATGGCCTTGAGACTTTGTAAGTAGCATTGGGTTCTTGAGTACTATCAAGATTGTTCGAATTATGACCTTGTGTTGACCTTGACCTTTTGCAGCAAGGTCAAAAATGGGAAAATGGTAGAACATAAGATTTCATGGAAAGTTTTGAAGATTTTGACCTAAAAAATTGGTACATGTATATACAGTTGTCTTAATGAGTTCATGAAGAATTATGAGTACACGACTTAGAGGTCAAGGTCATTTTTTTACCTTTGATCCAGATTGCTCATATTTTGACATTTTCAACCATTTCCTCAAAAGCCAAAGGGCCAGTTGTGAACACATTTCATATAGAGCCTCCAGGGGTTGATTGAATGAAAATTTGTTCAAACGGTCCAGGTCACATGACCAACTTGGCCGCCATTACCGCTTACGGGATAAATCTTTAATATTTTTCTTCCCCAGAACCAATACACCTATGTTCCTGAAACTTGGTAAATAGCATGGAGTACTAGAGTACCACCAAGACTGTTCAAATGGTGACCTTGGGTTTACCTTTACTTTTTTTGCGTCATGGTCAAATATGGGAAAATGCTAGAACATAAGATTTCATGGAAAGTTTTGGAGATTTTGGCCTAAAAATGGTATATATGGTTGTCTAATGAGTACATGAAGATTTATGAGTACAAGTGGTCATGGTCATTCTTTGACTTTTGACCCAAAACTCATATTTTGACAATTTCAGACATGATAAGTATAAGCCACCTTGCCAATTGTTCAGGTGAGCGATTCAGGGCCTCATGGCCCTCTTGTCTTTCTCTCCAATTTAAATTTCTGTGACAGATTTCTCAGGAACCACAATAGCTAGGATTTTGAAATTTGGTACAAACATTTGAAATGACTAGTTGTACCGTGTAAGAGACAATCAGCCTTCTCTTGCTTATCATTCCCTTTGTCCATTTTTTCTTTCTCTCCAAATAAATTTGTCACAGATTTCTCAGAACCACAACAGCTAGGATTTTGAAATTTGGTACAAACGTTGGATATGACTAGTTGTACAGTGTAAGAGACAATCAGCCTTTTCTTGCTTATCATTCCCTTTGTTCAGTTTTTCATTCTCTCCTATAAAATTAACTTTTTTTTCCTGTCCAAGATTTTTCAGGAACCACAACTGCTAGGATTTTGAAATTGGGTGCAAATGTTGGAAATGACTGGTTGCATCATGTAACAGAGTATCAGCTTCCTTCTGCATATTATTCCCTTTGTTTGTCCATTTTTCTTTCTCTCCAATTTATTTTTGTCACAGTTTTCTCTGTTCCTAAGAGAGCCACAGTCTTCAAATTTTGTATACATCTTGAGAATGGCCAAGTTTATTGTGGGAAAGAAAATCAAAAGGCTAAGATTTTTTTTTGCCTTCTTTTGCATTTTTTCTGTTTTTCCATCTTGATCTCCAATGGAATAAATGGGAAAATTTATGTCAAAGATTTCCCAGATTGCCATATAACTAGGTTTAGTTATATAATAAAACTGACTAGTTGACATCATCTAGATGCTGTTGCTGACTTTAGGTCAGTGTCACTGACATAGAAGTTTATGTAAACTTGTGTTGAAGTTTTGTGTTAAATTTGTATTTTCTTTTGATTACATGATTTGCATATTTTAATGGAACCATTGTGTATTTGTCTATACTCGTATCCGAGTAGATCTCGTCAGCTAGTAGTTCTCGTCATTCTGCTTAAAACGAGTTTTCGCGTATTTTTTCTTCACTTCAACTGCCTTAATCCTAAGTTTATGATACATTTGGCCAAACTAGTGCAAAATCTCATCAATATATCGAGCTGTGTATATATAAATGCCGTTTTTTCTCTTTTGGATTCGCAAAGTTGCGTGATTACGTCAGGGGCATTCACGTGAGCACGTTCAAGCCACGTGCTGACCTTTCTTAATTGGGTCAGGTTTTCCAATATTGTGTCTACTTTGCAAACGAATTCCGAATGTAAGTCAACATTGCAGGAAAAACACAAAAATATTAAAATAGCAAACCTGACCCAGTCATCATTTATCATTTTCAGCAGCCTCGTGAACACGACAAACTCTTCGCCTTAGTTTTGTGTTTGTTTTCGTCTGCTGTGACCTCATTAAAAAATTGAGCGCATTCGGCATACGAACGGACTTTGTTACATGAATAAGATGTCAAAAATCATTATATAGGAACAACAGCAAAATGGGTTTTATATTTATTTTAAAATTGGGCTCAGAAGCAACATGACGAGAACTGCTTCTGGACGTGACGTTGTCTGTGCGTGATAGCATATCAAATAATGATCGCTCCCTGAGGTTCAATTCTATAAATAAATTCATGACGTGTGTGTCGAAACCAGAGTTATTAGGTACATAATACACAACTACCGCAAACTGAAAGAAAACCTGCTTGTTTGGGAGAAAACAGGAAATTGTTAGAAAAAAATGACGAGAACTACTCGGATACGAGTAGGCCTTTCACTGTATTTGTAAATGATTGTCCATTCATCTGTCTGTTATTTAACATTTGCTTTAAAATTTTGTATTAAGTGTGTTTATATAAGGCTATGGCGCTGGCCGGGGGTATACGTGAGCCCCTGCTCACATGCTCTTGTTATTAAATTGCAAATGGTATTTGAGATACCTATTGCTTCCCCATCTTCAAGTCTTGGCTTGAGCCCTAAACAGATTATAATGGACACTTGAAATATCTGCTTCATCTGTCAGAAAGGCAAAAGAAAAGATGAAGAACCATGAGTTTTATACAGAACAAGTGTTGTTGTTTCTATACCAGAGGCTGGTCAGGAAAAATGGAAGGACTGCATTGACTAGACAAAAAATTGTGGAGTTGGTCTAAGAAAGCAATTAGGACAGTTGTAGTGCTGTATTTTTTTCTATCTGTGATTGAAAAAGTCACTCAGAAGTTTTTCTTTGATTGATTTGGTGCTGTATGTCCTCGGTAAACAGCTGTGGTCATGTCGGGAGGGTCAATTACCCTAACCACACTATTCCTGGGCAGGCTTAGACCTCCTAAGCGGTTAACCAGTACTAAGTGCACATATTTTCGCCAGTAACTGACAACTGCCCTTCTTGAATCAGTGGAAGGAGAAACAAAAGTATGTAGCCAGACAGGGTATCGAAGCCAGGACTTCCAACTTAAAAGTCAGGTGCCCTACCGACTGCGCTATGCGGCCTGGCCACTCAAAAGTTGAGCCACTGAATCTGAGAACAGAAAAAGAATGATAAGTTATGAAGCAATGACATTCAGTTAAATGTCAGCAGCATATGGCACTTCTGTCTTTTTCAGAAAGAAAAAGAAGTGAGCTGTTATTTATCAGAATACCTGAAAGATTCTAAAATTTTGGACACCTAAAATAATTTACTGTCATTGTGCTAAAAATGGAATAGCTGGGTTTAACAATGAAGTTATGCATCCAAAAGATGCAGATGGAATGGAAATGGACTACTCCTTCAGGAGCAGGCTGCTCTTGGTTTGCAGTATATGCTCAGACCTATCTGCGTCAATACTTAGAATGTCTATGGTAGCTAAGAAGAGGTTCGCTTCTTTTCATTTCAGATATTTGAATGCCATTCAGACAATGTGTCCACACATACTGAGATACCTAACAACAGCAGTTATCACCAACAAGAGCAGAAGAAGAACAGTTCTCAAAGATCTTGTCAAAGTTATACAACAGGTACTGAAATGTTAAAAAACAGAATTTCTCCTTTTAAAAAGAACGTGATTTAGATAAATGGGTTAACCTAGTACTTCACTTTCTGCAGCAAACGGCTGTGAAATCTGATAAATACCTAGCTCAGACACATAAGGTTACCTCCATCCCATGAAACTCAAACCTGGGGAAGTAAACAAACTGCACCTTTCTGTTTTTCAACCATTTTTGCAAATGAGACAAATTTCGTGACTTACTTTACGCTTTTCTGGACAAGGAAACTGTTTTGGAAAGAGATCTGTGCTTAAAGGAAAGAATTTGCTCATCTAGGACCAAATTCTTTCTTTTAAGAGTAAAACTATTGTGAGCAGAAATGCAAAATGTAAATGGCAGAGTTGCTTCCCTTGAAAGTGTATCAAACTTTGAAAGAAAGATTGATTTGGATGCTGAAGCTCTGTATTTTCCCTAAACGATGGACAGAGAGTCCTGAGCAAACAGCCCATTGTTAACTCCTTGGGAACTGTCTAGATCTTGCTGTGGAAAGGTCTTCTCTTCTCACACATTTCATGAGTCACATAATATCCACAACAGGCTTACATAATACAGATACTCAAATCTGCATGTTTGATCGCCTCTGTTATGGGTTGCCAGTCATCAATAGCTGGGCTGCCAAGCTGTCTTAATTTACCAAAATGCAGTGTAAATGAACCTGTATTAAGTATTGAGGACTTGATTCACCCATACCTTTGCCTCAAGAGGGTTTACAATCTGGGGGCGGGGTGAGGGGATGGTGCTGGGTAACTTTCAATGCCAGGGTGATGATAATGGTAGGGCCAGGGCCTGCTGTACTTGCAGCAGGTGCAGGATGGGGGTTGCTTGGATTTCTTTTTATACTCACATCTATCCCTATTTTCATTTTCTGTCTCCCTTCCTGTGGGAGACAGCTAAAATTAGACAAACATACAATCTCAAAGGGCCGTTAAACAGAGAACAACATACTGTTTTACATGATGTGTTTTTCAAATCCATGTATTTCAGGAATCCTACACATACAAAGATCCTATAACAGAATTTGTTGAGTGTCTGTATGTTCACTTTGACTTTGATGGTGCACAGCAGAAGTTGAGAGAGTGTGAAACTGTAAGTATGGCAAACACTGCTTCAGATTTAGAATGATTCAAGATACAGAAATCAGTGTCAACCAGTGCCTGCTTGCTATAAGAACAGACATATGAGCTGCGACCCGACAAAACCAACAAATTGATGTGCGCCCAGCAAAGACTCGTATCAGCCTGGGCATCCGCCAAGTGTGATGAGAGTCTTTGCTATTGTCATGAAGGTAAATTAGACCCTTAGCTACCGTTTAAGCACACTGCAAAGACTCTGATTAGACTGGGTGGATGCCCAAGCTGATCTGAGTCTTCTCTGGGTGCACATATCACTTTGTTGGTTTTGTTGTGGCGGCTCATGTATTCTTTTAATGATGTGACTAGTACTAATTGTATCATTGATTGTTTTTTTAGAATGGACTGCTATGATATGATCGTTTAAAAAAATTGGAGATACATGTAAGGTGTTAACTGCTTGTTTACATGTAAATGTAAACAAAAGGTATAATTCTTGAATTATGAAGTAATTCAAACTTTGGTTGCTGCATTCTAAAGTAAAACTATTTCATGTGGTAAAAATATTTCAGACTGCCATAATGACTAGATATTTAGCTCAGAGTTCCCAGAGCAGATACTTTGAGCCCCCGTCAGTCTGTTCCCATATTAAAGCGGTTTGCTATTTAGACACATTGCTGGATGTAGTAAAATTACCATAAAAATTCGAGCAGTCTGATCAGGGTCTACACTGTTTGCCATTACATCTGCATCCTTTAGACACTTGTCTTCTCTGACAAATTTTTCAAAGTTGTTTATTTTTTAGGACAGCTACATAATTATGCCATTGTTTAGAATGTATATGGCAACCTATTGGATAACTACTGCATTTTGTAAGGCATCTCATTTGTGTAGTATTTATGATGTGTAAAAGAAAATATATTTCAGGTGCTGATCAATGATTTCTTCTTGGTGGCCTGTCTTGATGACTTCATAGAGAATGCCAGACTTCTTATATTTGAAACATTCTGTAGGATTCACGAATGTATAAGCATAAGGTAAGTGAGTACAATGTGTACAATTTCTTCTTCTGCGGCTCATATGTACGCAATGTACATCCAGACCTTTGCTATTTGTAGCAAATTTTCTTTGATGGTCACCTTTATTGACTAACCACACATACACACATTTTAAAATGGGACCTTGTATACATGTATAGTAGATTAGATTAAACATATTTTATTGCCTTTATATACAATGGGGTTGGGCTACAAGTTCTCGCAACATTAGTTACAGCCCTCCCCCTACAATGTCAAACACAGCAGGACATGGCAAGAAACAATTATTAATATACAACTTCTAAACGTGGAATAATGGAATTATCAAAAGTATAAATAAACTTGTATCAACACAACGGCAGGAACATCGTCGTCCCAATGTTGGTGGAACTTTTCAAGGCCCCGGCACTGAGACGACGATGCCGCCCGTTATGCATGCACCAAAAATGTATATGTCAAGAAGATACCAACAAAGAAAAGGAAAAAAGAGAGAAAGACAAAAAGAAGTAAAGAGGGGAAAATGAAATAGAGAAAAAATGCAGGAAAGAAGGAGCATCCTGTCCTCAAACCACTTACACCTTCGCGTATGGTTGGCTATTGAAACCTCTTTGAGTTTTTAATATACCTTTGGATAGCCTGAAAAAGAAGAAAATTTTCTTCATTAGATAAATTTGGTTTGCCAAAAAGTAGATAAATTACACTTAAAGGATAGAAAGATCTTGTTTCTCTAAACATAAGTATTTGTTGATTATTGAATCTTTCACATTCTAATAAGAAATGTAAAGCAGATGTATAGTATATATCAGTTAAACAGCTACCGTCTTTAGACAGTCTTTTTCAAGGCTGGAAGTTTATTAAGAGTTCATAGAGTTACTGTTTTGGGGTTTGGAAAAAAAGGATGAATGAAATAAGCTTTTATATTTTTAGATTAAGGCAACTCATTTCAGTATTTTGTTGGTTTTAAGATGCAAAACAATCTCGAAGATCTTGATCCATCTTTCATTCAAGATGGATCTAGATCTTAAGAGATTGTTTTGGAAGAGAAAACATATTTTACAGCTGATTTACACAAGACTGATTTACATATTTGCTGTAATTTTGGAAGGATAAACTTCTGTCGTAAAACGGAATTAACACAGTATATAAAATATGTATCTGACAAGCAATTTTAAAGCATAGAACCTTACAAAATTACTAATTATGAGGTGTCTTATGGAGATCTGCTTTAGCACTGTGCGATTGAAACTGTTAATTTCTGCATGTTTATTTGTTCACAGTATGTTAGCAGAGAAACTTAACATGACACCTGAGGATGCAGAAAGATGGATTGTGAACCTGATTAGAAACGCTAGATTAGATGCAAAGATAGATTCAAAGCTGGTATGTTTATATTTATCACTTCTGTAGATAAGAGGTGGTTTCCATGCTTTGTGCATCCATCTGTTACTTTTCATTCCTTGGAAATATCAGTAGAACCACCTAACTGAGGCAGTCCTGATTTAAATGACTTCAACCTATGTTTTTAAAGAAAAAATAAATGAGAAAAACTAAGAATGGTCATCAAAACCATCCCCTATCTAGTACTAAGATATACTGAGGGACTTTAAAAACACACCATTGTATATCATGTTATTTTACCCAGAGTTTGCAATATTGGAAACATTTGAGCACTCGTGCAAGTTAGCATGGTTGAGTTCTTTAAGTCTGGAAACGCTTACAGAGAGTGTGCAACCATGCATAGAAATTTCGAGAAAATGGAAATTTGGTTACTTTTTCGCATAAAATTTTAAGGAATTCACATTTTGTCGAATTTTAGTGTTTATGCATCTGAATAAATACCACACACTGTAAAAACAATGAAAAATGGCAAAGATCCTTGCAAAAGTCTTTTATCTGTGTTCGAAAATTGGATTTTTTTTTTTTAGAAAAAAATAGGGTACAGTTCAAAATTTGGAGATGCCCGATTTAAATGCTTGCCAATTGATTGTATACCTACCCAGGTCATGAGAGTATGTCTTAATGTACCAGTTCCAAACAAATTTGAATAATTTTTCAAATGACCGTTACCTTCACTGCCGGTTTATTTGCAAAAAGTTTGAATCTTTGCAAAATGACGTTGAAAAGAAAGAAATGTAACCGATAAAAAGAGAACACAAAGCATGAACAGTGAATAATCTCTCATTTTTATGTCATTGAAATCTGATCAGCAGTTACGAAATTGCAGCAAACTGAAAATAACGCTTCAATTATCATTGAGTTGATTATCTCCCTTTAAGAATATTCTAAAGCCAAATTTTGCATTCATTTTGAAAGCTTGTGTTCCCGGGTTAAAATTGGAATGAACCAAAATTGTAATAGATGATGGCTGTATGAAACAAAAATTCATTTTTAGCTCGCCTGAACGAAGTTCAGGAAGAGCTGTTGCGCTACCCCTGGCGTCGGCGTTGGCGTTGGCGGTGGCGTCCGCATTAGCAAAATGTTTAAGTTTTACGTTAAAGTTTTTTATGTGATGGGCAAGGCGCTGTCAGGCGAGATATCCTGGCCCTGTGACAGGTCTTGTTCTAGCATATATGTTTCCTCCGTAGATCATCAAGTCAGTTTCTGTTGTTTACTTGTTTCTAGGGTCATGTTGTCATGGGAACCCAAGCAGTATCACCATACCAACAGGTGATTGAGAAAACTAAGAACCTTGCCTTCAGGTCACAAGTATTGGCGATGAATATTGAGAAGAAAATTAGTTCCAAAACTACTGAGGTAAGCATTTGAGTATTGGTGGAACTAAAAACACGAACAATTTAGGCTGTTTAATGGAGAAGAGAAATATTCCTTATTAGGAGAAAGTATTGTCTGCTATTATAAGAATAATTTAATTTAACAAAGCATGAGCTCAGATTGAGTAGCTAGATGAATGGATGACTTGCAATTTAACGTCCTTTTCAACAGTATTGCAATTTTATAAGGACGTTGGGACGATGATAATGAAAGGCTGTGTGCAATGGAGCCCCATTTATGGTAGGAAAGATTCTCACCTCAAGCTGGGCTCAAACCCGGTCTGCGAGATCAGTAGGCCAGCGCTTAACCAACTTAGCTACAACGGCTCGAGATTGAGTAGCTAAACTGCTGGGATTTCATAAAACCCAAAGAATTGGTATATATATTCTATTTGCAGTAGAACATAGGAAACTTTGAATGGAATAAAATGACAGAATAACAAATCGTTGTTTGATACATATTATATCTTGCTATCAGTTTAACTGTGTAAAGATGTACCCCCTAATCCCTTGCAGATATCGATCGTGCAGTAGCTTTATAAGCCCTGCACACCAGAACTGATATTGAAATGGTAAAATTACAGTAAATGGGTACACTGCCATGTTTTTCCACAATTTATACAAATGGGAACATCTTTCGTGGCTTCCTGTTTGCTTCCCTGGAGTGCCAAAGCTTCTTACATTTTTCAACCAAAATATCAGTGTATTTGGTTATAAAGTTATAAAACATATAAGGAGTTGACCTCTTGGCTAATGATGCTTTGAACAATTGGGCCCAGCTTTCAAAAGTTTCTACCATTAGTGATTATGGAGTAGCTAAGTTTCTAAATTGTCAGGACAGTCGGGCTAAGCAGGAAATAATAAATAAATGTATTTGAAACAAAGACAACAAAAAAAAGCTGGTATATTTCCTGCATATGTAGGACAGAGTTTGATACAGAAATTTGTTAAATTAAATGAATGGACAGATGACATTAATGGGTTTCATGTCCCTTTCAACTGTATTTCGGCCATCTGGACAATGAAAGGTTATGTGCAGTGGAACCATGTTAATGATATGAAAAATTTGGTTACCAGTATGATTTGAAACTGGTACCCCTGGCAAGTAAGCCAGTGCTTAACCTGCTACACTACTGAGGCTCTTACTTGTTTAGCCCTATTGCACTCAGAACGGCCAAAACTCAGTGGAGTTTTGGCCGTTCTGGGTGCAGTAGGGTTAAATACTGTACATATATAGAAAATGGTGTTATCATTTCTGGGTGCAGTAGGGTTAAATACTGTACATATATAGAAAATGGTGTTATCATTTCTGGGTGCAGTAGGGTTAAATACTGTACACATATAGAAAATGGTGTTATCATTTCTGGGTGCAGTAGGGTTAAATACTGTACATATATAGAAAATGGTGTTATCATTTCTGGGTGCAGTAGGGTTAAATACTGTACATATATAGAAAATGGTGTTATCATTTCTGGGTGCAGTAGGGTTAAATACTGTACATATATAGAAAATGGTGTTATCATTTAAAGTGTATCTATTTTATTATTTCAGCTACCACAGTGGGGAGCCCAGGAGTAGTCTACATATCACGAAGAGATTTCTCCGCTGGTCAGTCGAAACACACAGTTTTAGTTAAACTGCGAGACTTCAACAAGTGCTATTGTGTTGGAATATTTATATCTGATAAGATTATTTGTTACTCTTGATCAATTTAAACTGTAAAGCAAGAGAGAGTAAGAATTTGAAAACAAATTGGTTATAAAACTTTAAAGGAAGACAATTAGTGTTTTGTGTCTTTTGTATATTAAGGTCTTTTTACCAAAATGAATATTACCAAATTGAACTGTATTTGTGGGAGTCTGACAAGTCAGCTGTTGAAACAAGAATTTGATACCCAATGGATTGTTTTGAGAAAACGGCCCATTGGGAATGAAACATTCATTTCGACCACTGACTTGTTGGACTATATTTGTAGATGTAAGGATTTAATCAAAGCTGAGACAGGCTTACAAGACTTCATGTGTGAAGTCAAAGGACAGTTACTATCTTTTAGTTGTCAATTCTTCATCTGGAAGACCATGGCTCCTTATTACAGATTTTTCAGATTAATTTTTGTCCTTTTAGAAATCCATATTTTGATAAACAATATGAAACGGTCTGGAAGAGCTTGTAAAATAAACGTAATCATGTGTTTATTGCTGAAATTTTCTAATATAGATCATGAAAACAAAATAAATCTTTGGAACTGGAATTGGTTTTGACTTTACTTTCTGTCCTTTAACATAACAAGTCCATGTATTATATCACCCTATGTTTTTCTGCCATTTTTTCAAAGGGAAACAACTGTTGTGGCTTCCTTTGGCTTACCTGGATGAAGAAGGGTCAACTCTTAAAGGGAAGAATTAGCTCCCCTAGGAGCAAATTCATATCTTTAATAAGAGTATACCTTGTTGAGAACTGAGTCAAACATGAAAATGGCAAAGTTGCTTCCCCTGAAAGTATACACTCCTCTAGAAATGGAAAGAATCTGGTAGCAAATTCTTCCCTGTTTGAGAAACCTGCCATGAAAAAGGAAACAAATATTTGCTGGTGATTGATATCCCTTGCTTGGAGGTTATCTACTTGCCTCAGTAATATAAATGCATTCTTGTACTTTTCTACATGCAGGGCCCTGACATTGTTTCGCACTGGGATTTACAGTGTTTAACCCATTCCATTCGGGATACCCCTTTAGGGGTATCTGGGCAAACAGTTTGGATCCAGATCAGGCCCCACAAACGTGAGGCCTGATTTGAGATCCAAACTGTTTACTGCCTAGACATCATTTCTGCAAGAGTTAGACCAATATTGTCAAGATATTCTTGATATTTGATGCAGACGACAATTTCAGCAGACAAAAAATACCCAGAATGCAATGGGTTTAAAATTCAAGGAAACAGTGACTATTCACTCAAGACTGTTCAGAAAATGCTAACTTCAGCAGGAAATATCTTGTTATGTGCAAAGGCTACGCTGATGAGGGGGGATAAACTAGGTTGTGCAGTTGACAATCCAATTACTAGTGCTCGTGGATTATCTACATTGCGGGTCGACACCATGCTGTAGCTAGTACATAATATCTCGAGCTCTGACTGCTACCAACCACAAAACACCCCGACTTTTTCCTGACCTGAAAAATCATTTTCCAGATGCTTTTTCACTGACAGTGACAACCATGTCATTATACCCCCGAAGTATGTTGAGGGGTATATAGTTTTCGTCTTTCCATCCGTTCGTCCGTCTTTCCGTCTGTCCATACGTAAGTTGACATTTGCGTTAAAGTTTTGTGTTAAGTTTTTTATTCTGCTTCTGTTAAAGGTAGGTTCCTGTACTTTGGAATGCATCATAATTTGGATGATCTTTCATCCAAGTTGTTGGAAAGCACTTATAAAAAGGGAATGAATAAGTTTCACTAAAAAGTGTAAATAAAATAATATTAGAAAAGTTGTTTTGCAAGGGATTTCCTAACTCTGCTTCGCACACCAGTTAGCGCTATTTTTAGTTCGCGTCAAAAATAGATAACACAGCTGACGTCATGCTGCATTGCATTTTGGGATAGTTTTAACCCATCCGCCATGCCAGGACCTCTATGAGAGCTCACAGCAAGAGAAAATTGACCTCTGGAGAATGGCATCAGAAATCGTACACTTATAGACATAATAAACATAGTTATTTTTAGAACTGGAATTCCAACGAAAGAAAATAAACCAAAAGGGAAAATGACTATTTTCTTCAACATCTGACGATTTTCTCAGTAGCAACAAATTCAGAAAAATAGGAGAATTCAATACTACTCAGAAAAAGACGAAATTATTTTGTGAACATAATTGTTATTGCTAGTCCAGGAACCTACCTTTAACCGGAACTTGTTCCTTGATGCTTAGTATTTTAGTAAAGGATGGATACTGATAAATTTGCATCATCTAGATGCTGCTGCTGACCTAAGGTCAAGGTCACAGACTTAGAAATTTGTACAATAGCTGCGTTAAAGTTTTGTGTTAAATTTCTGCTTTTGCTCTGTTTAACTGAAAGCCTTAGCTGTAACTTGTTTATATGTGCTTAGTGTTAGTATAGGATAGATACATATTAGTTTGCACCATCTTGATGCTGCAGCTAGCCTACGGTCAAGGTCACAGACTTAGAAATTTGTATACCATTTGTGTTAAAGTTTCATGTTAAGTTGCATTTTACATGCTTTTGTTTTGAATACACTTGAACAGAACATTTTGCAATGCTACTAGGTTTACTTCTTGGTTGAAACAGATTAGATGACATCATCTGGATGCTGCTTCTGACATAATGTCAAGGTCAAAGACTTTGAAATTTGTATGCTCTTTGCGTTTAAATTTTATGTTAAGTTGTATTTTTTGCTTATAGTTTCAATATATTTCAATGGAACCTTTTGGCATTTGTCTGTAGGCCTTTCACTGGGTTTGTTGTAGATTGTCCACCTGTTTGTCTGTTTGTTAACATTTGCTTTAAAGCTTTGTATTAAGTGTGTTCTATTAGGCGGTGGAGCTGACCGGGGGTATACGTGAGCCCCTGCTCACATCCTCTAGTTTCAAGAAAGATTCAAACAGCTGTACAGAAAAACTGGAAAAGTGGTTTATATCAAGAGACCTTCCAAAGAAAGATTAATTTGCAATCAAGTGTCTGGCAGAGTGCAAAATATGGATTTATTATGCTTTAAATGTGTCATTTGATTTAGACAGTGTTCAAACACGTCACTTTTGAGGTCACGCTTGATAGTGCCAACTGGTTAAAGTATTTAATTTGTAAATATCACATCCCAACACCAGAAATTAAAGATTGATTAAATTCTCTGTTACATAAATAAACCAAATATCAAGCGAACATAATGTGACATATATCCAAACTGGTGCGTTTTCATTGGCGCTGAGTATACTATCCATGTGCTCGGTTCATCTGTACAATAGTGCTGACTGATTTGTGCTCTTCACTGAAATGAACAGAAACACCCAAAAACCATACATAAAAGTGTGAAGTAGAGGGCTGCTATTTGTTGAATAGCCTGAATTTTTGATAAAAGGGAATGCCTAAAACTCGCAGGTTAATGTGTCCATATGGGGTAAAATCAATAGTAAGTGAACTCGAGTATAATGCCCCAAAAAAGGCAAGCATTAAGAGGCATTCTGAAATGCAGAGGGTTTAAACCTTTATCAGGAAGAATTGGACTACAATTAATATTGTTCTTGAGGACTCTGGTTCTTGAAAGACAAGATCAAAGTTCGGTTTCAAGACTTTAACATGTAGGGTCATCTACTGAACATTGTTAGGGACCGACCATTTGATATTCTAAAAGTGGGGTGGGGGCTGGTATATTCAGATAATTCCATTTGAATTGAGTTTTTAAAATGTTGCTGGCTTCTTGGGGGGGGGTGGGGGGGAGGCACAGCCCTCCAGATCCCCCATATCTATAGTAATGTTTTAATATTATCTACAATTGTTTTACACTAAAACATTACCAAAAACAAATCCTATACAACATTCACATACATGTATAATTGATCTGCCGCATTACTAAGTAAATGTTTCCACTAAAACTGAATTTCAAAAGAGTTACAAGCTTATGGGAGACAAAGCCATTATGGCAAAATAAACACTCTAAAAGACAAAAGTCCTAAATAAAAAACCTTATTTTTTATCATCATCCCCAGTTTTTAGCTCGCCTGAGCACGAAGTGCTCAGGGTGAGCTTTTGGGATACCCTGATGTCCGTCGTCCGTCGTACGTCCGTCCGGACGTCCGGACGTCCGGACGTCCGTCCGTCAACTTTTCTTGTGTACACTCTAGCAGGCACAGTTTTGATCCAATCTTTCTGAAACTTTGTCAGAATATTTATCTTCATAAAATCTAGGCCAAGTTCGAAACTGGGTCATGTCGGGTCAAAAACTAGGTCACTAGGTCAAATCTTAGAAAAACCTTGTGTACACTCTAGAAGGCACAGTTTTCATCCAAAGTTCATGAAACTTTGTCAGAATGTTTATCTTAATAATATCTAGGACAAGTTTGAAACTGGGTCATGTCGGGTCAAAAACTAGGTCACCAGGTCAAATCTTAGAAAAACCTTGTGTACGCTCTAGAAGACACAGTTTTCATCTAAAGTTCATGAAACTTAGTCAGAATGTTTATCCTTATAATATCTAGGATAAGTTTGAAACTGGGTCACGTTGGGTCAAAAACTAGGTCACTAGGTCAAATCATAGAAAAACCTTGTGTAGGCTCTAGAGGACACAGTTTTGATCAAATCTATATGAAACGTTGTCAGAATATATATCTCCATAAACTCTAGGCCAAGTTCGAAACTGGGTCATCTCAGGTCAAAAACTAGGTCACTAGGTCAAATCTTAGAAAAACCTTGTGTACACTCTAGAAGGCACAGTTTTCATCCAAAGTTCATGAAACTTTGTCAAAATGTATATCTTTATGATATCTAGGACAAGTTCGAAACTGGGTCACGTCGGGTCAAAAACTAGGTCACTAGGTCAAATCTTAGAAAAACCTTGTGTACGCTCTAGAAGGCACAGTTTTCATCCAAAGTTCATGAAACTTAGTCAGAATGTTTATCCTCATAATATCTAGGACAAGTTTGAAACTGGGTCACGTCGGGTCAAAAACTAGGTCACTAGGTCAAATCATAGAAAAACCTTTTGTATGCTCTACAGGACACAGTTTTTATCCAATCTACATGAAACATTGTCAGAATATATATCTACATAAATTCTAGGCCAAGTTTGAAACTGGGTCATGTAGGGTCAAAAACTAGGTCACTAGGTCAAATCTTAGAAAACCCTTGTGTACACTCTAGAAGGCACAGTTTTCATCCAAAGTTCACGAAACTTTGTCAGAATGTTTATCTTTATAATATCAAGGACAAGTACGAAACTGGGTCATGTTGGGTTAAAAACTAGGTCACTAAGTCAAATCATAGAAAAACATTGTGTACGCTCTAGAGGACACAGTTTTGATTCAATCTTTATGAAACATTGTCAGAATGTTTACCTCTATAAATTCTAGGCCAAGTACGAAATTGGATCATGTCGGGTCAAAAACTAGGTCACTAGGTCAAATCTTAGAAAAACCTTATGTACGCTCTAGAAGGCACAGTTTTCATCCAAAGTTCATGAAACTCAGTCAGAATGTTTATCCTTATAATATCTAGGACAATTTTGAAACTGGGTCACGTCGGGTCAAAAACTAGGTCACTAGGTCAAATCATAGAAAAACCTTGTGTACGCTCTAGAGGACACAGTTTTGATCCAATCTATATGAAACATTGTCAGAATACATATCTCCATAAACTCTAGGCCAAGTTTGAAACTGGGTCATGTAGGGTCAAAAACTAGGTCACTAGGTCAAATCTTAGAAAAACCTTGTGTACACTCTAGAAGGCACAGTTTTCATCCAAAGTTCATGAAACTTTGTCAGAATGTTTATCTTTATAATATCTAGGAGAAGAACGTAACTGGGTCATGTTGGGTCAAAAACTAGGTCACTAGGTCAAATCAATGAAAAACATTGTGTACGCTCTAGAGGACACTGTTTTGATCCAATCTTTATAAAACATTGTCAGAATGTTTATCTCCATAAATTCTAGGCCAAGTATGAAATTGGGTTGTGTCGGGTCAAAAACTAGGTCACAAGGTCAAATCTTAGAAAAACCTTGTGTACGCTGTAGAAGGCACAGTTTCGATCCAAAGTTCATGAAACTTTATCAGAATGTTTATCCTCATAATATGAAGGTTAAATTTGAAATTGGGTCATGTAGGGTCAAAAACTAGGTCACAAGGTCAAATCATAGAAAAACCGTTTGTATGCTCTAGAGGACACAGTTTTGATCCAATCTTTATGAAACTTTGTTAGAATGTTTATCTTCATAAACTCTAGGCCAAGTTTGAAAGTAGGTCATGTCAGGTCAAAAACTAGGTCACTAGGTCAAATCTTACAAAAATCTCGTGTACGCACTAGAAGGAACAGTTTTGATCCAATCTTCATGTAACTATGTTAAAATGTTTATTGTCCATATATATATGCCCCTTATGAAACTGAGTCACGTCAGATCAGAAACTAGGTCACTAGGTCAAATCTAAGAAAAACTTTGTGTACACCCTAGAGGGCACAGTTTTGATCCAATCTTCATGAAACTCTGTCAGAATGTTTACCTTTATGAAATCTAGGTAAGTTTGAAACTGGTTTGTGTCGGATCAAAAACTAGGTCACTAGGTCAAATATAAGAACGACCTTGTATACGCTCAAGAGGGCACAGTTTTGATCCAATCTCAATGAAACTTTGTCAGAATGTTTATTCTTACAATATCCGGTTTGAAACTGGATCATGTCGGGTCAAAAGCTACTGTAAAACACTTATATTTGGCGGCAGCAAAATTTGGCGGTTTTTAAATATGGACCTTTTGGCGGATTTTTATTTTGGCGGTTTTGTGATTCTCAAGAACAAAATATTTCTTCTGACGTCGTATTTTGATCTTTATTTGAGCTCTATATTGTCATGGTGATTAAAACAAAAGCAATTATTATTATAGTCATGTTACAGTTTGGGTAGTTAATTGTTTAAAGTAAACAGATTTTGTGTTCCTTCTGATTTAATCAACTTAATTGAAATACTAATTACTATGGTGAGAACATTTTCATACTCCGTTTCCTCTCTCTTGTTGTTTGGGAAGCATCTTCTTTTGCGCTTATATATGTGATGTGTTTTAGCTTTGATATTTTGGTAGAGGGTATAGGATCATGTGCTCAATAATATTTTTTCTTCTTTCGTTATCATGAGCTTATATTGGCGGCATTTTAATTTGGCGATTTTCTTCTTTTCCGCCAATATCGCCAAAATAAAGTGACCGCCAAATATAAGTGTTTTACAGTAGGTCACTAGGTCAAATTTAAATTAAGTTATGTTGCAAGAATCAGAACTAACATTGCAATGATGCCAGCCACAAACTCCTTGGAATACATTAGTTTCACCACAGTGAGATAATGATGCTACCATTCTATCATCTGTGTTTGCCTAGTTAAGTCTAGTTGAAATCCATCAAAGGAACTCAACATGAACGGGAACTTTTCGGAGAAGCGACTCTGCCATTTTCAGCTCACCTGATCGAGCCTTACAGTATTGGTGTTAGCTGCCTCTTTCATCCATCCATAAACATTTTCAAACATCTCTGAAACCACTGGGCAGATCAAATTTCATATGGAGCCTGCACATGGGTCAAAGGATTGAAAGTTCTTCAAATGATCTTGGTCACATGACCAAGGTGGCCGCCATTCCCATGTATGGTAAAAACTCTTATAAATCTTCACCAGAGCCAGTGAACTGATTAATGCTCAGGTGAGCGATTCAGGGCCACCATGGCCCTCTTGTTCTTTATTGTTTCCGGACTGAAATTGCCTTTAAAATTGGAAATTGTTTTGGCTTCTGGGGGGCCGTTGCCCCCAGACCCCCTTTGTTAACTTCTAAGCAAAGAACTTTTAGCAATTTATTAGCTTGCATTCATTTATAATGTGACTCTATCAGTAAGTAGTTATCAAACTTTCTAAAGTGCAATTAAAGCATGTTTTGGCATATGATTGGGCTAGAAAAAAAACTTTAATTCCTAATGTTAGCCCTAAAACTTTGCCAGAATAGCCCTAAGTTTTGGCCAAAATATCCCTAATCTAAGGCCTAATTTTATGGCCAAGCTCATACAGGGATGTTTATATCTGTACCATAGATGAAGAGAGTACCATGTTCTTTTTGTGAGAAAAAAGGTGTAAAAATTACTGATGTGGATAAAATAAAAGGATGTTATGGTCAAATAAATAAGGATCTGATAGTTCAGCCTATAAAATTAAAAAAATAAGTTAATTGTTCGAGTTTGTAGAAAATAGAAAATTAGCTCCCTCAAGGTGAAAAAAAAAGAAACTGTTTCCAGAGGCCAGTGAAATGAAAAAATCCTGTCTCCATCAAGAATACCAGCGCCCCATCCCCAAGACTATCAAATGGTCGGTCCCTTAGTCAGTTTCTCAAACGGAAAGGGAGAGTCTTTCAGACTGCATCAACACACAAATTGCATGCTGTAATTTGTTCATGGGATTGTTTGCAAAAGATTCTGTCATAAATATTTGTAGAATCATAGTAATTAAGTGTAATAAAACTTGGATGGTGCGGTGGCATGCCCGTCCCAAACTGACTAATCTAAAACAACGAATGTCAGGAACTGTGAGTAACCATATAAAAGTATTGTTTTCTCTTTTTTCACTTATCGCTTTAATAATTCAAGTCACACAATGATAAACCTGGTCTTAAGGTGCGTGGGCACACATTCAGGGTAAGCAACTCTTCTAATTTCATACTTGCCTCCCTTCTCCATGAGGATCAAATCATGGGAGCAAATTCTTGTCTTTAAGAGCTGCCTCAATTCTGGTAGAGTTTCATTTCACAGGGAAGCATACAGGAGGTCGAAAAAGTTCTCTTCCTTTGAAATAAAATGGCGATGTACTCAATACATTAAAGTATATCGTAAGTTACCAAGCAAATGCATCTTATTGGCGATGTACCCAGTACACCTTAATGAATACTGCAACATACTAAACAAAATGCATCTTATGCATTTAAAGAGCGCATTATATTTTCAGCGATTAAGCCAAGGGATTGTCGCAGAACTCTAGCTGCGGACACTGCTCTTTCCTGGATGAGATCATTGCAACATAAACTGTAAATAACAAAGATTTATAAGAAAATCATAGGTGTTTTATGCATAACTGATTTTTTCAGTTTGCTCTTGGGAAAAACTGACATATGTAAATAAAGAATCCCAGACCAAAACAGCGCAAATGCGCAGGTCGGTCAGGGTCACTGATGTCCACTTTACAATTGTAGGGTGGTCATGTATTAAATGGATCATTCGCGAATGGATGGAGCAACAGACAGTACAAATGCACAGACGGGTCTGTCTTGCTTGTGCGCATGCGTTAAATGTGGGTTTTCCCATGCCCACGTCCATTTGTCTTTCAGACAGCAAAGGATACACCACAGAGAACTTGAGAAAATTACCATAATTTTCCATAATATTGGAAAATGTCAACAAATCCGTAACTGGACTAAAAATTAAATCAGCTGCTTACTGTTCGTTGATGCGACTAAAATATATTAGTAGTTTAATTCAAACAGTGCAGACCCTGATCAGACTGCTCCTATTGGAGCAGTCTGATGTGGGTCTACACTGTTTGCCATTCCATCTGCATATTTTGTCCCAAAATTTGGGTTAGAACGGTACTAGAGTTCCCCCTATAGACCGTCTGTAAATTACAATGAAATGACTCTGTCCGCTTTCAGGATGAGAAATATGAATAATTGTATCATCCTATCTAATTGTTTTTCCTTTAAGAAGTCATCAGCCAGACATAGAAATACGGCTCATTTCACTGGACGAAAATGAGCAAGTGGACAGACGGAATCGTAAGACAACCATGAAAGCTCAAGATGAAATGAGTTTACGTATAAATCCTGTTATATTGGTGTATGTAAATACATGTGAGTACCAATAAGTTCGTTTTGTGAACTTGTTCATGAAATATTTTCAAACCAGTCATGATAGCAAAGACTTCCGGAATACCTTAACTAAGATAATTTTCACTGTATTCCATTTTTCGCAGTACTTCGCGGTCACTTAGAAACCGCGAATATTAAAATCGCGAAAAAATTTCCTGTTTCTTACAAAGTATCTTATGTAGACACAGTGTTCATATATTTTGTTTCTGTTTGCTTCGGTAATTGCGGGTACTTTTCACTTGAGCCAGTTCTGGCTCAAGTGAAAAAGAAGTAGTTTCGCTTTTCGCGCATGTTGCTAGCCGCGAAAATTAAAATCGCGAAAGCTAATGTTTATGTTTTTGACCCTTAACTGCGAAAATTTGAACCTGCGAAAATTACCGCGTATACGGTATCTAGAGGTAACGCACACTTTTGAAATTGAACACTGACCAGCGAAGCCTCAGTTCAGCCTGTGAAGTAGATGGGAAGGCAAAGGTCACAGTTGGAACGCAGACTCGTCACATTTGAGTAATTCATTTTCTGAACGGTCGTCTACGCACAAAGAAATAATCCCTAACAAAATGGCGGCGAAAATTCAGTAAAAATTGCACCTAATTATGCCACTTATTATTGTTACTACGATGACTGACACTACTAGGAACACGAATCAGGGAAATAATTTGGCTATTATTGTGAGCTTGAAATCATTTCACGACCCCACTGAACTTCCTTAAATAGAAAATAATGGACACAATCTGATGCACCCAGTTCGTATAAATCGAAGACCCCTAAACACTACGATAGATTATTTTGCAAAGAAAATTGTCCCACAAACCGATTCCGAGGACATTGTAAAATTTTCGTAGCTGGGATGCTTGTCGTCCTTCTTGTAGTCTAATATATTGGAAGAAGGTCTGATGACGGAGAAATCAATCAATATTGGACGGTGGAAATTCCAAACGGGTGATAGCGTTGAACGTTTTGTATGATGATCATCTTTGGCGTAACAATAGTTTTTGCTTTCTCAAACTATTAAAGATTAAAAGAAGGAAGAGTAGAATTAATCACAGTACAATGTAAGTGTCTACTTGCTTCTATAAATACGATTTTGAGCGCTGACAACCACACCTTCATCTTCACCCTCAGCCACCCCACCCACAGGGGCTTGTATCACACTTTTTTCAGGCTGCAGTCATAGGTGTACTGTATGTATTGGCATGAGTGATACAAGCCCCTGTGATCCCATCCCCTCCGCACACACTCCTGCGCATGCCCTCCCCAACCTGGTGAGACAGTCAAACCTCGTACAACCAGCTGAGCTACAACTGCATAATTATGTGTCATTGTTCCTGACTGATTTTGTGAGATTTGAACAAGTTTTAGTGAGATTGATTCGATAAGATGATCATCATGAAAATCAGGCCTAATTCACAGATTGACGGCTAACTGCTAGACCCTGCACTTTTGGTAGGTAGGTAGGCCAATTTGTTTGCAGCTGCCTACCTCCCACCAAATCCTCCCTTCCAACCCCCCCCCCCCCCCCCCCCCCCCCACCCACAACACACACACCAAAAGATTTGGTCATTTTGGACAGCCTTTTTTCCATTTTTTTTAAAAAATGCAAATCTACGGTGATCAACCTGCATAGTAAGACAAACAGGTCTGACCAAACAGTGTAGACCAAGGAGCAGTCTGATCTGGGTCTGCACTTTTTGCCTTAATACCTGCACATTTTGAGTACACCATTTGTGGGTGAAATAGATATGTTCAAAATGTAGGATGCTGTTATCTTAGTATCATTAGTGTAACTACATGTATGTGTGACATTTTATGTATTACTATTATTTGTTTTTGTTGTTTTCATAGTTTGCAGTGATTAAAAAAGCCTACCTACCTACCCTCCAAAAAATCCTACTTAATAGGCAACTGCAAACAAAATATTTTTATGCTTGGCCTGGGGCTGAGATGGAAGGGGGAAGAGGGGGACATGAAGAAATATATATTCTATAGAATTAAATGCCAAAAGTTATGTTTTAGCTTGAATCGCATAAAGAAAATTAATAGGCTTACATTGAAGTTATATATCAATAGAAATGATACCATAAACTGAAGAATGAAAAACATTCTTATGCAGCCCATGCTTAAAAAATATTTGGTTTGCTGCTTCCTATTGGGAGGTTTTAGAGTTGGGTAGGTAGGTAGCTTTTTTTTTGCATATGCATAATAGTATTGAACAAGATGTATTGAATACCCAGATTACAGGCTTTTTCTAATAGTTTTTAGTCAAATAGTGTCAGAAAAAGATGCAGAAATATCATTTATACAAGAGTTAGAGCTGAAACATAAGATATTGGCATTTTGCTCAGTAGGCAGTAATGCAAAGCAAAAATGAAAAAAAATCATAATTCGGAGGCCATAAAATATTTTTTGATAGGGAGTAAATTGCTGGGTAGGTAGGAAATGGCAAACATACATTTTTTTTAATTTAAGCCCTGATTGATTTAATTCAACTTAAATGTTTGCAGCTTCTGACCAAAGCAAAGAAACTTGTAATTACCAATCAGTTATTAAGTTACTAGCGAACTACAGGGAAAACCTTGATGACAGACATTAAATGATGAGTCACAACTGTAAAGGGATGCAGTTTAGTGCAGTTGAGTGAGAGGTAGCCCCTCCTGTCTATCTCTCCCCCCCCCCCCCCCCCCTCATACACACACGAACCTATTAAAAAGCATTTTCACAGAGGTTTTTATTGACCAAATATTAAGGACTTTATTATTATATGTTAGGATTTTTTTTTATATCATTATAAGTGCCCATGCACAAAAAAATGAATTGGCCATACCCTGCTAACTGCTGGAGCCTGCACTTTATGTGGAATGTTGCATAAGGCTGTTTGTCCTTCTACAAGTCAGTTTTGCAGACTATGTTAGAATGAAAATTAACACTGTTCTACCATAAATGTTGCACCAGCATCAATGGGCTTCATATCAATTAACACATGTTGTGCCCTCTCATTAGAAGCACCTCAGCAAGATCATAGACGGTTCTAATAATGGATCACATCAAATGTCTCTATGGCTGAATAAGACAGAATTCCCCAAATTGCTATCATGCCCCAGCTGAGTCTTTGTAAAATCATATCATAAAACCATCACTGTGGAAATGTCTCCAGAGTTTTTTTTCTTATTATGTACATATGTTTTAATTTATTTTGGATATTTATTTATTTATACTTATAGGGAAAATACCGAAAGGCAAGGTCAGACTGATGTGAAATTGTGAATATAACAATTTAATCAGAGCTTTATACATTTACAATACCTGTATAGTAGAAATTCGTTCATTTGAAATTTGTGGAAATTTTTATTTTATTTTTGATCAAAAGCAACTGTGATGAGACACCACAACATAGAAATGTACATTTTACTTGAAGAGAAATGATAAAGAAAAACTTCATTCTGGTTCACCAAATATTGGCCCATTATTTTTCTTGTTTAATCATGATCATATCTTACCATTATAACTACATGTAAGAGAATGGATTACAATACCTGAGCCTTTGCCACATATTTAATCAAGTTTTCTGGTTTGCTGGACAGCTGTGCTTTTTTTTTTTTTTTTTTTTTGTTAGTTTGACTCAGAATCATATTAGAGAACACATCTCATTTAAAACTAAAATTTGTGAGAAATTTCTCCATTCTCAATGAAAAGTTAAGGTACCATTAATTACTAAATTTAGTAAATTATATAATTTTTGCATGAGATTTGCCCCTACAGATAGATTTCCATGAATTTTTGGCAATAGTTAGAGCTAATCCCTCAAAAGATCACTGAGAATATAAACACACTGTGGCATTTTAATTTATGAACCAAGGGCATAGCAGAGCTGACAGCCTCCCCCCTCCCCACCTCCCCCACCTGATGAGCTAGTATTTGACAAACGTGACATTTCATAATAAATATGTATGTTGTAACCCCTCATTGGAACTCCTCATTGAGGCAATTCTACAGAGGGCCAAAACATATGTTATAAAAGATACATATTGCAATTTTGAAACCCTGAACCTCATTTTACAGTAGATATGCTGCTGCCCAATTTTGGCTGAAATTGTAAAGGAGTGTATACGTGTGTATGGCCAAGTCATTTCTAAGCTTAAAGTGGAAATCAAATCTCTATTGCTGCAATTGTCCTAACACTTTTAACACCTGACAGTGTGTCGAAATTGCTGGGAAAATCAATACACTAACCCTGATTAGACTGCTTTTTTTGGAAGTAGTCTTACCCAGGAATACACTGCACATTTTAATCAAAGATAAAGTCATTGCAGCTTTGCAAGTATTTGTTATGGTTAAATTTGTATCATCTTTTGCTTACTTTTTCATGAAAAAGAAATGTTAAAAGTTGTGTGTGTGGGAGGGGGGAGTAGGGGGTGGGGGGGGGGGGGGTGGGGGCGAGTGGCCTTAAGTATGGCAAGGTGATCGTGTGAGTTGAAGGAGTGGTTTTGCAATATTGGCACGTGCAGAATTAATTGGATGGCAAAATTACTTTTTCTACCAGTCCCTCTGATTTGAACCACAATGTAACGGTCTTAATAACTTAAAAGCAAGTAAATGCGAAGGCTGAAACAGTTGACGCAGTTATGTTATTGCGTCACAACTGCCATAAATCGATCGATTTGTTTACTTCGGTGTTGGCTACTGATCAGAATTCTTTTCCCAATCATTCTGAATAAAGTAGAGAAAAAAAATAATAAATTGGTGTATATTGAATTACAAGATGCGTTCCTCTTCGTGTGTCGGATTTTAGGATTCAAGAACATTTCCGTAATATTTGAATTTATTACAGATTATTTTGATGTCAGACAAACTGTCTAACATCCATCGCTATCGATCAGGTAAAGAATCCGCCATTTTGTTTTTGAGAAAATGCATAGGGCACCTAAACATTATTTTGCAAAGGAAATTGCCCCACACACCGAATGACTTAATTTTTAACATGGAGATAGGGCATACACCATGGTTTTTCATGGCATATGTCCGCCGACGGGAGAAAGTAGATTTATTTTGAAAATTGCTGTTGAAGTTGGCGGATAAGAGTCGTCTTTACATGATCACGTAAAACGTTCGATTGCCGAATATCTCGGTGTTTCGTTCTGCTCTTAAAGGCATAAAGAATTAAATTAAGATGTAAGGATTAAAACCGTATATTATTTTCGGCTGTGTGTAGCTTGATTCGCCGACAAAGCATCACTGAAATTGCGACACGTTCGTCGATTGAATCTGAGTCTCAGAAATTTAGAATGTTTTTTCGTTGCTATCTGTATAAAAATATCACTCCGCCATGGATACGCGTTCCCACTGTCAGGAGCCGTCTACCACATCCTACCTTAAACACCAAATGGGAAAGAAAAAAAATAAATAAGGCACACAAAGCAAAACAAGACAGCCGAAAAGCCAAGAGGTCATCTCTTACACACCGTCGGGTCAGACTCTTATATAATTACTTTACTCTTGAATAAATATTCCACAGGGAATTAAATTCTGTTAATTTATTTCACCAGTCACTCTTTTTCACCATATATTAGTATTCTATATTAGTTCCGACAATCCAGTGATCCTTACGAGTCTATAATGATTATAGAGTTATACGTTAATTAACCACCCGAGCAGCGTGCACAGAGTTAGAAAATGAATGTAGCTGTGTGCACCAGTCATTTGAAATGACGCCTACACCAGGGCCGGCTCTGATTTTTCTCTGCTGAGTTGTTATTGTGTTATTGCTTAACGTCCACGGTAAACAGATATGGGTCGGTCAGTTAACCTAACCACACTATTCCTGTGGAGGCTTAGACCTCCTAAGCGGTTAACCAGTACTATGTGCACTTACTTTCACCAGTAACTGACAACTGCCCTTCTTGAACCAGCGGATGGAGAAATGACAGGTAGAGGCCGGATCGGGTATCCAACCCAGGACATCTGGATTATAAGTCAGACACCCTACCGACTGCGCTACGCGGCCCCGCAGAGGTCCAGTGGACGTCATGCGCGACAATGTCTTTAAAAAAACAACTCCAGGGACTATGTTCAAAATGACAGGGAGAAGAACTCGATAAGATCTCTTCCGATGTAATCCCATAGCATGTATTGATATCTTACTTGTTTGTGTACGTATATATGTATGTTAACTGAATAAGCTAAATAAATATGTTTAGGGTTGCTATTATTGTCTCAAAATTTTGACAAGAAATCAAAAGCCCCTTCAGATCCAGTTTATTACCCCGCTGCCCCGTTACTTGGATATAAGCCTCCCTATACCCCGCTGTTCCTCGTCCCTGGGTTAGCCGGGGTTGCAAATATCTGGTTCATAAAAGTTACACATTTGGTAAAGAATGGGCTTATTTCTGTCTAACTCGTCTTATCTCCAATTAGAGCAAGAGCATGAGAAAACGTGCCCAATGGCATGATCAAATGGCCTGCACAACTGCGCAGATAGTGTAGGCTAACTTTAATACAGTGCTCTGATGTTAATAGATATCCTGCCGTTACCCCCACCCATTGTCAATGGGGGTCAACTCTTATTGACCATTTTGGAAGGGTTTCGACGTCCAGAGACGCAAACAGAAATTCCCGATAGTTGCTCCTGTTTGTAAAAATGGCGAAAAACACAGAGGTGTACCCATTCCCCTTAATAAATATCAACGGCTGATGAGCGTTTAGGCTGGTCTCAAATTTCACGACAAACCAATTCAAATGATACTTATTTGATGAGTTCGCCATTCAATACAGAGATACTTATTGTTATCTGTTTAAACTGAGGGTAATCGCTTAAAAGATATAAGCAGTTTAATTTCCTTTGAAGGTTGAAATGTAGATGGTATAGACAAATTGTTCACACAAGAAAGCCAGGTAAAAAGCATTTCGCTGTCGTGTAAACTTTTTCTCAGCATGTATCGAGAATACAATTACTGCTATTACGACAAAGTTCGTAACTATTGCATAGTCCGAGTATACAAACATAACTATGAGTCTAAATTTCCAGTCACTGAAAAAAATAGTTCTATGATATTAAAGTAAAGACAGTAAATACAAGACCTATAGACTGAAGTATGTCATGCCCTTGTGACGAGTATCTGTAAATATGTTTGTAGTCCTTCTCTGTCATTTGCGCTTTCATAAAAGGTACAGTCAGTTCCTCCATCACCACTATCCCCTAAACATTTAGATAACCAATTTGAAATTTCATACATATACAATGTACATGCAGTACAATGTATAGGTATATCTAGGATGTACATGTATATGTTGTTTTCAAATAAAAGTCCATTTCAAAAACATACCGGCACTGTCAGTGGATCTGACTATACCCCCACTGCAGCGTTCCAGGTATATATGGCATATATGAAGAAAAACAGAATTTAAAATAAACAAATCTGTGCCATCATACCATGTATGAGTATTCTATCTTGTACAGTTGCTGAAAAATCTGTTATGAACAGTTTCATTATACACACCACTGAAGAAAGAAACATGAAAAATACATGGCATAAGAAGCAGGAAAAAGCCCAGTCTCTATCCCACGACACAACAAGTTATTGTCAACTGATGTGTCTACCAAATAAGAACACTTTACTTTGAAGAGTGTTTGTGAAATCCGTTACGAAAAAAATCATTATTAAATGCAAGGTGGTTAAGAAAAATGAAAACATACTGGAAGGATATACAGGAGAAAGTCGGGTCTTAATACATCAGTACAAAAGGTCATTGCCAAGTCATATACTGACTATGAATGCGCCTAGTCTATCTTAAACAATTGCTGAGAAATCTGTATGAAAAAATACATGTATTAAATGCATAGAAAGACGGTTGGTCGCTTGGTTGTTTTGGGGTTTAATGGCCTTTTGAGACAGTATTTCAGTCTATATCGGGCCGTTTCTCAGAGAGATGGAGAAAGAAGAGAGATGTGATAGACGAAAGAAAAAATGTCCAAGCAACCCCACCCGCACCTACTGCAAGCACAGTAGGCCCTTGCCCTACTACTATTCATATCAGTAGGACGCCCCGGCGCTGAAAGTTACACGCAGCACCATCGCACCACCCGATTACCCCCACATGGAAAGAAAAAAATGAACAAGTCCTTGGAGGAATTAGTACGAGGAGGCCAGATCTGTATCTCACGAAACAACAGGTCATTGCCAGCTTCCTCCTTGAACACTTGCTGAGAAATCTATTATTAAATGCATTGAGAGAAAGAAGTCTAGTCTAATCAATCCCATATCCGTGCAAGGTCGTCAGGGCACCATAGATGACTTTACAACAATCCCTTTCCACCATGTCCTGTCTTCAGCCGTTCTAGTTGTGCTGGCAAAGTTCATCCCCGTCCACTCTTTAATATTGTCTTTCCACCTCTTCTTCTCCTGTCTACCGCTTCATTCTTTTTTCCTTTCACTGTGCTCTGTAGAATTGTTTTTGCTAAGCCAGATGAGATACTATGGAAGGAACGCCAAAGTAATACTTATACAGAGAGAAAGAAAAATGAACAAATATCAGGAAGAATATGTCATAGAAGACCCGCTTTGTAAACAAACAATGCAACAAGTTACTGTCAACTCATAAACAAAATATGAATGTTATACCTTAAACAGCTGCTGAGGAATCTGTTGCGAAAATGCATGAAAAGAAAATTGAATAAAGTAGAGAATACGCAGGAAAAAATCGGTTCTCCATCCAACGATACAAGTAGTTGTCAACCTCTGTACCAAATACGAAGACTCTGACTTATATGGTTATGGAACATTCTTTGACCATCAATGGATGGAAAATAAAGATAAATGGCCAAATACAAGGAACAATATGTAGGAGAGGGCTGTGTCTCAGTCCAGTGATACAACAAGCTGATTGTTGTTGTTTCTGTTCTCATAACGATGTTCCCCAGGTGGCTCAGGCGAGGGTATCCATCGTTGCACACACCTGGCACCGTGCGTCCGTCCATCTGTATACTAAAGCATGAGAGGGCTGAACCTCAATCCGACGATATAACAAGTCGTTGTAAACCAGTATGCCAAAAACGAACATTCTGGCATTTACGTAGTTGTGAAGAAATCTTTGATGATTTTTTAATAAAAAAATTGTTGCGGAATTACGAACAGACGGAAGGACGGACAGATGTAAACCAGTATATCTTCGCTTTCTTAAAGCGGGGGGTATAATGAAGTTACCCAGAAACGGGCACAATAACAAAGCACAGCCCACCAAAGACTGATAAAATCTGAATGGGGTGGAGGTCGAGATGAGGATATCTCAGGCAAGCTTTCAGATTATCTAGACTGAGGTCGAGACAAGGAAATCTCAAGCTAGTCTTCAGATTATCTAGAATGATCTTAAAAGGGACCTGAGATTTCCTTTTCGAGGCCTCAACTCCATCACTAATTATGTTTTCACACATTATATTTTATAAAACAGAATATTCATCGAATTCTTAACTTCTTGTTGAGGCCATTCTGATAAACTTCAAGCTAATTTTCTTTTAATAGATCACCGTGTTAATTTCATCTTGTATGCATTTTCAATGACTGGCAGCTAATCAGAAATCTACAGTGACAGTACCTGCACACCACTGGCTGTCAAATTCAAAGTCATATTCTGCATGCAATTTACATGACAGGTTGGAAGTGGATTTGTTGAAATTAAGAGTGTAACATGATTAGGCTGTACTTTATAGCTGTGATTGGCATTTTGAGACAGCTTTCTGAGCCTAGGCTGAGATAGCAGGCCGAGATAGAAAAATCTCAGACAGCTCTAGAAAGGGATATTCTTGTCCAACGGGCGAGAAATTCAAAGAAAAAATCAAACTGATTTGATTATGAGCAAAGTTTTCTGTTTTCATCTCCACAGCTACTTTCTTTGTTATATACTTTGTGGCCATTTGTCTCTTCTATACCAAAACCCACTTTGTCACAGAAACTTTGCCCGGGCAGACCATGCTTAAGTTTACTCAAAACTTAAAAAAGCAATAGATCTTTTGAAGATAAAAACAAAATGATGCCCAAAATTATGAATCAACTCCTTCCACAATTTTCACCAGATTATTTCACAAGTGCTTTTTTACTATTATTATTTTCATACATACGTCCAGATTTCAGGACTTGTTCTTTCGTTCAAAAACTGCCAGAATCGAAGAATAAGAAAAAGGGTAGTGAGCTAGGAGAGCAAACAAAGTAGAGGGTATTTCAACATGTTTTAAAAGTTTTTGTATAATCACAAGACCAGACAAAATTTGTTTCGAGTCCGCAAGACGCATAAGCTCTGACGAGCTTTTGAACAATTACAAAGACATATGAGCCGCGACGTGACAAAACCAACAATGTGGTTGTGCGCCCAGCGCAGACTCAGATCAGCCTGGGCATCCGTCCAGTCTGATCAGAGTCTACGCTGTCCGCATAGAGGTAGCTTAGACCCTTAGCTACCCTTTAAGCGCTTAGTGACTAGTCTGATCGGACAGGGAGGGATGCCTAGGCTAATCTGAGTCTACCCTGGGCGCACAACCACTTTGTTGGTTTTCTCGTGTCGCGGCTCATATCTATTTTAATTCATCGGAGGTGCTGCTGAGGATCTTTTATTGAGAAATAGGCAACTAGCCCAGAACTTTCAATGAAAATCTCTATTACCCAGAACTCTGACTTCAATGACTACATAACAAGAACCGCCTTAATCAAAGTATTGACTAGCTTGACGGTTAATGACTGTCTAGGCTGATGGTTTAGGTAGATCGTCTTCAAATATAGGTGAAAAGTTTACAATGTTTATGGGAACTATTTTATTTCTCTTGACTAATTTAGCCGGGCGATGGTCTTAATTACAGGGAACAGGCTTTAAAAAGTTTGTCGACATGGTCTTTTATTGCGGCAACATCGCTTCTACAAGGCGGCATACCAGTATAGTTTACTGCCCAGTGTTTCAAATTGCTCATTCTTAACGTTTATTATACGCTCGTATACATACTCAGCTACTAGTAATTTGTTTTTAAATCTCAGGTTTTGAATAAAAGACAGTAAGAAACTTCTCAGGAACTGACACAATTCAATCCCAGATCCTACCGAAGACACCATACAGGAAAAAGACAACACAAAATTTCTCACCACCAAAGACATCATCAGTGGCAGTCATGTAAACAGCTATTTCCCGTGCAGGTAGTCATCGGGCTAGCCTGAACGGCACAGACAATATATCAGTAATAGACATAGCAACAAACAACATACAAAAGAACCAAAACAGAAGCGCCGCCCCGAGACGGTCTGTAATGAAATCATCGCGGAGAGTGAGTGGGGGGCTTAACTGGCCTGTGGTCGACCAACCCTCGCCCTTGTTTCTGACTTGGTTCATCAGACATTCAGTTTTCAATCCAACCAAAACAACCACCATCCGCACAACATACCAACGAAAGCATCAATCATGACAACAAGAACAATTTATACGAAACAGTTTCTTTGCGAAGAGTGGGACCTATAAAGTGTCAGTTATACATCTTAGTTACAATGGAGTAAAACTTGGCTCTCTGAGCCACTGCTTATTTTCATACGTACATATAACAGCTTGAGCCAGTAATACGTTCGCTTGTTCTAAGTACAAAATCTGCAGGTTTATCTATTTATTTATTTTTCGATTGCAATCCTCTTCTTGTCCTGTTTGTTTACACCATTTATAATACACGAGGGACGATTGAAAAGTTCTGAGCCTAAGATACTTCAAGCGAATCTGCGCATGCGTGCTTCACATGTATGTAATAAGTTGTCATTTAAAAGCTTTTGGGAGAAATTTCAAAAATAATTGGCAAAAGGTTTCTTTATACAGCGCCTTAATCACAAGCGGGGTTGCCTACTTTTTAAAATAACATTTAAACTCTATTCGCCTTACATTTCTTTGAAAAATCATTCTTCACATTCTACAAGATTTAAACGGTTCTTATTGTAGTATATGCAAATATGATGATTTGTCAATGGTTTGATGAAAATGTAAAATATTTTGACATCTGGCGGCTTTATCGGACACCCTTAACTTTTGCAACCCTGAAATTTAGAGACCCATGTCTTATTTTCGTGTTTGTTAGCAACGTTGGGAGCAAAACCAAACGATGTTTACACTCAAGTAAACATTGTCATCTCATATAATTTTACGTCAAAAAGAGTTAAAAGATATTTACTCCTGTACACGCAGATCATGCAACTTCGATTATGCACTATCTGGAGAAACTCTCAAATCGACACTTCCTGAAAATTGGAATTTTGCTTTTTATTCTAAAATGGAATAAATTTATGTTTGCATATATCATCACTTACAGTGATGCTGTAGAACATATATTTGCATACAACAAATGCAAAATGTTTGACTCTGCTAAAGTAATGGTCGGTCAAAGATTAATACGGTGCACTCATGGGGGTTATTGTAAAAGGTGATATGTCATCCAATTAATATTGAAATTAAGTTCCCGAAATATGGTGATTGTTACTCTGTAGAATGGCCGTTTAAAATCAATAACTCAAATCCATTCTAAAGGTTTCAAAACATGGTGAGGCTCAGGACTTTTCAATCGCCCCTCGTATATCGCTAATGCACTTTTTCCAAACATTCAATGTTTATTTGACAACATATTGAGCTATTTGTAAAAATAAATCTCGAAAGTGTACAAAATATTACATATGCAGAATATGAAACTGAATATCAGCCTTTAGTGAAACTGATTAGTCTTTATATGACATCTAACGGAAATATTTTGCAGCCAAAATGAGCTTATCTACGTGAAAATTGGGGCACCTAAAATAATTACCATAACTGTCCTAAAATGGAACAGTCAAGCTGACTTTAACAGGCAGCACTGCGTCGAAAAGATGAGCAGTGTAGAATAGTCGGATCTGGGTCAGCAATGTTTGCTCAGACCAATCTGTCCCAAGACTTACAATTTTAACGGTACTTATAAACTCATTTCAATACGTTTTATTGTAGTAAGTCTACGTCATTTTCGAGGAATTCAGTAAAAACATTGTTTGCATTTATGAGCAAATGGCCTATATGATTATTTACTCAGTGCTTAGTTCATGATAATCGTTATGCTGGCATCCACGACACTTGGCTGCAAGACGTATTCGTTTCACTCTCTTCCTTATTCCTTTATGACAGACTCCTGTTTCTGCCATTTGATTGGCGTTTCATAAGTTTCTTTTGGATTCGAAAAATACTTAATATTTTTTTGATAACTTGAAAAACGCTATTAATTTTTCTGGGAATTTCTCGCATAGAACAAGATAAAATGGCTGAAATAGGATACTCTTACAAACACATAAACTAACTTGTGCACCCCCCCCCCCCCCCCACACCCTCACACACACACTTGTTTGTTTTTTTAAAGGTAAAAAAAAAATAAAAAGTTTTGTTAAGCGGTCAAAATATTGTCATGACAATCTCTGCGACACATGAAAATGACAATCTCTGCGACACATGAAAATCACAACATTTTTGCTAATATTCAGTACTTCACTTTCCCCAGCGAACAGCTGTTAAAATCTGATAAGCACACATATCAAATACACATAATTACTTCCACGATTTGGAAGTAAATAAAGGGGAGAGTGATGGACTGTATTGTTAAGAAACTGAGTTATTTTTTATCTCTCTGGAAGCGGCATAAATGTAAGAATAAATGAGGAAGATTCATATTTTTTCTCGATTTGAGAAGAAAATCAATTTTGAACAAAAAAACATGACGGCATAAAATATGGAAACCCTTGAAAAAAAATCTAAAATTCAACACATCTCGTGTCTATAAAATATTGATTGTCGGATTAGATAGACACAAACATTCTGTATGTAAGCATAAAACTGCGTTACAAAATATGAATGATAACGTATGACATATATACTACAGCCTGTTAAATATTGTAAGAAAGAATGATAATAGCTTAAGTGTGATAAATAATTGGCGTATTCAAAATTTGTTTTCAAAAAAAACATCGGATGAGTTTCGTTTAAAGAATTGGGACAAAACGGTTATGATAAATGTCTACAATAACGGCATTGTTGATGAAATGTACAACTATTAGAACAAGTTAACTTTAAGATTTATTTTAGCCTTGAAATATTATCAATAAAAGAATATGCTTCAGTAAGTTATGATCAGTTATTAGTGGTTCTCAATTTTCGTGACATAGTTTAATGGATGGGAATTAGACAAATATATGTCACAACTTTAAGATACATGTGATGATAAAACCTAATTACAGCCCATTATCATGAAGTGATTACTTAGATTCTAAGTCAATGGTTTCACTGATAAGTGTAGTAGAAAAAAGCCGGTCATAGACACCTGGCCCGTTTAAGGCCTAGGTGGACTATAGGATAAAGAATCTGGGGCCGTATTCATAAAGCCACTTAAGTCGTTGCTATGCGGTTGCTAAGGCTAAATATATATAAAGGAGATTCCCTACAACTATGAAATTTGGTCTGGAGGAACAGTCTTACAAAGACTGTTCCTTCAGACCAAATTTCATAGTTGTAGGAAATCTTTTTCAAGGAGATTTAGCCTTAGCAACAGCATAGCAACCACTTAAGTCGTTTTATGAATACGACCCCAGGTGGCGTATCTCCGTACAGGAGGCGAAACTATAAATACATTCCGCTGAGCCTACTGAAGAACATCGTTATGAGAATTGGAACTTCATCATTCTTTTCTCAGTATCTTGAAGACCATCGTTACGAGAATTTTAAAACAACAACAACTACTCTCACACCAATGAGTAAACAAATTCAGACAGCCATAAAACTCGAATAATTGATCTAATTTGCTATTGCTAAGGGCGCGTTTACACGACCAAAGTTTCTATGACAAAGTAGGTTTGTCACAGAAAAATTTGCTCGTGTAAATGCCAAAATATGACAATGTTTCTTTGACAAATATATATGGTAAAGTTACTTCGATAAATTAAATTTGTCCGTGTAAACGGAGAACTTTGCTAAAGATTATGTAACAAAGAACATTGCTACAAGCGTAGAAAATGTGACAAAGATTTTGTTTCATCGCTGCAGGTCACTTTGACGAATAATATTTGGTCGTGTGAACACTGCAGCAAATATTTCATTGCCAAAGTTTATGTGACAAAGATTCTATGGCACATTTTCTTTAACAAATAATTTGCTCCGTGTAAACGCAAAATGTTTGACATACTTTCTTTGTTAAAGTTTCTGTGACATAGAAACTTTGCTCGTGTAAACGCGCCCTAAATGTGTAGAAAGTTACCTGGGAAATGATTGACAGTCGCATCATCTCAGTGACTAGTATCATTGGGCCTTCGGATTAATTTACATCGGTGAAACTGAAACTATACAATACTTCCGCCCATTAACAGTCTCGAACAGGTAGCTTAATCCTTTGCCGGGAGGCATAGGATCTAGGCTTGTAATGCTTTATTATGTCCCAGGCCCGGATCCAGACCACCACGTACGGGTGGGGCTCTGTATAACTGGCGGGACTGGGAGGTAACGAGATGTTTGTGTGTGGGATAGGGGTTTTTGGGGAGGGGGGATGAGGGAAGGGGGACTTGAAATATATGACATACCGGGGATCATTTTGATGAGAATTTTGATAATGTCTTTTATGCCTTGAAATATATGTTATGGTATCTCATTAAAATTGACTCAGCGAGGCGATTCTAATGAGAGGTCACGCCATTTATTTTAATCTTACTACATAGATAAATTATCTCAAGTTGTCATCAGATAAGCCTTATTATCTGGGGGCCTACATATTATAAATACCACAGGAGCCCAGAAGCCCCAAAGCCCACCTTTGGAACCGGGGCTGGTGTCCAATGAAAGCCTGTCCATCAGCGAAGCTTACACATTTACACAGACAAAACCATGACTTGTTACACGCATCTGGTAAACGCAAAATTCCATCCCAACCTGCTAATTCTGCTAATGGACTGTCAAATTACAATGATGCTTTTCGACTCATATAAATGTAAAATTGTTAGAACAAAAAAAATATCAGCTTTGTGAAGATGAACTTTTGGCTAAGATTAGATTAAATATATTTCATTGCCTTCAATATACAGCGTGGTTGGGCTTTAAGTTCTCACACCTTCCCCGACATGAACTCTTCATACATTCAATAATGAAAACTGCCTTTTTTTTTTCGGCAAACACTGGAGTCTGTATACGAAAAAAAAATTCAAGGCAAACCCTGAAGGTTTATCAATGTTTTATTTGATCACTTTTATCGGCAAATCTAAATTATCTTTTTTTCGTTAGCTTGCGTTTATTGCGATAATTTTCCAGTCTATAGTGGGGAATATTCGAAATAAGTTTTGTTACTGGTGTGCAGCTGAATAGAAGACAGAGCGAAAAATAGTGAGTATTCAGCTAACGTGTTGTCTAGCTGTCATGAAATGTCAATAACTTAGTGTAACAAATTAATAAATCAAAGATAATTATATAAGAGAATGAGTAAGAGAAATTTGATGAAATAATTGGGTATCTTGTTCAGACAGTTGCTTATATGTAAAAGTACATCGTACTATTTACCGTCGGTGCGTAATATCAGTAGACATACGATGTGGTTTAGACAACTATTTCATTCAAAATTTTAGGGAAAAGAGAAAGATCAAAAGTGCGAGTACATTGAAATAATCGTACAAAAGTTACAATCAATATACTGTTTTGGCTTGATTGAAAATTAATGAGATCTGTTTCTTAATGCTTTTATTAAAAAGTTATCGGAAAAAATGTCTAGAGACGTATTTTGGGATATCATTTTATGATGCTGTTTCGGCTTGATTGAAAATTGATGAAAAATATGTTTTGGATTTATTAGTGGCGTGGTGAAAAAAAGTTACCATATTATATGATTAAATGTGCGAACAGGTGAGACTCATGCCAGCCTGCTCATCCCCGCAGTTTTCCCTTTTCGCATACGTGATACAAAGAAAGGTAAAAATAAATAAAAAAATAACATAAGAGAGAAAAAGAAAGAAAGAAAAATGAAAAAAAAGGTACAGGAAGTTGAGGGGAGAGAAGAAAAAAAAAGACAAAATGAGAAAAAGAGGCATAAAGAAAAATGAAAAAAAAATAAAAAAATAAAGAGTCTGATGTAAATATTTCTTATACCCATATAGACTACCGTCAAAATTCTAAAATTTGGGTCACCTTAGATAATTACCTCTAAAATTTTAACAGTTTGGTTTTTCAATTCTGTAACGCGTCTAATAGATGCAGATGGAATGGCAAACAGTGTAGACCCTGATCAGACTGATCCTTAGGAGCAGTAAGATCTGGAGCTGAACTGTTTGCTTAGACCCATCTGTCCCAATATTTAGATGTTTACGGTAAGGTCACTTTTTGTACGACATTGCTCAGTAAAATTTAGGATATATTTTTTAGCTGGCATATCATCAGTCAATGGAAGCGTGAAAAATATACCCAAGGGATGCGTTGTCATGTCACCTTAAATGATTCGATCACCGATTTCGATTTCTTCAAACAAAATATTTTAAAAGCATATCCCGAAGGATACATGTCTCGTTTACGGATTTTGACTGCATTCCTATTGAAAAGTAGTGTAACCGCATTTTTATCGTAATGCAAGAATTCTATTAAATTACATAATTATATAACATATATTTATAACAGTAATGATAAAGTAAGTCTACAGTGAAATAAATACAAAAAAATGAATCTAGAAAATCAGTGAATGTTTCGCTGGAAAAGATACGGATAACTAGAATGGAAACTACGGAATAAATTGTACAAGTTAACACTCTATATACTTATCAGTTTTTAGAAATTGTTATTGAGGCCTGATTTTGTAATAAATCTGATTTTATAATAAATCTGATTTTACAACTGTGGAATTTTACCATAAGACTGATTTGTACAAAATATCTTGTGTCAGAACTCATGTTAGAATTTAAAGAAGGCCACAGAGTTTTCGTATAAAAATGACACGTCGATGACGTAATTTTCAAATTGTGCGCTGGAATCTGCTTTTCAGCGGATTGGAAATATTCTTGCTTAAGTATTTATTGATTTCACGGAGCAATGCATTTCTGCCCTCGATGAGGTACAGTGCGGACTACAAGATGGAACACACACACGGACAGACGTTCCATGATTATTCCTATTTTGTGTGACAACGATATGCTTTGGCTATCCTTGGGTATACATTTCCTAATGCTGATCTGTGAAAATATCGCCGTGGGCAAGGAAGTTAGTGATGGAATGTTGGACAGGAAAAAGAGAAGTAAGTCTTTGGTTGTCTTCCTATTATTTTATCATTATAATTATTATGGTCATTATTCTTATTAATACATAAATAATATCAAAATTAGTTGTGTTTTCGTTAAACTACTAAATGGATGGACGACAGAATAGCAGACAATGTAGACCCTAATCAGACAGTCGGATCTGGGCCTGCACTGTTTGCTCAGAACTATCTGTCTCAATACTTTACCGTAAAGTAAAATTTGATAATTAAAAAAATTACAAGATGAAATATTAATGTCTGTTGCAATATGTAATCAATTTGTATTTTGCACTGCCAAATTCTGATGAGCTTTCTAGCTCAAATTATTGATACGAGAAATAATAGTCAATTGCTTTATTCATTTCTTTTTTTTTTTTAAGTCAAGGGCATTACTTGTCTTGTAAGAACTTCTAATTCCTCTTATTTTTATGCCATTACAAGCTGATTAAAATATCCATGAAAATTCTTAAAACATTTGTATGCTAGCGATCTTTAGTTTAGTGCATAACATCGCCGATGCTTGTACAGCTAGGCTTCTCCCAATAATCTTTGAAAGCTCTGTTCTGTCACTAAATATTGTTTATACTTCTTTATGTCGTAAAGTATTTTTTCTACTAGCATCATCCAGTCAAAATGTTCCATGACGAACATTTGCATTCACTGCCAATGGACAGACTACCATCAGCGGTGCGAGCACACATAGGCCCTGTTATAAATTTTCAGATTTCTTTAATTACTATTTTATAAGAATCACACGTTTATCTTAAAGAAATAAACCTTCAAAGAGAAGTAAAGAAAAAACAAAAATTTATGATATTGAGGTGACCATACACAAGACTTAGAAGCAGAGCAGAACCTAATGAGCCGCGACACGGCAAAACCAACAAAGTGGTTGTTCGCCCAGCACAGACTCAGTTCAGCTCGGCATCCACCAAGTTTGATCAGACTATAAAGGGTAGCTAAGGGCTCGGCTACCTCCATGCGGACAACGTTGACTTCGATCAGACTGGGCGGATGCCCAGGCTGATCTGAGTCTGCACTGGGCGCACAGTCACTTTGTTGGTTTTGTCGTGTCGCGGCTCATATGAACCTTACGGAAGCATACTAAGTAACTCAACTGTAACTGAAAGGTAACAAATGGCCTCTAATTAAAGTTTCGAAACTTCAATGAATCAGAATCTTGTGGCAAAATCAAATGTTGAATACATAAGCAGTTTCTACCGTTTGAAATTCTGTAAAGTATTGGTAGTTTTCGTGCAAGGAAGAATTCAACTTGTCCTAGCTTCATTTCTGCATGGAGATTATGTCTCATTATCGACCACATTATGTACCCAGTTCTGATACAAGCAAATAAGGTTTTACTTTTAATTTACTTTTAATGGTTAGTGAACTGGAAACGGTCGAGTCAGCGCAAGGCATTGATGCTGGTTCATCTTTTTTCGGCGTTGTTGCCTGGTGGGTTTTAAATTTTGACATTTTGAAAGTTGGAAATTTCATTATTTTGGCCAAAATGTATTGGAAAAGTAGATAAAAATGAAACATGATTAGGACAGAACGACACCATTAAAGAAAACTATCTTTTTGAATGCAGATAAAGCTAAATGCAAACAACAATCTATCGATAATCGAATATTATGATGCATAGCTTGTTTACAGTTCTTCGATGATAGACACGGGTGGAACTAGCGCGAACGTTTCCTTTTTGGGTCTGTATATTTTCTTTAATTATATAGAATCTGAGTTTTGAAAGAAAAGTAAGATATGCAATAAATAAAAAATCCAATGAAATTATGGGCTGATTCAGGTCAGCTGAAAGAAAGGAAAAAAAAAAACAACAACATACAAACATGTTCAGTTGCGCAGACTTAATACGCGAACTGACAAGAACTCTGAAGAAATGCGTACTTTAGTGGAACATGCCTATTGCACATTAATTTGTTTGTGCGGTGCTAATATTTTGATCTCACGTTTCATATAGCTTTCCTTGGTACATGCTACACTCATTAATTTCTGATGATATGTTTTATGCTTTATGTAACCTAATTATTACCCGCGGAATGCATGTATTTTACGTTACCGTTTTCTCTGTGAACGTTTTAATTAAGTGGTCCAGTCCTAGATCAGACTGGTATTATAGCAATCTAATCAATGTTTATTTCTGACGGTTCTAGTAAACATTCTCAGAGAAAAATTAGAACAAATAGATTTGCCTGATATTCGAGAAAAATTGTCCAAAATGAATTAAATGAAATATGGCTTAGGTGTCCGAATAATTACACACATTAGGGTACTTGGATTTTCATTAATTTCTTAGGTGTTCATCAAAAACTTCAAAGACTGATTCCAAGACTCACAGACGGTTAAATAGTAGCAAAACTCTATTCTGTTTCTCTCATTAGCTGAGCCGATGCATGGTAAATCTATCTATTGCACATGCCCAGGCTGGCCAACGACATGATCCATCTTGCTGGAGCATGCGCAATCCGTCCGGATAATCTGTCTGAAATGGGTAACTTCAGACAGCAGGTTAAATTCGGACAGTGACATTGTTTCCTTTATATGCCAGTTGGTTGGAATTAAAACAAATAAAACTGGTCAAACCTGAACATCCTGATGAGACGGTCTCATCTGGATTTTCACTGTTTGCAATGGTATGTCCGAATTTACCGGCTGTCCGAAGTTACTCGACTCGACTTTAGCAACTGCACTTGCCATGATAGGCGCATATGTAAGCAAACCTATTTAGGCTTGCGCAATTCGTATATGACGTAAGGAGGGTTTTCCAGAACGCTCTGAGTTAACAGTTAAACAGAAAGTGGTTATTTTCGTTTCATGAACTTGGCCAGCCTCGTTAGAGAGATTTTCAGGATGTCTCGCCGTCTAAGTAACTTGATTGTCACGGTTTTGGCAAGGAAATCTGAACTTGGAAACGGACAATATATTACAAATAGACTGAAACAATAACTTGCTAGTAGATATAGTTAAGTGTTTCTATTTTTTCCTGGCTGTAAATATTGACAGCTTGGCATTTTATGCACACTGCCAATATTATTGCTTTTATTTAAATTGCAATTTTCTTCTTGTCTTTGGAAAATAATATGCTTTGAAATACACAACGTTGAAACAATGTTGAATCAGTAACGACGCAATATCAATTTTGTTGTGACTGTCATTAGAACCGTCTCGCCCCGATTTTAATCAGGGGTTTCAACCGTCGCGGCTAGACGATTCTAATGAAGGGTCACAACATAGGGTTGTATGAAGAGATAATTGAGCCGCGACACGAGAAAACCAACAAAGTGATTGTACGACCAGCGCATACCCGGATCAGCCTGGACAGCCGCTCAGTCTGGTCAGACTTTTCGCTAAGCGCTTAAAGAATAGCTTAGGGTCTAAGCTACCTCCATGCGGATAGCAAAAACTCTGATCAGACTGGGCGAATGCTCAGATCTGAGTCTTCACTTGGCGCAAATGCCACATTGTTGGTTTTCTCGTTTCGCGGCTAATATAAAAAAATTATCAAAGAATCATCTTATCTGAGTTCCTGGATTACGTTAATATTTTATTTTTCAGTGAAGTTATGGTACACTATTAGAATTGCTTCCTCGATCTGTCAGATGGTGCTTTTATCCACTCAGATCGCCCTTTTTCTTTGCCTTTTAGCGCGTACTATCCGACTTTTGGAATGTTTTGTCGGCAAAAAGAAATGCCAAGATATAGTGAAGTTAGCCTCTAGTTATACCCTTCAAACATTTAGCGGAACTATTATACTGGGAAATTTGTATTTTCGATAATTATGCTAATAAAGCTATGTCTGGTAGTAAGAAAATTGGGCTTTTAATTCAACATCAAAAAGTATACCGATCTAATTAACAGGAAGAAAAGCCATACTCCTGGGGCATTTTGTCTTTGAAATCAGGTTAAACTCCTTTTTTCTTTTTCCTCGCTAAACATAAGAAAACTAAATATTGAGACAAATGTGCTAGCCCCACAATGTAGAGGCATATTAGAATGTGGCAAACAGTGTTGACGTAGATCTGACTGCTTATATAAGCAGTCTGATCAATGTCCTTTTTGATGTCATTCCATTATATTTGTGACACAGTCTGATAGTAAAATTTGATTGAGAAAATTGAGCCGCGACACGAGAAAACCAACAATGTAGTTGTGCGCCTAGCTTGGACTCAGATCAGCCTGGGCATTCGCCCAGTTTGATCAGACTCTTCGTTAAGTGCTCAAATGGTAGCTAAGGGCCTGAGCTACCTCCATGCGGACAGCGAAGACTCTGATCAGACTGGGCGGATGCCCAGGCTGATCTGAGTCTGCGCTAGGCGCACAACCACATTTTTGTTTTGTCGCGTCGCGGCTCAATTACTGTCTGCTGGTACATGTATATTACAATATTCACCCGCACTGTGAAAAAAAATCCCGTAAATTTTACGCTTAACAACATGACGACTGGCTGTCAGGCCCTTTCCCGTAAAAGTACATAAGGGGTAGCGCCGTAAGTTTTTCAAATGCAAAAAATGACTGCATTACATCATATAAAGTCATGACTTGGCCAGTATGTGCAATTTTGTACAGCGTTTGTAAGACCAGTTTTGAATAACACTAATTCTAAAAACAGTCTTTGAGATTCCAATAGGCCCCACCTGTACGAAAGGTAATCTCAAAGCTGCTTTACAAAAGTGTAAATTATTAGATTTTATTCTAAAATCGCCGAAAAGGTCTGATTAGTTTTGTCAGATTTATAAAACATGTAGAATACGAGTGTATTTGCCAGACTTCAGCGAAAAGCTTTGATGAAATATAAGGTCCAAGATAGCTTTATAATCATCAAATGGTGCTCGTAATATGTGCAGACTCGGTGCCAAGAGCTGCAAATTATGGATTCGTTCCCTTGAGCCTCCCGGGGAACATCATTATGAGAATTAAAACAACAGGATACTCATAGCAGTAGGTATGTGACAACAGCTAGCCCAAAGCATCATCCCGACAACATTGCATGTTTTCGCAGAAGACGAGCTTATTTATGTTAATGCATTCAATTTGTTTGCATATCTATTTTGCATTCATTTATTTTTGTTTTTATTTATTTATATTTTAATCAAATAATTACGTCCTATACCAATATTATTATGGTTCGGAAACTCCAGCAATGCTCGTCACGGACAATATAATAGCCACATGTATTGACGAAATAAAGCCATCCTTTCCCCGTACATCATCCCCCACCCCCGCCGCAAGAACAGTGATGGTAATGACAATACAGATGACACGTATATGGCGTAGCACTGGATCACAAGCCAATAAATCAAACGACAAGAAATGTACATTATTCACAGGAGGTAATCTTCTTCAAAAATGGTAAAATATTCAGTGACAATATTTCACATTTTTGTCACCAATTAGTGTGAAAATTATTTATCAGTCGATCAAAAGCAATAAAATAAAATGGATCTGTGCTACTATAATAGCCATCATTTCGGACCATGGGGTTGAAATACATTTGATATCTTAATTTTCATCATACCTTCAGAAAATAATACAAAATGTCACTTTATTCATATCAAAAGCGACAAATCTAACAATTCTCATTCATATTTATATTGATATTTATCTGTCTCAAAAAGTCAAAAGTTAAAGCTTTTGAAGTGCATGGGTACATTGCCATGTTTTGCTGCCATTAGTACAAAGGGGAACAACTTTTATTACTTCTTGTGTGCTTCAATTGCTCTTAAAAGAAGGAAACTGCTCCTAGTCCTACGAGCAATTTCTTTCTTTTAAGGGTTGACCCCCACTGAGAAGAAGGGAGACAAAAGTAAAAAGGCAGAGTCACTTCCCCTAAAAAAGTACCCTTTCACCTTAATAGTGTGGTATTTTGTGAGTCTTTCATTTGTACAGCTTAACAAAACTCTTTTTAGTCTTTTAAAAAGAAAGACTTATTTGTGTGGTATACAGACTTTGAGTAGCCGAAACTTCGAAGAATGGCCCATGTATCTTCTTTCGAATGTGTTCTGTGCTCTTGAAAGAACTCATTTAGAATTTAATTTCAGTGTAGTTCTAAACCAAGCACCAGAATTGTAGGTCCCATTACGAATGGATTCGAACTACTCTTTAGCTGTGGCTGTCACTGGCTGCAGTATCCCGTCTTTGTTACATGACTGTGACTGATATTTGATTTGCATGTTTTTCTGTGAGGCACTTCTGATTGGAGTTAGGGAGTCTCTATGAGAACTGTACTTTTCTTCTATGACTTCCATCAGTTCGTGTATACCGGACAGAATGTAGGCACTGTTCGGTACGGCTCTTTATATACAACTAGTACAACTGGCATAATTCTTCCGTCAGTGCATTGATCTCGGCTAGGCTAGACAAGAGATACAATTGATATACGAGCTTTTGATTATAATAATGCTCTGGACAGGAAAAGGCGCAAGATGCTCTTTGTGAGACCAGTTTGTACGTATATGCGGTTGGTCTTCATTTCATACATTACTGGAGGTTGAAAGAGGAGAGCGAAGCATAACAAGCAAAGACTCATACAATGCGATCAGAGTATATTCATGATCTGATCGCATTGTATGAGAGTTTGCATGCTATGCTTAAAGACAGGTTTTGTCAGGATGCGGACAATGTAGTAAATATTTTTTGTAAAATAGCTCAAGGACAGTGGGCAAATTATAACTAATGAAGCGAGCTAAACGCTTGGCCTGGTGTTTCAATTATGAAAAAGTTTTAAGATGAAGGAGTTCACTTCCATGAGAAACAACTCTACCATTTTCTGTTATTGTCTCCCTTCTCAATGCGGGTCAACTCTTACAGGAAATAATTTGCTCCTTTCTTCCTTTAAGAGTAGTCACCCCTTGAAAGGGCTAGGTTGTCCAGGGAAACAAACAGGAAGTCAAGAAGCTGTTACCCTTTGTGAAAATGGTGAAACACCATAGAAGTGTACCCGGACACCTTCTAAGAGCAAACAGACGGCAATCTTATATTCATTACCCATTCACACTATTTTGTTTTATGAAAAGTTTATGCATCTGTTTTTCTTTATCACCTGCTAGATTTTAAATCGCCATGGAAACGTTTTATGTTACTAAATGAATATAACTCATGAGGCGGGCCTTTCGACCCAATGACAATAGTCTCTGTTCTTCCCGACTTCGGTAGTGTCGATTTACATTGTCTACACGGTGTACTTAGTCCTCATCTCATAAATGAGCCGCGACACGAGAAAACCAACAAAGTGGTTTTGCGCCCAGCGCAGACTCAGATCAGCCTGAGCATCCGCCCAGTCCGCTCACTCTTTCCTAAGTCCTTAAAGGGTAGCTAAGGGTCTAAGTTACATCCATGCGGACAGCAAAGACTCTGATCAGACTGGATGGATGCCCAGGCTGATCTGAGTCTGTGCTTGGCGAATAACCACTTTCTTGGTTTTGTCGTGTCGCGGCTCAGATAGTCTTTTCTGGAAATGGTCTACTATTATACAAAATGTACGAAAATATTGACTCCTAAATGCATATCCTTTACTAAACCATTACAGGTACTGATTCTAATACCTGTGAAAGTGTTTTCTAGCAAAATCTGATTTGTATATTATGTGTACCCTAGAAACAGCATGCTATGACATTTTTGGAAATGAAAAAATATTTTGTCACAGTAGACAGACCTTTTGGCAGTAGACAGTTTGGGAGTATAGGGTTCGAGTGCTTGTCTATGCCTTTGGGGGTTATGCGCATATAATTTGTGCAAACATCAGTTACAGTGGGATTAAAGCCATAAGGCTATCCAGCTTCTCACCGCTTTTGCATACCGTGCAGATTGTGTATGCTTATCCATCTCATCTATTTCCAATTCGCCTATACTCTCAATTTTTCCTACTCTGAAAAAAAGGGCTTTATCAATATAGTCCTTATTTAATTTCTGAAAGTTAACGATATGCTAGTACAATGTATGTTTCTTACAGAGCATGATATGCTCACATTTGTTTGTCATTTTACTTTTACATGTACACAAATGTTGGTAATAGACAGAGCAGGCCCTGGTCCGGCTTTCTAGATAGATACTGTAGTTCATTTATCTTTTTCATACCAAAGGCTCTCTTTGTTTTCCAACCCAACTTTTTCGGCTTTTGGTCTTGGTACCTTTCAAACTGATAGAGCTAGATATATAACATTATTTGTGTTAGCGGATCCTCCGAAACAGAAAGACAAGTGCTAAGTAAACACTTGTGCATTGCATACAAGTTGTGTGTAGGTAGTATAAAATTATACAGTATCTGATGTTTGGAATCCGTGAAGTTTCATGATACGACACCTTTTTGCATAGATTTCTTTGGTGAAAGCTGTAAGTTTCATTGGCCTTTTACCTTCTAGCACAAGCAAAACGGAAAGTGCTGATGCTGCAGCAATTAGCAGGCACGGGTATATGTTATACTGAGCGTTGCTACTGCTGCGTTATAACGTAAGAAGTTTGCAGCAAAAATGTAGAAATTACGCCAATGCGTGAAAGTATGGGAAGAAACCAGCATTGATAGGGTTTCCTATATTGATGTCATCATCATAATACTTGTTTGTGCTTAATGTAGTTTAAATTTGAAGGTTTCGAAACGTATTGACTCCTAATCAATATCATATTACTTTAATTGCCATCTTTGAAACATATTATTTACTACTTACAATAAATTTAAAGATTTTACAAATAGACAAGACAAGCACTTTTAGTGTCAAAATTTTCAACAAAAGCGGGTGTGGGCTGCGATCAATTATATATGAAGCAACCTGACAGCCCAAATTGCGTACATTGAATGATGCACGTCATAGAATGAAAACCAAATGTCTGCGTGTATGAATGAAATTCTTATCATGAATTCAAATGACAGTCTTACTAGCTTTCACCGTTTACTATCTTCTTTCAAAAACAGAAGTGAAGAAAATAAAGGGTAGACATATAGTGTATGATTCGAGCCATGAACTAATTGAAATCTAAAAAAGTTCCTTCAAGAGCAGAGAATACATACAGAAGTAGGAATATGGGACAGACTACGTAGTTTCGGCTAATAAAGCCTCGTCAGTGACCCTGACAATATCTGGTGACGAAACCAGAAAAAAAGCATATTGTAATTTCTTATTTTTAATTGGGCAGTCGATTCAAAGACTGATTAATTTCAAAAGGATCCAAATAATATAAAAGACGATGATCTAGAATAATAGTCTAAATCGATCTCAAATTTTAGATTTCTCAGAATCTATCCTCTGAGCTCAAAGGATGTAAATAAAATATAATCTGCACTATGGATGATGCACGGGGCGCCACACGGCACAACACCAGCTGCAGTGAGGCACAATTGAAATCTGAAAAAGTTCCTTCAAGAGCAGAGAAATACATACAGAAGTAGGAAAATGGGACAGACTACATAGATTCGGCTAATAAAGCCTCGTCAGTGACCCTGACAATATCTGGTGACGAAACCAGAAAAAAGCATATTGTAATTTCTTATTTTAAATTGGGCAGTCGATTCAAAGACTGATTAATTTCAAAAGGATCCAAATGATATAAAAGACGATGATCTAGAAGAATAGTCTAAATCGATCTCAAATTTTAGATTTCTCAGAATCTAACCTCTGATCTCAAAGGATGTAAATAAAATATAATCTGCATGTACGGGGAGACGTTTTACGGCCGCCACACGGCACAACACCAGCTGCAGTGAGGTACAATTGAAATCTAAAAAAGTTTCTTCAAGAGCAGAGAAATACATACAGAAGTAGGAATATGGGCCAGACTACGTAGTTTCGGCTAATAAAGCCTCGTCAGTGACCCTGACAATATCTGGTGACGAAACCTGAAAGAAAGCATATTGTAATTTCTTATTTTTAATTGGGCAGTCGATTCAAAGACTGATTAATTTCAAAAGGATCCAAATAATATAAAAGACGATGATCTAGAATAATAGTCTAAATAGATCTCAAATTTTAGATTTCTCAGAATCTAACCTCTGATCTCAAAGGATGTAAATAAAATATAATCTGCACTATGGATGATGTGAGTTATCTTAAAGAGAACGTGTACACTTTCAGGGAAAGCAATTCTGCTGTTTTCATTTTTGCTCCCTTTATCAATGTGGATCAGCTCTTAAAAAAGGAATGCTCCACTAAGAGTAAATTCTTTCCTTCAAGAGAAACTCTATTTTGGAAGGTCTACGTGGTACAGGGAAGCAAAAAGAAAGTCACTGCAAGTTGTTCCTGTTTTTAGAAATGGTGGGAAGCATGACACTTTACCTATATACCTTAAGGTCAATCGGAGCACGCTCGGAATTGGCCGAGCCATGTTCCGATTGACCTTAAGGTAAAGGCGAACAGGAGAGACTCAGATCTGCCTACCATATGTGAAATGTGATCGGGCTGCATTTTGCGCTAACCACCTTTCAAGGGATCTTAGAGTCTTAACACAAACAGTTCTGAACATTATGTCTCTTAAAAGCCTTCTGACTTCAGACTTCTATAAATATTAAAAACTAAGCTGGCCTCCTTATTTCAGAGGAAATCTCGGAGGCTTTTGATTTCCTACTTATAGCACCATTTTTTGTTTATATCGACTCTTTGCTGGTATCGTCTCTAACCTGATAGGTTTGTTGCTTGCAGCAGTTGAAGGAACTGGGTTAGGACAATTGCTAATATATTACACCAGGCAAGCATTTCTTACTTGATATCCCCGTGGATCATAGCGGCTGATGTCTGCTGGGCTTTGGAAGGCGAGTACTTGCCGGCACATGCACTCTTCTATAATATTTTAGCCCTGAGGGTAAAACTGGAAACACGTGTGTAGTACTCATAATTTGATGAAATTATAGAAATTATAGAACATTTCAACCGTCTCGACAATCATTTCCGCTGATTTAGCTTCTTTTAATCTCGTCATCTTAAAACTCAAAACAAAAACAAAAGTAATAATAATAGTAGTAATAATAGTAATAATAATTCATCAAACCATCGGGCTTTTCATCATGTGTACATGCCTGTAAGGTTGTAATTAACAGGGTTAGACTAATGCAATCAGCGAGTTTTGTTACAAACGGCAACCTTGTTGTGTTCGCTTTTTTCCCTCTCTTTTTTGCGTCTCGACTTATCTGTCTGAAAAGAGTTCGAATTTCTCAGAGACAGCGTTAATTAGACGCAAGAAATAATACCTTTAATAGTGAAGGGTTGTGCCGTAGACTTCAAAATGACAGACATTGAAACGCGGAACTATGTCGATAAATATAGCTTGGGAGAGATTGAAAAGGTCAAACTTACAACTTTTACTATAACTAATTACCATTTACTATATCTTACTCCAATTTAACTGGGTAATCAGGTTTTGGACAATTTTCAGAGACTAAATGAGTATTGTTAAGAGAGATACTGCTTGCGCACTATCGCATGCACAAAACAGTGAAGACTCAGATCAGGCTGCGCATCTGATTAGTGTCTTCACTGTTCACATTCTTAATATAGTCCTCATGATAGATAGATCATTCATGCGACCATGAAAGACGCTGAACTTATTCGTTGGATGAACAGACTAATCTGAGTCCTCGGGCTTCCCAGTGCGATATTTAAGCCCCAGTCACACACACACATTACGGACAGGGCGGATAGTTGCGGATAAAATCCTCAGTTTATCCGCAGAATTTGTGGGCGTGGCCTAATTTTATTTAATGAATTTACGGATATAGTTACCAAGAGATGCGTATGGATACGGATAGGTACGAACTACTAACCTTCCGTTACCTTCTGTAACCTTTAGATGTGGATACATACTTTCAGATGCGGACTGTTGCGCATGCCTAGCGGATAGAAGAATAGAAAAGATTAACTGCGACGTCCACATCTGTGTCTACTCCTTGTATGCTCCAGTCACACACACACATACGGATTGTGCGGATACTACGGATGGCCCGTCCGTATCTATCCGTTATATCCGTAATGGATCCGTATCAGATCCGCAGAGTCCGTAACTGTCCGTATCATATCCGCAGAGTCCGCAGGATCCGCGTCGAAATTTTGAAAAGTTTCAAAATTCGGGCGCGGATGAGTAAACCGTAATGGTGCGTTACTAAACGCATATATCCTCATCTATCCGTATCTAGTCCGTGTTGCATAGGTATCTATTCCGTATCTTATCCGTTATTGAACCTATCATTCCGCAGTCCCAATCCAAGTAGAGGACCGATACGGTTTCAAGTGGATTGTTACCTTTAGTTACGGATGTTGCGGGTCTGGTTCGGCGTACTGTAACGGACTGTTTTCTACAGTAACGTTTCAATACAAAAAGGTTGCGTTCCAATACTGACAGATACCTACTGGATGGTTTGGAGTGGCGGTTGTACGGCAACAACACCAGTAGGGGGGCAAAGAGGCAGAGAGTGTATCTCAAGGACTACTACAACAGAGAGGCCGGGTCGGTGCAATGGCAGTGACGTATGGTGCAGTTATGGTGCAATGTTATGTTTCTTATTTGTAAAAGTGGGGTCATCTTTTCATTAACTTGCCAATGGCAAAAGTAGGGCCATCATTTCATAAACTTATTTGACTTTTATCAATTTGAATTAGTTGTCCAATAAAGGGCAAAGTAATTCTTTTATTAATTCCAATTAGTAGTCCAATATAGGACAAAGTTAAATGGTGAAATGAAGCAATAAATATCTACTGGTCAGGCTTGAGTAGCCGAAACTTCGAAGATGGCCCATGTTCCTTCTCTCGAATGTGTTCAGTGATCTTGAATGAACTCTTTTAGATTTCTATTTTACTTCAGTGCCACTGGTGTCGTGCCGTGCGGCGACCGTAAAGCGCCTCCTCGTACGTCATCTATAGTGCAGATTATATATACTGGACAAAAAAAGTTAAGGATCAAACATTAGACTGAAATTTTTATATTGAAAAAAGTAATTTTCAAAAAATCATTTTCTTCTGTCAAATCCTTGTAACAATGCTGCACAAGATTGCATGACACATATTGGAATCTGATCATGAGACACACCAGCAAAAGTGAATAAACAGTCATTCCCCTAGAATTAAAGTGAAAACTGGCATTAACACAAAACTGAATGTCCATTTTTTTGGGCTTTATCCATGCAGAATCATTTTCAGTTCTCAGTGTGACCTCAAAGGACCTGAATAGCTGCATGACAGCCACTCGGTATGCTTCTGGTAAATCCCAAGAGACCCATTGTGGGACTTGTTTGCCATTTTTCGCGAAAGGCCTAAATGAGCTCTCCCTGAATTTCAGGAAACCTCTCGTGATCAGGATCGGCGGTGTAACATATCCAAATAATGCTCAATCGGATTTAAAACTTGTAATCAAATTGACATGTCAATGCTGGCGATTGTTTCTGTCGCTAGATACTGGTCCACCACATTTATCCTGTGATTCTATGATGGCATCGCCAAAAAATCAGCAAACGGTCTCGTAATTGAATAAAACATGTCATACCTAACTCGAACACCAATCAGAGCGCCTCTGTCTGGCATGCGCAAGTCAACACAGCTGCCAATCCAAATGCTGCATCATACCATCACTCACCCTCCTCGAGACATGTCATATTCCGCAACACGATTTAATTCATAGTCTACACGACGTGTATCTGACAGGCGTCACACCTTCTTCCATCATCATGGATATCTACATACAAATCTGGACTCATCTGGGGAAAGAACATGGGTCCAATGACCCAGCTGCCAATTTGTGTCACTTTTTGCCTACTGACGCCTCGCATTTCTGTGGAGTCGCATCAATCCTGGCCTCATTACCAGCATGCAAGTGCGCAAATTAGCTGTGCAATGTCTGTTTCTAACCCTTTTCGCTTAAACTGGCCGACTTAATCATTTTAATGGACAAAAAAATTGCGTCCTAGCAGTGTATTGTGATGCACCAATAGCATGGGACAGAGACTATCGTCCATATGGACAAGTCAAGTTGATCGCAATTTTTAAATCTGATTGAACATGCTTGGCAGATGTTACAGCACACAAGTTCTAATCACCAGAGGCTTCAGAAAACTCCTGGAGAGGCAATTCAGGCCTTTCATGAAAAACGGCAAAAAAGTCCCCTAAGGAGCCTCTAGCGCTTTACCAAAAGAACAACGAGTAGCTGTTATGCAGTTATTCACACTCCCAGAGATAATGATGACCACTGACAATATGTTTGCATGGATAAAGCCAAGAATCATATACATTCAATATTGTTGTGATGCCAATTTTCACTTCAATTTTAGGGGTATATCTGTTTATTCGTTTCTACTGGTGTGTCACGTGATCCGATTCCAATATTTTTCATGCAGTTCCGTGTCACTTTGACAACTGTATTGAACAGAAGAAAAATATTTTTTTGATAATTTATTTTTCATGATCAAATCTTCAGTCAAATATTTGATCCCTAACTTTTTTGTCCAGTATATAATTTTTCCTTTGAGGTCTAGAAAATATTCTGAGAAATCAGAAATTTTTGATTGGTTTAGATTGATAGTCTAGATTATTGCTCTTTTGTTTCTTTTTAGATCTTTTATGGTACAAATTAGTCTTTGAATTTACTGCCTTATCAAAATTAAGAAATTACATTATGCTTTCTCTGGTTTTCGTAACCAAATCATATCGTTGTCACTGATGCAGTTGAGTAGCCGAATTCTCGAAGTATGGTCCATGTACCTTCCTTCGAATGTGAGCAGTGTTCTTGAAGGATTAGAATAGTATCTACTTTATCAACTGCCGACTGAATATCTATGTCAACCAAGCAGTAAATGGGTACTTTTTTCAAATCAGGGAAGGACAAGGCAGCGACAGGAGAGAGATGGGCTTCGCCTTTCATATGCTGTGCCCATTATACATTGACCCTAACCACCTACCCCCATCCTCCTCCTCCCCCAAGCCACCGCCCCTACGGTCATTAGGCTATAGGAAACCTTTACCGTTACCCAATTTATAGTTTGGATCCAGGTATACAAAAAATAGAAATCTAATCCTTCATGAGCACAGAACACTAAAAACATTCGAGAGAAAGAGCATAGGCCATACTTCGAGGTTACGATTACTAGAGCCTCATCAATGACCCTGACATGACCCATAACTTCCATAACTAAAGGTAAAGATCCGTATGGAACCGTATCAGTCTTCAACTTGGGACTGCGGAATGATGGGTTCAGTTACGGATAAGATACGGAATAGATACGGCAGAGACACGGATTAGATACGGATAGATGCAGATAAATGCGTTCAGTTACGGACTTTTACGGTTTACTCATCCGCGCTCGAATTTTGAACCTTTTCAAAATTACGATGCGGATCCTGCAGACCCTGCGGATATGATACGGACAGTAACGGACTCTGCGGAGCGATACGGATCCATTACGGATTAAATGGATAGACACGAATAGATACGGACGGGCCATCCGTAGCATCCGCAGAATCCGTATATGTGTGTGTGACTGGGGCATTACATGTCGCGGGTCAACTTTAAAAGTGCTCTATTTCACTCAGACAGACAGATATTAACACGTTGTAAATGATCACTTAATAAGTACAATTCGGGAAGGCAGGCGACACACAGGGCTTCAGGAGTAAGAAACTGGACAAAACAAACATATGGGTATTTGTTTGCAAAATAAGTATTGTGCATAAGCTTCTAGTATCTACTTCTACATCTTTAGTAAAAGTAAGGAGGAATATTCTCAGGAACTATAACAATTCAATCCCAGATCCCATTCAACACACTATGTGAGAAAAAAGACACCACAAAATAAGTCACCACCAAAGACAACACCAGCCGCAGCCAAGTGAACAGCCATTTCCCATGTAGGTGGTCATCGGGTACAAACAATATAACAACAACAGACATAGCAAACAACATATAAAAACAACAAAGAAGAACCAAAACAGAAGTGCCGCCTTGGGATGATGAAATTACGGGGTGGGGTGGTGGTGGGGAGGGGGGTGCGGTTTGTGGTCGCGACCAACCCTCGCCCTTGGTTCTGCGTTGGTCCATCAGGCATTTAGTTGTTCGGTTGCGTGGAAGATAGGAAGCTCATAAGTGTAATATCTCAGGAACCTAGAAACCAGAATTAAAACTAAGATAAACATAAATAGCAACACTGAAATCCCGGAGCAGAAGGAATCTGCCAGTTAAACGACGATGGGCCCGACCCAAGACGTCCCAGAACGGGTGTCAGGCGCCAACTACGTTTTGGGATTGAATCGAAAGCAAAATGCTTATCAGGATTGCTCGCTGACTGTCATCTTTCGTCACAACTTCTTTGCCTTTAATCTATATGGATACGCCTCCATTAATGGGAACAACCTCAGAGACAACCACCGAATTGCTTCCCTTGGTGACGAAACTCTTCCATTAACGATGCAAAAATGAAAATGGCAGAAACGCATCCCCTGGAACCGGGAAGTGTATCCTTTCACCTTAAGATAATATGAAACATGAGCTGCGACACGCCAAATCAACAAAATGGCATATGCGCGCAGCGAAGACTCTGATCAGCCTGGGCATCCGCCTTTGCTGTTCGCATGGAGCTAGCCTAGACGTTTAGCTACCCTTTAAGCTCACAGCGAAAACTCTGATCAAACTTGGCGGATGTGTAGCCTGATCTGAGTCTTCGCTGGGCGCACATGCCACTTTGTTTCTTTTGTCGTGTCGCGGCTCGGTCATTAGTTTCAACGATGAAACAACAGAGGTAAAACAGAACAGAAGTAGAATAACAAAAACTTCCTTTTTACTTATCCATTTTCACTTCATATTAACTTTTTGAAAATGTAAACCCCTAATGCAGCCGCCCCTGATATTAGTCCAAGAGGCAAACCATAGTCAGCAATCTTCTTCCAATCCGTGATCGCATCATCATTACCACCAACAGAACTACCATGATCTGAGAAGGCTCCTACATTTGCCTGGCCGTCGTCAATTTCGCAAACTTCCTCTGCAAATCGAACCTTCAGATGAGAAGCGTCACGCGTTTTTCTTCTTTGACATTTATCAGAGTCTAAACTGTGTAATGGGTGGTAAGAATTATTTCGGTTCCATGATTTCAATATGCGTTTATCATTAGTTGCTTTGTTCTCGTCCTCCTTAGCATTCCAGAAGGAGCAATCAGAAGAACCAATGAAACCTGGGAATACAGAAGGAAGATCCCTTCCTTCTGTATTCCCTGGTTTCTTTGGCGCTTCTGAATAGATAGGTGTAACTTCTTCTTGACTGCCCCAGTATGTTTCAACTACTAAATCATCGTGAAAAATCTTCAGTTCTCGATCGGGATTTTCTTCCCAACGTATGACCACTCTATCCCCACGACTAAGTATCAACCATTTCCATTGTAATGTTTCATTTTTCGGTATATCAGCTGTGGCTTGCCAAGTTTCAGGCCCTATGTAGTCTGCCACTATGGCATCATCCGTGTTCCAGCATCCCAATGCTTTGGTCGACCCTGTCAGAGCCAAACATTGTGCGATAGGATCGTGTATAGGAATATGGACAAGAAATTCAGCTCGCACATTGTTTCTTGCGTCATTCATCTGAAAAGAGGACACCGTGAAGTAATGTAAAATGAGTGAACTCACGTCCCACCAACAACGAGGTCATATGGAGACGGGATCTCGGTTTAAAGTATCATCCGAAAGACCGGAGGAGCGGCGGGTCGATCTTGCGACCCCTGGATTGGTAGTCCGGCATGTAATCCACAACGCTACCGCCGCTCCTAATTAATGTAAAACATAGCAATGATCAGGAACTAATATTGTCAGATTCCATATCTTGCCATCAAAATCAAAAGACATAAATTGACAGCAGCTTACGAAATGCACACATGGTAAACCGAATGAAAAGCTCTTTCCCATACAGGTGGTCATTCAACTACCCAAACTAAAACACCACTCACACAACAGGTGAATGAAACCGAAAGCACCGACGAGACCATAAAGTAGGGAACCACAACAAAACTAATGCCTTGGAGCCGTCAGTAATAAATCACTGGTGGGCTTAAACCGGGTTTACTTGATCCAAACCTTCCCCCCTAGCTTCTGCAATGGTTCAACTTAACTAAAAAGTGTCACTCACATGAGCGTGCTTGATTCGAGTGTTCCAAGTGTTCTTGGACGTTGTTTCGATTTCGTTCTGAATCAAGTGTGGTAAAGAACCAGCCTGGCGCACAGTTGAAAACTGGCCCAGAGGTTATAAAACTTGAGTACATTCTCAAACTCAAAATAAAGCACACTGATTGGCTGCTTCCGAGCACATGCTCGGAAGCAGCCAATCAATGTGCATCATTCTGAGTTCGAAATTATTCTCAAGTTTTATAACCTCGAACCCTGGTCTGCTCTCCATTTCTGGACAGACATACGGCGCCAAGTGTGTGCAACTATGGTTACGTACCGTTGAGCCACTTGGGTAACGTCGATAAGAGAAATGAATTGAACTGAACTGAACTGCTCTCCATTTGAATCAAGTGCAGAACGATGCTACATTTTTCAGGCAACAAAGTCTTGGAGTTTCCTCCCATTTTTCACTCAAAACACATTTACCCAAACGGGATATATCACTCCCAATCATAATTTCTAGTTTCTGCAGAAATAAGTTTATTCAGAATTACTTTTAATAAATGAAATGTTAAAGGACTGTTTGTGTACTGGAATGCAAGCCGCTCAAACCTTATACCTCATTTTTCTCAAAGACATGCGTGAACAACAACTGTTCCAATTTGTTTGCGAATCTGCGATTTCAGAGACTGTGTTACTTGTAAAGACCGCGCATGCTCCTGAAGACTCTCTGAGACTCACTTCGCATATCTGGCATGCAACCTCTATTTCGCTATACACTGACGTTTAATAAGTTCGATGCCTTTTCCTTTTTCCTTTTCCTTTTTCCATTTACGCCTTAACCCCAGAAGGGGACACAGACGGTGTACTTTTGTACACTCCGGTGTTGCAGGATGAAAGCCTACATATAGCCATGTAGCTATAGTAGGGATCTTTAACCTGCACAGGGGATGACTCTCCCTGCACAGGGGGCCTCCAGTTAACGTCCCGATCCGAAGGACGGCACACTTGTTAGCATCATCCCTGCAAATGATGCTAGAAAAACGCGTTCGGACATAGGAAGATTTCACCTCTGGTGAGGCTCGAACCCACGACCTCTGACTTCAGAGTCAAGTGCACTAACCACTGAGCCACCGCGCTTTTTAATTGATGCCTAATAGTTTTGTTTGCAAAGTATGACTTACCATATCTTCCAGTCACATTTTCTGTATATCTTCTATTTCTCTTCAAAGCACCATTTTTATTTTTATTTCATAAGCTTACTAGTTGTGTCAAATGTAACGTTATGTTGCCAGGAAACGACGTCAAGACGTTAGCTTTATACCGTCATACATCACAACGTCATTTTCAGAACTGTACTGTAACGCAGCTGGAATACTCAAGGTTTCAGGATTTTTTTAAACCCTTAGCACTGAAAAGACAGACGACAAAATTTTCGTCTGCAAAATTAAAAAAAAAAAGTTTGCTCCAAGCCATATCATATTGAGGGGTCAAATACTAAAAATCAAACAGAGTTGATCCAGATGAGGCGGCTCATGATGAGCCGCCTCAACTTGATCTACGCTGTTAGCAAGTTCCAATGTTTTCATTTGGAAAAAAACACATCTACTGTTTTCATTTTGAGCGCTTTAAGTATTAAGCGAGTAAATTAAATTATGGAGTACAAGAAGGAGAAGAAGAAGTCGAAGAAAAAGAAGGAGAAAAACAATAATATGAACACCATTTTGCCTCTGCAAGGTCAATATCTGAGCAGTTCAATCCATGGCGTGTCAAGATGCATAACAGAGCAAGCAAGTGGGTCGGGCCACAAGTTCTAACAACATTAATTACAACCCTTCCCTTGCAGACATGGGAAAGGATAATGCGGATTTCCTTGACGCTGAGTGTATCCTGTGTCTGTAGGCAATAATGGCTCTTTTTACATTTACTATAAATAAGCCGCGACACGAGAAAACCAACAGTGGCATGTGCGCCCAGCGAAGACTCAGATCAGCCTGTGCATTCGCCCAGTCTGATCCGAGTCTTCGCTGTCGGCATAGAGGTGGGTTAGACCCTTATCTACTCTTTAAGCGCAAGTAAAGACTCTGATTAGACTGGGCGGATGCCCAGGCTGATCTGAGTCTTCGCTGGGTGTTTTGCCACATTGTTGGTTTTCTCGTGGTGCGGCTCAAATAAAGATTATGGTTATTATTGGGCTTGTTTCTAATTTTGTACCACGGCACATACATGCATACCCAAATTTACCAGTACAAGTAGCTATGGAGCCCTGAATTGTTGTTGTTGTTGTTATTATTATTATTATTATTATTATTATTATTATTATTATTATTATTATTATTATCTCGTTCCGGGACAACAAAATATTATGCCTTTAGCCGAAATGTATAGAATGGAATTAGGCATTGCTTATTTCTTTCCCTACTGGAAAACACTTACAAGTTGAAAAAACATTATATTGGTTCAGGAAGGGATATAGTGCTTGATAATTTATTTAAGCCAACTGCATTCTTATTACACATCTTATATGAATAAATTTGAAAGCTATGTGACTGCGGAATCCCTACCCTACAATTAACTTAATAGACTTATAGAAGTTAAGTTTTGTGGTATGTTATTAAATTTTAGACCCTGTAATCAACAAGGTATTCTCTCGTTTCAACAAGACAGATCAAAGATTGACAAACAGGGAACCTTGTCCGCATAATTGTACCTTCCATACTTAAGTTCTTGGGTCGGCATTGTTAGTAACTTGTTGTTAAATGGTAACGGATATTATGTCGTAAAGATGCCAAAACGAGTTGACAAAATAGTTAAAATTGCGACACAGTCATTGAAGTTCCTAAAGTATGAATGAGCTGACATGTTTTACTTTTTTCGGTTTACAATGTGCTTTTGAACGTTTTAAGCTTGAAAGTGCCAAGAGTATTAAAGGCTAAAATTGGCCCCTGTCAGAATCTGTTCTTCTTGCATAGTATGCAAACGTGTCCATTTGATATAAAAAAAATCTGTATATTATCCTGCATATCAAATATATGAGGTATAAGCTCAGTCCTACACTGTAAAAAAATCCGTAGATTTTACGGTAGAATAACTGGCAACCAGCTGCCAGTCCATTTCCCGTTATTTTGACGGGCGTTTGCCTGTAAGACATTTTCGGACATCCGTGACGATATGATAGTGTTATGTTAAGTAGACGCACTCGAAAATAACTTTATAGTGTTGAAGGGCTATATGACTAAAACAACACCTCCTCTAATTTATCGTACTGTGCGTGATGGTTCCTGCAATTTTACGGGTGCCCGTAAAAATAACGGGAAATAGACTGTCAGCTGGTTTCCAGTTATTCTATCGTAAAAGTTACCGCATTTTTACAGTGTAGACATATATAGACGCTTTTATAGGAGAGAGAGAGAGGGAGAGAGAGAGAGAGAACCTTAGCTTCGCACCGACCACAAGCGCAGCAGGCCTTTAAGCAGCTGTCATCAGGATGCTCCAATGTTAAAAGTCGACCACCCAGCTGACAATACAAGAAAGAAAGCAAAATCTATTTGAACTGGGACACGTGAAAACCAACAAAGTGGCTGTGCGCCCAGCGAAGACTCAGATCACCCTGGGCATCCGCCCAGTCTGATCAGACTCTTCCCTAAGCGCTTAAAGAGTAGCTAAGGGTCTAAGCTACCTCCATGCGGACAGCGAAGACTCTGATCAGACTGGGCGGATGCCCAGGCTGATCTGAGTCTGTGCTGGACGCATAACCACTTTGTTGGTTTTCTCGTCTCGCCGCGCATGATTTCCGCGACTGAAGTGTTAGCCAGTCACCAAAACGGAATTCGAGAAATCGAATAGCAACATTCTCAACTTTTGATCACAAATGTCTTAAAAAGCTTCACATTTTTCTATACTCTTTACAACAAAATGAAACATAAAATGAAAAATTTAGTAAACCTTTGATCTTTAGATATTACACTGCACTTTATAAGCAAAATACAATTTTAGAACACTAAATATTAATTTGTTCTGCAATGTAATGGTATTTAACTTTTTATTTCTATTATTTTTCCGCATTTTGCATTTATTTAGCTGAAACATCTGCGGTAAGGGCTCTGTTGGATATTTTAATCTGTAAAACATGTTCGGATTACATAACAGTCAGCTTTATGGAACTGCTCTATTTTCAGAAGAGTATTTTGTTGTTATTAAGAATGATAGTAGTTATATTCATAGCAGTATGGATACCGGGTAGGCTGGTTGTTATCATACAAAGTTCTTTCTGTATTATATTTTTGCATCCATTAACTCTTCATAAAAATGACATGAAAAATAAATAAATGTATTCGTGAGAGTCTGAACCACTAACGGGATTTTGTTAAAATAGTAAAATTATTCAGTTCCACAAGCCAGAAAAAAAAATTAAACATACCAAAGTTTGTTATAGGTTTGACATTTTGTAATTTAGCGTCTGTTTTCTCAAGGACAGACAACTTATGCGTCGTATGTTCTAAAAACCGATACCTGGTCTTACTTTCACGGCCAACCTCCAAATATAAGGGGGAAGGTAACTGATTTATTTCCCCAAATAAATCCTTGTAGAGAAATGGGAAATAGCATGTTTAAAATGACTAGAATATAATATACAGTGGACCCTCTTTACAACGACAGCATTTGTTCCCAAATATTTTGACGTTAAACTGAATTTGCTGTTATAATGAATACACATTTTGAACAATAAAGCCATTCTGTGCAAATCAAAATGTCGTTATAAAGAATTTTGCTGCTGTAATGAGTGCCGTTGTAAAGAGGGTTGACTGTACTTTATTATTTGGTAAAAATACAACGTAAAGACAAAGAACCAATTCATCATTGTCTCGCTTTTGATATTTCATTGAACTGAAAAAAAAAAAAAAACACTTTACTCTTGAATAAAATATTCCACAGGGAATTAAATTCTGCTAATTTATTTCATCAGTCACTCTTTTTCAATTTATTTCATCAGTCACTCTTTTTCAATTTGAAAAAAAAAAAAAAAAAAAAAAAAAAAAAAAAAAAAACGAATTTTTTGCCAGTTATATTAATTTATATTCATTTGTCCAAGGCTGGGTTCAAGATTTTCAGGATGCATTTTTACTGAGAGAGCTAGAAGTGGGCATAGGCGATTCTTTAGTTTGTAATCTATTTGAGCCGCGGCACGACAAAACCAACAATGTGGTTATGCGCCCAGCGCAGACTCAGATCAGCCTGGGCATCCGCCCAGCCTGATCAGAGTCTTCACTGTCCGCATGGAGGTAGTCTAGACCCTTAGCTACCCTTTGAGCGCTAAACGAAGAGTCTGATCAAACTGGACAGATGCCCAGGCTGATCTGAGTCTGCGCTGGGCGCACAACCACATTGTTGGTTTTCTCGTGTCGCGGCTCATATATGTTTCATACCACCAAACACGTTTCACATCTGGGGATTTAAAGTTTATCATCCTTGTTAATATTATTAAAGTAGCCACAAATATAACATAAATGACATTTTTGTGCCTTTATGACTTGTATTAAAATAGAATATCGAAAAAAACTACATTGCCTTTGTTACTCATTCAAATCTAAGTTGTTTTTATTGACAATTGATGAGGCTGTTAGCGGCTTTGATTAGAATTTTATGTATGTCTTAAAATTTGCTTAGTATTAAATCTACGCATGGATGGGAGAGTCTAGAAATGAGTAAATATTGCACTGTTAATCGGAAATTTTGCGATATTTTAACTTTAGCGAAACTTCGCGAGGGCGAAGTTTCGCGAAAATGAACATATCACTAAATGCTTATGGCATTTACCAGCGCAAGAAAACATTAGGGCAATCGCGAATTCAAAACTTTGCGAAGGTTTTGCGAAATAAGCATTTGCGAAACCTTCACAATTTACAGTATGTAGGTGGTTTTCAGTTTATAAAGGTGTTGCACAGATTTTCCCACAACGTTGTTTTCAGGTTTTGCTCCTATTGAAAATATACATCTGCTCTAACAGGGATTTACTGTGCAGTACATCACTGTTTTGAGGTCAGTTGTAAAACAGATCATATCACGAGCACAGAGCTCGAGTGATATATGTACTTACAGCTGAAACACAAAAAGTGATATATTACTCAATAAATCTCTGTTAGAGCTGAACTATACTGGGCAAAAAAATTAGGGATCTGAATTATGAAATTATATTCCTGGGTCTCTGTGAAATGTAAAAAAAAAATTATTGCCATGGCATTAGGCATTTTTGCTCTGCTTTTAATAATCACCGAATTGAAAATTGTGCGTTCGATGACTGAGCCCCACATGTCTTCCGAATGGCACTACCCCTAAAATCTAAGTGTTAAAATTTCCATGGTGAGTCGCGTTAGCAAAATTTTCGATTTCTTCAGATTTTAAAATTATGCATAATCTTCATAACACACTTAAATTTTAATCATTTTGAAAATCATCCAGCAGAAAAATCTCTTTCTTGGCAAAGGTCACATCCGTATAAATTAGAGAACAATCATTTTCCTATTGGGATTTTACACCACTTTAATTTTAGGGCAGTCTGACTTCTAGCCTTGACATGACATACCGAAATTTACCAAAATTGTAACGTCTTTGCTGTTGGCTGGCAACATGTATGCACCCTAAGGAATCTACTGGCACATAAGGAAGATAATGAAGGCCGTATCTGTCCTGCATGGATTCACAGGCAGGTTTAAGTTCCCAGTTGTCGCGGATATGTTAAGGAGTTTCTCATACTTGCCCTAGCATATATGGTATATAGTAAGTTCATCGGGTTCCTCGATCATGACTCGTTTGCAGCAAACAAGCGATTAATCGATCACAATTTGACATAATCGATGCATCACTTGTTTTTAATATGTACATAATATTATGCCCTGGTTTTACATTATACTGCATGTTTCAAGTTCCTTCGAAACTTTGGCTTTGCTATAGCATCTCGACTATGAAAACCATAGAAAATGCTTTAGCATCTCGATTAAGAAAACCATAGAAAATGCTTTATGCATTTCCTATGGATATCTTAGTCGAGATGCAATAAAACACAGGAAGAAAACAGCTCTTGGACCAAACACTATTGTTAATTCTAAACGGGCTTCTAGTAGTCTCGCCGGGCCGGGTAGCGCAATCGGTAGGGCACCTGACTCGTAAGTCAGAGGTCCTGGGTTCGAATCCCGGTATGGCCACATACTTTCGTTTCTCCTTCCGCTGATTCAAGAAGGGCAGTTGTCAGTTACTGGCGAATGTATGTGCACTTAGTACTGGTTAACCGCTTAGGAGGTCTAAGCCTGCCCAGGAATAGTGTGGTTAGGTTAACTGACCGTCCCGACATGACCTTAGTTGTTTACCGTGGACGTTAAGCATCAAATCAACCAACCAACCAAATCTAGTAGTCTCATTAATCGATGTTTACTCGACCATCGATCATTTTCGTAAATCGATGCTCGATCACAAAATTTCAACTTAGTCCAACCATTAGAATGTAGTATGCGTTGAGATGCAAAAAAAAGAACATTCTGATTTTCATACAGTAAATGTTTACTGTATTAAGTGAGAACCACAAGGCCTGGTGTAGACAGACAAAGCAAAAACTTAGTGTTATGACCTCGTAAATAAATGATTATTAACTTGAACTAAATTCCGCTTATACAAGAAAAGGAAGTTGGGCTAAAAACATACCAGCTCTCTCGTAAAATACCGTATTTGTCCTAAATAATGAGACACATTCGCCAATTACACGAAAAGGCTGATTTTATTGTCTTGCGATATGTGAAATTATTCTGATGAAAAAGCAAACAATACAGACCCTAATCAGGGTACCGTAAAATCTAAGCAAAACGGGACACCTTAAATAACTACCGCAATTGTCCTAAAATTAAACAGTTTGGTTTTTACAATGGAGTAATGCGTCCGAAAGATACAGATGGAATGGCAAACAGTGTAGACACTGCCGGACAAAGCTTCTCATATAGGAGCAGTGTGGTCTGGGTCTACACTGTTTGCTTGGAACTATCTGTCCAAATAGTTAGAATTTTTATTGTATTTTCTGAAGAAAAAAAAACAACAACAATAAAAAATTTTTTAAAGTCTACAATGCTTGCTAGAACACTAATATTTCTGATTCAATATTTTGCTAATTTCGGTACAAACGTCTGCTGAAGTTTTGCTGTTTCTTTTCTTTTTTATACGGATGTGAGTAATTTATATGTCTGGCCATTTGAAGAATTATTCTAGTTTTAATCATCATTAGTCTGGCAATAATAGCTATATCTTATTAAATCACTTTTGTCTCCAACCCTTCACTTACTGGTGTGTGATTGATCCCAAGGCCACGACACAAAGTGTGTATGTACTCGCGTGAATTAATTAATTGATTAATTAATTTATTTATTAGCCTATTCGAAAATGAATTAATAACTTAGTTAATTAAAATCAATTAATTTATTCTAATTAATTAATTGATTAATTAAAATGAATTAATTAAATAAATGAAATTAATTAATTAATTTTTCGGAGAGGCTAGTTCTAAGCGATGGTATTGGGAATAGAGATTGGAAAGGGGGGGTCTCACCCTATAGGAAATTTACATAGAGTTCTGCCCACGCTCGGAATTTAATCTTAATATGCATAAAGATTGTCAAGCACATGAGTCTTGCATTTGTGATATATTTATCCATTGATCTATTTCAGTATTTAAATAACAGTAATTTTTGTATTTTTCGAGGAAAAAATTGGTGCCCTTGTTTTAATCCCCCCAGAGCTATGAAATTTTAGATTTTTGTACCTAATTTTGTCTCAAAACGATGCCTAGTAATTTGTGAGTATGTATGTAGCATAATTGTAGATCAATGTATCAAATGAAAATATCCACATAAAATTTCAACTGAAATATCCCCATATTTCAGATCCATAAATTATTTTCAATAAATCAAAATGTTGATTTTAGTTTGTTATAATTCTTGTCAACCTATGAAATTCACATCAAAATTGACCACACATGTGTAGGTAATGATATTAAAAAGTCAAGAAAAATTAAAACCGGTAACATTATTTTTTTAGAGTTTTTATGTTAACAGTCAAATTTTTTTAAAAGTGTAAAATCCACATTATTCACAGAATTTTGTTTTTGGTATATTTGTGTTTCATTGTTAGGCCAATTTTATGTTTCTATCATGTTTTGCATTGCCAAGCCACATAAGACGTTTCTGTTTGTATGATGAAAGGTATTTTTCCGAGATAATGGCACCTTGTTGTACTCCACAGTGGAACTTTAAATATATTCATGATAAGTCTTAATTAAACGAATGTTTATCGTGTATTCTTCTAATTTCATGAGAAGTATACTTTCCATATTTGTGTGGTACTGCCAGATCAACAATTCTTGTAGAAGGCTTTATGGTAATTGCTTACTTGTCGCTTTTACTATACGGTTAACCAGTACTAAATCCCATAACATTTTCCAGCTAGTACCTAATTTTGCAGTGTTTTGCTTCAATTCATAAGCCCTAACCAATCAGAATCTATCCATCATTTCCGTAAGATACCACAGCTGACTGGAACCGTTTTGCATCTGGCAGTGCCTCTATTGATGGGTGATAAGCCATGTGTCCAAGATAATATAGGATACTGGCGATATGAGCACACATGCCAATGGTCCTCTTCCCAGCGGGCCAGATGCAGTAATAATCTTTAACTGGGTCAGTATCATCATTTTGGTCATACTGAATCCAGACATTATATTTGGTCTGGGATTTGTGTCTGGACTGAATCTGACCCCTTATCAGATCATCCGAGTGCTGGTAAACCCAGATCTGATAATCACCGTCTTCTGAGGTATGCTCCTCAATGTAACCAGGAGCTTGATTAAGTTGGTAAGTACCACAGGCAACTGTTTCCAGATATTCCATATCTAGCTGTGGAAAGGCAATGTCAGAGGCATCAAGTTTTTTCCATTCAGCTTTACACCTCTTGCTTAGGTTATGCATGAAATTCAGCTACAGATTTAGTACATTTTATATATATGCAAATTGTTTAGGGTAAAATAGTTTTTTTTTATAAACCTTTTAAATCAGTGTATTAGCATGTAAAACAATCTGTTATGATTGTTATGTATACTAATTGTTATATTATAACAAAAGGAAGTGGTTCTGCGAATTTATTCACACTTAATTCTGACATGAGTTTTTCTCTTAAAATCTACCTTCATAAATATTACGTAATATTGGACAATGTTACCGGTTTCCAAATGTCATAAAATTCTAAAGGTATTGAGAGGATACACAGGACCTACTTCGCTAGCAATTTCAAAGGTTGACAAAGACTGCAACCCTTTTAAATTTTAAGTTGAAAATCATGTTTTGGTAATTTCAGCCTTAATTATTTTATAGTTTCAGACTTTATGTTTCGAGAAAAAACATGTGTATATATCTATTCAATCACAAATGGTATTGAAGGTATCTATAAACAGTCCTTTTACAATTCTAGTTCAAAGTTTATGAAATTAAGGAAAGCATATATTTTAAGACTAAAAAATGAATGGCAGGTATCAGGAAAAAAATGGAGTACCTCAAGGTGCTCTCCTGAGACCTAAAATACCTTTTTGAAGATAATAAATACATATTTATAGTTGATAGGACAGTGGCACTTAGCATGCATAGTAACAAGAAAATCCAAGTGTGGGCGCATATGAGACCCCCCCCCCCCTTTGGTAATTTCTTGTAAAATTGAAATAAAAGATATATTTCCCAGTGATAAAGTAATGTACAAACAGTAACCTGATGATGGAGTCGTTTCAACAGATCTATCCTGTCTGATATTTTGTTGGTGACTGTGTTGTAGATAAGCCGGTCCATGACAAAAGATTCGTTTCACGATTGCATGTCAGGACAGCGAAAACTCAGAACTCAGACAATTGTTTGCATCTATGCATGGTGGTCATTCTCTCTTGTTCCCGTTACTATGGTCTGGATAATTTATTTAGTTTCCAAAAATCGTAGCTCAGGTACTATGGGGTAATGGTTATGTTTTATATCTATGATACCCCCTCATTCTTTATGTTTTCAAACATCGCATTAACTTGCATAATCGACTCACCCATTTCGAATTTGGACAGGCTGTTTATCACCTCGGGAAATATTTCATCAGAAGTCTCCACAGGAGCAGTCAGGTTTGGAGTGTACACTGCATGCTGAAATAGACTCTACGAATATTTAAGGCAAACAAATTAAAGTAATTACATGATAATCGAACGACTGTTTATCGATTTTGTTTTTGTTTCAGCGATTATCGGACAGTATCCACTGTGTCCAATCGGATGTACGAGTTGTTCGGAGATGAATGGTTGTGTAAGTTGCAGTTCAAATTTCTACATGCTGTTGGTAAGGGATGGAATGAGACAGACAGGTGTGTGTACACACAGTTGTCCGACAGGATTTTATGGTGTCAGAAGATCAAATTATAGCCAATGTTATAGTAAGTAATCAAATTAAGTACCGTTCCATGTAAGGATCAGGCAGATGGTGGAAAGTGACATGTCTCAGATATAGCCGAAACTTATTGTGTAGATGAGTATTGATGAAAAAATAACCCATGCAAAATATTTCCAGTTTCTTTCAAACCGTTGCCATGGAAACCAGTATAACACATTTTGAGTGAAAATCACACAATTTTATAGAATAATTCATGTTTTGGCACAATTTTAAGCCAATGTCTACTCATATATATGTCATGTTCAAACATACAGTTTATACACTATAAATATTTTAGGTATCCCGCAATTATTCAAATTGAAACTTATACTTTTTCACAGTGTGGGTTGGCGTTATCACTGAAAGAAACATGGTAGGGTCAGCGATTTTTGCTAAATCCTCAAAAATGAGATTTTTTAGCATTTTTGAATGCATTTATCTTCTGTCAGCAACACTATATAGCAAAGCGGCTGTTACCTGAGTAAAGTCAGTTGTCACTACAAACAAAACGTAGATTCAGATGTCTGTGTTTTGTGGGTATCTTTTAAAATAATTGGCTTTGAATTTCACCACTTTTACAAAAGTGAAAAACTTTCTGATTTCACAAACCTTGTAGAATGCACTGATGGCTTGCATATATAGTGTGTAAAAGTGCATATAAACATTCATAAATACATATGAAAGAACCAGGAAATCTGGTTGCCTTCAGAAATGAATGTAATGCATATTCGCAGGGGTCTAAGTACCCCACCCACTTATAAAGCACTGTAAAATCAATGTGAAACCTAGATGGTTAGTCAAAACTAGCATGGCTAAGATATGGCTTGTAAAATGTGTAAGCACTTATTTTAATTAAAAATGTAACTGAAACAAAGTATGTGTAGTGTCTTTTAAAACTGTTGCCATGGTAACTACAAATTTTCAACAAAAAACATGTTATTCTTTGGTAAAAATATACTTTTTGGCATATTTTCAAGCCAGTGTCTACTTATACAAAATATATGACTTACTCTAAAGATTGTTTATACCTTAACCGTATAAATGTACATATGGAATCAATATTATCACAATCTAGATATAAAATTAGCTGCCTGTGTATTTGAGTAATGTTTACTGAATAAATGGCCGTGATATTTATTAAATTCAAAAAGTTTAAAAACATGAAAATTTCTCAAAATTTAAGAACTGGACAAGTATAGTGCATGTTAATGTTTAACAATTGCATTTAAATAGTCATAAATAATTCCAGTAGAACTATGACTGCTGGTAGCCCTCAGAAAGGAATGAATATTCTTTGGGGTCTAACTATCCCATCCACTGTAAGTACTACGCCAATGAATGTGATCCTCAGTCAGTCAGTGTAACTTAACATGTTTCAGATATGGCCTATATTTCATGTATGTCTGCACTTGACAAACCATTTGCATTGTGTAACTGGTTATTGAATACAGAATAACTTTTTATATGGGCTTTCATGACCATTCAGGATTACTTCACTCATTTTGAGCCGAGTCTGTTGTTAGGTGGTGAGGAAACGGGAGATCCCGAGAAAAGCCACCTGACTACTCGCAAGCAGAACTTGACTTGTCTCGTATATGACCAGAATTTGGCTCGATTCCGCAGCGGGGAGATTACAAGCGATTAAAAGTGCTAAAGCGCCTTAACCACACAGACAGGATGGCCCCCAAGGTAGATTGAAAAATGAAATAAATTGTAACTTCTTCACATTTTTAAGCAATGGTCTTGTCCAGACTTCTTCACCATTTAAAGCAATGGTCTAATCCAGAACAATCATACCCAGAAGAATTACTTGTACTCTGTAAATATCTGATGTATCAAGATAATACATGTATTCAAATTTTAACCTGTGCCAATCCTTGTGTTTAATTCGTGCAATACTGTAACAAACATGGTTGGTTCGATATTTTTGTCAAATATTCTTTAAAATGATTTTAGCAGTTTTACTGCATTTTTACATCTGTCCGGCAATACAATAGCAAGAGTGTAACTTTCCCTTGCGAAAAAAACAGCTTTTCTACAGCTTTAGCACAGCTTTGAAAGCTGTGCAGAAGCTTCGCAAAAGCCGGCGGTATTGGCACCTGCGTATTTAAGCTGTAGAAAAGCTAGCTTTTCCGCAGAGCTGCAGAAAAGCCGGCTTTAATGCAGCTCTAAACAAACCTGTAGAAAAGCCGGCTTTAACGCAGCTTTAGCAAAGCTCTAAGGCAGCTTTGACGCAGAGTCACATAAAAGCTGCTTCAAACTCAAATGCCTTTAAGCTACCGAAACACAGCTTTTCCGCAGGTGCCAATACCGCCGGCTTTTCCGCAGCTTTAACGAAGCTTTTCTACAGCTCTGATTCAGACCTGCGTTAAAGCTGCGTTTCTGAAGCTAAAATGCAGATTAATGTCAAAGCTGCGTTATAGCTGCGTCAAAGCTGCGTTTCTGCAGCTTCAACGCAGCTTAAGGTCAAAGCTGCATCAAAGATGGGTTTCTACTGCTCGAAAAGCAAACCTGCATAAAAGCTGCGTATCTGTCAGAAACCTGTGTCTTTAAAAGTTCTGGATGAGGACAGAAAAACAGAAAGGTAAAAAATAAAAACAAATAGAATTCAATATGATAGAACAGTCCTATACAAAAAACCTTTCAAAAGTAACAACAGTGATATGGTAATATCAGACAGCTGACTAGAAATCATGCAGTGACAAAAATACAAACTGAGCATAAAACTATTAAATTTCAGTGCTTATCCCATTCCCTTGACTTTTACTCACAGATGATGATGAATTTAGGGGGGAAAACAATCAAAAGGACTTCAAATTCAAGTCTTTCCCATTTTGTGTGTGTGTTTGTTCGTGTGTGTATGGGGGGGGGGGGCTGCATGCATGCTTGCCTGTCTGTCTGTCTGTTTGTATGTCAGTTTATCTGTCTGTCTGTGGTCTTAAATAAAGCAAAATTTATAAGATAAGAACAAAATGAAATTCTAGAAAAATTAAATCTTACCAGAATCCAAATCCAGTGAAATTGAATAAGTTACAAACTTCTCTATCTCCACATGTTTAGCTTTAAAGTCACTGTTTTCACTTTACTTGACTCCCTATAAAGGATGACTTAAGGTAGTTGCATACTAAATAAAAATATTGGTGGGGCATTCAAACCACCCTACCAGCCTAATAACCCATAGGGCTATAAAACATTTGGATAAGAAAAAAAATATGTTTACCGTTTCGTTTTCCAAAAAATCAAAAATTTGTATTTCTACACACTTTTTTTTACACAGTTTCTATTTAAATTCAAATTTCTAGCATATGAATGCACTTTCATTTCTGCGATTCATATAATTTATACTATAGGATGTTTAAAACAAACTGGTAAAAAAAGAATGCACTTATCTTTATAATAAGTATGTTTTTACATTTTTTTTAAAAATGCAAGAAAATTTAATTTCATGAAAAAATTCATGAAAAATACATTTGATCGATGGGGCATGCTCACGCATATCATTTTAGAAAAACTTACATTGTATGTTACAGAATAAGACAAAATTACAAAATTTTCACCGTTTCGTTTCCTTGCAAAACGATGTTAAGTTAAAAATACCCCAAAATCTGAGAAACCCAAATAAACACACAACCCCCATTCCGCACCTGCTGCAACCAAAGTAGGCCCTTGCCCTACTATTTGTTCCCCTGTTATTTTGGTTCTACCATAAAGTAATGCCACCACAAATGTGCAGACGGAATGGCAAATCAGAAACGTTCCTAAGGAGCAGTCTGATCTCAGTTTCCACTATTTGTAAAACCCTATCTTCCCAAAAACTTAGGATCTTTACGGTAGTAAGTGTCATTGTATAGGTAGCTTACCACCAATTATTTCACATAGGTAACAGAAATAACGTTTCAGCTAGTCAATTGAAAAACTCGAAATTAATACCGCATTTTGAAGAACGACTCTAGCCGATGGTTTAAAGAAGAAAAAAGCACATGTTCCCTACTCTGGAGGCCGCTATTTCAACTAGAACACTTAACCCCAGCGCATGCAGTAAATTTGGCGGGTCAGTTTAGTACTGGGTAAAGTTACAAAACTGTCTGATACTTCAGTGGTCTACAGCAAAAAAATCAATGTTACCATCTAATATTTTTCATCTGGGTCTGTTATTTTATTAAACGATTGTTTACATTAGTTACCTGACTATTGGTGGCCATTCTTACCAAAAGAGGTGGTTCATGAATAATTAGTGGTAAGCTACCCTTAGTTGAGCGAACAATAACTCTGTTTTGTTTGGACAAAGGCAATACAGAGTTCTCCTGTAATCGTCTACCTTAAAAAGTTTTTTGGAAAGATTTTTATGCCACAAGCCCCCCTCAGGGAAAATTGCCATATCAACAAGGTAATATTGCTTAACATTACATTATACCAGATTAATGTTGATGAATTTACGCGGCTCTGCAGAGCTGCGCAAAAGCTGCGTTTCTTTATTTTTGCATTTTTGGTTGATGACATGACCAGGTCTGTGGCTAGTTGAATTATTACCCGGGTTTTCTGCAGCTCCAAAAGCTGCGTATTTAACTTAAATAATTCATGTTTTAAAAGAATAGAATATATCCAGCTTTCTACAGCTAATAGTTAAAAAGACGCAGCTTTTTGACAAAAAACGAAGCTTTTACGCGCCTCACACAAAAAAGTACAGCTTTTCTACAGCTCTCTTGAAAAATCTTCAGCTTTTCCGCAGGTTTTCCAAAAAAGCGGCTTTTCTACAGCTTTCTGAGATATACACAGAAAAGCTGTAAAAAAGCCGGCTTTTACAAAGCTTTAATGCACAAAAAACACTCACAAAAAGTTTAGTTTCATTTGGCTAAACGATTTAAGCTTTTGACAAAGTCAAGTATGGCCATCTTTGGCTATCAAGGTCAATAACTCTGCGTTGGCGGAATGTAAGTTGTTGTAGACTAAATGCATGTTCTGTTCGTCTAAAAGAATGGTGACAATCAAATCAAAGATGAATGAGATATCCTTTGAGACATTTCCCTAACTATAAAAGAAAGTCAGTATTCTTATGAAATGAAACAGCAATGCTTTTAAGCCGCTATCCTAATACTCCTCATTTTCAGTTAACAACAAGGCTGCAAAGGAACAAAAAACAATTAAGCCACCAGCTCTGCGCCCCCCCACCCACCCCCCACCCCCAGAAAAAAGGTGTCAGCTCTTTCCCAGCAGGTTGCCATAATGTAAATAGCCAAAGACTACAAGAAAACGGCTGAACAATGAAAATTAGAAACCAAATCACCCCAGAAGCACCACCAAAATTAAATTACATAGTTTGTTTGTGTTAAGGACTTCTATCTTAAAGCTTATCAGGCTACGCTCCATACACAAATACAAACCAAATCACCTCAGAAGCACCACCAAAATTAAATTACATAGTTTATTTGTGTTAAGGGCTTCTAACTTAAAGCTTATCAGGCTATGCTCCATACACAAATACATATTTGCACTCATGGTCAAACTAACTACAAAATGAAAAATCTGGTCTGGATGGATCTGTCTGAGATTTTATGGTGTCCTGTTTACTTGCAAGTTTGGTGAAGATCAGTTTAAATCAGTCGGACAACAATGAAATAGTCCATTTGTTCCTGAACAGAAGGGGTTTGTGGTTATACTTAAACTGTTGTACACCAAGTTTCGAGGTTATTTGCTTGTTGGTTCCAAAGAACAATTTGAATGAGGAGAAGGTTCATAGGTGAGCTTATAACATAGGCAGTCATCCGTTGTCGATCCGTCTGACTATTATCAACATATTCAAACGATATCTTTTCTGCAGCCATGAAGCTGTTCCTTGTCATACTTTACATATAAATTTTACATATAACATGTATAGGAAGTGGTTGTATGGTTGTGCCGGTGACCTCGAACAAATATGCGCTACTCCATTACATAGTCTTACCATAAACAAAGTTTCAGCTCAATCGGATTAAACTGTAAAAGGAGTTATCCAGAAACGAAAGGTCGAGGGCGAACGGACGCCAGCGCCGTAGCATAGTACGTCCCGTTTTTTGCAAACGGCACAAACATGTTTATTTAGTGGTCCTCTACAAAATATACCGTTTACGTTGTAGCCGCTTAATTTGGCCTGACAGAAAATTTTCCACAAGAAGATGTTTTATGAATGGTTATGGCCGGACAACAAGCAAAATGCTTAACCACATTTCGCCTATGCGTATAAAATGTTAGGGTGTGTTAAACAATAGCAAATGTCATATTTACATAAAATGGTAAAAAAGTGACTCATAATCAATGATAGTATTTTGTATGTTCATCAAAATATTCATATTTCAATTTTAAAGTATTTCAGTAAGTGGGTGGGGTATTTAGACCCCGTTGCATATGTACATGCCTTAAACATTGATTAAACACAGGTACACATATTCTCCAGATATGTTTTTGCTTCTTAATACTTTAGGAAATGAATAAATGCGTTATATTATCTGCTTTAATTTGCACAGATAAAACTGCCAATGCCTCTTTAACTGATATCCATAATCTTTTTGAATTAAACTTAATTCTCTGAGGTAATACAGCCCCGATTTTTATAAGTTCCCTTTAAGTAAATTATTGGTTGTCAAGTGTCTAAAGTCAGACTACCAAATGATGAAAACTGACTTCTAGTTTGTATCAAAATTGATAGGTTAAAGGATCATTGTATCATGCTTAAGAGGTATAATGCATGTGTATATCATGGTTACCATGGTAACGGCATTTCCACTGTACAAACTGTGTACTAATGTTTAAACCCACCTCCACGTTAAAGTGTTTCATGCATAAAATTTCATCAGAAATGAAAACATATCATTTTTATGAAGAAGGCTTTGCAATTATATTCCAGTGTAAGAAAGTGGGTGGGGTAATTAGACCCCATTTTAGGTCCTTTTCATGTATCTCTGAAGTTCCCAAAGAGTAATTATTCTTAAACATGTATTAATAAATGTTTATATGCATTTTTACACATTCATCATATAAAATACCTATGAATCACCTAAGGTTAATAAAATAAGGAGGTTTTCATTTATTTGTTATGGTAGTAAAATGCAAGGGGATTTATCTTTAAACATTGACCCAAAACACAGATATCTGAATATGGTCCTTATTTGTGCTGACAACTGACATTATGCGAACAGTTGCCATTTTGCTGTGTCGTGTTGCTGACGGAAGATAATTTCGTTTAAAAACATTACTTTTTGTGATTTTTGAAAAAGTGCTGACCCCACCACATTCCAAACTCTTAGTACACTCAAAGAGAATGATGGCTGATATTTACTTTAATTTTAATTTTCTCTCCATACATCAAATATTTACATGAGACAAATCATTATTTTTAAGAATGGGACGTTAAGGAGTAGACAGTTGCTTAAATATGTCCAAAAAAGCGATTTTTCGAGCAACAAACCCCAGATTTTTGTGAAAAATGTGTTATCTTGGTTACCATGGCAACGGTTTGAAAGAAACCGGAAATATTTTGTTTGAGTTACTTTTACATCAAAAGGCAACCATACATGGAATATGAGTCAAATCTGAGAGATGTCACTTTCCACGGTTTTCAGTAGAGCTGCCTGAGCCTTACACGGAATGCTACTTAAGACTTTAACCCTGTAAGTGGCAAAAAGCAGACGACAAAATTTACAATTGCATTTTTTCAAAAATGTTTCATCAAAGCTATATCATAGCGAGATTACAGAAAGTAAAAGACAAAGAGTGTAGAACTAAATGAGGCGGCTCACTATGAGCCAACTCATCTAGATCTACGCTGTTTGCAGATTCTGCTATTTTTGTCACTGGCGCGCAAAGTGTTAAAGAGCATGAATACACATAGCTGAAACGCCTATGCCTGTTTTTCTTTCAAGGTATTCCTGGTAATTCTGCCCCCACCCCACCACTCAGGAAGTTAAATATTCAAGGTTCTGAAAGAGTTATCCAAAAAATATAAAAGTACTCAAATGTATGAGTATAATGTAAAGCATACTTGTGCTAAAGGTTTCTCAAAGCGGTAGTCGCTTCTCATAAGGACCTTTTTCCTCACTCTAGGAGCACATCCATTATTTAACATTAACACAGAATATCCCCCTATTTATGATCTCCATTCCTGCTGTTTTGTTTTGTTTTTTCTTTGGTTTTAATAATTTATTAACCTGCTGTGTGTTTGTTTTCGAAGTAAGGTTGTGAGTGTTATGGTGTCATTCTCAGACACATTAGGCACTGCTGAAAATATACAGACAACTTATAATATTAGTAGATTTAGGAAACTGATCATACTTCTAATTAAGCTTCTTGTTTATTAGAAAACTGCATGAAGATGCCATTAAACGACTTCTACCTGAACTCAAGTCTCAGTTTTAATATTATTTTAAGTCAGCAAAGTTTCTTTAGCCATAAAATTGTGTAATATAAGCCGAAATAATTTCATGGCGCTATCCATTTAATATTATTCCTGCTTAAATACAAGAAATGAAAATATACAGTTCAAAACACATATGAATCTCTATGATACTATGTATAACTACATGAGTTAATTAATGAATTATTATAGATATTGAGATATTCATGGAAAAAGCTACTTTATACTTTACGTGCCTTTGTAAAGCCGCTTTCCTTATGTTGTGGATTTCCCCCTCGTAGTACGGTTGCAGGAAAACACGATATATGGTAGAATTTGCACCCCACCCACCACCCACGAAAAAAAAGGAAAAAGAAAATCCGCCACATACGGGAAACTACGACCGCAAGCATATGTCTATCAGTCTGCCTGTCTTATTTTTGGTTCATAAAAAGACAGCTACCACCATTGAAAGAGGGTCTTCGCCTTTCATTTTCTGCCAAGAAAGGGTGACAGTGTATGTGGTTATGCACATATGCTATGTATGTGTGTTTGTGACAGCGTTCATCTCTTCTCTTCCTGCAAGTTCGCATGCGTAGGCACATGTATGTGTATGCTTATCTGCATATGTTTGTATGCTTTTTAGGATATAAATAATGATGGAGAGAAATCCCACCGACAAGTAATTGAAGAGTGTAAAATTACATATGCATATTTTCGTGTGTCTGTTTGCGGCTGTATGTTATTTTACCTGTCTGTCTGAAAGAATAAGAAGAAACGATAAAAAGTGCTGTCATGTTCTTTTCTGCTGCAGCAACTACCAAGCAAGAAAGAAAATTGAGCCGCGACACGACATAACCAACAATGTGGTTGTGCGCCCAGTGCAGACTCAGATCAGCCTGGACATCCGCCCAGTTTGACCAGAATCTTCGTTAAGTGCCCAAAGGGTAGCTAAGGGTCTAAGCTACCGCCATGCGGACAGCGAAGACTCTGATCAGACTGGGCGGATGCCCAGGCTGATCTGAGTCTGCGCTGGGCGCACAACCACATTGTTGGTTTTGTCGTGTCGCGGCTCATTAATGATATAATTACATTGTCTTTATGCTCATGCGGGTGTGAATATGTATGTGCCAATGCATGCGTGTATATGTATTTATTTTTATGTGCGAGTATTCATCTACGACTATGATTAGAGCTGGGGATACGATACCACTATATAGCACTCAAATAACCATTTTTTCCGGCGGGGAAAAATGACTATAAGGTGGGGATATTCAACTACATAGTCATATTTCTGTAGATATTTTTCCGGGTTGTGGGGCGTGGGAGGGGGAGGGGGGGGGAGGGGGGATAAACTAAAAAAACTACTCGCTGACAGTTGCAAAATATTGATAAAAAATAATAAATAAGTTCACTTAAGAGAAATGAAATCATTCATAAAAAAGAAGATGTGTTAGACTATATATATTGTTTCGGGTAATAAACCCTCTTAAATGAACCTGTAAACTTTCAGACCACCGCATTCTAGAGCCCAACTTAGCTTAGCGGATGCCCAGGCTGATCTGAGTCTGCGCTGGGCGCACAACCACATTGTTGGTTTTATCATGTCGCGGCTCAAATATGTCTTCCTTGCAACCGTCGTCTTAAAAAATGTAGAAAATATATATCAATTAAAACATATGCATGTACACTTCTTCAAGTTCCATCTTTAGTAGCTGTCCATTCTGCGGAAGGCTTTAACGATCTGTTTAGAGCCATGATTACCCAAAAAACTAACCGCGTTGACGCCTTCTAGTACTTCTTTGAGGTTATGGGAGTGTTTTACTGCCAATTTGGCAAAGAGGAACAACTTTTGTGGCTTCCTGTTTGCTTTTATGCACGACGAAGCTCTTTCAAAATGTGTTCGACTTTTAAAACTATGACAGCAAAATTAATTCTTTCTTTTAGAGATAACTTCGTGTGAAAAGGTTGGCGAAAATGAAAGTGGCATACTTCTGTTTAAAAGTGACTTATAATTAGCTAAATAATGTCACAGGAGCAGAACGTGGGAACTTGCACGACGTACATTTTTGATCGGCTAAAATACGTTCAAGTTCAAATAAGGGACCGACCATTTGATATTCTGTGGGTGTGTGGGTGTGTTTGGAAGGGGGGGGGGGGTGTTGGCGGGGGAGGGGGCGGCGGGCTGTTATATTTTTCAAAAAAAAAAAATCTCTGTCTTTGGACATGCAAGAAAAATAATATAAATTGGTTCTTAAGGGGACTAAAAAATTATCTTGCTAAAAAATAAGTGAAAAAAAAATAATCTGGTTCCACCCAAAATTTCGAAAAAAAGTTGTCTGCAGATAATTCCATTTGAATTGAGTTTTTAAAATGTCGCTGGCTTCTTGGGGCTGCGCAGCAGTCCCGCATGCGCATACATGTACATCCTATTCAACATTCACATACATGTATTATTGATCTGCCGCATTACTAAGTGAATGTTTCCACTAAAACTGAATTGCAAAACAGTCACTAGCTGATGGGAAACAAAGCCATTATGGCAAAATAAACTTTCTAAAAGGCAAAATTCCTAAACAAGCCCTTTTTTTATCATCATCCCTAGTTTTTCTCTATTGTTTCCGGTCTTAAAATTGCCATTAAAATTGGGAATTTGCTTTGGCTTCTGGAGGGCACCCTCCAGACCCCCCTTTGTTAACTTCCTAGCATAGAACTTTCACAGTATCCGAACGCACTGTACCATCTCTTCCGGTTTTCATAGCGTTGAATCGAGAGTACAGAATTCGCTTATAACCAGTAGCCGGAAATCATTATATTTTGAGTTTTTATCCGGAATCTACTGCGTCATTTATAGTTATTCAGTTTCAAAAATGTAAAGGGGTAAGTTTAATATAATTTTCTCTTCGGTCTTTTACTTTATTGCCCTGTACAATGAAAAACTCCTTGCCGTCGCAGATTTTTTTTTCAGAACAGCTTAATTTAACACGAGATTGTGTCGTGCAAAACTTAGCTATCATTCTTTTATCAAAACTAATAAACTGTAGATTGATAACGCCTTCCGTTTGTTCTAAAGATTTTTTATAAAACATGTAAGAAAATGCTCAAAATGGTTTAAGAATCATGCCAAGGCCGATTTGAAAACTGTACCAATTACTACCCACCCATACACGACATTGTACAGGGTAATAAAGTAAAAGACCGAAGAGCAAATTATATTAAACTTGCCTCTTTACATTTTCGAAGCTGAATAGCTATAAATGATAAGGCAGATTCCGGATAAAATCTCAAAACATAATGATTTCCTACTACTGGTTATAAGTGAACGTTTATACTCTCGATTCAACGCTATGAAAACCGGAAGAGATTGTACATGTAGTTCGGATACTGTGACTTTTAGCCATTTATAAACTTGCATTCATTTATAATGTGACTCCATCATTAAGTATTTAGCAGACTTTCTAAAGTGCAAAATAAAGCATGTTTTTGGCATATGATGGGACTAGAAAAAAACACAATGAATTCCTAATGTTAGCCCTAAAAGTTTGCGAGAAAAGCCCTATTTTTTGGCCGAAAAATCCCTAATTTAAGGTTTAATGTTTTGCCAAGCTCATACAGGGATGTTTGTATCTGTACCATAGATGAAGAGAGTAACATGCTCCAGGTACTGGGTTGCAAAAGCAAGCTAAACTATGCCCTTAGCCTGGTTACAGACAGCACCGTGTTCTTTTTGTGAAAAAAAGGGTGTAAAAATTACTGATATAGGTAAAATAAAACGATGTTAAAGTCAAATAAATAAGGATCCGATAGTTCAGTCTATAAAAATAAAAAAGATGTTAGAGTTAGTTTGTAAAAAAACAAATTAGCTTTCTCAAGGTGAAAAAAATTGTTTGCAGAGGTCAGTGAAAACAAATCCTATCTCTATCAAGAATACCAGTCCCTCCAACACCCCCTCCAAAAAATATATATCAAATGGTCTGTCCCTAATGCACCATAGCTACTATTGATGCTACCGACATCATCATGAACACTAAAAAATCTTAAGAGTTCATCACACATTCTGTTCCACGACATTTACTTTGGACTGCACTTTGAACAATATGTATATTCAAAGTCCGCAAATATCATAATAAATAATGATGCAGATTTTTTTTCAGAAATGTTTATATAAAAAATGGATGGACGACAAAAATTATAGATTTAATCCGGACATTTCCAAAGGGGCATAGTCCCTATTGTCAGCCAATTGATTTGACACTGCGTCTGATAGTAATATCAGATTTGTTTCAGACCAATAATCTATCCTTTTGCCGCTATTTTTATCAAGAAAAACATATAACGAATTCTGTTTGATTCACTGGAAGGCAAAGGCATAGATCCTTCGAAATGGAATCTACTCCTAAAGGAAATGTTTAGTTCTCCAAGGGTAGCTAACTCTGTCTTTTAAAGTTGACCCTTATTGATGAAAATGGAAGAGTTGCTTCCCATGAAAGTATACACATTCACTTCACGGATAATTTGAGCCGCGACACAAGAAAACCAACAATGTGGTCGTGCGCCCAGCAAAGACTCAGATTAGCCTGGGCATTCGCTCAGTCTGATCAGGCTTTTCGCTAAGCGCCTATAGGGTAGCCAAGGGACAAAGCTAGCTTCATGCGGATAGCGAAGACTCTGATCAGACTGGGCGGATGCCCAGGCTGATCTGAGTCTGCACTGGACTAGAAATCTTTTTGAATCTAAAATACGCATACAGGCAAGTTTCAGATTCAAGGTACAGACGATGAGCTACCTGTAAAACCATCATCTCATTTGGTCGGAACTTTTTCTTGCCACGTTTTAGTGGACCCGCTGTGCATCGTCCTTTTATCTCCATGTGCAGTCTCCACGCTCAATACAGCTTCAATTAACACTGCACGTGCTGTAGAAATTAACACCGTATTCACACCTATTGTACTCTTGGAAGTATCTCTAAAATGTGGGGCTTTCTACTCTTTTGATGATCTAAACATTCTGCATGCCTGTCTCTTATGTCTTTCTCCCAAAATATCTTGTATTGCACCCTTAACCTTCCTTTCACAAGATTCACTTTCGGCCTGTATTAATAAATCAAAATACCAAAATACCTGATCCGTGTACCTGGTTGAGACAAACGATGTCGCCATACAAGTTAAAATACACTAGAAATACACTTAGATATTCATTCTTTCCCCTCCCTATCCCTTGTGGTATGTACTTTCATCTCTTAAGTGACCACAGATGAGGTAAAAACCCTCATTTAAAATCAAAATTTAAACTGCGTTTAGATTTCGATACGTCTCGAAGAAAGAAAAAGACAACTAATTTCATGTATGTGAGAAAAATCAGAATTGTTTACTGGTGATACGTCCAAGGACAATCATTCACCAGGAGTTAAAAGGACTGTCTCACATGTACTTCGACTCAGAATTTTCTAGGTACAAGCCAACACATGTTTCGGCACACTCTGTCCATCACATAGGGACTATAATCAATAAACAAACACCAGAAGTCATACAAAATACATAAACACATATAACATTTATTTTTACATATTTCTATCTTTATTACAAAACAGACAAAATAGGTAAAACAGGCAAAGCTATACAAGTGACAACAAGCTTCAAATACACAAACGGGATCACATTAGAAGTTCATTCATGGGAACGAACAGTAGCATTAACCACTAGGGATTCACTTTCGTTTCATGCAACCTCAACTGATTTTTTCCCGCTCAAGATTATATATATATATATATATATATATATATATATATATATACATCAATACCAGAACACCAACCAATACAAGCACAAACAAAAAGCAAATGGGCTGAAGGTTGGGTAGCAACAATGCTACTATCAATACGACTCGCATAAAACAAAACAGAAAATACGAATTTCGTATTATGTGGTGGAAGGTGACCAAAATGTTGGCATTACAACAATTAGGAATGGACAGTAATTTAAACTACTTAGAGCTTCACCTACTTTCATGCGCGCACATTTTACTTGCTACTTAAGTATCTCCAAAACACCTAGTTGTTCGGTCCGCGCAGGGACCTCCTAACTTAACAGTAGGACATCACAACAGCCAGGAAAATGTGAAGACTCAGTGCAGTCCGAAACCATATCTGCCACCACTAGGCCCGACTAAAGACAATGGTGATCAGGTGCCAGTCTTTCGTAACAGGTTCCTTTTGTAGCAGATATAAGAGGGAACCACGCATGCGATGTGTCATATAATATCGATAATTAAGATTTCTAATTGAAAGTTCTTTCAGTAAAATCTGACACTTTATCTTATATCAGTTTGAATGGCAGCGAAGTATACAATCTATACACGGTGGGTAATATCGATAAACGGAGACACTCAGACTGCCTCCGCACCTTAAATCTTATGGAGAACTTCCGCGTCACGTGCGGCTCTGAAAGTGTAGCAAGGAAAAGGCTAATAGCAAGAGGTAGGTCTGGCGTTTCTCGACTTTTATCTGTTGTTTCAGGGATTAAATGAAAAAAGCAGAATGCTATTAGATACTTTGTCATTTAACTGACGCTACATGCAGAGAAGGGTGTGTGGACGTCACTTGGCTTTCTTGGAAAAATATTTGTTCCGAGGCGAGTCTAATCATTCAGCGGCATGGAGTGCGAGATAAGTCAGTAGATATTTCTCACAAACGGACGAGCTATGTGGACATGAAATGTGAAGTTAGCGTATTTAATTAGTAAAATAGAATTCCACAATTATCTCGATCAGTTTTCTGAAAGAAACTGCGCGGAACTGCACGAAATCTGCTCCAAAAGGGTGTGGCTCCCGTTTATATAGTGTGTCTCCGTTTTTGGATTGCGGCTCTGAAGTTGTGGACCCAGTTTCATCTAGACCACAATGGCTCAGTCTTATCTCGCACTTCCAGACTAAACATATTGTCAACGTCTGTCACGTGCAGACTCGACATACAAAGATTCGCCAACATACGTTTACAGCAGGTGACACAGATTAAGTAACACTGGCGTACTGTGTCATTCTTGGCATCTTTGCATGAACTCTAAATACAAGTCTGTCACAATTTTGCTTGTGTATATGTGTTTGTTCTTTCGTTTTGATAAAACTCCGCTTTCAACAATCTTTCAGTCATATCACGACGGTTTCTGGTTTTGACGGGAGTGTGTGTGTGTGTGGGGGGGGGGGGTGTCAATGTTCACGTTTAGAGCGCTGCCTCAATGAAATACTATACTCAGGACACTTAATGACACGATACCACACCCAGTCAGATTATCCTGAACCTGGCCGAACAGTACTAGCTCTACCCCGTAATTCTGTATGCTGCCAAGTAATAAGCAGCTAGAACCTTTCACTCCGGCCTTTTTAAAGACTTTGGTATGTCGCAGGCCCGGCCCGAAATCGAACGGACTGATTAATGGAATATTCACTAAGTTGTTAGGATAAACATAAAACATAATCCGCACTATGAATGATGTAAAGCTTTTAAAAATAGTACTAGCTGCTTCTCACTTGGCACACAGATTTACGTGATAGTTGGTTGGTTGATTTGATGCTTAACGTCCACGGTAAACAACTAAGGTCATGTTGGGACGGTCAGTTAACCTAACCACACTATTCCTGGGCAGGCTTAGACCTCCTAAGCGGTTAACCAGTACTAAGTGCACATACTTTCGCCAGTAACTGACAACTGCCCTTCTTGAATCAGCGGAAGAGCAAGTACTGGTCGACCAGGTGCAGGATGGTGTGACTGGTTGTGGTATCATGTCATTAAGTTTCCTGAGTATAGTATTTCATTGAGGCAACACTCTAAAAATGAGCATTGATCTCCCCCTGTCACAACCAGAAACCGTCGTGATATGACTGAAAGAGTGTTGAAAGCAAGGTATACCCAAACGAAAGAACAGACACACATACACAAGCAAAATTTCTGAACTGTGACAGGCTTATATGAGCCGCGACACGAGAAAACCAACAATGTGGTTGTGCGCCCTGCACAGACTCAGATCAGCTTGGGCATCCGCCTAGTCTGCGCAGAGTCTTTCCTAAGCGCTTAAAGGGTAGCTAAGAGTCTAAGCTACCTTCATGCGGACAGCGAAGACTCTGATCAGACCGGGCGGATGCCCAGGCTGATTTGAGTCTGCACTGGGCGCACAACCACATTGTTGGTTTTCTCACGTCGCCGCTCATATTTAGAGTTCATGCAAAGATGCCAAGAATGACACAGCACGCCAATGTTACTTAATTGCTGTCAGCTGCTGTACATGTATGTTAGCGAGTCTGTTAGTGTCGAGTCGACACATGACCGACTTTGACAGTCTATATAGTCTGGATGTGCGAGATAAGACTGAGCCATTGTGGTCTAGATGAAACTGGGTCCACAACTTCAGAGCCGCAATCCATAAACGGATCCACACTATATAAACAGAGCTACACCCTTTTGGTGCAGATTTCGTGCATTTTCGCGCAGTTTTTTTTTTCAGAACACTGATCGGGGTAATTGGGGATCTATATTTACTAATCAAACACGTTAACTTCACATTTCAAGTCCACATAGCTCGTCCGTTTATGAGAAAAACGTAGTGACTTTTCTCGCACTCCATGCCGCTGAATGATTAGACTTGCCTCGGAACAAATATTTTCGAAGAAAGCCAAGTGACGTTCACACACCCTTCTCTGCATGTAACGTCAGTTAAATGACATGACCATCTAATTTTGCCGTTTTTCATTTAATCCTCGAAACAAGAGATAAAAATCTAGAAACGCCAGACATACCTCTTGGTGTCCGTCTTTACCCAGCTAAACTTCAGAGCCGCACATGGCGCGGACGTTCTCCATAAGATTTAAGGTGCGGAGCCAGTTGCTCCGTTTATCGAGAACGATGTCGTTAGTTAACGAAACAATAAACTATTTAACGTTTCATGTCCATTTTGCAAAACCTTCCCACATTATTTTAGCAAAAATATTAGCAAACTTGATTTTATGTGTACAAGATGATGTAACGAATCTTTGACTAACGACTTCGTTAAACTGAAGATGCTTTGAACAACTGGGCCCTAGAAGTTTCCAGATTGAGCATATTCCAAGCGTCACCGGAGTTTTCAATAGGCCATAATACTTTTTTCAGATACTTTATAAACTTTATTAGGGCACTTTGCTACGCCTTTTTAATAGCAGTAAAGCAAGAAGTTGTGCTATATCACATTGTGACTCTTACAAACTTACTTGTTTACAGGATGTAGTATAGACCACTGTGAAGCGTGTTTCAGTCGCACCTACTGTACAAGATGTACTCCACCACACATAGCATACAGGGGCGAATGCATTGACAGATGCCCAAATGGTCTACATTATGCCAATTACTCAAAAGACTGCAGAGAAAGAGGTATGTGGATCATTCAGAGCAGATATAGGTAATGTTAAATTTAAATGGTTTCGTCGGCTGTTACATTCTTGATCTTGTCAGCACCTATATAAATGCAAGATCTGCTCAAGGACGGGCCTCTGTAGTTTTACTTTAGCCAAAAGCTTAGCCTATGGAAGGGTGGTAATGTGTTACGAACCACGATTATGGTTGAAAATAATTCCGCTTCAGCGAGGTTGGACTCGGACCACTAGGTTAGCTTAACCCACAGAGCTACCGAAGCTTGTCATTCATTCTATAAAATTTTAAAGACAAATACAAAAACATAGGGCCAAGAATGCCATCGTTGGGAAAAGAACGATGCATGCCCTTGAATTGTTTGTTCAGAAACGAACGGTCGGTTAGAGACTATCCCTGAACCGCTGCAGATAGTTATGGCAGTTTTGGGAAATCTTAATTCATATTTTTACAACAATGAATAAATGCGATTGAGGGATCACACCATCGTTAGAAATTGCGTGATCGGGTAATTTGCTGTTCACAGATGCTACATAAGAAAAGCCCAGTTTGACCAGGGTACCGGCGAAAGAAGAAGAGAAGTAAAATATAAATTGACATGTAACGGAACAGCACATTTGCAGCAACAAACACAGTTAGTCTTACGAAATGACTCTCCAATGGAAGAATCGCATTGGAAGGGCTAGTATTAAGACTGATGAGTATAGAGTTAATACTAGTAGGTCGTAATCAGGTAAGATGCCGGAATGGTGGTCGGATTAATGACCGTTTCAGAGAATGCACGTGGTTTTAATATCTGTGACAACATAACTGTTGAGTCCTTAGACGATACCATGATGGTAACTGAGGACAAATTATCTCGTACAGTAGAATCAGTAACTAAGACAATCGTGTTTCACATCCTGCACTAATTGGAAAGGAAAACAATAAATAGGTTCTGAATACTAGTAGTAAGATCCTTTGGAAGCAAGGAAGACGACACACAAACCCAAAAGCAAAACAAGACAAGCGAAAGCCAAGCGGTCAGCTCTTTTCCAGCAGATCGCCACGAGGCTCACCTAGATAATGACCAAAATGAAAACCGACAAACATTAACAATAATAATGAGCCACAAGAAAAGCACCGCCTTGGAACGGTTAAATCAGTAGTAAATACCGGGATGTGGATGTTGGGGGCGGGGGGGGGGGGGGAGGGAGGCGGACAGAGACAAGGGTGGCTGCTGAAACCGGTTTTATACCGCCCCTGTCCTGCTGTGGCTCATAAACAAAGTTATTCCATTACTCCGTTCTGTAGTAGTCACAGTCTCAAAGGACGGCTTAGGCAGGACATAACAATGATAGATTAACCCTTGCTTCTCCTGGTATGATCTTAGAATGTACCTTAGTAAATTGCCAGGTGGGTCAAGGACAGCATATTCCTTTCAAAATGCTCAAAACATTCAAAATGCAAATGAGTTTACCTGAAGGATCGTCGGGTGTGTTTTGCTTTGTACTTGTCTTTTCTTGTTAACTACAGTGCTTTGTGTAGGGCATTAACTCTAACAACACACAATTTGACAACGCATTCGATAATGGCATTCTAACACGACCTTTTCTTGGGATGGGTTTCTTAGGACATCTTGAAATCATCTGGAGTCATTTGACTTATGTTGGTGCTTGAAGTCGTAACCGGTGTTGTAAAACAGATATATTTCCATATCATCGGTATGCAAACATAGCTCTCGTTTCTGCAAAGCTAAGCGCATGTTCGATCGCAATCATTTCAGTTATATGTAAAATTTCGTTATTTATAAGGACATTTTAGTTTGGAGTATACTGTTATCAATAAAGCGTGGATAACATTTTATATCCGCTAAAATTATTTACACTAAGCACTTCCAAATGCATATTTCAGTCTGTATACATTATCTTGAGGGGAAGTATTATGTCAGGATTTTGATATCCTTCAATTTTTTTTCTGAGTACATGTCGAATTAACTTTGGCAAAGAGTGTGGATCACAAGAATATCTTTAACGCTGTCACATTTAGGTATTTTTAATGTTAATATTCTCGTATATCATTTCTCCAGTTGATTGTATGGTTGGTCCATGGTCAGACTGGGGTAGTTGTAGAAGAAACGGCCAAACATGTGGATACAAATACGGGATAGCCGCTAGGTCAAGATCGGTATTAGAATCCCCATCCCCAAACGGCGATCGTTGCCCATCCCTAACAGAAAATGTGTGCTGCAGAATGCGGATGAGACATTGTGCAGGTACAAATATATTTTTAAAGTAAAATGTTATTCTCTTATCAAGGTAGCACTTTGAATGTTTTAGTTAGTTTAAACGTATTTTATTGAATGTTTTTGACGGTTGTGTTTTGCAACATTTTTTTTTTCTTCTTCTTTTTTTACCGTTTTTGCTGAAAATCGGTTTGTATGTGAAGAGTCCTTCACTAATTTAATACATTTTTTTGCAAAACCTGATGAATAGGGGTTTTAAACGCATTGAAATGTCAATCAGCATAAATTCTAGAGAAGATCTAAAACGGCGCGTTTTCAGATAGATTCTAGCACAATAGCTTAGACCAAATCTAAGACTAAAGATCTTAAAATCAAAGCTTTATTTTTGTTTTGTATTGCAATGTCTGTTTTGGATAAGATGTTTTATTTAGCTTTAATTGCTTGCATTAGGAGCATTGTGACAACGTTAACAACGACGTGTGCAAGACAACTGCGCATCACGTCACAGTCATGTGATAACAGCACCTCAACCGTTTTATAATACATGGCAACTTATCCGGAAATTGTGCAATTTTTCAGATCTGATAAGCAATCATTCAAATCTTATTAATGAGAGCCGGATATTGCCCACTCTTCAAAAGAAACGACGTCGCAAAAAGAATCGAAAACTTAGAAAACACAGAAAAAACAGAAACGAAAAACGCAGAAACAGACGAAAGCAACTTAAAGGCCAGAAAAGACGAGGAAAGAAGAAGAATAAGCGAAAGAAAAAAAGAATACGTAATGAAACAAAAGCATGGTGGAAGCGTATTTGTCGACGCAACGTCGTTTTTAACGATAGCATGCATGCTTACACATACATTTAGTGAAAAAAAGTTCCCCTTGCTTTGTTTCGGTCACAATCTGCTTGTTGTCTCATCCAACTCTTCTTAAATCCAAATAAATTCAAGAAACAAAAACAAATTGCAAATTACCTAACAAAATCTAGATCAGAAAAGACGTTCGTTATTAAAGGAAAGAATACTGATGTTTTGCTTCTCTTTCTTTCCCTTTTGACTGTTTTTATTACTTTTTTTATTATTTTATGAAGTTAAGAGTTTACAACTTAGGAATGTTGGTATACCATGACCCAGTTTCACCATTATTTTAGAATTTAAGGACAACCTTAAATTTAAGGTCGAAAATATCTATATTTTAATCGTATTGAGAATCATAGTTTTCACCTGATCCAACAGGCAATGTTCATGGAGTTGCAATGAGAAAGAAAAATCAAATAAATTAAGTTTCTGTAAGCTTTTCCTTACAAATGCAATTTTCGACTTTAAATATAGGGTCATCCTAAAGTGAAAGAAATGCTTTTGAACCTGGGTCCAGGTCCACAAACATTCTTAACTTCAATGACAAACTTACATTTAAGCTCGAAATTGTCACTCTAAGAAAACCTATACTATATTTAAATCTTATTCAGAATCACAGTATTTGCGTGATCCTACTGATGATACTCATGGATTTGTGATGAAAAAGAAAAATCAGATAAAAGTTGGTTTTCAAGGATTATATTTACACATAAAATTTTCTACTCAAATTTAAGATCGTCCTTAAGTTTAAGAAATGATTGTGAACCTGGGCTCAGATCGCTTAGGAATGTTGGTAAACCAGATTACTATGTTATTATCTCGAGTTTGGATGATTCAACAACAGATTCTGAAATATGTGAGAGCAACTGAGCGAACTAGTGATTATATTGATTAGGTGGAACAGAAGCACAGTCGGACGAATCCCCAGGTTCCAGGAGATTGAGAAATCTAGGAGTAGATTGTTCGGCATTAAGGAATGAAAATAATGACGATATCACGGATAATGATGATGTGCACACGACACCAACACAACAGAACGACCCGCCTTGAACGTGGAAAGAATATCTTTGTGTGGTGTTATTATATAATAGTGACGAACAGATTACAAAGTACAAAATACGTGAGTGAAGGGAGAAAACTCATGACATACATAATAAATTTGTTACCAGATTTATGTATATTTTGTGGTATGGTCCATCTTGCTTTTATATGTATACTTGACGTTATATCTGATATTGTTTCTGTTTTCCTGATATTGTACATATGACAGTTGTTATCTGTTTGATGTACTTGTTTACTTTTATATTTTTATATACATATTGGCGTACTAGATACGTTCTCACTTTACTTTCGATAAATAATAATAATGAACATTTAGCTTAGATTATACATATTACTTCTTATATTATTGATCCATGAACTAATGCAACATAAGGTCAAACACTTTCGAACCTATTGAGAGCCAACATTCCGAAAACTATTAAAGTCAATTTTATCTTTTCTATGTTACAGTTCAGCAGAACGGTGCATTGATCGGTCACTTGTTACTGTATCAGATTTAGAGCTACCCATTTCCCAGAGTGAGAAGCATACTCGGAGCATGACGCATTATTGATTGGCTTAAATTTACCCGTGACGAGCGTCAGTCAATAAATATTTTCGGCTACTAAGCTGATACGATAGCTGCAACTGAACTAAACAAAAATCAGTATTTCGATGTTAAGTCTGACGCAACAGCTTCGCCTACTAACTTTTCAGATCAGTTGGAATACCGTTTGTTGCATTAGTTGGTGGACTGGTAGTAATGCCTGTACTGAGTTCCTCTTTGTTCGACTCAGTATGTCTGTTACTGAAGATGTGCTTTTTACGTTTTGTTGTTTGCGTGTCTCATTTCTCCTTCTCTATGTGTATTGGATGCGCTGTGCTTTGTATTTGTTGCATTTCTTGGGCATCCTCATTTATCCGATATTTGGCTAAAATTCTGTCACATCAAACTACAAAGCGTCATTTTAACGCTTTGAAAAAAGAGTTCCTTGTTGAAGAAAAGAAGCCATATTGGCTAAATCGGCATTAAAATAGGGCGCAATTTATTAAGGTATGTGCCCATTCTATCATGTTGAGTGCTATTCTTCACTCATGTTTTTCTCACTGCCATAAAAAAGTCTTTTTGTAAAACAGTAAAGATGTTCGAGGAGTGTTCGAAAAGTTTGAGACAGGTGCCATAACCGTTTTACCGCCCATCAGTTTCTGAAAAGACTTTGATTATGAACTAAACAAATATATACTCTATTAAATTCTTTTATTCACTGAAAAACTAATACACAAGCAGTATGTACATGTACAACAGATTATGTTGTTTAGCCCTTCAACCGCCAAAACGCAGACGACAAAATTTACGTCTGCAAAAATTTCAAAATATGTTTCACCCAAGCTATATCATATTGAAAAATCCAAAACGGTAGAGATACAAACTTTGATCCGTATGTATTCTTTATACCGATTTCTCATAATGTCTGTGCTCTGAGTTCATGTTGGATTCATTAGCAAAACGCACAATGCGTTTATAATTTTATACGGGAATTATGTATGCGAACGCCATTTAGAATGCCTCCGCTCATGTAAAACTGGCGTTGCTATATACTTGATTGTAGAAAGCGTGTGGTTTCAAATCTTAAACAGTGAGTTAATATAATCAGTAGAATATATTTGCCCTCTTATTGTTAAAGAAAATAACGACCGGTTAAAAAGTTACGATGTTTGTATCGAATTTTTCTGAACATCCCTCGTAGAAGCTTCAAAATAAAATAAAAATGTTAATGTTTCGTTTTCCATCCATGACAATTTCATCATAGTGATTCTGTGTATTTTCAGTGATGTTTTGTAGAGTTAGATAAACATTTAAATATTCTGTCTCCGCTTTATTTAACCAAGCAGTTTCGTCGACAGTAAGTGTTGTCACTGTGCAAGTTTTTCTTTTAAAACTAAAAGTCTGATAAAGATCTAGTTCCTGAGTATATGCACATTGTTACCACAGTACCTCCAGCTAACCATGTGTATCACGAAAGCACAGTATCCGAACGCACTGTATCATCTCTTCCGGTTTTCATAGCGTTGAATCGAGAGTACAGAATTCACTTATAACCAGTAGCCGGAAATCATTATATTTTGAGTTTTTATCCGGAATCTACTGCGTCATTTATAGTTATTCAGCTTCGAAAATGTAAAGGGGTAAGTTTAATATAATTTTCTCTTCGGTCTTTTACTTTATTGCCCTGTACAATGAAAAACTCCTTGCCGTCGATGATTTTTTTTCAGAACAGCTTAATTTATCACGAGATTGTGTCGTGCAAAACTTAGCTATCATTCTTTTATCAAAACTAATAAACTGTAGATTGATAACGCCTTCCGTTTATTCTAAAGATTTTTTATAAAACATGTAGGAAAATGCTCAAAATGGTTTAAGAATCATGCAAAGGGCGAGTTGAAAACTGTACCAATTACTACCCACCCATACACGACATTGTACAGGGTAAAATACCGAAGAGCAAATTATATTAAACTTACCTCTTTACATTTTCGAAGCTGAAAAGCTATAAATGACGCAGCAGATTCCGGATAAAATCTCAAAACATAATGATTTCCGACTACTGGTTATAAGCGAGCGTTTGTACTCTCGATTCAACGCTATGAAAACCGGAAGAGATTGTACATGTAGTTCGGATACTGTGAAAAGTAGGTGTGCCAAGTCATAAAGATGACACGAGGAGCTAGCGTTGAGTGTAATCCAAAAGTCTTGATATATCCACAAGACGTGATACACACTGTGTAATAAACTAAAGCTCGTGGATTATCTCCTCGTACAGGCGGACAAACCGTGGTATAACTATTACGTATTTTACCTTGGGAATTCATCGGCCAGATGCGCTTCGCAATTAAGATGAAATGTTATTTTTTGGAAACTATGCTTATTGCTTGAACCCATTTTGACCAGTCGACTAGTCCATCCTTATCATTTGGATGAGTTTATTTGAGCCACATCATGTGATTTCCAACAATGTGGCATTTGTGACAAGCAGAGGCTATGATCAGACTGCACATAAGTGCAGTCTGACATGAGCCTTTGCTTGTCACATCAGCCATCTACGGAAGTGACCCAAGCCATAGAGCCAGCAGTGAGGTCTCTGATTACCCTGTATAAATGAGAAAAAATGATCTGAATACCACATGACAAAATTGCCACATTGTTGGAAATCACATGATGTGGCTCATTTTAGTTTTAGGAGTCTCTAATGGGTGTTTTCATTATTATTGTATTTTGCACTGAAAATCTTGTCAGCAGTGTTGATCCTGATAAGACACAGCGTACTGCGGCGTCTGAACTGGGTTTGCACTGTTTGGATACGTCTCCAAAACGAGTTTCCAGTCTAAAAGGGGTTAAAATGGCAAAATGCAATTGAAAAGAGTAAGCACAATAGATTTTGTAATGTATGTTATCTATTTTCTGGTCCGTTTGGAACATTGGGTTCATTTCGAATCAGTATGAAGAAGCCGGTGCTAGGTGGTGGGAGGTGGGAGTTTTTTTTTTTTTTTTTTTTTGGGGGGGGGGGGGGGGGGGGGCATGTACAGTGCTTCAACAAGGCTTTCAACACATGAACAGACTCAATTAAACCGAGTCTGATTGTTTCGTTTCTTTGGTGTTTTCCTTGCTTCTAGAGGATCTTGCTTCAGTATTTATTTTAAAGTGTTCGAAATACTATATTTAGAATCAAGCCACGTACACTACTATGAAAGCAATGGGAGACATATACATGTGTATGTCCCTTAATGAACAATGTCATGAGCCTTTTAGCACGTGCGAACCAAGTCGAGACACACCACGCGGTCTGATCAAATTCTTAGCTATTCGCTGTATCGGTTCATCAGGGTCCATAGATGTTTGATCGCACAAACGTCTATTGCTTTTGCGGCCAATATAAACTTTGACAATTTGCATTAGTATATCAACCATAGCAGGTTCATAGGTGTTACATATTTAAGGTTGTACATATTTCAGAAATCAGTGACACTATTCATAAGATATGTAATAAAATTGTAAATAAACTGTTGTGATAAAGTTTGATTTCTTTGTCTTTCTAATGAACCAAAAGAAGAAAGAGAGAGAGAGAGAGAGACGGAGAGTGAGAGATTACCTCAATATTGTTTCGTTTAACAAAGGTACATGTAGCCTAACGAGGATATGAGCCGCGACGCGAGAAAACCAACAAAGTGATTGTGCGCCCAGCGCAGACTCAGATCAGCCTGGGCATCCGCCCAGTCTGATCAGAGTCTTCGCTGTCCGCATGGAGGTAGCTTACACCCTTTGCTATCCTTTGAGCATTTAACGAAGAGTCTGATCAAATTTGGCGGCTGCCCAAGCTGATCTGAGTCTGCTCTGGACGCAAAGCCACTTTGTTGTTTTTTTTTTGTGTCGCGGCTCAATTATAACAGAGCCCTACTGGTACTTAATGGTCTGGATCCGTGCCTGACCTCCATAGCCCAGGAAAGACGACATGCAATGGCATCAGGATGATCTCTGATCTGCTGCAGCAAGCTAATTTAATCCAAAAGCATGAAAGCCAAACTTCGATAAGATTCATGTCGCTATGACAATTCAGCCTGAGTTTTTCCCAGAAATATGTTAATAAGGTTATTTCGAATCAAGAACAAGAATCAGCACTAAAGCATTGACTACTGGCCTGATGATGGCCAAATTGTCCACCATTAGCGATACATCTATCTGACTAGTGGTTTCAGTATAAATTCAACTTCTCCAAATGTGCGTTTCCGTATTTAATGACGTATATGAATGGTAACCCTTCATTATCACCTCCAATAAACATACCCTTTCCCGACTCCTTGCTTATAGGATTCTCTTGGTTATGAGTGTCATAAAATCCCTTCACTGTAACCTCTACCTGGATGAAAGAAGAGGTTCTCTAAAGCACCCCTGCGGATTCCTTATCTAATATATCCATATTCAAACAATCGGTCATTCGTGTGATACGTAATAAAAATGAGACTTTAACTTCCTCAGTGTCATTTAAAGACAAATACTCTTGTTTATTGGGTGTCATAATACTATTATACAACAGTCCAGTGACATTGGTATTTCAGCAAAGGAAATGCCCTTTCTCATACAAGTAATGACACAACAGGGTCATAAACCCAATAAATACTGGGAGGTTGTTCTATATAGTGGAGAATATTTGTCTTAAAGTGGTCAAAGTACACAAATCATAAGTCCGAAGTCGTAAGTCCTTTTAACATTGACAATTCCGGAATATACAGGATACACAGATATGGACCCCGAAAATGAGGTGTGATCAGGTGCTTGCGAGTAGTAAGCATCACCTGCCTATTATAATACACCCGCCAAGAAGAGCTTCGCCAGCGACACCCACTACACTTGTTGCAGATAAGCAAACTAGAAGCAATAAATCTGTAGCTACTGAATGCAGAATAACCCCTTCTTTACCAAAAAGTTTTATACACCGACTGCTATTATCATTCCAAAACTCATTTTTCAAGGTGAAGCAGTCAAAAGTTGAAAATGCCGAATTTTAATAGAGGCATAGCTCAGTCATATTTTTTACGGAACACCTCAACCATAAGTTATATACCGAATAACAATAGCCTTACTAACAAGATAGAAGTTCATTTCTGTCAAAGAGAGATAAATGGAATTTGGGTCCGCTCACCTTTCATGGGCATTCCACATATGAAATTTCCAAACCCTACGCCCAGCAATTCTTTAGCATCGCAGCTGTTAGTGAAGAAGAACAAGGCCGATTATTTATGAATGCATAGAGGATCTTACATGAGTGCTCATGTATTATTGAATTTATTAAACGAGTTGGGGAAAAAGATAAGATGCGAGGCTTGCCGAGCATCTTATCGGTTTTCCCCAACGAGTTTAATAAATTCAATAATATAGGAGCACTAATGCAAGATTCTATTTATCATATGACACTAAAATCGCATTTTATAAACAAAATTTGCACTAAAACGTCACGATTTCGCCATTAGAAAACGCGACGTTTTAATGGACGTCAACGTATAACGTTACGACGTAATTCGCATATTTAATCCACTAGTGGATTATCGTTTTTAATGCATGGCTTTATTACACTCTCAGATGCGACGTCATATGATAAAGAGTTATCTTTACGAAATATTTCACACATATGGCAATTTTTATCAGTATACCAATGATCAGATTCCTCGGTGAAACAGTTCATAAGCTGAAAAAGATGTCAAAATTGAACGAGGGGGATAATTCTGAAAATAAGTGAGAGAGATTTACGATTCTTTATCTTGATATATTGCCCTTGCAATATATAAGACAATTAAGTTTCGTCAAAATATTGCAAATGGTTTAAGACTGACAGAGCTAATGGGTAATTGATAATTCAGAAACTAAGCAAACAGGGTTGTCATTCTAGCTTATGATAAGTTGGCAGAACAATATATACACATTACTTTTAAGTGTTTTTGAGTAAGCGAAACTGTTTACAGACATATATACAGACAGCGCCATTTTTTATGTTTTTTTCTTCTCAAAATGGGCTTAGAAACGCAATAGAGGCAGTTCTTGTTCGCGGCAGATTATGTAAAGCCCTCTCCCAGCCCTACTTTGTGACAAAATACCCGAGACAAGGCAGGCGCAGACATCCAGTTGGAGACATGTGCGTATTTACTTGCTAACGGAGGTGTCCCCACAAGGCCACATCAACCCCAATTGCCCGCGTCAGGAATATGTCTGATGCAGTGAGAACCAGCAAGATGAAAAATGGAAGCCGAACTCAGTTAAAGATTTATGTCTCTATGACAATTCAGTTTTAGGTTTCAGAGGAGCCCCATTTAGGCAGTGGCTTAAGGGCTGGCCTGCTAAACTAGCGGTCTGAGTTCGAATCCTGCTGGAGGTAGATATTTTTTAAATTCAACCATCCACAGGTTTCCATTGCACGAAGCCTTTAATTATCCTTCTCTCATGGCCCTGATGGCTGAAATGCTGTTAAAAAGGACGCAAAATCTGAAGTCATCTATCTATACATCTTAATTTTAGGTTATTTTATACAGTTTTACTAAAATAAGCTTTACAAGGTTATTTTTAATCAGTATTCAAGTACTGACTCCAGTGCTAATGAACTAGAATCAGCACTTGGGTTGATGATACCCTCGGAGACAAATTATCTGCTAGCGACGGTATTTGCCCAGTGGTTGCAAACTGGCCCTTAAAACGATGTCAACATGTGTGGTATCTGCGTGTTCCTTTGATTTTGAGGTACATACCAGAGTATCACTACGAGTGGACGTACAGCGCCAGAAAATGTGTCCATTTTTTAGCTCACCTATGCCTTTCGGCTCACAGGTGAGCTTATAGTATAGGCAGGCATCCGTCGTCCGTCGTCAACATTTTCAAACATCTTCTCCTCTGAAACCACTGGGCCGATTTTAGCCATATTTCATATGGTGCCTACCTAGGTTAGAGGAATGAAAGTTTGTTCGGGGTATCTGGGTCACATGACCAAGATGGCCGCCACGCCCATATATGGTAAAAACCCTTCAAAATCTTCTTCTCCAAGACCAAAAAGCCTATGACCTTGAAAGTTGGTATGTAGCATTGAGCATGCCGGCACATCATAGTTTGTACAAATGATGACCTTGCCTTGACCTTGACCTAATTAATGACATGGTCAACTTTGGTACGTTAGGCTTTTGCATGGGAAAACGCTTAAACAGTGGATTTCTCAGAAACTATTTAAGTCTAAGGTACACTGCTTGGTATACATGGTCAACTAAATGAAATAATGAAGATATTATGTCACTAAAGGTCAAGGTCATTCTGTCCGACCATCCGTCGTCAAGATATTCAAAAATCTTCTCCTCTGAAACCACTGAGCAGATTGAAGCCAAATTTCATATGGAGTCTCA